>CM052551.1:31305097-31428689 GCA_028533065.1 Trachops cirrhosus
AAGGAAGGAAGAAAGAAAGAAAGAAAGAAAGAAAGAAAGAAAGAAAGAAAGAAAGAAAGAAAGAAAGAAAGAAAGAGAGAGAGAGAGAAAGAAAAGGTAAGAAGGGAGGAAGGAGGGAAGGAAGGAGAAGAGGAAGGAAAACCTCAGATGCTCATGGTCGCATGCCCTCTTTTCTGGCCCCGTGGGAAGAAATCATAGTGGATAAAAAGCCCAACTGCTGTACAAATTAATCTCAGGTCAGGTGGACCATTACTGAGCTCCCAGTTTGTATTAAAAAAAATTTAGTGCTTTCCAATGCCATCTCCTCAACCAGGTATATGAAGTTTTTTTTAGGTGTCTAGATTTGGCAGTTTCTTAAACTCCTATTATCTATTTATCTATCTGTCTATCTCCCCTGAAGGTGGAAATTCCAGAATGGATATTGTTGCTGCTCAAACCTTTCTCCAGACAGTGCATTTAGGAAGATTGGTTCCCATGGGACACACCTCTTAGAGTTAGTTGAATGTATTAAAGAGATTTATTTCCAGACAAATTGGCATATAATATGAACCAGCCCTTGAAAGGCAGTCCACGGGACAAGTCTTGGGGGAACTATTCTTTCTACTTTAGGGACTCATTTTATAAAAGATCTAATAGGTAGCTCCTTTCTTACTACCAGCCTTGTGTATTTTAGCTCACGCTGAATATAACCATTTTTCTTAATTTACTTAATACAGCAATCCCCAAGGGCTTGTAAACCCATAATTGGACACCTCAGATTAGGAGGTTAAGAAAACTGACACAGAGAGAGGCTTTATAACTCTGTAGGCGACTTTTATTGGCTGAGGATTTCTGAAAGCACTATTTTAATGCTCTCTTGAGCAGTTTCCCTTGTCCTATCAGCCACCAAGAGATAACAGACCAGATGAAGAGTTACTCACGTTAAGCAAGCGTAGAGTCCATCCTTCAAGTCTTCGTTAAAGAAGGACTTATTGGAATAAATGGAGAAGATAAAGTTGTAGTCAGAGTGATATGAAATTAAAAATACAAAAATCCACTCCAGGACTTTAATTTAATGCCAAATGTGAGTCTTGTTTCAGGTGCATTGCTGAAAGTGTCCTGAAACATTTATTTCTGAAAATTTTAGTTACTGTTAGCTACTGGCTGTTACTTACACTAAAATCCTTTAGAAAACCCACAAAGGCTGTGTTCTTTGGTGGGGGCCAGGGGAGGGTGTGGGTAGGGAATCTGTTCTGTGGTGTTTATGGGAGACGGAGCCTTTGATGGGGCTGGAAGCAGGGAAGCAGGAAGGCCAATCCTCTGGGTGGGGAAGAGTTGGTGTGCAACCAGCAAGTTTGTCTCCGGAAGTCAGTCCACAGCAAAGAATGTTCCAACTCACCAGTTTCCTACTCTTTCCATGGTGATCACTTCTCCCCACCTCAAACTGCTAGATCTGAAGCTCTTTACATAGTGGATGAACCTCAGGCTCACCCAGCAGCTGCTTTCAGGGCAGGAAGCCGGTGTTAGACCATCCTGAGTTGCCTATTAGATCAATAAAATCTCCCAAAAGGGTTCAAGGTCTTTATAGCAAGGACATCTTGCTTCTGGATTTAAGACAGAATTGGAACATGTGAGTGTCATACTCAAAGGCTGTCAAAGGAGCACAAGGGGAAGAGGCCGTAATGTGAGCTCCAGCTCAATCCCTTTGCCCGGACGTCCTCCCCAGCGTGCCCCGACAGAAGTGCACCCTGCGGTACCCGACTGAATCCTCTCAGCACCCGTCTTTCTACAACTCCTGCTTGTCTAGACCATCATTCCAGGAGGATTTAGAATCTCTTCTTGGAGCAAAGACACCCTGAGGCGTTGTCGGGAGTTCTAGAGGACTCTAGAGAGATGGACCAGCACCGTGGTTGGGGTTGATGGCAATGAGGGCCAACTGGCAGAGCCCTTCTGATTGAGAGGGAGGTGCGCTATTGTCCCTCCCCTGTGCCCACTGGGGAAATGGAAAGGGCAGGTGCAGATCGGAGGTTAGAGTCATAGAATCTTAGAAACAGAAGCTGGTACGTCTTCTTGGTCTCATCTGATTGTTGGTAAGAACTTAGTTTTCACCATGCTTCCTGACACATCCCCAAAATTGAAATGCCAGCGCCTCCACTCACCTCCCTGAACCTCCATTTCTTTATCTTTCCTTACCCCACCTTGCTAACTGGTATCTACTGAATGGTTACTCGGGTCAAGCACTGTTAGAAAGCACTTTACCTGCATTGACTCAGTAATTCTCACAACTGCCCTATAATGTAGACTACAGTCTGTGAGCTCTGTTCTACCGATGAAGACACTGAGGCACAGAAAGGCTGAGTAACTTACCCCAAGTCACACAGCCAGCAGATGACCGAGCAGGGACTTGAATCCAGGCAGTCTGACTCTACCATCCATATTCCGAATGCCGCTTTACTTTGTGTATGCAGGATTAAATGAGAGATTTATTGTTGTATAAATTAGATAAATATACTATTGTACAGAGCCCACTGTAAAACACAGAAATCAGAAATAGCAGAAAAGAAATAAAAAATAGAAATTCAAATAATTATCCCTGGTCTTCAAGAGACTGTCTTGCTTACTCTACTTTGAAGACCACTGGGGAGCTCACATTATCCTGTCTGCCCCAGAAAGATTGAAGAGAGAGCCCCGACCATCAGATTATAGCTGATCTACCCTTAATCCTTCCAGTCCAGGTTCCAACCCAATAGTTCCCTTGTGGGGCACCCCCCCCCTCTGCTTTAACAAAAGTATGTAATTTCCATCAACCTACCTGGACTTAAATCTCCCACAGGGTCATTTACATTGCAAGCCTTATCCCTAATTAACTTTTTTCTTCACCAGCCAAATGGGGGTGTTAATTCCCTGTGTACGTGAAGTGCGGTGATGTTTGAATGGGAAATTGCTTCCGACCATGCCTACCTAGCATGGTACCTAGAAAGCACCTGGCGCTCGACGTGGCCCCACACATGGCCATGGAGCCTGAACCCAGAAGGAAAGACCCTGCTGTCCCTTACAGGGGAGAGAACACCTGAAACTACACCACATCTGGCTAAACCCTGGCCAAGCCGGGTGGCGCTAGGCTGGTTGCTAGCTTCTGGGGCCTTCCACCCCCAAGAGACTCTGGGTACGAAGTTGGGGGTGCTGCCTTTGGCTTTCTCGTTTGGAGAGGGAGCCCTGACAGGGACTCCCTGCGGTTTGGTCTCCCAAGCCCCACAGCACACTCAGGCATGAGCTCCCCTCCTCCCCGAAGCCCCTCCCCCCCTCCTGGACCTCCCTGACCACTCATGAGGGAGGCACCTCGAGGAGGCCAGAGAAGGGAGGCGGGGGAAGGCTACCCCACAGGGCTGAAGGGCAGCTGTTTATATTATAATTAAGGTTTTACAGCATAAACTGAAATGTAGCTCAACTATTCCAACAAGGCGCTGGAGGTAATTACCACTGCTAGAGGCGTTCTCCGCTGCCAATTATTTCCCTCCCTAATTGAATAACTCAGGCCACATTGTAGCGGGGCAGGGGAAGGGAGACGCTGCTTTCGGATGTGGACAGTCCCTCATTTGGCCCCCGAACAGCTCAACGCTAACACACCTTTTTCCTAACACCCTTTCCGGGGAGTGTGGCACAGAGGATAAGAATGCAGGTCCTGGAGTGCCTCCACTTACAGGCTCAGGCAGATAACTTAACTCCCTTGTCTATAAAGTGGGCTTAATTGAAGTGTAGACATCGCAGAACTGTTGTGGGGATTAAATAAGTGCTAATAATCCTGGCACTCAGAAAACACTGAATAATTCTGGCTGAAGGAAATGGCGCCGGGAGAGGGTGCACCCACAGAGGGGCAGGTGCATCTGTCTTTCCTGAACAGATGGGGAAGCTGAGGCAGAAAGCACACATCAGGCCCACGTGGAGCAGCTGGGTGAGGGCCAGCACTAGACAGAAGGGTGCCTTCTTGTCTTAAAAGGAGTGATGAACTTGGATTTGTAGAGGAAATAGCATCTCCCAAGAAGGTTGGACGGATCCCCAAGATTTCAGTCCCTGAAAGTATTCCCCATTCTCCCCTTTTCCATATTCACACAAAGTGCCAAAGTACACGATGTACCCTGGTCCTCTGCCCAGTCCCCAGGCAAACGCGTGATTGATGTCACATAGCTTGTAGGGCACTTTCTACTGTTAACATTTCATTCCACTTTTCGTCCATTATCTCCTTCAATCCTCACAACCACCTGGGAAAGAAAAGTGTCTCTCCTGGTTGACAAATGAGAAAATGGAGGCCAGGAGAGATGAAAGGAATCGAGTAAACTGAACCGAGGACTAAAACACAGGTTCTCTGACTCGAATTTTCCCCACTGCTCCACAGGGTGAGGGCCGGCTCCGCTCCCCGAGTTAACCACACGTGCCCGTCCCAAAGCCAGCCCCTTGGCCATTGGCATCAGAGGATTCAAAAGCCAGAGAGAAGGGGTTCTCCAAATCTGGTGTGCGCGCCAGTCTTTCGAGGAACGTGTTTTACAATGCAGATTACAGGGCCATACCCCAAGGGTTCTGATTCCCTGGGTCTAAGAGGGGGGTCCAGGAACCTGGAGTTGAACAATTTAACAGAGTCCCGGGTGTTTCTGGTTTCGGTGGTTCAAGGATCGTACCCTGAGAGCGACTGAACTAAGGGAACCTTGCAGTCGCCACTGAAACACCACCTGAGGACCTCAGTTAGTTGTCTCAAACTTTCTGAACACTGTTTTCCTTAAATGAAAATGAACATACTATTTCCCTTTGAGGGGTTTTGTGAGAATTAAATGAGATAGCGTGTGTAAGGTGTTGAGCGCAATGCCTGGTGCATACAAAGTGCTCAGTAATATTAGCAATTGTTAGTATCACTGCTGTTGTCATTAATATTGAAATACAGCCAAGCCTTGTGTTACTGCAGGGATAAATTAAGATAGCTAATACCTTATCATTTGGAGTCATTAAATACTATAGAAAATTGGGATATAAAGGAGACATCAGTAGGATTTGATAAACTGAATCATTTTTAATGAGTGTCTCGTTTATACTCATTTAGCTGCCTTGGTGTGGGGCTGTTGGTACATAAGCAACTGTTTGGATAAACAAGAGTTTGCTCTCTAATTGGCAGGCACTGGTTAATGGTAGGAAAGGGAGGCCATCGGTGGATGTGCCGAGAGGGGGTTCTTGAAGACTGGCTTGAGACTGATGTGGTATGCACAGAAAACAACAGCAGATAGCACCGATGTGGACAACGACGTTAGCCCCTGTGCCCGGTTATCTTCAGAGTCCCCCAACTCTCCTCCACTCTCCAGGAACTTCAGAACGTGCATCCGGTTTGATGTCTGGGTACCGGGGCACTCTGCCCTCTTCTTACAAAATGCTTGTCCTGAGACCACCCTAGGACGGCTTCCCCTGGTCTCCCTGGGGGAAGGGATGAACAGATATCAGAAGAAAGTAAAACAGGTGAAGCTAAGGAGATGGCCTACAGTACAGACAGTGTGGTGGGACTGGATCCTCTCTCTCTCTCTCTTCCCCCTTTAGAATTTGACCATGTCAGCAAGGGCTACACAGGTTTATTCCCTCGGGGCTGGGGACCGGAACTTTGTCAGAGAGCCACCCAGGCCACCTCCCTCCCGTGCTTGGGTGTATCCAACTAAACATAGGAAAGCGAATTTCTGATGAATGATGGCACAGAGACATTCTGCATTGTGCTTTGGCATCTTGTGGAATGTGTTCCTAAAGAGGAAGCTTACCATCTCCACAGCCCAATAGGATGGGGGCAGGTGCCCATCAGCACTAAAGCAGGGAGTTACACTTTAGCTCTTCCTTTGGAAGTGTGAATCCCACAAGGCATTTTTGGGTGAAGGTAAGCTATTCCAGAGAGTTCCCTTGTATTTAAGTTATGTGGCCAGCTACATGCATAGTGGGAATGGAGAGACCCTGAAAATCCCACCCCCTAGAACAGGGGACCCCAACCCTGGGCTGCATAGCAGCAGCAGAAGGTGAGCAGAGGGTGAGCAAGTGAAGCTTCGCTTCCATCACTGTCTGAGCCCTGCCTCCTGTCTCCCTCCACCCCACTCCCCCTTCAGTCCGTGGAAAACTTCTTTCCCATGAAACTGGTCCCTGGTGCCAGAAAGGTTGGGGACCCCTGCCCTAGAACCCTCTCCACTTGGGACACGTATTTCTGTGTCCACATGGTCCTCTTCTGGCACAACACATTGAGTCCCTAAGCTTCCCCTCTGATCCAAACCGATGAGGTGACCCAAGAGCAGAAGGGGCGCCACAGGGGGAAAGGAGGCTGTGGGCAGTCCCACTCTAACTTTTTCTCTAGAATGCTCCCCCTTTGATCTTCCCTTTTTAGTCTGCTACCCTTCATGACCTTCATGGGTCTCCATCACCTGTACCCTTTAGCTTTTTTTTTTTTTAAATTTCTGAATCCCATGCAATGCCAGCTCAGTGGTGGGCACGTACCAGTCTCAGTCTATGCCAGAGAAATGACTCACAAATGAACGTGCCCCACAGAAGGGAATGGGAGGTCCAAGCCCGGGCGAGGGGAATAGGCCCCTCCATTCCAGTCCTCCTTTTCCTTCATGGGGCCCATAAGGAAACAGACATGGGGAAGAAAAGACTGTTAATCTTTTACCCACAGTCCAGCTCCACAGTAAAGTTCTTTGTGCTAACTGGTGGCAGTAAATGTGCTAAACTCACGTACGTGCCTAGAAATCTGCTGCCATTTATGTAAAAGTCTTCAAGTCTGCTCCATATTTTAGTCTGTATTTTCTCTCTCTTCCTGCATCCAGTTCTATAATCTGTTGAACATCCAGACAACTTAACCAACCACTCTGTTGCCTTGATACTCTGCAAAGGCACCTTGCCCCCATCCTTCCTCTTTCCCATCTACTTCTTCCCCAATTTGTCCTTCCAGGCAGCCAGCTAGTGAGACCACAGCCCCTGGGGCCACCACATCTCATTCTTTATGCTTCATCTCCTAGGTGGTAAAACTACCAAGAACAGGAAATGTATACCCTATACTGCTGGGGAGATGTGGCTTTGGACAGACGGGGCGGGCAGGAAGGGGGGTCACTCACTTCACTCAAAGCGAGGAGGTGGGCAGAGATTGCCCTTGATGGGGAATTTTATGTTTTAATATTTTCCTTTGGGGAAAAGAAGACAATGCCACTCTTAATTTTCTTCAAGGGGGAGCCTTTTCATGATAGGTTTCTAGTGCCCCTTTTGAGTTGCCATCCTCAAATATTAAAGCATCAACACTGCCCTCAGGTACTAAAGACCTATTAGCTGCAGGCAGTGGGTCTGACGGTTCCTTATGGTCAGGAACTTTCTCTGGGTGACCAAGGGGCCAATGTCCTGTGATTCCCTCTGTGACCCCCTCTCACCACTCGGTAGCATTTAATGTGGTGTACACTCTGACTCTCCTTCTTGAAGCACCTTCTCTATTTAGTCTCCAGGGTCTTCAAGTGACTTGTTTTCTTCCTTTGAAAACATTCCTTTGCTGTGTTATTTTCCTCTTCCTAATCCCTAATAGCTGCAGTAACTCAGGGCTCAGTCCTTGGACCTCTTCTTTATTATTCTACCTCCCTTCGTAATCTCTCTCACCCATGAATTTAAACATCACGTTGGATCATAAGAAACATCTGCTATGCAATCTTTTTTCAATCTGCAAAAATGGTGATTTCAATGGTCCCACCTAATGCTATGTCTAGGCTAACTCCCAAATTTGTATCTCCATCCCCTGACCTCTCCTTAAGCTCCAGACTCGTTTATCCAACTGCCTACTTGATACCTCTGCTGGGATGGCTAATGAGCATCTCCAAGTTAGCCCAGGCAGTTCAGAGCAGCAATCTAGGCTTCCCTGCCATGTCGGCTCCTCTTCCAGCCTTTCCTTCAGCATAGAACAACTCCACTCGTCCAACTGTGCAGACTCAAAACCCTGTAGTCCTCCTTACTTCCTCTTTCTCTCACACACTACAGCAGTCTTTTAGCTGTAAGTTTACTTCTCATATCTCCACTCCTATCTTCCTGAAGTTATTGCCTAGATTAGTGTAACAGCATCCCAACTGGTTTCTTCTTTGACCCTTGGGGACGTTATAATCTGTTCTCTGTTCAGCAGTCATCATGATCTTTGTAAAGCATAAGTCGTATCATGCCACTCTTTCCACCCCAAATCCTTTAATGTCTTCCCATCATAATGGGGGTAAGATTTAAACTCCTTCCCCTGCCTGTTTTCTGGGTCCTGCCTGCTTCTCTAATCCTCATGTTCTTTGCCTTCTTCACTCGGCTGTAAATCAAGGCCTTTGTATCTCCTATTTCCTCTGCCTCTAACACTCTTGCTCAACTCATTCAAGTCTCTATTTAGATATCACCTCCTCTGGAAAGGCTTTCCCAGACCATTGCATTCTCAGGCAATACTTATCCCTTCATCCTGCATTATTTCATATACAAATTGCACGATAGTATATTATATAATCATGTGTTTATGTGTTGATTGTCTATCACCCAATTAGAAGCTAGATTCTCTGAGGGCAAGGATTTTTGGTAGCTTGGTCAGTCGGTGTCCTATACTACATGTCTGGCACTTAGTAAATGCTAATAACTATTTGTTAAATGATTGAATGAATTGGTGAATGAATGTGCAAGGTTCTTAGCTCTATACCCTTTGAGAGCTCAATAGACACTTGATGATTGACAACCTGAGCCAACAGTTTAACAATGACATGGGTTAGGATGGTGCTGCAATGTGAATTTGCGATTCTTGGAATATTTTCCTTAAATATGATCAATCCTACCTCCTTCTCTCATCAGGCTGGAGGATCCCAGAACAAGGGAGTAATCGCTCTCCTTCCATTCTATGTATCCCAAACTTGGAGACTTAGTGTTTCATGCAGTGACTATGACATCTTTGGTGCTGGCTGTCATAGTCACACAAACACACCAATAGTGATGAAAACAATCATGGGCTTTTACTGAGATCTTACGATGTACAAAGCACTAGTCTAAGTCTTGACATATATTACTCATTTAGATGAACTGACAACCCTATAAAGCAGGTACAGATTTGATCTCCACATTCAAATGAGGAAACTGAGGTACAAAAGGCGCTGTATAATTTTTCAAAGTCCACACAGCCAGTAAGACACAAAGCCAATGTCTCTGAGATTTTTAGTTTTGGAAAAGATCTCTTTATGAAATACTACCCACAGAAAGCTCTACTGTCACCCTCACTCCTGTCCAGATTTAGCTCAGATTGTTCAAAGATCTGAAGAACCCCATATCACAGACTTTAAGGACATCCTATGTGGCATTGAGGAGACCCCAGGTGCCCACACCTACTAAAGGGGGGTGATTCCACCACAAGTGTGATAGAGTCGGTGATATGGCAGAGATCTGTTCATTCATTATCATGTAAGAGCCCTCTGCGCCCCTCACTACTGACCCTCTCTCCCAGCCCTGTTAAAGGACTGTTTGCCTCACACCCTCAAGTGAACAACCAGAATCTATCTAACAGTTAATTTACCCCCCACCTCCCTTGTTAGCTCAGCTCCATCTGGTCAACAGGACTCCTGATGCCCAAGGTTCTCAACCCTTTCACCTGACAGGTAGCACTTCTGAAACAACTCACAGTATCTGCACTGCCAAGACCTGGGGAGGCCACAGACCCCTGTGTTAATGCCCAACTCCCACGGTGCTGGCAGAGGTACCGAGGGGTCCTTGGAGGCCCGCTGCTTCTCTCCCAGGGACAGCTGACATGAGGCACAGGGGCCCCACTCCAAGCAGGACTCTGCCTTCTCCCAGCTGTGCCAGACCAAAGAAAAAGGAGTGGGGAGCAGGAGGGATGTCTCTCCAGTAAGAAAGTAAGTGAAAAGGTAAATGGAACCGATTTCAAAAGGGGTTGCAGGGCATTCGGGGAAGTAAGTCTCCTGGGCTATAGCTAATGCTCTGAAGCATCAAGTAACAGGCCTCACATCCACATCACATTCCCCTTCTCTTGGACTCACCAAATGCTTTCAGGGTGCCTCCAGGTGCCCTCCTCCCAGGTAGACAGACTCCCCTTCGCCAGTAGCGGAAACAAAGATTGCCGATTCTCAAATCTCATGTGCAAAAGCTGCTAGTCTGAAAGTAGACACGGGAAGAGTTGAGGCATACGTGTAGCGCAGATCTCCAGGAGAATAGGTGGTTCAAATGAGGACATGAGCCAGGACAGACCACACATTAGCCTAAGAAACCCCAAGCCTCTACCCCAGAGAGCTCCCCAGTGCTGCATGGGAGCGGAGTTGGGATTGAGTTGTCCTTGTTGTCATCCTGTTAAGCAGGCAATGCCAGCTCTTTGTACTGTATCCAGGCTGTTATCACTGGATTGTCCAGGTTGGAGTCACTCATCTGTGCCCCCAGACTCGGCCCCACCACCTGGATATTGCCCTGTTCAATGACCTAGGACATTGGTGATCCCCTTGTTAAGCACCGGTGACCTATGTAAAATCACCACTTTTCCGAGTATTAGCCTCCTCAGATGCAAAATGAGGCACCAAGAAAATGACATCTGAGGTCCCATGCAGCTGCAATCTTCTGGAATTTAATAAGGGCCTACAGTAGACTATTACCAGGAAAGGTCCATTGCTCTTCATGAAATGGTTGCTAGTAATTTTTACAAAAATAAGGAAAAGAATCCCCTATGTAACCTGGTTCTTAAATTGTAATAAAAATCCTCGAGTTAAGCACAATCAAATACGTGATGGGGGAAGGGACTGACTGCACATTAACTTTATTGTTATCCAGATATGTTGACCACCCCTCAGGAGGTAAGTGACCACCTCCTTGTTGGTCATCTTACTGACCGACTCCAGAAATCCAGTGAATGCTAAGCTTTTGAATCACCAGTAGAAATGAGCAATATTATTACCATTAAATTAAATGACTAAACACAAATAATACTACTTGCATACAGATGTGCATACAATATTTATTTTAGTCCAATTACCAAACAAACTCTCCTTAGGGAAAATCTGACCTTTCCCCAGAAGGTAATGTTAAAGCTGGTCATTTTAGTATCAACAGCATATAGAGTCTAGGTTTTAGCACAGTAGCCTCTGGGATGGAACAGGCTACATAATTTATGGAGTCAGTGCAAAATGAAAATGTGGGGTTCTTTGTTCAAAAGTTACTAAGAATTCCAAGACAGCAAGAGTAGAGCATTAAATCAAGCTCAGGGACCTTTGCTGCCGTGTGAATCACACGCCTGCACGTAGCCAGCTCACAGGTGATCCAGAATTAACCATGGCTAACATTTAACCAGTGCTTCCTAAGAACTTTACGTCTATTAACTCATTAATCCTCAGGACAACCTTAGGAGGGAACTACTATTATTTTCTGCCTATAGTAAGGAACCTGAGGTGCAGAAAAGTGAAGCTTCTTGTCCACGGGTCCATCCATAGTCACGAGGTAGAGCCAGGATTTGAACTGAGGCAGGTGGGGTTCTGGTTCTGTGACATCAGTACATTATACTGCTTCAGTCACTGTTCTCCAGGTCTGAGTCTGGAAGTCAGACCAATAGATTTCCACTGTCCAGAGTCTCAATTTTCTTCTCTTCTCAGATTAACACTGGGCCTGTCACAGTTGCAGGGGCCTGCAGTGCCTGGGGGCCTTGGGCATGGGAGTCACTCATGTCTGTGGGCCAGGCAGCATCAGTGTGAGCACAGGGGGTGTGGAACTGTTTCCATTGGGCCCCTATATGTTATAGAAGCCTTACAGCTGAAGCCCGCTGAAGCTTGACAATGAAGGCTCTGGGTCGAAGCGATTGAGATCGAGAAAGCCCACCAGGCTTCCACATGGAAAACAGTCAGGAAGGAGTGCGGTCTCTGGGCAGAACTGGGCACGGCTGCAGTAACTTTGACCTCTAGCTCTCGGCTGTGTCCTTGCTCCTGGGGAGGTCCCCTGGGAGGGGCCTCCATGCTGGGCCCTCGACCTTCCCCCCGGGAGGCGGTCCCTCTGAGTGGGAAATGAAGAGCCCTGCTCCTGGACAGAACACCGGGCAGCCTGGCCTCCTGCCTTCCCGGACGGTGGCCCTCCACCCTCAGTTGTGCATAAGAATCACCCGAGGTGCATTTTTTCAAAACTAAAGGCCCCCATGCTCAGTTCCCTGGGGTTCTGAGTACGTGGGTCTGGGGTGCAGCCAGGAATCTGACCTTTTAACAAGCCCTCCAGGAGTTTTGACATAGGCAATTCATTCTTTGAGAACATCCTCTACGAAATGATAAAAATGCTCCCAGGGTTGGCTCAGTGGGCTTCTGGGAGGCGCTGAGCAAGTTGATGATGCACCTAATGAAGGGGGAGCGGCGACCCCAAGACTCACAAGTGGATGGTGGATTCCAAGGCCGTTTTTTTTCCTTTGGCTAATAATCGTAGCCAATATTTTTCTTTCTACTGGAGATATGTCATGCCCCACACCATGACCTAGCATCCACAAAACGAAGAAGCTCCTCAGGAAAAATTTCGCCCTGCAAATGGCTTTCAGAACCCCTCTTTCTTTCTCTATCTGCTTGTTCCTGCAAATACTGTCTGGCTCCTCGGGCTCTGATATCAGGGAAATGCCTTTTTCTCAGAATGCGCGGGAGTCACGAAACGTCGCTGACACGGACCTTACGACGCAGTCAGCCCTGCACTTCCACTCTACGGAGCAGGGAAACAGGGCCCGAGGAGGCCAGGCAGCTGCCTGGGGACACAGCGTGGGGACCACTCTCACAGGCACAAACGAGGCCACGTCACCTGACCCCACATGCAGTTTGCAGGGCCCACTGGATGTCCCTTCTCCCTATAGTGTCACATCACGCCAAGTAAGCTGACACGGCAGGGTATGTCTAGACTCTCTTCGCTGGATTTCCCATTAAAGAGATGCTGAAACAGTTTTGAAAAAAAATCTTTGGGAATGAATGGATATATCATATAGCGAAAATACAGCAAAGGGGCCGGAAAAATCCACTGTGCATGTATTTTTAAAAAGTTATAAATAAACAGGGTAGTCAGAAACCAGATTAAATTTCCAAGTTGAAAACGGAAAGTGGAAAATGAAAGGCTGACCTACCCCTAACTACTGCTGTGGCTTGATTGTACAATCCTCTTCTGGCTACACGGTGCTTCCGTTCACGGAACTGTGGCCTCGCGGAAGTGGGAAAGACCTTCGAGGTCAGAGATTGTATACGCCAACTCTTCACCTTGGGATGATGAAAGTGAGGCTCAGAGAAATGAGAACGCTTGCCTGAGGTCACCCAGCTCCTGCCTGTTAATCAGCCTGGGCCGTTTTTCCAGTCACTGCGGGAACCACGATATAGTTTATCTTTTCTGTATGGTATAAAAATCCTAAACAGATCACCTACTAGGAAGATGTAATCACAGCTTTTAATTAACGTAAAGTCTCTGCGACATCTTTTTTTGTTGTTGTTGTTACATTACTTCTCTACAGTGTAAATCAATTAGCTGAAACGGGCTAGTGGGTGCAGAGAGTGGCGATCAGTCACTGGGACAGATAATTGCTCTGTTGCTGAGATTAACACCTTATCATGCTATTAGGACTGCTTATGAATCTTGTAGTCCTGACGAAGCCTACAATTTAGGGACTATCCATCCCAGCTGTCTCCATTTCGGTCGCCTCCTCCACGCAAACAATTGTTGCGCTAAGTGCTGTATTTAATTAAAGGCCTTCCCCGCGTCACCGTACCGTGGTAGTCGCAGGAAAGACAAGAGACCTCGCTGTTGTTGTTTTCTTAAAAACAAACAAAACCATATCACCTCTTGCTGGTGATTAGTTAGCTTTAAAGCAATCAGCATTAAAGTCAGGAAGGATAAGCTAACGAAGGATATCCCACTAAAGAAGGATAAGCTATTGATGACTTCCAATTGGAAATTGCAAAGCACACACTTACCTCTACTTTTATGAGTTAGTAAAAAGTCACGAATGAGAAATACCACCCTGGGTTTCTTCTCACTTTAAAGGGTCATTTCACCAAAGCTCGGTGTTCTCTGCCTCTTCCCAAAAGTCTGCCCGGAGTTTGTTTCACTACTAGATTCTGATGTGAGAGGCCAGAAATCGAGGCCAGAAGAGACAGGTCGTGTGCAGCATGGACAGAGGCGTTCAGAACGGTTGTCGTGTCGGAGTAAGAAGGGAAATCCATCTGTACTACAGCAGTGATGCTATTTTAACAAAGGGAAACCTTCCCTGGGACAACTCTTACCGGAATAGGAGACACCCAGAAAAACCCCCCCACAAAACAACAAATAAACAAACAAACCAAAAAAACCCAAACAGGCAACAAATAATTTTACCATTTCCAGGTAATAGGTGTTAATTGCTCAGTTTATATACTCAGAATGACATACCATTAGAGACTGTGTATGCATTGTAACTAGAGCATTAATAAATTTAAAATGTGCCTATTAGGATGACAGCTTTGGAGGTGCAAAGGAATAACAGTTATCACTTGGCAGAAGCCGCTCTCACCCCATCTGCCGAGACTTTGCATACATTTTCAGCTTCCTGAGCAATGATTAGGCCTGTCAGAACCTCTTTAACCTTCTAACTGCTGGTCCCCACTGGCCGTAATTAGAGACTAATGAATTCAGAAGATGGAGGCCGTGAGGAAAACTGCCTTGACAGTTTGTGTACAAATTAAGCCCCATTTACTTCATGCATCTTTTGCATCGTTGATACAAGTCTCTGTTATTATTTTTGAATACGGTCATTTTAGCAGAAACAAAAAACTTGGCTAATGTACTTTGTCATTTTTATGGCTCATCATAAAGAAAAAACCATACTGGGCGGGTCGTGAATATGTGAAATAAACTACGGCAGATTATAAAAAGAAATTAATTTTCCTCTTGGGAATACCCTACCACCTTTTTATCCCCCCTGCTGGATACGCTTATGAATATGGTTATTGTTATTCAGATAATATCTGCCTGCCGTCCAAAGAGCCTGACGAACCAGCAGGACGTGTGGTTGAGGTTTGGACCCTGAGTAAGGAGCGTTTGGAAGTGAGATGTCCTTTATCTTTACTCGAACCTCTAGAGATTGCTTGGAGCACGCTGGCAGAAAGCTCTTTGTTCTCTGGCCTCACCTGCCCCTCCACCTCCTGTGGCCCTGGCAAAAGTTTATAACTCCAGGAGGTGTGATTTTTAAACCACGATACTAAGGTCCCATGTCACATTTCCTTAAAAACTCTTGAATTGTTATTTAATCTTGTTTCAGTCCCCACTGGTTAGCTCAATCAGATATTCAATCTCAGTCATTTAGGGGAACTCTTTCCCCTCCTCTAGGAGATCATATGAGAATTCTGGCTTATGTTTCCAGAAAGCCAGAGAGGAAGGGGCCATTCTGCACGATATGGTCAGCACCTTGACGGTTTTTTTTCTTTAGCTTTAAGATGCTGCTGCTGAAGATGCTCCTGCCATCTGTCTGTGGCCCCTGCTGCTCCAGGCAGCTGGGAGATCCCTCTGCCGGAGGCCCTTCCCCACTGAGGACTGGCCCGCTGCTGCCACCCTCTACTGAAGTTCTTGCAGGCTGAGGGACTCCTGTCCCTGCTTCCTGTCCCTGCCCCCTACCAGCCTCAGTGAAAGTTCAAACTCTCCCTTCTATCTGCCACTTTCACCTCTCCAGCTCAAAGCACTTCCTTGCATTCCTCCCTGCAGCAGGGAAAAATACCCGCCAAGTGTCTAGCTCCAAGTCCCCAGAATTTGTGACTATGTTTTCTTACATGGAGAAAGGGAATTTGCAGATGTGATAAGTTAAGGATCTGGAGACAGGGAGATATCTAGTTGGGCCCAATCCAATCCCAAGGGTCCTCATAAGACGGAGGGAGGGGGATTAGACTCAGTAGGAGAAGTGAAGACTGAAGTGGAGGCTGTGGTGATGCAAGGGGGGGCCCAAACTGGGGAGCGCAGGTGGCCTCTTGCAGCTGAAAAAGGCCTTAAGTCTTCAGAAGGCGCCAGTTCTGCCGACACCTTGGTGCCGGACTCCTGCCCCGGAGGGAGAGCCCTGAGAGAGTAAGTGTGTGTTGCTTTAAGCTGCTGTGCGTGCTGTGATTTGTTAGAGCAGCAACAGGAAATGAGCCCACCTTCTCCCGTGGAAGCACAAAGACTTGGGTTTGTGTTCCAGTAATTATCCCAACAAAAGTAATTATCCCAACGATTTATTTTGATAAACTATTACATTCACTGTTTTCTCATCTTTAAGATGGAAATCATAAACTCTGCTCATGACATTTTTATAAGAATTAAGGGAATTAAAAACCTAATTTTACATATGGAACATGGTAGATACACAATAAAAAGTTGACAAAGTGCAGCTCAAAACTGAGTCTTAGTGTGAATAGGAGCCAAGAGTGTCGGTCTTACCCGGTTTTCTCCATATGTTTGATCCCCACCTCCTCACAACCAGATCTGCTGATGGTCTCTACACGCAGGTTCCAGCCTACCTGCTCCTGAACGGCAGGAAGCAATCGTCTCTGTCCAGTGGATTTGAACTTGCCCGACTCTCTTAGGCTCTGAATCCTGTGACTCAGACCCACCTACTTGGTGCCTGCTCTAACCTCCAGGTGTCTCTATCAACCAAAATTTATCTGGGCCCCAAATCTACTGAGGAAGATTCTGGTGTTTGTATAGCTGTGATGTTCTAGCTGAGTCTGCCTACGGTGCTGGCTTCATCTTGGGATTGGGGAGCTGCCTAAGCACTGTCCTAGACTACCAACTGCAGTCCTCTCTCAGTAGCTGAAATCCCATCTTTTGGCACTCTCCTTAATTAAGACTTGGAGGGCTTAACAAAATTCCAGGTATGCCATATTGGAGAGACACTCCATACATTTATAACCAGACATTGATGTATATCTTAGTGTGACTTGTTCAGTACATCGGCTATTTTGATAGCCCGCTATGGTAGTACACAGTATGGTTCGGGTTAAGCAGACGGTGAGTGGAAAGGTCGCTGTCACAGGACAGGTTTAACTGGTATGTCGCCCTGGAGGGCCTATGGTCATTGGGGTTGAGGGCAAGGGCCAGAGGAGAAGGGAGATTTCAAAATGGCGGGTACTCAACAAAAATTTTATTACATCACAATAAAGTTTTACTCTTCCTTATGGGCAGGCTGCATGCCTTATACATACATATTTCAGAGGAATGAATCTGCGGAGCCACCTCAGCACAGTGTGGCTGGTATATTAGGGAAGGCTTTATGGTGACTACCTATCAAAGAATTTTGGGGGCACACTCACATCACCACACAAAGGCAACATTTGAAAACCCAACCCCAGATAAGGATCAGGGGTTCCAGAGTACGATTATTTGCATTAGAGTGATTTTGCAGTTAGGTTTACAAAGGATCCAGTCTAGTGGAAAATTAGGCCCAGAGACCTGGCCTGCAATGACAAGGTGGAGGCCACCACGAAGTCAGGTCCTCTCATAGACCTCCCCTTCCTGTGAACACCTGCCCCGGCTACTGCTTGGCAGACAGGTGGTGAGAACTCTGAGCAGGGCAGCGAGCTGCAACAGCTCTCCCGCCGTCTTCAGGCAAGCTTCAGGGAGGACCTGAGGAGAACCAGGGAGACTACACGACAGAGTCTGGAGCTGTGTGTTAGATTCACGGAACCCCAGAGGGGAAACTGTGGCCCGGATCGGCCATATCACGACTGCTTTTCCCATCTGTGATGGAGTCGTGGCCGGCCCGCACTCTCCCACCAAGTACTTAATGCTTAATTGGCTGGCAACTCAAGACACTGCTCATGTAATCCCATTTTCATGGCACTGGTGTTGAAATGAACTTCAAGAAGTGATACCTGTGGGCCAGGCCAGAAAATTTCACCCCATTGATAGCCGTTGGTACCCAGAGCACGGAGTTCCTGTACAGTCTCCAGTGAGCCAGGTATTATGTCCTCCTTCTCCCTCCCAGGGAAATGAAAATCATTTCAGACAATTCCTACTCAAACCCTGCTCAAATTTCCTCATTTGCTGGACTACCATTTGCTTGCCTTCTAATAGACTCAACCACGGATGAGGTCCTGAGCTAATGGCCCGCCATGTTATTTGGATGATCTTCTCTTTACCTGTGTTCTATCCCCATCCTCCATCTCTTGGCTTGAAGATTTCCACACTCAGATACACTCAAATACAAATTCTCTACTTCAGAGGAGATTCGGGGGCCTTTATAAACATAAAGTTAACTTACATGGAAGCATGGTTAACAACTTAGGGTCAAACAAGCAAGAATGCAGAAGCAAATAGAATAACAGAACCAAAACACACCAGACATGTCAAAGTCAACAAAAGAGTAATAAATACAAAGCTTGTATTAAAAAAATGGTATAAACAGAGCTAAGGGATATAGAAAAAAGACTAGAATTCATTGTAGACAGCCTCTACCTCAAACACTTGGATTGGCAGATTCAACAAACTTGAGATGTCAATTTTCTGTCCCAAATTATTTTATCAATATAATGTAACCTCAAATTCCATTTTTTTTGGGTGAGGGACTTGGTAAAAATTTTCTCAACTTCATGTGGAAGAATATCTATGAAAAAATAATGAAGACATCCATCCACAGTTAAAGGTGTTACTCGCTATGGTGTCATGGTGTGTATCTCCAAGGACATGAGGAGCCCAGACACTCGACATCCGCCCACCATTCCGCCCCCCCACACCGCTTCTCCTTCCAGCTGAGGTCGTAAGCTAACACTTAACCCTGCAACCTTATTTTTCAAACTTTTTTTGTCCATGACCCATGTATACGAATAGGAATTATGTAAGACTCACAGTTTTAAAAGCACTGCCATTGTGTGTGTGTGTGTGGGGGGGGGGCGGGTGTCTCTTCTCCTTCCTTGTCCTCTAAGATGGTCTCATCCCCAAGCCCATCTTACTGGTCCAGCAGCAGCCATTTGGTGGCAGATCCCACTCTGCTTAAACATGAGATTTAAACGTGAGAAAGCACTTCTTTTAGATTTCCTTCTAGCCCAAGAATGGAGGGAACAAATACACCTCAACTGATTGAGCAACAAGGGAAGAGAAGTGGAATTTATGCTTTTTAAAATATAATGAGGATTATGATCAAATAAAGCTCTCAACCATTCCTCTCAGGGACCCTGGGTTCCCATGTCTGGGAGAGCTTTTCCCATCCCTGTTGTAGGACCCTTGCCTCTTCTGATCCACCAGGCCAGTTGTTCTAAACAGCAGAAGGGGGATTTAGAACACACTCAACATCATTGCATGGAAGACAGTCACCTTCTAAGGCAAGGTATTTGTTTTAAAGTGCACAGAACTAAAGTACTTTCTGGAAAAAAAAAACAACCCAGCAACAACACTACTCTCTATAAAAATTTAAAATCACATTGATTACCCATCTGGCATATCTCCTAATTATGCAGCTCTTAGTGGACTAATACTCCTTTCAGAAGCAAAACAGTAAATAGACAAAGGAAAACATGATTAATAATTTCTTTTTGTTCTGTTTTTGAGGACAAGTCCCTGTTCATTCATGCTCTCCACTGAAAATGTTTTATAATTATACCCAACAACAGATATGATATCCAGTCCCCTGGTTATTTGTTTAACAGGAAGGAGAGACATGAGAGCAAAATTCACTTTCCAGCAGAAAGGCTTTCACAGAGCAGACACCCGGCACTGGTTTTCATCTTCACGGCCGTGTGTGTGTGTGTGTGTGTGTGTGTGTTTAAACATGTTCACTGAGTTAACTTTCACCTCAACTCTACCACATATCTAGTACGTTCAGTTTTGCCTCAACAATTGGTTTTCTGGATAATCAGGCAAATGCATTTGGTGAAACAAGCCACACTACTTATTTACGCTATTTTCTAAGAAGCTTCATCATATTAGGCTTATTATCCCAGAATATCTGATATAGCACTAGACAAATTATACTCAGTAGAAACTGCATGGAGTACCCCAGGAGTTGCCAGTGATCTGTCTTTATTGCTTTCCTATCATTTCCTTTTCACCTTTGTCCCCTTTCTGCATCCTTTCTCCATCGGTGGCCCACAGGAACCTGTACTCCTTGGCTCCCATCAAAAGGGAAGTCACTAGTTCCCCAGCATAAGTTAATGTTTATGGAACATCTATTGACAACTTTAAAATGTAAAATGTTCCTTCATGAAGTACATGAAGAGAACAGCAAGGCTATAGCTCACATAGTTTTCTATTCAATAGCTGTACCTATATTCTTTCTTGAGAAAAGAGAACCCCAATATTCTTTGGAGTGACAATGTAGCTTTGAAGCTTGGGGTGACTATGTGACGTACTTCAGGCCCACAAGACCTAAACAGATGCTTTCTGGAAATTTCCAGGAAAGCTTCTATACTCTTGATTTTAGGAAATAGATATGGCTGGCACTGCCCTTCCATCTTCTTCTTGCCCTGACCAAAAATGTGATGTCTGGAGCTGAAGCAGCCTTCTTTAGACACGAGGCAAAAAGCAAGAAAATCACAAAGACATTGGTTCCTAGATCTCTGAGTCATTGAACCAATACTGGCAGCACACCAGACTTCTACTATGAGAAAAATGAAACCTTACTTGTTTAAGCCAGTGGTATTTAGTCAGGTATTCCGCTACTTGCATCCTGAGAGGTAGGGAAGATTTCATATTAGCGCAGACATTTCTGTGGGGTGCTTCGAGGGCTGCGCATGAAGAACAACGGAAAGGCCAAGTCAGCAGGAAGCGCTCCCCCTGCCCCGCTGGCACCTGATTCCTTCAGACGAGCTCGTCCTTTATTTTACATCTTGAGATTATAATTTGGAATTCATGTGAGAAAAATAGATTCTCCTGTTTAAGACTTTGCGTTTAAAACCACTGAATTAGACACTTTTCCTATTGAAACATTTGTTGGCTTGCTCATGGAAAGAAGCCCAAAGAAATGAATCATTACTAATGAAATTTTAGTAATACGGTGTCTATAAGAGGAAGGCATTTTGATAAAGAAAAGCTAGCCTCGATCCTCTCTGATCATATCACTTTCTCTCCTCGCATAGACTGTCCTGAGTACCAACCTGATGTCATATATCTTTTCTAATTAAGTGGGTTGGTTGTTCTACCAAAAGATGCAAAGATGACCCACATAATCCTACATCTTCACCGAATACAGGGATCCAAGCCTGTTTAGGAGGTAAATATAGAGACCTAAGGAATTTTTTAAAATTAAAAACAGGTAATTCTTGAGAGAAGATGCACAGAGGTGGGGAGGCATCGATCTGCTTTTGTATTTTTCCTCGCCTGCGGCCCTGGCCCCAGGATCAGGCTGGAATTGCTGAGAAGTCTTGAGACCCACATGCCAGTGAGTTTCCATCTGGACTGAAAAGGCTTGTGGCATATTTTATGTCAAGGTGGTGTCCTGAAATGGTTTGCCTACCCTGAATTTTAATGTTTACACTCTCATTTCAAATGTATCATGGGCCCTCACGAGTTAAAACAAAGAATTGTTTGAGAACGAGAACAATGCCTGTGTACCTTGCCTCACCTTTCTCACGCACACCCTCCCTCACCTTGAGACCTCCTCTTTCCTGCAAGGTCAATGTTATTTCGCTCACCACATTTCCAATCTTCTCATACATTCAGTATCTTAGAGTGTGGGCTTTAAAACTAGGGGTTTTGGGCTTCATCCCAGGTCAGCCACTTTCTGCCTGGTAACCTTGGCCTAGTCACTTAACCTCTCCGTGCTTCAGATTCCTCATGCCTAAAAGGGGTATAAGAATAGGGCTTACCTGGTAGGACTGTTAGAAGGCTTACATAATTTAAAATATGCAAAGTGCTCAGAACAGTTCCTGGAACATAGTCAGTGCTAAATGATTATAAGCTATTGTTGCGGTGGTTACTTGTCAGTTACCAAGTCTCATCTCCCCTTTGGTAAATGGGGGTAACGACACCCCGTACAATTAGCTCTGATCAAGGGGACAATCAGTTGACACACGAAGTGTGGCTGCTGGTGTGCACAGTATGCCCCAGTGGAAATGCTCCTGCTGAGGCTCTGAGCCTGCTCAGTGCTTCTCAGAACCTTAGATGCCACCTAATTCAAACTTGCTTTTGAAAGCCTTCTCCAGCTCAGTAGTCCACTCTGCCTTCTCCCGTTACAAATAACTACAGCTACTAACATTATCCCCCTCAATTCAGGACCAAATCCTAGCTGGTCTTTTATTGTTCTTTACAGCTTCAATTTCCTATTAAAACTTGAAGCTTCTTATATGCAATATTTTTTTCTTCCACACTTCTGCATACACTTTAGTATGCTCCCCAGTGCTGGGCACATGGGAAGTGCTTAAAAATATTTGTTGATTGTTCTACTCATCTTTACTCTAAGTTAACATTTTTGTATGCTTGTGTGGAGTTTCTTTCAAAGCAGGTTATATCTGTAGTCCAGTGAATTATCAAATGTGATCTCATCTAAACTAGAATTGGGCATAAACCCAGTATCAGGGGAAACTTGGACAGGGCTTCCTCCCTCGGTGATGCTGGAAGGAGATAGGCTTTATACTCTCTGAGACACAAAAAAGAAAAAAGAAGAAGGCAGCACCTTCTTGATCTTATTTCATCAATCGAAATCCCCTCTTCCCCTAGGTCTACCATGGCCAAATTCAAGAAACAGATGTTTGCATAAAGAACTGTCCCTGGAGTCAGCATGGCTGTTCATCCAATTTCACCCTGCCATGCAGACTTAGGTTATGTCCAACGGAGCCCAAACTACAAGTTGGAATGGACAAACTTCAGCCTGCGGAAGAGTTCAAGGAGAGCAGAGATGGCCCCACATCTGGGATGCTGGAGAGAAGGTCACGCCTCCAGGAGAAGCGGGACAGGAAAAATTCACTTCCAACTGAGAGAAAATGTCTTTTCTCAGCTCGGAATCCACAATGTGTAGAGCCCTACTATTTTTTAAGTGAAGACAATGGCTTTGGGTTGCCCCCCTCTGCTTCTGCCACCCTTCTATGGTCCCCCAACAAAAAGAAATCTTTCAATTTTTCTGAACGTGCTATGTCCACACAGCTGTTCCCCGTCAATGAACCACGTGTGTGCATCTCTCTCTGATTCCCCTGTTGAGTTTGTATATTTTGACTGTCACAGGAGCTGTGGGTAATTGCATCCATGCTGATGATGGCTCTATCTTAGGGAACTTCAAATCCGTTTAGTGTATCTATTTCAACTTCTTTCCTCCAACACTCCCTTAGTAAGTTGTGCGTGAGACATGCAGAGTGTAGGCGAGAGGTGCTTCTCAGTGCAATTTACAACATCTCACAGGTGAGCATTGAAAGCCCCGCTCTGATTGCAACATCTGCTCCGAACAAGGGCATCCGGGGACCTGCCATCAGATTTTTTGTCTGAAGGATGATCACCATGTATGTTCACAAATAAAAATGTGAAGCATTCTGACAGCCAAGCAAACCGTGAAGAATTAAACTTCCCAAACAGGAAAACACCACCGCCACATCCTTGTTGCTCTTCATTTGCAGAACCGCCTTCACTCAGAGCCTCTTCTCTTCCTTCCCTGCCCCAACCCCATGCCTCCCCAACCCCCACCTGCTCTACCCCTCATGGACCTGTTTCTGTATCAGGGCAAGACTGCATTTGGAGAGGGAACAGTCCAATTTTGAAGGATCGGTTTCCTAATGATAAAATCAGACTTTTCCAGTAAACATGTTTTGAGGCAGTGTGCTCAGTAGCAGTGAAAGAAGGTTTGTAAAATAACCAGCGCCTCACTGGAAGTTTCCAGCCAATGCCTTCCCAACAAGCCGGGCGAAGTCGCCATCCCTCTGTTCTCTCTCCTTGGTACAATCGCTGCTGCACGTCAGAGAGCACCAGACAGCCTAGAGCAGCGTCCCCCTTGACCGTTTCATCCTCATGGTCTTCCCTCACTGCTTTTCTTAGGCCAGTCTTTCCACTGCAGATCCTCTCTCCACCCTGCCACTCACCCGGATCCTACCCACTTCAATGCCCAAGGCAAGGGGTTCTTCAGGGGGCTCCCCGGATCTTTCAGCTGGATGTGACTGTTCCATCCCTGGCAGTCCTGTAGACCCTTGCTTTCACCGCTGATCACATTCTGCCTCGTGTTACAGACCCTTGTACACTTGCGTAGTGCCCCTTACAACATTGCAGTCTCCAGGAGAACACCCAGTAGAGAAATATCTTCAATACAGAACAGAGTGTCTGGTTGCTATGGACTATAACGCTGCCATCTGCTCGGCATTCATGTGTGGCAGCCCTAGCCCCATAGTGTCACTGGCTGTCTCTGGAGACTGGGCCTTTAGGATGTAATTAAGGTTGAATGAGACCATAAGGATGGGGTCTCCTCTTCTGCACACATGCACTCAAGAAAGGTCATGTGGGGACACAGAAAAAAAAGACTCACTTCTGCAAGCCAGGAGGAGAGCCCTCACCAGAAACTGAGCCCTGCTGGACCTTGATCTTGGACTTCCCTGTCTCTAAAAGTCTGAGACCATGAGTTGCTGTTGTACTTATCTGGAAAACATTTCAGGGACCATCTTGATGAACCCCAGAAAAGTATTGGCCAACCCAGTTTTCAGTGAAAAACTCCTGATCGTTCCCATTTGAAATAAAGTCTGACAATTCAGCTAAATAATTCTTAAATACTATCACAAGAGATTGATGAGAGAAAGAAGAAGTTGATGACAGAATAAATACAACAAGTGGACAGACTGCTCAATAAGAGAACGGCTATTTTCTCTTCTCTCTTGCTTTTAAATATTACTTTTATGGCTTCTTGGCAGGAGAAAAACACTCTTAAAACTATGACCCAATGTCAGGGAGAAAGCAGACTAGTCTCTTAAACTAATGGCTGTTGTTGAGGACTCTTTTAGCAATATTCAGCTAGGAAAAAAAAGGCGGGGTGGGGGAAGAACTTAGCAATAAACGACCTTCATGGAAGAAGACTATTCATGTTAATTAGTAGCTTTTTTCAAATATGATTCATATATGCATTAGGCCATGGCTGCTGAACAATGTGTGCATTGTGGTAAACATCAAGATAAGTCTCAAGTATGGTTATCAAAATTTTAGAAAACTCTAGCTAGGGATTTTTTTCATAAGATTGTGACTTGCTGTTCCTAGTGCATTGCACAATAGTATCTCTCCTAATGGCTTTTAGCTTTTTCCACTGCCAACTTTTGTATTTAAAATCCATACAATTATGGATAATTTATGAACATTATGAGGCTTTTCCTTTTTTTTGTACTGATTCTTACTGATTCGAGCCAGCTTTTATCCTTAGCAAGTCAAATGCATTTTGCTTATAACACTAGATTCATTCTCACATATTCCACTTTATTCTTATTATTAGGATTTCTTATTATGCATATTTAATTTAAGAATGCATTTTCTCCATTAAAAAATTAGAATATGCTGCAAGAAGTACTACAAGGTGATTATTTGCTTTAGTTTGCTTGTATTAACTATGTAAGCCCTGATACGGTCTTTCTAAAGTTACAAACAAAAGACAAAAATATTAAAAAGAAAAAAAATTTTCATCCACTAAATACCACAGAAATTCTTGATGTGACGATGGTATATGAAGTATCAAATTCAAATAAGAGAATGGCTAAAACATTTCTCAATATTATGTGACTGGAGGAAGGACGTAAATCTACTAGACGTTCTAAGCAAATACACACTAAGTATCATTCTTTAGAGATTAGCCCAGCAAGATGCACCTTGAAGAAAGGAAAAACTATGAGGTCAGTGAGCCTCTTACCCACCTTCACATAACACCACCCTCTACCACCCCATTCTTCCTCCTAAAACCAGAAAATGAATGGGCCAAGCCTCAGAGTCGGTCCTTATATTACAGCCCTTTAACAAAATAGCTGGGGCCTTAGTTAGGGTCTACAAGAAAATAATAACCAGTTCCTCTCTTAATATTGCAAGCATTGATTGGAAGCCAGCAGATAAGTGATGTGGTTGTTTTCTTCTAACAAGTTTGAATCTCAACACTTTTCCAAATTATTGATTTCACTGGGTGTTTTTAGATTGTGAGGGCAAACCAAAGAACGAAGGGTCCATCTCGACTTAATCAACGGCAGCTGTCTCCTCTCCCCGCCCACCTCACCAGCATGGCCCTCACCACCACACGCGGATGTAACCTGGGTTTGCAGAGAGGAGTCCTGTACCAACCACACTGACTACAGCAGGAAGGAACAGAAAGCACGTCTGTTAGTTTCCTGCTCACCCTGTGTCTGTGTTATTATTTGCTATTGATTTGAGACCTTAACATCTGTAGACAACAGCTGACTTTAACTTACTATGAAATGCAAAAAAAATCAATGCTATCTAATATTTTGGCACCTATTAAAGATCTGTTATATAAAGGATGCCATATCAGTTACTTTTGATATAACATATTGCATAAATATATACCTATATACCTACCAGAATTTAAGCCTACATGATAGGTATGAAAATCCTTATTCCCTCACTTACTAGCTCTGTGAATATGTACGTATTACTTCATCCCTTTGTGCCTCAGTTTTCTCATCTGAAAAATGGGAACAATAATAACACCTACTTTATAGTGTTGTTGTGAGGATTAACTGTAATGCACGAACAACCCTCAGAACAGAGAGTTCCTAGCCCAATTTCTTCCTGTGTGTTCTGGATCCTATGCCTCTAGGGGTCTTTTCTCTCCACCTGGTAGTCCCTAGTATTTTGGAATTTTTAATCTTATTCTTAGCTAGAGAGAAATTAAAAAGGATAGCGCACAGCCAACTCTGCAGGACCCCACACTTCCTCCAAACAAACTGAGTCTATACTTGATTGCTTCACCACCCCTGTGTGAGCCCTAATATCTTGAATAAAAATAGAATATGTTAGTTGGAACCAATAAATGCCTTGGAAATAAAGTATAAACAGACCTTAATTAATTAGCTTGCTATAATTATTCTTTCCTGAAACCATATTTTCTTTTTAGTTATTCCACCACCATGACCAAAATAAATAGTCAGTGTGCTCTTCTTTGCTAAACTGACAATGACGTTAATGAAGTGCACAACGAATCTCATAGAGAGATCAGTTACTTATATATGGAAAGAATCATTTAGCAATATCATATGTAAATTTTCTACCTCGTTTTAGAAAATAGAAGTAAAACTAAGGTGAGAAAAGGAAGCTTTCTGTAGCTTCAATACTCATATAATAATTTAAAATCCTAAACTCCCAAATTAAAATAGCTGAAGTGTACCCCATTTATAATCTATTCATTGCCCTGTTCATAGGGAGTCCAAGGAGCCAAGTGTTTGTTTTCATTGGATGTTATTTTTGATAATATATTTGAAAATTGATGCCTCACCCCCAAATGCTGTGTTGACGTATCATTTTACAGCAGGTACAGGAGCCAGTGAGTGTGTACCTCCTGACCCTCCAGGGAGGCCTAGGTCAGCATGATCATGGCGTCATTATGTCACACATTCTAACAGCCTGCCTCTGGAAGAGAGTCGTGTTTGCTGCGTGAAATTACCTAAGACTGATGATACAGACCAAAGGCATTGTAATAAAATTTATTTGACAAAAATCTGCTCAGCCACAGTTCCAACATCACAACTCACTTACAGGCACATAGGATTCTCCTTCACAGGATCACATTTTCCCCATGCAGGCAGAAAGCAAAGGATCTTTAATGGATATATGATATGCAAAATGGTAGAATCCTCTTAGTGAGGGAAGGCTGTGGATGTTGCTTCTTGGAGAGGGATCTACGTCTGGAGTATCATGCCTCCATCAGCTGGAGAGAGGTCAGATTCATTGATGCTTATGAAAACCAGGCACAGATCTGTCAATAATCAGGGCCAGATCACCTCCATTTCCTAGTTTCTCCATGTTGAAATTCTAGACAGTTGCCAAACATCTGTGAGGTTGGATGAGGAACTGAGGTGGGGGTGGTACTCAGTGGCCAGCAGTGTGCCCATCAGTCCCATCATGGGCAAGGTGAGGTCTGAGGACCCACTGAGAGCACCGAGAGGGTTTCTCTTGGTCTGGAATTTTCTGCTCGTCCCTACTGCTCCCCTGTGTTAATTGGATCCTTTATTTGTCTCTTGTTGACTCCTAGGTGCACCCCATTCTCCTCACCTATATTTGCAGGACATTTGAGGAAATTAGGCATGGCTACTCAGACTCTCATATGTCCACTTCGAATTTCCCAATGTTCTGTCCTTACTCCTCTCCAGATTCCATACGTCCATCTGGATTCTGGAATCCATGCCTCTGGAACTTTCTCTCCACCAACATTTCCCCAGCATTTTGGAATTTTCAGTGAATTCTTTCTCACTCTTCTTCTCTCTCTCGTCTCTCTTTCACACACAGAGAAGCTATTATAGTTGTGTCCCTAAGTCTATCATGACAATAAACTATTAAGTACAAGAAGAGACAATAAACATAGGAGTTACCAGGTTTGGGTAGATCTCTCCAACAAGAAACATAGGAAGAAAATAATTTTTATTAACTTTATTGATGCATAATTTATATGTTAGTAATTATATCCATTTAGAGTATACAATTAAATAAGTTTTATGTATCCATGACAAATATATGTATCCACGAAACTACCAGCACTATCAAGATAATGTTTTCATAAACACATAAACCCAAATTGCCTGTGTCCCTTGATCTGCCATCCCTCCCTCTGCTCTGGGTCACAGGTAACAACCAATCTGCTTTCTGCCTCTAGACACTAGTTTGCATTTTATTTAAATGTAATCACACAATGTGTGCTTTTTTTTTCCTAGTTCTATCACTCAGCATAATCACTTTGAGATCCATTTATCTTGGTGTGTTCTAAGAAACTTACAGTTTCCAAAGTGGTGGCACCATTTAAATCCCCCCCATGATACATGAGAGTTCTGGTCTTTCCACAGCCCTGTCAACATTTAGTATTATCCATATTTTAAATTTTAACCATTTTAGTTAAGTATGTAGTGGTATCTCATTGTGGTTTTAACTTGCATTTCCCTGATAACTAATGATGTGGACCATCTTTTCATCTGCTTATTGGCCATTTACAGAGCTTCTTTTGTAAAGTGTGTGTCCAAATCTCTTGCCTATTTTAAAAATCAGGTTGTTTTCTTATTGAGTTTTAAGGGTTCTTCATATATTCTACACACAGTTTCTTTGTTAAATACATGCATTCCAAGTGTTTATATGGCCTCTCTTTTCATTTCTTAATGGTATGTTTGAGGCAAAAGTTTTAAATTTTGATAAAGTCCAGTTTTTAGATTTGTTTCTTAAAAGCATAAAATAGTTTGAGCGTTTTGTATCTTAAGAAATCTTTGCCTGCCTTAAGGTACTAAAGGTTTATACCTTTTTTACGTGAGAATTTTTATAGTCACATATTTTACGTTTAGGTCTATGGTGAAAAATCAGGTTAAAGTAATATTTTATGATTATGAAGTTAGCCAAAGTTATTCGAGAACTAAACCACCAAAGTGAATTATCATTAATTTTTTAATGTTTGTGCTTCCAGTTCTTGATAAGTTTAGTTTAGTTTTGTCTTGGAGAAGATGTGAAAGGATGGAAGAGAGTTGCATATATTGTGTGAGTCCTTTGGTTTTATTTATTTCTCTTACAAAAAAATTTATGAGCAGTTTTTTATATTCCAGTATATGTCAAGAACATTTTCCCATAACTTTTTATATTTTCAAAACCATAATATAAAATAGCTACAGAGAATCCCATCTCATTAATATGCAAAAATCTATTTGTTTATTCTCTTTGGTATTTATCTTTTTTCAAGTTATTATTATAAACAATGTTGCTTTGAATGTCTTTTCACTTATGTAAAGTTGTCTTGGATGATGTCTGGTTAATTCCTTAAGATAATTTTTTAAATGTATTTTATTGATTATGCTATTACAGTTGTCCCATTCCCCCCCTTTATTCCCCTCCACACTGCACACACCCTTCCATCCCCATTACCCCCACTTTGTTCATGTCCATGGGTTGTACATATAAGTTCTCTGGCTTCTACATTTCCTACACTATTCTTAACCTCCCCCTGTCTATTTTCTACCTACCATTTATGCTGCTTATTCCCTGTACCTTTCCCCCCATTCCCCTCTCCACCTCCCTGCTGATAACCCTCCATGTGATTTCCATTTCTGTGATTCTGTTTCTGTTATAGTTGCTTGCTTAGTTTGTTTTTACTTTTTTTTAGGTTCAGTTGATAGTTGTGAGTTTATTGTCATTTTACTATTCATATTTTTTATCTTCCTTTTCTTAGATAAGTCCCTTTAACATTTCATATAATAAGGGCTTGGTGATGATGAACTCCTTTAACTTGACCTTATCTGGGAAGCACTTTATCTGCCCTCATATTCTAAATGATAGCTTTGCTGGATAGAGCAATTGTGGATGGAAGTCTTTGCCTTTCATGACTTGGAATACTTCTTTCCAGCCCCTTGTTGCTTGTAAGGTCTCTTTTGATAAATCAGCTGACAGTCTGATGTAAACTCCTTTGTAGGTGACAGTCCCCTTATCTCTTGCTGCTTCTAGGATTCTCTCCTCTTTAATCTTGGGTACTGTAATTATGATGTGCCTCGGTGTGTGCTTCCTTGGGTCCAATTCCTTTGGGACTCTGAGCTTCCCGGACTTCCTGAAAGTCTATTTCCTTTGCCAGATTGGGGATGTTCTCCTTCATTATTTTTTCAGATAAGTTTTCAATTTCTTTCTCTTCCTCTTCTCCTTTTGGCACCCCTATGATTCAGATACTGGAATGTTTAAAGTTGTGCTGGAGGTTTCTAAACCTCTCCTATTTTTTTTTTTTTTGAATTCTTGTTTCTTCATTCTGTTCTGGTTGAATGTTTATTTCTTCCTTCTCCAAACTGTTGATTTGAGTCTTGGTTTCCTTCCCGCCACTGTTGGTTCCCTGTACATTTTCCTTTATTTCACCTTTCATAGTTTTCACTTTTTCCTCTAATTTGTGACTATACTCAACCAATTCTGTGAGCATCCTGATTACCCATGTTTTGAACTGTGCATCTGATAGTTTGGCTATCTCTTTATCACTTAGTTGTATTTTTTCTGGAGCTTTGATCTGTTCTTTCATTTGGACCTTTTTTTTTTTTTGTCTCAGAGTGCCTGTTACAAAGTAAGGCGTGGAGCCTTAGGTATTCACCGGGGTGAGGCAACCCACGTGGCTTCACTGTGGTGCTGTATGTGGGGTAGGGGTCCGAGAGGGAACAATGCCACCTTCTTGGTTCTCTGCCATCTTTCAGTCTCTTTTCCCGCTAACCACAAGCAAATTGTGCCCTTGTGGTGCTGATTCACAGGTGGGTGGATTTGTGTATGTTCTAGAACCCTGTGGATCTCTCCAATGAGCTCTCTTGTGAGTCTGGGAGTTTCTCCCACTGCCTTAACTCCCACAGATTTTTTCAGTAAGAGGTTTTGAAGTTTTATTTCCCCACACTGGAACCCTGGGTTGTGCAGTCTGTCTTTCTCCCCAGTTGTTCTTCCCAGTTTATCTGCATGCAAATGTGGGACTGCCCGATCCTCCAGCCACTGCAGTGCCGTGAGTCCTCTCCACCCCGCCGCCCATCTCCACCCCTCCTACTAGTCCGAATGAATGTTTATTCTTGAACTCCTTGGTTGTTGGACTTCCATACAGTTGGATTTTCTAGCAGTTCTGGTTTTTTTAAATTTGTTGTGTCCTTTTTTGGTTGTGCAAGGAAGCACAGTGTAGCTACCTATGCTTCCATCTTGGCCATCCTTAAGATAATTTTTTATGCAGATTTATTAAAGGATAAAAAAAGTTTGAAAGCTCTTGCTACATATTGCCAGGAAGAGTGTGCCAGATGACACCTCCCAGACAGATCTCCCAGTTGTTTGTGAAAGCATAATTGCACCCTCCCCAATTTGAAGAATTGCCTTTACAGTTAATCTTAGTAAATTTGTTCAGAAGAAAATAACAAATTATTATTGTTTTCATTTGTATTATCTTGACTTTAGTAAGATTGAAATTTTATTTCATATGTGTTTTGATCATCTGCATTTTTTCTTTGTGAATTGCTCAATTGCTTAGTCTATATTCATCTAATTGAATATAAGTGTTTTTATTTTTATTGAATATAAGCGTTTTTTATATACTAACCCATACCAATTTATTAGTGTGTTAGCCTATATAGTATGTTAACAGATATAGCATGTTAACCTATATCTGCCAAAGGCATTGTAAATATTTTCTTGTATTATTTAATTTTATTGTGATATTTATAACCTTCAGCCGTATAAGATTTGTACAGTCAAATCTAACCAGTTCTTGAGTTGGGAAGATTTTCTCAACCTCAATAACACACATGTCAGATAAATCTAGAAGGGCTACTTACAAGACTGAGGGAAGTGGGTAGGGGATAACTGAAGGAGTAGTAATAACCCAAGGCTAGTAGCAAAAATAAAAAGAAAAACCATATGTGTTTACAGACAGATAAAACTAATATTTTTTCATCTTTTATGCATTGTTTTTACTTTTCAATTCTCTAATCCATCTATGATGTGTTTTAGTATGGAGTGTGAAGCAATAATGTGTGTGAGCTCCAGTTCTTTGCAAAGCGGAGCCCAAGGAAAACCTTACCTGTTGAGGTTTGGGGGAGAGGGATCCCAGGGCATCAAGAGTGAGGACAGAGGGAGAACGAGGAAGGGCAGGAGGACAAAAATCAAAGATGGTGCATCATCACTGGGCTGGCCATAACTTTGCAGGAAGTCAGCAGAGAGGGTGACAGACCAAGCCAATGGACAAGGCCAGTGGAGCAGAAGGGGGATGAGGAGAGAGGAACTGATCTGTCAGCTCTCTGTCTTCTCTCTTTTAATGGCCGAGGCTTATGCTTCTGAGTTGTGTTTCCCAAACACCCCAGGCAGATGTGAAGGGAGTCTAGGCCACATGGACTTGGCTGGTCAGACCTGGCTGCTGGAACTGTGGCGGCTCCTGGAGGCTGGGGGAGCATGGCTGTTAGGAGAAGAGGGACAGTGGTTCAAGGACGAAGGTGGAGCCTGGCAAATCCAGGCAGAGGGCGAGACTGGAATAGTTAACCATGTATCCTGGCTCTCTATCAATCTTTATCCATCAGTTTATCATAGTCTAAGTCCTTAATTATAAATAGAGTTTATTTCTGGTTCTATACCTAACTATGAATATACAAATGCACATTTATAATAATTTTTAGCTCCCTGGTGGCACAAGTTCTCTCTCATTTTTTTTCAGGTTTTTTACTTGGCTCTTACTGAGAATAAGCTCATGTGTATTGGTAAAGTTGTAATACTTTCAACTACTTTCATAAAACAATTGGGGATTTGTATATGGAACACATTAAATTAATATATCTGTTTGGGGACTCAATATTTTCATACTTTATATCTTACCATTCATGAATATAGCAGCAGCATCTTAATTTTTTTAAATGTTCTTCAATAAAATTTTCCAATTGTTTTTCACGCAGCTCCTACAGAACTTATATTTATTCCTAGGTATATTTAATTATGTTGTTCTAGTGGACAGAACTTTTCTTCTTTATGCTTTTTAATTAATAATTTCTGGCATAAAGTTTTTATATATTCATTTTATAACTGATCAGCTTTCTAACCTCTCTAACTAGCTCAAATAATTTTTAATGTGTTCTCATGAGTTATTTTGGACAATGATATTGTCTGATAATTTTCTTTCTTCTTCAATAACCATATTTCTTAGTTCTCTTCCCTTTTTCATTGGCTATAATTTTAGAATAGTGTAAAATAAATAATTATGATATGACCTTTATCTTGTTCTTTTTAAAATATGAATGTTTTTGTTATTATTATATTGGGTGTTGGCTTCAGAGAGAAATTTTAAATTATATCAAGGTAGTATATTTCAATCACTAGATTGCAAAGAGTTTTTTTAAAATTGATAGTTGATGTTTAATTTATATCCTTTAGTCTTGATTAGACTGACCAGAACATTGTCTGTTTTACTGGGGAAAAGTGGCTGATGATTTTAATCTGATGCTCTTCTTAATTGGACACTGGCCTTCCACTTAGTACTCAGCTGCTTCTCCAGGGAAGGACCCTTTCTGCTCTGTCCTTCTGCTACATAAGGCACAAAAACCCTCTGCTTTGGGTTAGACTGGCCATCTACCATCTGACACCACTCTTATGGCTGAACTGCGAAGCACTCGCACACTGTTAAAATCTGTGTCACCTCGAAGTTATGGTCTTCAAGCCCCTCTTGCTACCAGCATTGCAGTGTAATGTACTTACTTAGGCTTGGAACAGTTTTCATTTGTTTGTTGGTTAGGGGAGCACCATAACATTGATTTTTATCCACGGGTCACGCTACTGTTTCTCTCATCTTTGATCTTCGGACACTAATGATTTCAGTCCCAACGTATCCTAATGTTTAGTTGGCTTGACTTTGATTTTTTTATTTCGATATAAAAACTTTGTGGATTTTTAGACTCCATTAAAATTAAATATGATTTTTTTCACTATTTAGCCAATTTTATGTACTTTTGGAAATTTCTGGGGTTTTTTTGAAAAATGTTTCCTCTGAAGGAATTTGGGAGATGCACAGGTCTCCCTTGAACCCCCTCATTATTGTGCTCATCCATTGTCAAGTTCTTATCTCAATTTCCAAAGTTTCTGTTCTACCCATTTATCAACTTCCTTATTCCTTTCCCACCATCAATTCCCCCTTTCAGCACAAACTTGCCTCTAACTTTATTAAGAAAATCAAAGTTAACAGAGATGAGAATTCCCATCCTTGAATCTGTAATTAACTCTGGAATCCTCACTAGCCTGTCCGCAATTTACTCCCTTTCCTCCAGTCTCATAGGAAGGACCAGCCATCTGCCCTTCAGTGTGAGACCAACCCATTCCTCTCTTCTTCATCCCATTCCATTTTCTCTTTTCAGATTCAGTATTTACCTCTGCTGTATTTTCGATCTCACTCTCTACTGATTTGTAAGCCTTAAATTCTTTTAATCTTCACTTTGGTTTTGAATCTCTTTAGTTTCTCACTGCTTTCTCTCTCTCCTTCCTAATCAGAAATGTAAAAACCCAGAACATCCTTCTGTGGCTCCTCTTCTCCTACCTGTTCTTAACTATTGACATCCTCCCTCTACCCCAGGGTTTTATTTTTAGTACTGTTTTTATTTCACAACTCAGTGAATGAGTTTACCCCAAAGTAATCTCATTCATTCCCTGGACTTCAACTAGGTAATATGCTGCTGATGCCGATGTTTTAATTTCTATTTAAAACTTCACTCTGAAATTGTACACTGTCCACTAGCCATGTCGCCCTGCTGTTCCACAAGCACCTCCAAACAAAATGTACAAAACTTCACTGATCAACCCTCCCCCCAAATCTGCTTCTTCTACTATCTCTTATTGTCATAAGTGGCATACCTGTCCCCCCAGTTGCCCAAGCTAAACTGGGAGTCACTGGGCCCCTTCCCTCACCCACACATCCAGCCAGTGCCTACGTGCTGACCATCTTTTCTCTAAGTTCTCGGGTGTCATTCCATTCTCTTCCATGCCCCCTGCTGCAGCTTGACCCTATTCGGTTTTCTGTGGAACTCCAGATGTGGTCTCTGCTCTGAATGTTTTTTTTTTCTTTCTGTGAACCAAGCTTTTTCTGATCTTCAGTTTCCCTGCATTCTCCCACTGTTCCCTCTCCCTTAAACACTTCGTCTACTCTGATCTTAACCTTGTCAAACATGTGTGAACAAAATCATCAACTGAGATCTTCCTTGACAACAACAAAAATATAGTTCTCTTTAAATCACTTTTGTGTGTAAAACCTTCTAACGGAACTTCATCAACGTGGAGATAAAGTTCAAACTCCTTAGCATACCATACAGATTTTCTGGTCATTTTTCTCTCACCAAATTTCTGCCTAGTTGTGTCCTTGTCACAGCAAATTTCTCACATTTCACATCTCTGTCATTCATCATGCTGTCCCAGGCCACCATCATGCATATCTTTGCTCAACATTTTTTTCTACTTGCAATGCTTCTAATACCTTTTCCCCAGGCCTGTCTAACAAACCAACATAAATTTATTTTTTTTAAATGATCTCAAAAATCACCTTCTCTTTGCATCTTTTTCATCTCACCAGTACCACTTAGAACTGGTCACCTTTCTTTTTGTTCTCTTGTGTAGACTTCTATCATAATGTCTTTGATGATCATATTTGTTTCAAGTTATTTGTCTCCCCGTTGTAGTTTTCCCCTTATTTAACATAGACCCTTTGCTCCCAAGGAACACACAAAGAGAAACACAGCTAGACAAATATACAATATAGCAAGTACCCCAATAGTGATATTCACCATCTACCTATCTCCGGGGCACAGAGGAAACACATCTAGCCCAGTTCACACCTCATCCTGTGCCCACCAAATTTCCTCAGTAAATGTGTGCAGCTTATTGAGCACGTTGTGGAAAAGGAAAGGAGTGAGCAGCCAGCTCAGGGAATGATCTGAAGGAAGCTCCCCATTGGCTCAGTCCATTTTCCCTCCAATCTGTACCTTCATATTCACTCAGTTTTGCACCTGGACCAGCCCTTCTGGGAGCATGAGGGGCTCAAGGCAATTGCCAAGCAAGAGAACAGCTGATCCGTGTCCTGCCAGTAAGTTTACCGAAGTTCCTTCCATCTCTGCTTCAACCAGTAATTCAAATCCCTTGCTTGAAATTGCAGCCGGCAGATGTGTGGCAAGAAATAACTAATCAATCCATAGCCTGCAGCTTCATGGTCGAGCCCAATCTGGTAACTACGCCCCCCCAACCCCTGCTGCCATCCTGCTCAGAATCGGTCACCCATCAAAGCCCACTGGAGCCAGGATGGTTCCCAGTCACCTCTAGTCCATGAGCACCTGAGAAATTTATCATCAGAGGGACCTGTTTGAATCTGGGCCTCACTACTTATGAGGTATGACAGCAATACAGTCCTCAACCTCTGTAAGTTCCACATGCCTCATGTGTAAAATGACAAGAATGGCTTCCTTAAAGTGACCCAAAACGCCTCACTCAGTATTTACCACGTGATAACCACGTGCTCGCTTTCATTGAGGGCTCACTCTGAGCTAAAAGAGGAAATGAGTCCCTTTCATGGGTTGTTTTTTGGGTTTTGCTCTTTTTTGTGACCAAAAAAGTCATAAATATCTGCCATCACTTACAGTCCTTTTGTGACCTCACTACCCAGCCTAGAGAAGGGGATCCAGGAGCAGTCGATGGCCCTAGCTAGCCGGGAGCTGGCTATGGCTAAACTCACTCTTGATGCTCTGAATTCCCACCTCAGCACTGCTACCCAGGGGACCCCACGCTCCACCTGTAGCTCTCCTCAGCCCTTCACTACATCTATTTTCCTCACCAAAAATGTCCCTGGTTAATTCGAATGTATAACCAGCATTGAGGAAAGGGGGACTGAGATGGTTTCTTCCCATGGTCCTTCATTAAAAACGATTCGCATCTCGCTTCAGGGGAGGCAAAGAGCAAAGAAAGGCAGTAAAGTAGATGAAGGGAGAAGGTGAAAATGGAAAAGCAGGAGGGGATGTCATCAAGATGGTGACGTAGGTTGCTCTCAACATGTCTTCCTCACAAGACCAGCTAACAACTGTCCATAGACAAGGCACCATTGTGAAAATCCCAGAGCTGGGGGTGAGGCTGGAGTATCCATCCCCTGGAATTTATTGTTGGATACGCAACAGAAATAAACAAGCGGGACTGCATCAAACTAAAAATCTTCTGCAGAGCAAAAGAAACTCTCAACAAAATGAAACACAACCTGTGGAATGCAAGAAAATACATGCAAACCATATATCTGATAAGGGTAATATCCAAAGTACATAAGGAACTCACAAAACTCAATATAAAAACAAACCCAAATAACTCAATTTATAAGTGGGTAAATGGCTGAATAAAATTTTTTTCCAAAGGAGATATACAAATGACCAACAGGGAAAGTTGCTCAATATCAATCATTAGGAAAATGCAAATTAAAATTGCAATGAGACATGACCTCACACCTGTTGGAGTGGCTAATATAAAAAAGATAAGAGAAAAATACTGGCAAAATGTGGAGAAAAGGGAAAACTTGTGCACTCTTGGTGAGACTGTAAACTGATACAGCCACTATGAAAAACAGTATGGGAATTCTTCAAAATAATTACCAATAAATAACTATCATATGGTCCAACAATGCTACTTCTGGGCATATCATCCAAAGGAAATAAAATCTCTGTCTTAAAGAGATATCTGCACCCCCGTGTTCATGGTATTATTATTTACAATAGCCGAGGTATGGAAACAACCCGTGTCTGTTAACACGTAAATGAATGTGGAAAATGGGAATATATATAATAGAATATTATTCATCCACAAAAAGAAGGAAATTCTGCCATCTGCCATGGCATGGGTGAAACTTGAGGGCATTATGCTGAGTCAAATAAGTCAGAGACAGACAAATACTATATGATTTTATCATATGCAGAATTTTAAAAATACTGAACTCATAGAAATAGAGGGTAGGTTGGTGGGTGCCAGAGGCAGGGGGCTGGGGTGGAGGAATGGATGAAGGTTGTTAAGGGTACAAACTTCCAGTTTTGAGATGAATAATTTCCGGGTACCTAATGTATAGCACGGTGACAGCAATTAACAGTACCGTGTTGTCTACTGGAAAGGGGCTGAGAGAGTAGATCTTAACATTTCTGATCGCACACCCACAAAAGGTAACTAGGTAGGTGATGAATGTGTTAACCAACTTTACTGCTGTAACCATTTTGCAGTATATACCTGTATCGAATCATCATTCTGTACACCTTAAACATACACAATGTTGTATGTCAATTACATCTCAGAAAAGGTGAAAAATTCAAGTGAATATGAACAAAGGGAAAAAAAAACAAAATCAATAAGGCAAGAGAGATATTCCATATAAGCCTGTACTTTTTCAGGACAAGGGGACAGGAGCCAGAGCCTCCCATCCCCTCCACCATCTCAATCGCAAAGAAGAGGTTATAATTCATCTCCCCTAAGAGACCAGAAAATTGCTGCCTCCAGCAGGAACTGGATTCCCCACTCATCTCTGAGACTGTACATTTTTGAAACTATTCCTAAGAAACCATTGGATTAATTTCCTTTTTATTTCCTTGTGAGAAAACTAAATTACTAATATTACCAAAATGTTCTCCCTCACTGGAAATTTTCCCTGATTCTAGTATTTGGGCTTATGTGACTCCATTTGCAGTTGGTTTTCAGAGCCATGACTTTTTTTTAAAGGAAACGTTCAGTACTAAAGTTGGTCTCTTGCATTCTACTCTCTGTAGTACAATATAAGTATTTTTTTTCTTTCTCGAGTTCCTTCTCTCTTTGTTTATTCACCGTTTGCTGTAATAGCACCACTTTCCATTCAGCACTTTTCATCTTCAAAAGTGTTTACAAACTTTTCAGAATAAATCTTGGTCCCCAAAGACAAACTCCGGGACTCTGATGGACCATCTGCGGACAACTCCGCAGCCCCGTACGAAAAGCCAAAGTTTTATGAACAGCCTCTGGCTGTATAGCCTTCTCCGAGTCCAGGGTACAGGAGATTGGCTTTGCAGGTATTTAAAGCATTTTATTTTCTTAGCCTGATCAAGCTGCCATAACAAACTACAGCAGACTGTGTGGCTTAAACAAGAATTTATTTTCTCAAAGTTCTGGAGACTGGACAGTCCAAGATCAAGATGCCAGCCTGTCCTGTTTCTGCTGAGCTCTCTCCTGGCTTGTAGCTGCTGCCTTTTCTCTGCGTTCTCACTCAGATGGGGAGCGGGAGAGAAGGAGCTCTCTGGCATCCTCTTGTTGGGACTCTGATCCTATTGGATCAGGGCTCCACCTTTATGACATTACTTAACCTTCATCAGTTCCTTACTGTAAATGCAGTCAGGTTAGGGGTTAGGACTTCAGCATATGGATTTTGGGGAGACACAATTTAGTCCATAGCACCCCCGGAAAAAAGTATACTCCACAAAGTCAAAATGGGGAAAACTCACAGCAAGATCCACTTCTTTGTACCAACTACCCAGTGGCAGAAATTAACTACGAAAAAGACTTAAGGTGTTTCATCCAGCCATTCCTTCTGCTCCTTGGAGGGCTGACAATACTTTCTCTTGTGTTTTAACACCTTAGTAGAGTTCTTGTGCTACACTGAGTCTAACTCTGCAACCTTGACCCCTGATGCCAATTGGGAACTTCAGAACGGACTGAGTGTGCTCCTCTGCCCCAGTGCATACCTCCCTTTCCACTGGAATGACCGAAAACCTCTCCATGTGACAAGCAGCTGTCCTTGGGTGCCTTCCACGTTCGTGTCTTCTCTGGGAGCCTGTGTGTGTCCTGCTCCTTCCTCTCAGGCTGCAATCTCCCCTTTCGTCTCTCTTGCTACCCTTTTATATGGTGGAGGCCACGCGATCTCTCTGCTAAGTGCTATCCAAGAGCTGGCTACCTGGTCCTGCAAATCACCGCTCCTTGGCCTCTCAGCTCTGTGTAACATATCCATCACCGGCCTCTTTTGGCACCCTGGCAGCCTCGCCTCCCTCTGCGGTCTGCCTTGCGGGCGGAGTTGTGATAGGCTTGGGTTTAGGAGGCTGTCCATCGTGGTGTGATTTTCCACATCCATCACTACCGCAGAGTGGTGGCAGCTGGGGTGGACGCAGGCCACGCCACTGGAGCTCTGCAAACTCCCCATCTTCTCCAGGCCTTCTGCCTGCCAGGGCAGAGGTCTGCAGGGAGCCCCAAAAATCCAAGCCCCTGAGATATGACTGGGAACAAGAGAGTCCAGCCATTACTCACTGCTTTGCCCAGGCTTAAGGGAATTGCCTATGGGAGATTTCCTTTGGGTGCCTGGAGTGGAGCTGCTCACAGGGTAAACACTGTTGCCCGTTCTTTCCTGGTGTAACTCTGTCCCCACCCTGACCTGGAAGGTATACAAGCATGCTCACAATATGACAGTTAGAATGTGTTGCATTGCTCTTAGACACTTCCCTGAGAAGGACACGCTATAAAGGAGCAGGAGGCATGAAGAAAATATGAGAACTTGTATTATAACACACAGTTTCTGTCTGTATCTCAAGTTAGTTTCATATCTTACCTCTTCTTACTGTTTCTCTCCCTTCCTCCCTTCCTTCCTTCCCTCTCTCCTCTTTCCCACCCTCCCTCCCTTCCTTGCTTAGTTCTTCTCTTCCTTCCACGGTCAGAGACCAGTCACCAAGTGCTTGTTCTACATACTATAATCTGCTTGTTCTGCATCACTTTTACTAAGTCTTTATAAAGTAATACCCATACAAAAATCTAAGCACTGAGCCAAGAATTAAAATGCAATCAGTTAAAGAAACATCTTAAGTGAATGTTCCCTAATTCAATGTTTTATTTCTTTTTTATTATTATTTTAAGTACATTTTATTAGATTATGTTATTACAGTTATCCCAATTTTCCCCTCTTTGCCCCCTCCTCCTGGTCCCCCTCTTCCCTCCAGGAAAGCCTCACATTCACGTCTATAGAGTCAGCGTATGGTTTAATGGGCTCGGGTCTGTTGGCTTGGGTGGAATCCCAGGTCCACCACTTGTAACTGTGTGACCTTGAACAAGCTACTTAGGTTCTCAAAGGCTCCATTTCTTCACCTCTAAAACTGGTGATAACAATGGTACAATCTCATTAGGCTGTTGTGAGGATAATATCAATTAACACATATAAAGCACTTATAAAAGGGCCTGGCACCTTGTGTTTAATAAATGTTGTATATTATTATTATAGTAGTCTTAAGCTTTTTTTAAAAAGATTTTTATTTATTTATAGAGAGGGGGAAGGGAGGGAGACAGAGAGAGAAACATCAATGTGTGGTTGCCTTTCATGCACCCCTTATTGGGGACCCGGCCCTCAACCCAGACATGTGCCCTGACAGGGAATTGAACTGGCAACCCTTTGGTTTGCAGACCAGCACTCAATCCACTGAGCCACACCAGCCAGGGCTGTAGTCTTAAGCTTTTATTGAATACCTATTATGTGCCTAGAACTTTGCTAGTCAGGAGAAGTGTGTGGGAACAAGCTAGTTATTGTTCCCTGGCCTGACTTCCTAGTGAATTGATTGACACAAATGAGTGTTTCAGAGTGGTATGAACAAGGCCTTGCAGGACATCCAAGCGTGTCCCAACTGTGAGGTATGAGATATCCCTGTCATAATTAGTGGCTGTCCCTTTGAGAGTCTGGGGTTTTTTCCAATTGCATTTAAGACTCCCCATGAAGCCCAGTAGAGAACATTGCAATATTCTTTCCTCATGAAGCAACATTGCAATGTACTTATAAAAAAGAATGGACTTTGACAAATCCACACTGTCCCATGATTTCCAAGGGCAGCCATGATTCCTTCCATCTTTTGCGTTACAGCCAGGGGAAGAAACTTCATCAGGCTCCTCAAGGCCTTGCCCCTTTTGCAATGCTTTGTCTAGGTACAGTAGGAGAGCAATAAGTGGCTGTTGAACTAAACTAGTCAGCTAACAAGCACATTTTCAAACAAACTGAGGAATCATTTCTCCGGACGCTCCTCCAGGTAGGCGGTCACACGCTCGCTGCCCTCTCTGGAAGAACTCCTTCTGCATTTCCTCAGGGACCAGTTCAGGAGCAGCAGGAAGTACAGTCCAGACAGCTTCTGGGCCCCACCCGGGTCTGCTCAGGGCCAGGCACAGCAGCCACCGCCTCACTGATCCACATGTGCATAGGTATCGATAGTAAAGACAATGACGATAATAATAACAACACAAATTTTAAAGATTTTATTTATTTATTTTTAAAGGGAGGGGAAAGGAGGGAGAAAGAGAGGGAGAGAAACAAAGATGTGAGAGAGAAACATTGCCTGGCATATGCACACCGATCTGGGGCTGAACCCGCAACTCAGGTATGTGCCCTGACCAGGAATTGAACCGGCAACCTTCCGACTTTGAGGGATGACACCCAAGCAACTGAGCCACACCAGTTAGAGCAGTAATAAGAAAAACTTTCATGGAGAGCTTACTCGGTGCCAGTTACTGTGCCAAATGCTTTGTGTAGCTTAGCTTGGTTGTCATAACGACTCACAGCCCTGTTGGAAGATGAGGACACCAGAGCTCAGAGAAATCACGTGATTTGTCCCCCTTTAACAGATGAGAGCTCCAGTGATGAGCCCCAGCAAGTAGTATTCCCAGGTCTGGACCCAAGCTCTCCAAGGCCTTTCCTAAGGCATCATGCTGCTTTTCAGCTTCACCAAATCATCCATGGGGTCTGAGACCATCTTGGTGTCACTTCCGGGGCTCACTTCCCACCCTGGAAGAGGTCAATCACAGTGGTCAATCAGCTGAGCCTATAGGCCATGGTTTGTGCACAGACACAAGGATATCCCATAACCAGAACCAAAGGGCATGACCCCAGTAGGAAATGACTATCAGGGATCTTTTGCTTCTAAGGAGAGGGCTCAAATCTACAATGAGTTAGTGCCAGTTCTGCTAGCTACATAATGCAAACCATGGCACTTGGCAATGGCTCTTAAATTTGGCACATTCCACACTCCTCCTGGACCCACAAGATAACATATCCAAATGTTTTCTGATGCTGCAAGAAATGAGTGTTTTGCAGGTAGGAGGAAACACAAACATCATTGCTACAGGGGGTTCCTTCCATCCAATCCCAAGGGCAAAGCGGCCCCCTCCCTCCCGACCCTTCAAAAGGTTAAATGTGAGCAAGGGCCCAGATAAATGGTCACAATGCAAACAAAGTCATGTAAATAAATGCATCTCTGATCTATGCAGGCTGGTGATGCCAAATATGCCATCTGCACCATTTCTCATGATGAGTTGAATTTTTTCCTGCATGTCCCAAGCATTGAGAAGATGGCCATGTTTATTTAGACTAAGGCATGCATCGTTTGACACTCTTGGGAAATTTTTTAAAAAATTTCAGACCCGCAGAGCATCGGTGGCATTTGTGCTTTGCTAGGTTAAGTGGAAGAGAAAGATAGAAGTCTCACTTTGATGTGATAGGGCATATGTCCTGGGCTTGAGAGTGTACTGTCAATTTATTGTGATTTTTAGTGGGTTCTGGTTATAGTGGCAAACTAACCCTCCTCACCTAGCTCACTCTTTCACTTTGCAAAAGCACTATTAGCATCTAATTATGTTGGAAGCTGTGTTAGATGTTACAGATGCCAAGATAAGTAAAATACGATTCTTGCCTTGGAGGGCCATTCCTTGTGCTGTGAGAATTTGCTTGGCATGATTTATTGGATAATTTCTTGAAAAATAAAAATTAGGAGTTGGTAATCAAAATCACATGTGGAGCTTCTTGAAAATACAAATGACCTGAATTTGTTCCTTCCATTACTAATTGACCTAGGGTAGAGCTCAGGCCTCTGCATTATTATTATTTTTAAAAAGATTTCATTTATTTATTTTTAGAGAGAGGGAAGGGAAGGAGAGAGGGAGAGGAACATCAGTGTGTGGTTGACTCTCATGTGTCCCCTCCTGGGAACTTGGACCACAACCCAGGCATGCACCTTGACTGGGAATCAAACCGGTAACCCTTTGGTTCACAGGACAGCACTCAATCCAATGAGCCACACCAGCCAGGGCAGGCTTCTGTATTATTTAAAAAACAAAATGAAACAAACTCCTAGGTGAAGAATGAGCAAACATTTTCTGTAAAGAGCCAGATAGTAGATATTTTCAGTTTTGTGGGTCATACTGTTTTTGTTACAACTATTCACTCCTGCCACTGTAGCATGAAAGCTGCCATAGAAAATTTGAGAGTAAGAGGGCATGGCTGTGTCCCAATGGAATGGTATTATTATGAAAACAGACAGCATGCTGGATTTAGCCTATGGGCTATAGCTTGTCACCTCCTGTTCTAGATGATTCTTATGGGCAACCAGGCTTGAGATCTACTTGTCTGGAAAATCCCGTATTTTGCCATGTATAATGTGCTCCTGTGTGCAATGCTCACCCACATTTTTGGCCCAAACTTTCAGGAAAAAACCTTACCTTTAAATTTTTAATTAATTAATTAATTAATTAAATTTAGAAACAAAACCGATTATCGTATTCCAGGGTATTATTTTGCATACAGTTATCATTATTGCTTTCTAGAGTTATACTTTTAATGCATAAGCATAAATAAATTAATTAGAAATATTGATAGATACGGAATTAGCACTACCCATGTATAACACACACCTTTATTTTCTGCTCAGAAATTTGGGCTATAAAGTGTGCGTTACACATGGCGAAACACAGTGTTGTGTCTTTGGAGGGTCTGCGACAGGTGTCACCATAGGTAGAGAGGGTTATGCTGCTTTTCCCACCCACATCATAACAGAGAAAACTATATTTTTATCATTTTCAGTGCAATCTATGTACACTTACATAGCTCTGCTCAAATACACTTACATAACTCTGCTCAAATACTTTCCATAAACCACATATTTAAGAGCCATTCTCAGTGGAGGTAGAGAGTTTGACTAGATATTCAGTCTAAACCAAGAAATCGATCTACTTGCATTCTAAGTTTTTGTAAAATCAGAAAAAATAAATATTTCTGTGGTTATTAAATGTATCACTGCATGTTATGGTCTGGTGTAGAAAAAAGAGAAATGTATGTCTGTGAGAAAAACAGCTCTTAAATTCCAAAAGTAGGTGTAAGATCCTAATTTACGTATTATTATATTTGCTAGACTTAAAAAAAACCCCGACTCCACCCTAAACTCTTTGATATTCCTTCCAGCTCCAAGATTTTGACATAGACTTCATGCTCACTGAAGGACAAATTCACTTGAACAAATACTTGTGAAATAACTTCGGGGCTCGTATGCCAACGCACATGACACAACTTTGTGGGAAAAAGAGCAATGTAACACCTCTAACAGAAGTGACAAATGCCATAGTAGGGGAAGCACAGCTGTAGGGCTGATTCATTTTGAGAAATAAGGCGGAGGAAGTGGAAGAGGAAGAGAGCACCACGGGAGTTCAGAGAGAGCTGGGCACGGAAGGATGAGTTCTCCACGCAGGCAAAGGGCGAAGGAAGGGTGTTCCTTGAGCAAGGGCATAGTTAGGAAAAACAGTGGCGTCTAAGGACAAAAACAGTGGCGTCTAGGTCACTATGACCTGAGTGCAGGTGTTTGGGGTTGGTGGGGAAACAGGAGAGGGTGCAGCCTGTGGGGCATTCTGGGGTCAGACAGTAAAGGCGCGCTGGTTATGCTGCAGCTTTGGGATTTCTTTTAATAGGCTAGGGGAAACCATTTAAATTTAAAGCAAGGAACTGAACTAATCTTGGCTGAATTTCAGAAAGATTATGTTAGGCTAAGAGCAAGTGGGCCCTAAGTTGGTTAAAATGTCATAATTTGCCCACCAGACAGCATTAGGACAGTTTCCCCCAGAAAGCTGATCAAAGTTCCCAAATGCCAGGATCCAGGGAGCAGGCCCTCGCCGCCCCCTGCCTCTAGGAGACAGCGGGGTACCCACGCGAGCCCAGGCCCAGCTCCATCTCCTGCATCCCCACAGCCATGTTTGGGTACGCGTGGGGAAAAAACATTGCAGAATATTTTTTGCAGAAAAATTTTTGCAGAATATTGCAGAACAAAGAAAAACCTTTCCAATAGTCTGAGAAAGAGACTTTTAAACACCAGACTCCTATTAGAAAGACAGAAGCTGCAGTTCTCACTCTCTCTCCGTTCAAACCCATTCCCCACCACCTCCACAAATGTACTCAGTTTGTGGATAAAAGGGCAGTCACCACCGTTGCTTCCATGGGACTTCTCCGTTTTGGGAGCTTCCTGTTTTTAGCATCCTTGCTAGTGTAACATGCTCTTAGCTTTACATGCGATGCAAACACTTCATCGTCCAGTTGTACCTTTAAGAAATGCCTTTGTTCTCCTGACCATCTGTCCTGTCGGACGCTGACATCCCATCCATCTCCCTGCCATCCACTGTTGCTCCCTCAGCGGGTAGTGGCCCTCCACTTTTCCGAGGGCCTGCTTTGCCCTCTTTGTACTTCCCTCACTTTCCATCTCAGAGCAGTCATGGGGCTTCAAGGAGCCCCGACGAGGCTGCTCCTCAAGGAAAGCAGGCACCCCTCTGCTAGAAAGAGGGCCAGGGGAGCGAAGCTCTCCTGCACAGAAACTAGTACCAGCGTGGCAGGCAGGCTCCTGGAGAGATTCTTCAGTGAGCCCATGCTGGCCACGTGCCGCCCGTGCTACAAACCCGACCAAGGCCCAGCACAGAGGAGAATTTTCTCCATGCTTTCTACTGCTTTACCATGGAAACTCAGAGAATGATTCTCTGACTCCCCTTTCTGGAAACTAAATTCCTCAGATCATGCAAAGGGAAGAATAAAATCCTTCCAGGCCACTTTAGCACCGCAAAGCAGACCTTTCTCTGTCCTGATGGTCAGCGGTGCCGGCCTGGGTCTCGGCAGAAGAAAAGCAGCTGGCGCTGGGCCAGAGAGCAAGCTGCAGGTCTAAGGAGAGGAGGCTGGCATGAGCATGTGCTCGCTTGGCTTTATTTCTGGTCATAAGGCAACCAGTTACTCCGCCAGGATAAAACGGCGATGTTTTCCTATTCTGCCTTCACCATCGTCTTTCTTCCATTTCTACAATTGATTACGTTCCCGTTTAGCTACCAGCCGAACAGAGTCCCTGTTCCCAGTTCATTTTCCATCATGTCATTTTATTTTAAATATAGAACCAAGATCCCAGTTTATGTGTAAATAACTCAGTGTTACTTATGCTTATTTAAAACCAAGGAGACCACCACATATCCATACTGTTCCATATGTACAATTCATGGCAAAAGAGCCTAGTAGTATTGATCATTTTTCATTATTTCAACATAGTTTTTCATTCTTTTCTCTCAAGGACTGGGTTTGGATAATTGAGATTTGAAAAAAGATTAAAAACTCTTTGGACATAAATTGGAGGAGAAAGGGAAACGTTAAGTACTAAGTTGTAGGGCACTGCTGCCCTTATCTTTAATAATGGAAATAGAATTCAGTGCTCCGCGCAAAAGAGCATTCTCGTATTTTTAAATTGCAAGTGTCCAATTATGTACAAGGGTCAAGGCAGCATTGATCTGGAGGAGCTCGATTTTAAAATCCCTTTAAAAATTGGGACAAAAGATGCCATATTATGAACCTGAAATGTTTAAAAATGAAAAGTATTATGTGTACCACATGGCCCAAGATCAGATTTTTATTAATGCAAGTTTTAAATGCTGATTAATCCTCTCGAGAGTCAGTTTCCCAACACATTGGACTGCATTCAAGTCTTTTTCAAAACGGCACATCACTTCCATTATTCTGAATATTAATTGAAGAACATTATAACGAGGGATACAAAGCAAGATTTAAGACACGATTACAGCTGTCAGTGCTTACATCTAAATAAGTCGTTGGAAATTCAAGCTTAGAAGAAAAAAAGTTGTAAATCGGTCTTAGAAGAGCAAAGCTCTCTTAACCTTTTTCAACAATGAATTCGATGCTTTTGGACTTGAGGAAGCTTCAGCTGTGACTTGGTCTTAATGTATTTATGTGGCCAAATTTGATCAGAAATCAAAGTTATGTTTTTGACTTGTGATTTGGGACAATGTCAAGGACATTTTCTTTTTGGGGAGAAAGAGAGGGAGAGGCAAAGAATATTAAATTAGTCAATGGATTTCCCCCATTTCCTCATTTTATATTTCTATTTCAGCTTCTTGTTTATACTAAAAAAAAAAATCAAAGAATTAGCCAAGTCTAATCAAATAAAATATTACTGTGATTTCAAAACAACTCATTAAGCTCAGAGTCAAGAAACTGCAAGTAACTAACGACTTATTTTCACAATAACCAATGATCTAAATTCAATTTCTTTTATATCCCAAACCCATTTTGGGGCAGAGAAAAATCCCTATTTCCTCACTAGAAACAATGTAAAATACTGGCTTCTATTACGACCTTGGGGAATTTTAGTTTTGTTTTGTTTCCTTAAATGGTTGCTGTGTATTTGAGTGACAGCTCTTTGTTCAAAAGGATGCAAAAGCCATTCTCACATCTAATTCTAATGAGATAAATGGCATTATGAAGGGAATATTAAAAATTTACAGCCCTCTTTACTAAGTTTATTTGTCAGCCGAACATGCTGAATATTGCATAGCGCGCGCACGCACACACACACAAAAGCACGCCATTCTGATGATGAAAAAGATAGGAGGAAATAATGATGCAATGATAACAAGTCTGATGGAGTTTGCACCCCAGTCGCTGTTTGGCACGTCATTTAATCAGACTGCACCAAACCGGCAGAATCACACAATATGTTAGTGTAAAGGGTCCACAGTGTAAGTGGAAAATCTAGAAGTGTTAACTATACACTGTCTAATTATACAACCTTACTGTCCCAGAATGTGATTTCAGAAACCATTTCTGACATATGGGAAAAGGGTAGAACAGCTGGTCATTAAGGTTTCCTCAAGACTATTTAACAACACACTTGAATGTAATTAAAGTGAGACACTAAATACTGCACTTGTGGTACAATGTATTTTTAATTTTTATGGCATGTGGTAAAAGTAAATAGATGCGAAGCATTCAAGTTTCTCCATTCGGCATCCAACTTGTCAAAGATGCCATGTCTGTCTGGCTGATCGCAAGCAGGGTCTGGGTATAAGTCACAGACATCCATTTGGGGTGTTTAAGGCTGTTTTAAAGGGAATGAATTTGGCAATACTCAGAGGAATGTCTAATTGGAGCTCTCAGACAAAGCATGAGATGAATTCGTTCATTTATTTATTCATTCATTCATCAAACACGACCTGGAATTATTTTAGATAATAAAGACATTCGCCCTGCCCTTGGGTTGCTCACAGCTCACTGTTTAAAACACAGGGTGATGAAAGGTGATGAAGGATGCTGTGGAAGTACCAAGAAGGGGTGCTTGGTCCAATCTGGAGATGTCAAACAAAGCCCCCCCCAGTAGGAATCACCTTGGGCAGCTAGGAAGTGAGGAAGCCAGAGGTAAAGGGTGCGGCAAAAGAATTCAAGTGAGGGAACAGCTTCTGCAAAGGCTTGAAGATGAAAGAGAACACTGCAATACGAATGTCAATGTTTATAATTTATTGAGTGTTTACAGTGTCCTGGCTGTGGGCTAAGCCTTTGACAGATATTATCTATTTAATCCTCACAACAACCCTGTGCGGTAAGTACAATTATTGTCTATACTTTACAGAGGAGGAAATAACAGGTTAGTCTATGGCAACGCAGCTGGTGGGTGGCTGCACCCGGATTCAAGTCTCGGTCCGGCTGAGTCCCAAGTCAATGCATTCCCCAACTGACATGTGTATAGCATGTCCGTTTCATTTTCCAAAAACTTAGTGTGTAAACTCATTAGTCCTTATAAAAACCCTGTGATTGAGAGAATGAAAAGGCAAGTTACTGACCAGGAGAAAATATTTACAAATCACATACCTGATAAAGAAATTGAATCTAGAATCTACAAAGCACTTTCAAAACTCAACAGTAAGAAAATAAAGTAAGTGAACAAAGAGATTTATTTGAACAGGAACTTCACTAAAGAAGAAAAAAATGGCAAATAAACACATGAAAAACTGCTCAGCATCATTAACCATCAGGATAATGCCAATTAAAAACACAGAGAACTACCATTACATCCCTATTGGAGTGGCTAAAATAATGGAAATAATGACAGTAGCACATTTAGCAAGGATGTGGAGCAACGGGAGCTGTCCCATGCTGCTGGTGGAAGTGTGAGAGTGCACAGCCACCCTGGAAAAGCTTGGCAGGGTTTTGTACAATTAAACATGCACTTTCCCTCTGACCCAGCAAACCCACTCCTCAGTATTCACCCTAGAGAGATGAAAGCCTTTGCAAATATCTTGAGCAGCATCATTCATAATCTTTGAAAACTGGGAACCGTCCAAATGTCCTTCAGCAAACGAACTGACAGTCTTACATTCGTACAATGCAATATGGCTCAGCCACAGAAAGGAATGAATGAGTGATATACACACAGTGTGGGTGAGTCTCAAAGGCATTATGTTGAGAAAAGAAGCCTGTCTCAAAAGGTTACATACTGGATGATGTTCTGAAAAAGGACCCTTAGAAATGGTCGCCATGGGCTAGGGGTGGGGCGGTTGACTACAGAGGGATAATATGAGAGTATTTTTAGGGTGAGGAACCCGTTCTGTATCCTGGTTATAGTGGTGATGATATAAATACATACATTGATGAGACCCATTGAACTACATACCAAAATATAAAGTTAACTTTACTGAACATAAATTAAAAGACAAAAACCCTATGAGGTACATGTTTTAGTTTGGGTTCCCCAAAATGCAAACCCTGAGATAAGAAATCGGGGACTAGGAATTTATGTGCAAAGTGAATCCAGGAATCACAAGTGGAGAAATGGGGAAAGTGAAACGGAGGAAAAAGAAAAGTTCTTTGTTTTTTAAAGGTGCATTAATGAGTGGGTCTCCACTGTGGACAACTTTAGCTCAATCCTCCCACGAATCTTCTGAGAAACCATATGGAACAGGTCTCAGAATCACTCCATCTGTAGGCATCTTCTGTTCGGTTGATGTCGAGGTTGCCTCTAGGAGCAGAAACTCTTAGGCTTCTAGGCTTTGCAAATGTCTTTGAAAAGGAAGAGGAAAGATCCAGGTCGTGGAGGTGGGAAAATGTCAACCTTCTATTGCAGCTGCTGGTGAGTTCAGGTGGGCCGGGGGGACGGGAAGACACCCAGCAGCACCTGCTAATGAAGTACCAGTAATGGGTGCTCTGCACATTTGGTTTTGCAATAAAGTGGGGGAAATTTGCCAAACAATTAGAATAAGTATATGCAATGTTGATAATAGGAACTCTAGTCACTAGGGGAAATACTTAACAATATGCCAGGGACCACACTTGATTTGCCAGATTTCTTCATATTCTATCATGTAATTCTTCCAACAGCCCTGTGAGATAAATGTTAATATTCTCATTTTACAAGCAAGGAAACTGAGGCTTGTAAGTATTTAAGTAGCTTTCCCAAGGATTCATGTGCACATTCGCCACCTCCCAACCCTCCACACAACTAAGGAGTCATAACATTAACTCGGAAGCCCAGAGTTTTTCCATTATGTTTGGTTAGTGCTCACTGTTATTTATGTGGCTACACAGCATTGCAGAAGACACAGTAATTCTGAGAAAATAGTGCATAGCATGGGGTATCACGAATTGTGCTTCAAAAGCCAGATCTAAGTCACTCCAGGGTGAACTCTACTTGTGTGAATATTCAGGCCCTCTCTTTCTACCTATCTATGGGTATTTCATTGCTCACTAGAATCTCCAGTAGATAGTGGCTGAGAGAAAAAAAGACAAAGGACTCAAACTAATCCACTTTGCCCCTTACACAAAAGTCTGAAAAATGTTGAACCTTTGGCTAATAAGAAATTGAAAATTGGCCATGAATATTAATTAGCTTTGCTGCCGCTGTCTTCTCATTAGCATAAATGACCAAGCTGGTGCCCTCACTGTGAACCTCGATCCTGTAACTTCAGCCTCCTTAACACCATTGTGGAACTACACCTTTCATTTTCCTTACTGATCCTTAATAGGCAGTCCTTCAACCTTGAAGGTGATTTGCTGCAAAATGACAAGGCCTTGAAGTTGTTCTCCACCGGAGGAAGAATAGGACTAGTCATCCACATTCCCAAACTCTCTCCCAATCTCTGTTGTCATCATAGTAGCTGGACACAGTTAGATGATACAGACTTTTTGGCCAAAGAACAAAGGAAAGCTAACTGACCCACGTGGGCACTGAACCCCTGACCTCATTAGCATTGTTTTCTTACCACCTCCGCAAACAGACAGCCCAATTATGAACACCAAATCAAAGAGGGAAGTCACCTCTTCACCTGGAGCCAAGAAAAGCCTATGACTGCTGCTTGTTGAGAAGAGAATGCTTTTCCACTCAGATAACCACAGTACAGTATCCACATCCACAAGCAATGCCTAAGAATCTCTCCATGCCTGGCTCAGTCTGACAAGAATTGCCAAGGGATTGTGAAGGGATTAAGAAGTACAAATTGGTTGTTACAGAATAGTCATGGGGATGTAAAGTACAGCTTAGGGAATACAGTGAATAATATGTCAATAATATAGTCAACACTATGCATGGTGTCAGATGGGTATGAGATTTATTGGGATGATCACTTAGTGAGTTATAATGTCTAATCACTGAGGTGTGTATCTGAAACTAATATAATATTGTATGTCAACTGAAAAATAATGGCTAAGAATTGCTGTCAGTGTGGTTTCCAGCCTGAAAGGTGAGGAAGACTGTGGGAGCATCACCCTGGCCAGATGTTCTGGAGTGTGCTGGAGTGTGCCTTCTCACAGAGACTCTTGAGCCTGAGCCAGCTGGAATCTTCCACAGTTGTGACACCCCCTCCCTACCCCACTCTTTGAAACCCTTCTACACTGTGAGTCCTGACACTTGAAGCTCTGCCTGTGAACAGAACACTTTTCTGGAGTGTCCACCGAAGGACCTACGGCAGAGATATTTCTACAGTGGGTTTTACAATGGAAATGACTCTTATAACTCTATGGCAGTATAGAAGTCCTTCAAAGTGGTTCTTAAACTGTAAAGCACAACTTCCTTTTTCTGAAAGGTAGAAAATGTGTGCATTTTGTGTCTATGTGCATGAGTATATGTGTGTATATAATTGTTTAGGAATTTAAAAAAATATATATGTTGAATTAAATCTAATTAGTTGTATTCCTTTTTTTTTTAGAAAACTGAAGTTTTTTCAAGCAGCTCCTGGGTTGCAATGATGAGTCAGTCAAGGAATGACGCTAATATAACCAAAAAAGATGGCCCAATTCCCAGACCAGTTATAGGGCTTTTCTATAACCATAGGCCACAACCTTGGGCAGGGCCAAGCAGCTCACACATGGTGTGATTTACATAATGAGGATAAGGGGAGTTAGAGCATGTACAGTTCATTGGCGAAACATCTTCTCTACTGGAAAAAAAATTCAGTTGGTTTAGTTTTATATTGTCCTCATAGACTAAGGGCAACACTAATTACTGAATGAGTAGATATAGCCTGGAAGCTAGAGTTGGCGCATCCAAAGGTGAACCACAGACTCCAAACTGTGGCTTTATTTCAGAACATACTTTACTCTCCAGAAGGTTTTTTTTTACTCTATAGGTTTAGCCATTAACCCTTCCTTCCCCTCAACTCTTCTCTTTCCAGCGTGAGACAGCGATGAAGTGTCCCCCCTCCTCCCACCAAGCACAAGCATACAGTTTACAGCCACAGTAAAACCCAGTTTATGAGTCAATTTCGACTCCATTTGATAGGCATTGCCAACAGGCCCTTCTCTAATTCCATGTAGTATAAGGAAGATTAAATAGGCCTACTCTGTGAGTGCCCATTGTGTAGTTCGGGCCCATGAAATGTGAGTAGAGGAGTACAAAACATTTAATTGCTTATAGTCAACTCTCTAGACTTTGTAGCAACAAACCCAGAAGCAAACCTGACCCTCCTGCTGAGATGTGAGCACCAGAAATGACGGCGCATCATCGGCCTAGGATCCTGAGTGACTTTTATGTGGAACGGAGCTGCTCTGAGCCTGCACCACCACCTCTAAATGGTAGGGAAAGCAGGAAACCAACCCTTGCTGTTTTAAGTCATGGAGGATTTGGGGTTGTTTCTTTCCACAGTCTGTCCCAACTGTGTCACCAGACAAGAAGGTAATTCAGCATCTCAGCCTTAAAGAGAGTGGGAATCAAGTGTCTGAAGTCTTGGCAAAACTCCTGCAAACCTACGTGCTCACTAAGGTACCCCCTTGTGATACTGGCCTTGACTATGTAGCCGGGTCCATGGGTCAGTTTCCCCTCTGAGTAGCGTCGTGACCCTGTTCTAGCCTACTGCTGTCTAGTCCTCCGTTGTATCACTATCAATGTAGTGTTGTGTGCACCTGCACTGAAATCACCTGCTGCCACCTGGTTTGAGTTTAGACCCCTCCGAACCTCTCCTGGTTTGCCACACTCCCTGTCATACCTTCACTGTGCCACTCTCCCAGGGTTCTGCCCCACGTTCCCCCTCTCCCTGCCTGTCCTCTCACTTCAGATCTTGGTTGTCAAGTTGCCAATGCACCTCATGCTGAGCCTACCTGACACTTGCTCTTATCATGTCCCAGGATATGGTTAAGTTATACATAAGAGCCCAGGGCAACTGAGAAGGATGAAGTTCAGAACAAATCCTACTCCTATGCTAGAGAGGCAGGGACCAGATTTTACAACAGGCCTGAAAGAAGTCAAATCCAGCAGGAATGATATAGACTTAGGTGGGAATTAGGCCAAAGATTGGTGTCAAGATACTTAAAATGGAAGTTTTATTGGGACACCCAACTGAAGTCAACATTAGGAGGTCCAGAGAGGCAGACAGAATCAGGGAAGCGTGTAAGGTGGCATAAACCCTCTAAAAGTCCCCAGAGTACTGGTTGCATTTCTGAGACAAGGAACACAACAGGATCCAGCTCTCAGACCCAGGGCACATGGGGAACCTAAGTCTCAGAAACAAGGCCAACATCAACAATCCGGCCAGATTTCTAGCACAAGATCTGGGAGATTTGGATCACAAAGAACTGCTTTATCTTCCTAAATTGTTCATAGGTAAGCTTAAGGTTTGTCCTGGAGTTCGGGAGATGGATGTTCCTGTAAGTGGAGTTTAAGACACTAGACAGGAGGCAAAGAAGCTGAGAAGCAGGCAGGATTGGACAACATCCCTAAGTGAGCAACTGGCAGCGTGGTCAGACCACTGGGCAAGGCAGGGAGCCCAGTTCTAAAATTGAGATAATTTGATGGGGCGACTAACAATTTATGGTCTTGTATGGATGTCGACAATCTTTTCAATGCATAAAACCTTTCTGAAGTGGCTGATAAGTGTAGGCTATAGGATATCCTTAGCCCCCAGGGTATGTGTGGGGTAGTGCTACTGCCTTAGATGGTTTTGGCTGAGGGATAAGGAGAGAACAGCTCCATCAGCCACTGTTCACCAAGAGCCAGCTCTGTGCCTACCAAAAGTGTAGGAATATTTGGACCCCTTCCTTAAGGATCCCTGGAGACCTTCTGAGAGGAAATCTGCCTCAATTTGTGGTTAAGTTTGTTTGTTGACTTAAGAATTTGTGGTCTCTAAAACATACAAATCTAAGTTATAGAATTCAAGAACTCTTTTTATCAGCATTCCCCAACCTTTTTGGCACTGGGGACCAGTTTCATGGAAGATAATTTTTCTATGGACAAGGGGTAAAGGGTGGGGGTTCGGGGTGAAGGGCAGGGTACAGGAGGCAGAGCTCAGGCGGTAATTTGAGTGAAGCTTCACTCGCCCTCCCTCACCTCCTGCTGTGTGGCCCAGTTCTTAACAGGCCATGGACCAGTACCAGTCCACAGCCTGGGGTTTGGGACCCCGGCTTTATATGCTAGACATCCTGTAATTCAGTTGAAAAGTTAAAATGGAAAAATCAACCAGTCACTTAACGAGTCTTTCCCAATTTGCAACTATCTGAACATTGTTAAGAAATGTTTTTAACACAATTTTTTGTGCAAATTGGTGAAGTAGGAATCCAAGGGACAAAAAGGCTCAGAGAGCTGGGCATGCTAGAGTGGCTGTACTAGGTGTCATGGATGCTGTGATGTACCTCCCAGATCCCTCGTTAGGAACGAAGAGCTTACTTCCCAGCTGCTCTTGCAAGTTCCACGCACTGACTGCTCTCAGTTGTCTGCTCTTTCAGGAACTGCCTTCAGCTGAACAGAGCTGCCTTTCCTGGGCCCTGGCCCCTCCCCATGGGCAGTGTGCACACAGTTACTGTTTGAGGCAGGAGTGTAAGTATTGGTCCACTTGCTCAGGATAACTCAGGAGGGCTGGCCCCACCTCCGGCCCCTAAGAGGAGACAGCAGAGGCCTGTTTGGAAACTGCATCAGAGCCCAGTTCTCCTTTGTTTCCTTTCTCCCAGCTGCTGATCCTAAGAGCACATCAAATAAACTTCCCCTGCACCCAACTCCATCTCAAAGTCTGCTCCCTAAAGATCCCAGCTTCCCATATCAGGTAAGTGTAAAACCTTTAGTCAATGGAAGAACCCAGAGCATACTCCATTTACCTTAAATGATAGGTAATACATTAGTGAGAGGGACACCAGTGTCACTGAGAAATTCAGCAGTGGCTGCTGTCCGTTGACCAGAGGAGGTGGTAGGAACTGCTGTAAGACTGGGCTCCCTGGTAGCAGTGGGGACGATGGAATGGCTGTAGGAGAAGTCAGCTAGTTACATGTAACTGTCAGAAGCTGAGTGGGTCCAATTATAATAATGAGCATCCAGGTCAACAAGGCAACAAGGGACAAAGAGCTGTGAGATGACTAATAGCACACACAGGGTTGCTAGGGTGCACTGTCTGAACCACCAGCAGGGCACTACTTAGTTTATACAACCAAAGAAATCAAGGATGTACAATCAAGAGGGAGGGTATCTGCCCCCACAAAAGTCATGATTTCTTGCGCAGTTTCTGGATCTGAGCCCATTGCCTGAAGGGGAGGCCAGGTCCCATGAGGAAAAACCCTATAACCCCATGTCAAAAGTTTATAATATTGATTCCCCAAGTCCTGCCCTAAAGGTACCTATGGCCATTGGTTCAGGTAACCATACACTAGGAAACTGGAAGTACCCATAGCTTTGAGGACCATCAGACACAAGGTCTGATGGTGATATTGATACCTGGAGGCCTGGAATGTCATTGTGGCCCCTGTTACAGTGGGGTCCTATGAAGGCCAGGTAATAAATGGGGCCCTTGGTAGGTCTGGCTCACAGAGGGCCCACCAGATCAATGAATCTACCCTGCGGTCATTTCCTTGACTGCTGATTGTTTAATTGGAATGGACACACTTGGTAGTTGGAAGAACTGCCACAGAGGCACCTAGGTCTATGATGTAAGAGATATTGTTGTGGAAAAGGCCATGCAGAAGGCTCTGAAACTGTTCTCACCCCAGGCCAAAGTTGTAAATAAAGATACTATAGCTCCCTATATGGGAAGGGCAAAGATTAAAGCCATGCCTGAAACCTAACGCAGGCAAGGGCGGTAGTCCCCATCATATTCCCCTTTATATCCCTCATAAATAAAACAGAGTGACCATGTTGGATGATGTGACCTCCCACAAACTCAACCAAGTCACAGCCGCAGTTGGAACTGTTGCACCAGGAGTGGTATATTTCTAGAGAAGATTAACACAGCTTCAGGTGCATGGGATAAGGGCATTGACCTAATGCATTAGCTCTTCTCCATCTCTATCAGAGAGGAAGATTGGAAGCAATTCAAATGGGACAGACAATAGTACACATTCATGGTCTCACCTCAAGTTAAAATGAACTCCCCCATCCCCTGTCTCAATGGTCTGAAGAGACCAGGACCATCTGGGCAGTCCACAGCACATATATGTTCACTGTATCCATAATATCTTGTTCATCCACATGGATGAACAAACTGGAAAGGTGGAAATAGAAAATTTGTTTCTGAAACCAAGGGAAAAGGAGCAAGAGGAAGCAAGGAAAAGGAGCAAGGAAAAGAGAGAGAGAGAGAGATCCTTGAATGCTACTGGACCCTGGTAGAGATGGAACTTCTGACTATAAGACAGCAAGTAACCATGCAGCTAGAGCTACCCATCATGAGGGTTTTATCAGACCCACCAAGTCATGAGGTTGGTAAGGCACAAAAGCCATCATTTGTAAAATGGAGGTAGAGTATCCAGGATCAGGTATGAGTAGGGCCAGAGGGTACACACCACAGAAGCAGGGAGCCCAGAAGCCCATGTCACCCACCACTGTTGTCTTATGAGTACATCTATAATCACATGGGAGGTCCCTTATGAGCACCTGCTGGTCATGGGGAAAGGCCAAACTTGGTTTATGGATGGTTCAGTATGTGGGTGCAAGGTGAATAAGGACTCCTGCTGAACTATAGCCCCATTCAGTGGTGGCCCGCAGCAACGAGGGTAAATCCTTCCAATAGGCAGAATTTTCAGTGGTATATCTGGTCATGAACTGCATGGAAAAAGAGGTCAGCTGAGGTAATAACATACTTAGATTCATGTGTAGCAATGAATGGCTTGGCTAGATAGGGACGTAGAATGAAGAAGTTTGGAAGATCAGAGACAAGATAATCTGAGAAGGAAGCATGTTGATGGATCTAGAAGAGTAAGCATGAAACATGGAAAGTCTTTTCACAGTATGTTAATGCCAGTCAGAGAGTAACCATCATGGAATAAATAGCCAACTAAATAACCAACTGAAACTGGATGACTAGGCCAGTCAATGTCAGCCGGCCTCTGTCACTAGTCACCCTGATCCTGGTCTCATGGGCTCATGAAAGGGACAGCCATTGTGACAGGAATAGGAGCCATGTGCGGTCCCTAAAGTATGGGCTCCCACTCACCAAAGTCAACTGTCAAATGTCCAACTCGACACTCACAAAGACCAGTGCTGAGCCCCTCCATGGTGCCATCCCTCAAGGAGACCAGCCAGCCACTTGTTGGTAAATTGACCAAACTGAATTCTTTTTACCCTGGATGGGGCAGCAATTCTTCTTGACTGAAATCAACATATATACTGCTCACAAGGCTTTGGCCAGCTTGTCTACAGATGTTTAATCTATTGACATCCACTTAATATGTCACTTAAATATCCATGCAACATTCCACTTCATGTTACCTGGCTGAGGGTGACATAATAATCACAAATAAATTGAGTTGGGGGCACCATCCTCCAGGATGAGATATATAGTACATCTTCAATCAACAACCAATATGTGGTGTTGTGGCCTGATGGGGGGAGTTCGTGGGAATGGGGACCGAGAAGTGGAACAGGAGTGGCCCCCACTCAGCATCGTTCATGGTGGCCCACTTGAGAAACTGGAGTTTTCCAGCCCCACATTCTCTGTGTCTAGAGGTCCTGGTTCCCAGAGGGAAGGATGCTTTTATTAAGGACACAGTAAAAATGTCATTTAACTTTAGGATACAGCTGCCACATGGTCAGTTTAGTATACTTGTACCCAGAGAGAAGCAGGCACAAAATGGGGTCACTATACTGGTAGGGCACATGACCCTGATCATGAGGAAGAGGTAGGGTTCTTACACTGGAGGCAGGAAAGAGTATGTCTGGCACCCAGCTGATCCACTGGAGCACCTTTCCATGCTCTTCTGCCTAATTTTGACACAAAGAGACAAGGGCAGCAGTCACAGTCCAAGGAGGACATGGCGACAAGGGGCTCAGACCCCTCAGGAATAAGGTCTGTGTTATTCCATCAGACGAGCCACCTAGGCTCAGATGCCTATGTCAGAGGTGCTGACATTAAGGGAAAGTATGAATGAAATGGGCAGTAGAGGATGGATATGATGAGTACCATCTGCGGCCTCAAGACCAACTATAGCAAGCAGTGGGAACTGTAGTTGGTCCCATTAATCCTAATCTTACAAATTTTCCCATAAAGGCCATCCAGAATCCTCGAGGAGCTATTCCCAGATTGGGAAAATTTACTAAATAAATTTATTAAACACACACACACACAAACACACTCTCTAAAAGAACCAAAACATTCCAGTAATTGTGAGTTGGCTTCCCATGGCTCACAACTGAGTTCCTGTCTGGGATTGCCCTCACCTGAAGGGAGCCTCCTCACCAGGGGAAGCCCCCATCTGTTGCCAAGAGCTGCCTATTGCCGGTCTTATGCTGAACTCCTCCAGGTCACCTCAAGGCAGGAAGTACAAAATTCCTGGCATGCTTGTCTCAATTCAGGACAACTCTGAAGGGACATCCTAACTGGAGAGCTCACCAGGAAGTTAGCCATGACTCTGTTAATAACTGCACCACAATTCCACTCCCCCTCCACCCAGTCTTGCTTCCCTTGGTCCCTGACAGGACGTTGTTTCTGAAAGCACTCAACAGTAAACCACGTGCACACAAACCTCTGTCTCGGAGTCCATCAGTGTGTGAATTCTCTGGATTGTATTTAGATCTCCGTAAATAATTCTCCATACAGCGGTGTTGTCTTTCTATCCTGTGGCCCTGGGGGCCAATTAGATTGGCCATCAAATTGTTATAAAAAAGAATTCACTTGAAAGGGTGTCTCCTGGGTAAACAATTACCCTTGAACAAGAGGTGCTGAGTCAATTTACAGCTGATCCTTACTCAGGCAGGTGTTCTCCCTCCCTGAGGTCAAGGTCTGTTAAGATACTACCCAAGAAGTGAGAAAACATCTCTCTTATATTACTTGTCCTTGAAGGTGTAACCAACACACTTTTGAACTTTCCCAGGGATCCTTCTTCTTACATTGTCCCGCCTCCCCTGCCCCTTGATGGCACCATATGCTTTTGTCTCAGAAAAAAAAAACGCTGGATTTCTTCTTTCCCTTTATTTGCTGCAGGGCAGTGTCACACAGTGTCTATTCAGCTGTGGAGAGTCAAGGAGATGGTAGGGACAGGCATTTTCTCTGGCAGGAAGCCACGCTTACTAGGTTGTGGTCTACCCCAGCCCTCCATCTTGGCCTTGGGCAGGCCACTTGACTTAAGCCTCAGAGGGATTCAGCCCATCAGTGTGGAGCTGCTGGTGGTTTCAGGTGAGCCACCCTGACTCCCAAAGAGAAAAGAACCCTTGCAATTAACCAACAGCCGCTGCCATGACAGGTTCTCCTCAGAACAGGAAGTGTCTCAATTCTTTGCATAAGGGAAGTTTTCTCCGATGTTTGAGTCAGAAACAAATTCAGGCTCCAAAGCAGTTACACTGGTTCCTCCAGGCTCACCGGCACTGGCTCCCAAAGCTGCGACTACTCAAGGTTTTCACCTCAGAAACAATGCTGACTGTTTGTCTTCCCATGGCTGGATGGCAGGCTGGGCAGGGAGCAGGGTGCTGAAGGTTCTTTCGGGTTTATCACTTCTTGTTTTTTCTGACAACTTTACATAGTCCCTCCCAGCTACTGAACTCATTCAGCTCAGGAAAAGGTCTCATTGCTTCTCCTTCATAATAGCAAACAGATTCTCCTGAGACTGGAAACATTTGTTTTCTCAGCCCACTAACTCCAACTACAGTGCATTTCCTCCTTATCATCACTATTTAGTCTGTAATTATTCTGGTCTACTAACTCCCAAGGAGGTTGGGGATACCGTGGCTAAACTGCATAAATCACTGATTTGGGGTCCTTTGTTGTCATTAATAATCTCAGGACATGGGAGTCCCCAGAGGTGCAGCTCCTCAAATTTGATGAACATTTATGTTTACAATCCAGGGACAGAAAGAGACACTGTTGGCAGGGGCCTTGCCATGAGATTAGAAGTTTCATTTAAATCCATTGTGACTGTAGGTTCTGTTTCTTCTAAGTGGCTAATAATAACCTAATATGACTAAGTTATAGAATAGCATCTGAAATGATGGAGAAATGAAATTCTAATTAGGAACATACCACCTATACCCAAAGCTTCAGGTCACTGTATCTTAAGCCACCCTGATGTTTGGTTCTACAGGAAACCGAAGGGAATCAACCTAAAGGACAACTGCTAAAAATACGCCATCCCCAAAATATTTTCACTTGACCTCACATACCAAAGCTATGTTTCACCAAACGGCCAGTGAATGCCAGCAACTGGTGGTGGCAGCATGGGGGACCAGAGGAGACCTTCAGAGCATGTCCTCATTCTCCATTAGAAATCACCCGAGCTTGCAAGATGGCATTAATTTACAGGACTGGGTAAGCTAGGTCTGATGAAACACACACATGCGCAGACTCCGAAAGGAACAGCTCTGCCATTCAACAGTCATCTTCATCACCAGCCAGTCAAGACACACCAGTTACATCAAGGCCCTGGATGCACAGAGAACAAGAAGACTGAGAGCTGCCCAATCCCACCAATGCCATAGCATTATCGATCCTGCAGAAAGCCGGGCACTTCTCTTCTGTAGCTTACATGAACGCATGCACTAGAAATATGGTTGCTCTGGATATTAGGAAACTGTGGTACGGAGACAGAGCCCTGGGCTGTTCCTTGGCTTTGAGTTGGTGATCCATAGTAGGGAGAAGGTGGCCTGTAGTGTCCGGGCAGGGCTCCGTGGAAGTCATTTACATACGCTCTTTAGAAGTGCCCCTCTCTCACCAGCCCATGGGGATGTCACAGATGGCAGACAGGGATGGCTTGCTGAACCCCAACATCTGGTCAAATGTTTCCACATAAGGAAGGAAAGTAAAATCCATTTTATCAGAGTAGGTTACACACCACCCCGGGACCTCCATCCCCGTTGCTTCAGGAACAATTATCCTAAAGTTTCAGGCAGATTTTGAAAACATACAAAACCAAAGAATAGCTGTCTCAGTATGAAGAAATTATTAACAGTAATTTACATATTTGAAGCTAGTCATAAGAGAAGAGACTTTGGGGAAGGATGAAAGGAAATTCAATGAATAGTAAAGGCAGTGAAAAATGAGATATTTCAAGTTAGAGTTTTATTTTATTTACCAGCCTATCCGCTTGCTAAATCAAGATTTTTACATGTTGGGTCTATTGATAAGAACTGGTGAAAAATAAGGAAGAAAGCCTTAAATAAATGGTAAAGCTAATAGAGACCCAGGAACAGAGCCTTCTCCCAAATGCACAGCTTGCCGCTCCACATATAGCATCTTGAAAAATCTTTACTGCCTTCAAAGATACAGCCCTTGGCACCGAGCACCATGCCTCCAAGTTTAGAATGTGTGCCTCCATATTTATGTTCCCCAGATGGTGGAATTTTTAAATGCACCATGGGGTGCTATTGAAATTAATAATTTAATTCATTTCCGTGATTGTGCAGTGATTGCTAGTCATTAAGGCAATAGCAGTTAGCAGAGTCTCTGGGTACTGGGATGTTAGCTGAAGACTAATCTCAGGGAGAGTAATTCCTCTGTCATCCGATTTCAAACACAGTCAATCCCTTCTGAGTGGGGAAAAGCCAAAAGTTTCTGGAATGAAAATGAAGGCAGCCTCAACCTAGTTAGATAAAGATGGCTTCCATTCATATGATTTCAAAAGTATGAAATCAATCCTCTGAGGAACGCCGAAATGATTTGTGGTTGTCTAGTGTGGAGAAGGAACAGATAAGGAGAGACCCGATTGCTGTCTCCAAATACACAAATCTTTCACTCTCTGTCTGTGGACAATCTACATCCAAATAATTGAGAATTAACTGCACTTTTACTTTATATTCCCACTAGTCTGCTTATCAAGGGAATATACTGGCAGCTGGACTAAATGACTTTTAAAGTCCCTTCCAGAGATTCTCAGAGATTCCCTGAGTCAATGGCGGGGTTGGGAGAACAGTGGAGTAGTAACTCTATTTTCTCAAGGGAAGTTCTCCCTGCCTAATGATCTGGAAGCCTAAATGTGCAGGAGGGAAAATTATTGGGACTGGCACTCATCAGCATGGCCAATGAGGATAAGCCCATTGGAATTGTAACCCAAGAGGCTATAACGGTCTTGGATTTATAGTATCTTTCCTTCTTTGAACCCATTTTGCTATTTTCCTCATTATCCTCAAAGTTTTTATTGATGATAGAAGTAAGGCCTGATCCTCATTCAGTAGCTGAAAACACTAATACACAAATAATAAAATAATGTCCCAAAGGTTGGGAAAAGATTCTGCTACCGTGATTCCAGCCTTGGCTCCGCGCATGAGACTTCCCCTTTGGACAACTCTCTTTCTGCCCAACCCTCAGAGCCTGAATGAGCAAGAAAAGAATCAGGATGATCTCAGACATCCTTCCCAGCAGCACTCACCCTGCACAGGGCCCAGACTCAGACCCTGCCCACCACTGCATCACAGAGAGGGGAGGGACAGCTGGGTCGGGGAGAACAGAAGATGGATGCAGCCACTCTCCCAGCTCCAGAGCGAGGCTGGACCTCAGCAGCTCAGTAAATACCAGACCACCCTCCTCTTTCACTTCACACTCCTATGTCACATGGGTCAAGGAGCTCTCTCGGGGTGGGACCAGGAGATAGAAGCGTATGGCAGTCCCTCCTTATCTGTGGGAGGCATGTTCCAAGACGCCCAGTGGATGCCTGAAACCGTGGAGAATTCCAAACCCTATATATATAATGGTTTGTCCTATATGTACTTACCTATGATGAAGTTTATTTAAAACATTAGACTCAGTAAGAAATTAACAATAATCACTAATAATAAAATAAAACAATGATAACCACACAATGTAATAAAAGTTATGTGAATGTGGTCTTTCCTCTCTTTCTGTCTCTTCCTGGCAAACTAGCATGATTTTTTTTTTTTTTTTTACTTTTTCCCAATTTCACAGAGAGAAGATTCATTCTTACCGTAGAATTTCTTTTTCCTTCTTTACAATTTCACGGATAGCAGATTCATTCTTACCGGAGATCTCAGTCACCTCAGCTAAGGTCTGGGGGATTTCAATCACAAATAACTACTGTGCATGTTAGAGCAGCTGTACTAGGTATTGTGGGCCTGTTTCTCTTTCCTTATTGAATTAAGAAGGTGCATTTTTTTCACTTCAAGGAAGCACATTGTGGCTTCTCTTTGGCATACCCAAATTGCCAGCCTCACTAGTCTTGTCTATTGGGGCTATTATTAAGTAAAATAAGGATTACAAGCCCTGTGATACTAAGTGACTAGCTGGTGGCTGGTATATGCAGCGTGGAGACACTGGACAAAGAGATGATTCATGTCCCGGGTGGGAGAGAGTCACACACGCAAGATTTCATCACGCTACTCAGAACAGCGCACAGTTTAAAATGAATGAATTGTTTATTTCTGGAATTTTACATGGAATATTTTTGGACTGCAGGTGAGTGTGGGTAACTGAAACTGTGAAAAGTGAAACCGCGGATAAATGGTTTTTGTCCATTTATCCAATGGACAAAAACTAGAGGGAAGTTTTAAGGGAAGCTGTTAAAATGTTGTGGCTTTGGGAAAGTGGCAACACAAATTCACCCTACTTTTATTGTGTTTCGGGTGCTACACAGCAAGTGTGCCCGATGAGCTGCGTGCCTGGTGGCTGCAGGCTCCAGGCTGCTCTGAGCGATCGTGGTGAACGTTCACTGCGTGCCGAGTGCCCAGGGCTCCCTCTCAGTCTCCTGAAGTGCCTCTCTCTTGCTTCTGACACTTTGTGCCTCTTCAGTGTTGCTTCTCACATACCACCTCTCCGTTTAGATGGTAGGATCTGAGAAAAGGTGTCCCACTCACCTCCACAGCTACCCCCATGGCACCCGCACAGGGATCCAACCGTAGGAGTAGCTTCACCTGTAGGAGAAGCTCAGTAAATAGTGCCGAATGCCATTCATCTCAGTAGTGGAAACAGTGGCCATCAGTGGTGGGAAGTAGAAGTTACTGTATTTTGGCGGGGGTGGGGGCAGGGAACCGGTCATGAGAAGAAGAGGTGAGAAGAGCCGTGGCACCTTACGCATACTGCAGCAGCTGCAGTCCGTTACCTCTGAGAATGAAGTTTGGGTGGTGTTGTTCTCAGAAACACAGAGTCTCCTCTGCAATGCAGCACGGAGGAAGTTGAGGGGCGGTGAGTTGGTGGCTTTGAGCTACTGCTTTTTCCTCTTCCCTGTTGCTCCTATGCAGGTGTCATTGTTGCTGCTTTGGTGACAGTTCACAGGTCATTACCTATTCTTGAAAACGCCCATCAGCCACCTGGCAAAAGGGTGTACAAGAAAGGCTCTTGGACTAAAAAGTCAAGTGTATTAGGTCCTAATCCCAGCACTTTCCTGAACTCGTTGCATGAATTTGTGCAAATCTCTAGCTGCCCTTGGTCTCAGCTTCCTCTTTAAGGATGCCTTGGTAGAAGGAGCATGGCTTTGGGCCTTAAAGAGGCATGGGCTTGAACGCCAGACCTTACGTTTTTATAAGTTATATGACCTTGGGCAAGTTACTTCACTCTCTCAGTCTCAGGTTCTTCATTTCTAACATGAGGATAACAAGTTCTAATAAAGAGACTTGATAGGAGCTTTAAATGAGCTCATATATGTAAAACATTTAGCCAAATACTAGGCACAAACTAGGTATCCGAATCTGTTATTTGTTTTACTTTTCTATAAAATGAGTGCTACAGACTTTATGCTTGCATCCCCCCCCAAAAAATTTTATGTGTTGAAACCTAATGCCCAATATAATGGCATTAGGTGGGGGGAGGGGCTTTCTTTGTGAGGTAAGTAGGGCACAATGGTGGAGATTAAGTGTTCTTATGTAAGAGGCTCCAAGGAGCCCCCTTGCCCCTTCGACTGTGAGGATGCAACAAGAAGTCAGCAGTCTGCAGCCCTGATGAAGGCCATCCCTAGACCCTATGATGCTGGCACCCTGATCTTGAACTTCCAGCCTCCAGAACTTTGAACAATAAATGTCTGCTGTTTACAAGGCCCTGGTCTGTGTATTTTGTTACAGCGGCCCAAACAGACTAAGACAATGGGGTTTCACCATCTGCTCCTTATAAAGTTGTTTTGAGGATCAGATAAGATTATATGTGATAAAGATCCCTGCAAACTGCAAAAAGCTCTGTACTCGTAGTCACAAGGGATTAAGAGAAGCAAAACAAAAAACAACCAGCTATTATAGTACTAAGCTCCAATATCCAAAGAAAATTACCCGATGTTTTCACAGTGCTTCTAAATCAACTTTTAAGAAGAAAACCAACATGAATTGTTTTATTAGAAGAAGCCATTTGGGGAGTGGGAAGGAAATGAAACTCCAAGTGTGATAAGGTATGGAATGGTGATAGAAGTGGCTCTGATTTATAACTGCCCCCTGGCTCATCAGCAAAGTGAGTTCAGAACAAAAAGGTTGGTCTCATTACCATTTCAGTCTATCGTTAGTGATTCATGCCCATTGGAGACGTTGCGAAGATGGATAATGGCTAAATGTCTTTGTTATGGCCTCCTGCTGAGTGTGCCAGGCATACGAGAACACCCGGGGCACCCTCTGCTTCAGCAGGCCAACACTTTCCAAACCTGGGGGCATGGGATGCTTTTCCACATGAGGTGTATAGTGTCCTGGAGTCAGATATGTTCAGAAAAATCTTTACTCCTCTCTCAGACATTCACAGGGCATATCTGTATGGTAAACCTTCTAGAAAGTCTTACAGACTTAAGAAAATTTGTTTAACCGAGAATTTCCTAAATGAATCAGAGCATAAGACTTCCCCTTTCCTTTGTCTACAAAGTCACAATTCATAGCTGTTAGAACAACCTTCTCTGTAAACGTAAATCCAAGACGAGATCTGTCCGCCCACTATGGACCCTGTTCTGCTGTCCTGGGGACATAGTCGGTATGCCTCAGAGCAAGGTTGGTGGAAAACAAAGGCTTCAGGGCCTTTGCTGGATAATTATGCATATTCTCCCATCAGTGTGGTGGAACCAGGATGCCACTATGAGGAGGAGCAGAAATCATAAGTGCCCTTCAAGTATAGCAAACATTCACCACCATGTGGTCGCTGCAGAGGGTCTTGGGTTAGGGAGGCCTCCGTAGCCTCAAACAGTGCCAGAGCACGCCCCCCTCCCAGACTTAGATACCAGGCTAGCCCATAGCAAGGGGGGAAGGTTGGGCAGAGGGAGAAAGCAGAAGCATAGCCCTCATTCCAGGGTGATACAGCACGTGCCCCCTAAATCAGCCTGAATCACTGGTTCTCCCTCTCCTGCTCACAGACATTTCAGATCAGCCCTGGGTGGTGTGGCTCAGTTGGCTGGAGCATCATCCCATAAACCGAAAGGCTGTGGGTTTGATTCCAGGTCAGGTCACATGCCTGGGTTGTAGGTTTTGTCTCTGGTTGGGGCATGTACAAAAGGCAACAAATCAATGTTTCTCTCTCACCTCGATGTTTATCTCCCTCTTTCTCCCTCCCTTCCTTTCTCTCTAAAATCAGTAAACATGTCCTTGGTGAGAATTTTTAAAAATTCAGATCAAAACAGTATCTAAACATGCCATTGAGAGAAATCTGGCATCTTCGAATTGGTTATACAGTTTTCTAAATTCACTCTCTGAACCTGGTTCAAGATTAAAGAGCAAAAGCTTAAAATGGGCAGTAAAAACCCTGCAGGGTAACAGGGCACATGTTTCACATCCTCTCTTCCCAGCACCCTGCATACACACACACTTATTCTTCTATTTATTTTCCTCCACTATTCAGATTCACTGGCATCATCCTTCCCTCCCAGTGATGATCTACTCCATTGTCTTCTTGCCACACAATTCAATTCAAGACAATTGTTTCTTATCCACTGTGTGCCAGGCACTGAGCTTACAGTCATCCGTTCTCAGAGTCCTCTTGGAGCGGAGTCATCTTGGATTCTGCACAGTATCTAACACAAAAGTTTGATCACAAAATCCTATCAATTCTACCTCTGAAATATCACCCAAAATTTCCCAGATCTGCCTCCTTACTGTCTTCCCATGGCTCTGGCCCTCCTCGTTTCTGACCCAGGAAAATGCAACAGTGTGACATGCTTTCTGGCTTCCGTTGGCGATCCATTTCCACACCAAGGCACTCATAGACCTGCTCATGAACTCATGCAGAGACCTTCAATGGCTCCACATTATCTACAGAAAACAGCCTCAACTTTAGACAGCAGCGCAAACCTGGCTCCTCACTGCCTTCGCACTTCCAAGTTTCCAGGACTCCTGCTTTCTCCCCTGCCCCTATCATACCTCCCCCAACAATAATTGTTCCTGTTCATTATTGAATTCTTAACATATAATCCTCGGTTTGACACAAAGCAGGTACTCAGCAATTCTACAACATGTCAAATGATGCATGGCATAGATGTAGAGACAAATTGATGAAAGAGTAAACGTATTGGTTTCTTGTAGCTGCTGTGTCTAAATTCAATTAATCGACCCTCTTAATGTTATGTTTGACATTGCTCTCTATGTCTCCACAAACTGTTGTCACTACTACCGATGTTTCAGTTCAGGTTGTGCTCACTTCTCATCTGGGCAGGTGCCTTTAGGGCTGGCTCCCTGCCTACAGTCACCTGCACCTCCAAATCACCTTCAGTCTGCTCTCCAGATGATTTTTCTAGAATAGTGTTGTATAATATAGTAGCCACTAGCCACATATAGCTACTTAAGTTTAAAATGATTAAAATTACATAAAACTTAAAATTCAGTTCCTCAGTCACTCTAGTCACATAGTAAGTACTCAGTAGCCAGCCCATGTGGCTGATGATCACAGACTTAGTGCTTTAAAACAACCCAAGTTATTATGTTATAGTTCTGCAGACCAGAAGTCCACAATGGCCAGCAGAGCCGCGTTCTTCCTGGGGGCGCCAGGGAAGAATCTGTTTCCTCATCTCCCCCAGCTTGTAGAGGCCACCTGTGTTCCTTGACTTGTGATCCTGTCCTCCCTCTTCAAAGCACATCACTCCACACTCTGCTTCCATTGTCCCATATCCTCAGTCTCCCTATATCTCTGACTCTGATACTCCTGCATCTCTCTGATAAGGATTTAGTGATTACATCTTTGGGCTCACCTGGATAAACCAAGATACTCTCCCCATCTCAAGATCCTTAGTTCAAGCATAGATGCGCAGTTCCTTTTCTATGTAAGATAGTTTTGGAGATTAGAGTGCAGATGTCTGGGGAGGGGCAGGTGTCATTCAGACTACTCCAGTGGGTCAATAAGGTTTTTTGTTTGTTTGTTTTGTTTTCATGAGCAGTGTCATAGTCGTATAAGCTGCCAAGGGAAATTATAAAAAAAAAAACTGAGTCTAAACTGCCTAGAAAAGTGAGGAAAGTTTCCCAAAGGGAATGATGCTTCAGCTGAGTTTAAAGAATATACAGGAGTTCTAAAAGGACAAAGAGAGACAGCCCTTCAAAGTGGAGGAGACAGCGTAACCAAGGCAGAGTGGCCTGGAGGGCAGGCTTACATGCCCAGCTGAGGAGTTTGGAGTTTAATCAGAAATACGTGGGGAATATTGAGGAAGCAAGCAGGGATATGACATGATTCTGATCTAGCAGCTCTGTCTAATGCTGTGATGGAAAGAAATATCCTCCATCTGTAATGTAACCATTAGCCACATAGGCTACTGAGTACTTACTATGTGACTAGAGTGACTGAGGAACTGAATTTTAAATTTTACGTAATTTTAATCATTTTAAACTTAAGTAGCTATATGTGGCTAGTGGCTACTATAGTAGACAACACTATTCTAGAAAAATCATCTGGAGAGCAGACTGAAGGTGACTTGGAGGTGCAGGTGACTGTAGGCAGGGAGCCAGCCCTAAAGGCACCTGCCCAGATGAGAAGTGAGCACAACCTGAACTGAAACATCGGTAGTAGTGACAACAGTTTGTGGAGACATAGAGAGCAATGTCAAACGTAACATTAAGAGGGTCGATTAACTGAATTTAGGCATAGACAAGTCTAGGATGAATCTACATCTCTCATTTGAGTGTCTGGATAATGCCATTCATCAAGCGAAAGGAGCCAAAATTAAAAGATAAGGTGATAATTTTACTTTGTGAACAGACATAATTTTGAGGCACCTCTTAAATGGTGACATTCTAAAATAAATATGTCTGCAGCCCACGAGAGGGAGATCTGGGCCAAAGGTACAGGTTTGGCAACTCTCAGCAGGTAGTTGAGAGTATGGGCTGTTTTGTCCAGGAGGAGTAAACAGTATAGAAAAACAGAGAGCAAATTCAGAAGCTCACCCAAATGACCAGCATTTGAAGGATTAGCAAAGGCTGGGAAGAATAAATTAATGAGCTCTGAGGCAAACTAGGAGAGAGTGGAGTCATGGACTCGGAAGGAGGAGAGAGACTCAAAAAGGAAGTGATCAATATTTCTTAGGGAGGGCAAAGGTAATAATGACTGAATAGTTGCCATGGGATCTGAGATGGTGACTTAGCAAGAGCAGTTCTGGCAGAGTGAGGCTGTGGGTAGAAGGGCAGTGGGAGCCAGAGCCGGTCATTGTGAGGCAGAAAGCAGGGGCCCCATTGTAGACCCTGAGTGTCAACTCTCGTCTCAGTGAGCTTGACTGAGAGAAAAAGAAGCAGACCAAGGGATGAAATGGGGCATAAAAGCAAAAGGCAGATGAGGTTTTTACCATTGGGGTGTGGAAGGAAAAGAAGCTAAAGCTTGGCGGGAGAGAGGAAAAGGGGCTGGAAAAGGCTGCCAGCTGTCCAAACCACGCGTCTAGTACTTTAGTTTTCCATATGATCAAAGCAAATGAAAACACAGATATACAGAAACCATTTTAAAATTGCATTTAAAAAATCATGGTATAAGCACAAGTGTATAGTCCAATGAAAAGTGTAACTGCCGTGTAGACTTTTTGAGCAGTACACTTTCTCTGTGAGGCCTCTTTGGTTCCACAAATTTAATGAAAGTGCGTCTGATACTTCTGTCAAAACCTCTGACACACCAGGTGATGACTGATAGAGCAGGTTCTCTGCATCTCAGAGTATTACCCCTTGTCTTTTGCTAGGCTGAGGCCAGAATGACCTTCTTTGCAGACAGGGTCATAGGAGACTTTATGTAGAGCAAACTTACAACAGCATAATATCATGCTCACCTTGGTCCCTCAGGTTCCCCATCGCTCCACTACCATCGCGCCCACCCGCACACAAACCCTACTTCATATAAGTGTAGGTGTCTTAGTCTGCTCTGGCTGCAAAATACCAGAGACTCGGTGGCTCCTAACCACAGAAATTTATTTCTCACATTCCTGGAGACTGGAAGTCCAGAATTAAGGCACTGGCAGGTTTGGTGTCTGTCGAGAGCTGGCTTCCTGGTTCACTGATGGCCAGCTTCTCACCGTGTCCCTACACGGCAGAAGGGGTCTCTTTGGAGCCTCCTTTACAAGGGCACTAATGCCATTCACGTGGGCTCTGCCCGCACGACTAAGCACCTCCTGAAGCTCCCACATCCAGACACCATCACACTGGGTATTAGATTCTATCGTATGAATTTGGGGGGAACACAAACAGTCTCTATAGCAGTTGGGATTGCATAGTTCCAACCTGGATTCATCTCCCACCTTAACTCTGAGGCTTAGAGTGGTCTCTGAGATGTGGCCTCAGGCAGAGTCAGGGGCACTGCCTGACTGAGAAAAGAAAATGAGAAAGCAGGAGGAAGCAAGAGAAGGGCCAGGGAGAACTGAGAAGATGCAAGTACAGTGATCATCTCAGGAGTGAGTGTGAAAGGAATACCCTCGATACTCGGGGGCAACTGACATTTTGTTACATATCATAGAGCAGATTTTGGCCTCGTGGGATCAAGGGCCAGAGAGTCAGATTACGGAATATGGGAGAGTGACTGTAGACCAGTGCTTTGCAAGCTCTCTGAGGGAGAGGAGGAGAGAAAGGAGGAGGAGAAGAGCACTGGAGGAGAAGAGGGGAGGAAGCAAGGGGGTAGAGAGAAGGGGCGGGGTGGCTGCAGAAAAGGCCAATGCAGCTACGTTTTGCTCCTTCCTGAATTCTTCACATGTCCCTGTATCACCAGCCCACAATCCCAGTTAGATGTTGAAAATCCGTTCAAGGTAATTTGACTCTAGTGGAAGATTCCCTTCTCCTGATTGGCACTCGAAATGGTGGTAGTCTGGCCTTTTCTATTAGTTAATGCTTCTAAGTCTGTACTGAAGAAGGAGACAGAGGACTAGCAAATGGCAAAGCCAACATTTACTCCCGTGTCTCCTAGGATGGGATATCTTTCAAGACAGCCCAGATCTCTTTCTATCGGAAGCTAAACAATAAAAAAGAGAAAAACAATACACTTCCAACTGGAAGGGAAATTACAGATTACCTATCATTTTCAGATAAGAACAATGTGGCTCAGAGAGGCTAAATGAATTGTACACAGAAACAAACTAGGGCCCGGGTCTCCAAACATCTCTCTCTCTCTCTCTCTCTCTCTCTCTCTCTCTCTCTCTCTCTCTCTCTCTCTCACACACACACACACACACACACACACACGACTTCTGTTGCTAAAACTCAGTTAAAAATTTACTGCCTTTAGCATACTTATATTTCTTTATTATGCACATCAGGAAAGCAAGCCCTGTTCTAAAGTCTCACTGTCAAATACAGAAGGCTTTTCTCCATATGAATATGATGTGGAAGTGATGAGGGACTTAACTGAATCCTGAGAGCAGGTGGACAAAGAGTCAGTTCAGGGAGATTCCATATAGTGGGTAGACCTTTCATTGGAAAATATAGGATAGTGGTTCTCTGACTTTTGTACATCAAAATCACATGGAAAGCTTGTTAAAGCCCAGATTGTTGGGCCCCACACGAGAGCTTCTGATTCAGAAGGTGTGGGCTGGAACCCAAGAATTTTCATGTCAGCAAGTCCCTAGATGTCAGTGGTGCTACTGGTCCAGGGACCACAGTCTGAGAAGCACTGGTGTCAGGGACAGACGGCCGAACAGCAGTAAGTGCTGTCTGAGGTCCGCAGGATGCTTCAGCTGGACTCATGGCATAAAGCAAGGAGGCCTTCCTGCCGAGGCAATATTATTCAATCAGTGAAAATAATACCAGAGACTTATTAATACATGGAAAAATACTTATGTCACCATGTAGAATAATAAAAGAAATGATTTCAATGAGAAAAAGATAGAAAAAACCAGAAATGTGCTAGTTTTCCTGCTACCTAAAGCAGAAAATATTTGACCTCTAGGCATTAGGTAGATATGATAGTTAGTGGTTGGTGTGAAAATAAATGCTTATATGTACATGTGTATCCAAACTACTCATCCATTTAAAAACCATTCATAGACATCGGGGTTTGGGGTGGAAATAAACCCTTATTTACATGCATATGAGAGTCATGTGCACTCATTTCTTCCACAAATACTAATAAATGAGTACCAGATGCCAGGCTCTGTGCCAGGCACGAGGGGAAAGACACATGTTCATTGCCTTCAGTCCAGTGAAAGAAACAGGAAGTGAGATAGGAGCTAATAGAAGATATGGAAAATTCTGTGTTCCACTTGGCTTAACAGATATTGGGCTCCATTTTAGACAGTTGAAGTTTGGGCTTGTCGAGTATCTGGGGAAAGACACGAAGACAGAGCTGGAAATCTCTGTGACTCATGAGGGAAACCTGGCTTGCAGAGGTAGATCGGGAGTCTCTGTCTAATCAGGGGTATAAACGGTCCTCCATGCAAACAAGTGCAGTCCGAGGAAAGGAATCTAAGGTGGAGAAGGAGGAGCCAATAAAGGAGGCTGAGAGGTTAACTTTGGGCCAGTGCAAATGTAGACAAAATAGTGTGCCTATGATTAAGGATGCACTGATACAACCGTTTTAAACAACTGATGATTTATTTGCTTGAAATAAGATTTCCTTAGTAATTTAGTCAATATGTCCTGTAGAAAAGAGATGATAATCTGAATTACTCATAACATGTCTTCTACTTCCTGCTTGGAATCCAACCTTACTCAGTGTTCTCATATAAATTGTGCTCTTTTCAAGTTAAAGAAAAGGAAAAAGATTATTCTCATAAACAACTATAAAACCATAATCAATAATTTTTCTAACAGTTTCCCCTTTAAGGCCATTAGCGTTCAGTCATTTTGTGACAATACAGATGTAACCTTGGTCTGGTGCAAAACCAGTCGGCTTCTGCCACTGTCTGTGGACCAGGGGGCTTGCGTTGCGATCTCACAGACGTGTGCACGCACACAAGAATCTTTTCCCCTCCACCTTATTACTACCTTACCTCACCTCCTTCTTGGCTTCCTTTAAGGTACAGTAACAACATTGGGAACATCAAATCTCTAATTATAATTGTCACGAGATGTTAAAGTTTTAAGTAGAAATCATTACTCAGTCTGGGGATTAGTATTCAATTCAAAATGCATTGAGTAAGAACTGGTCCATGTTGATACAGTAGTGGATTAGGTTACTGCCCCTGCAAATATTGAACTTATTGAGCGATAAATAAGTATTTTATGACAAGAGGAAGTTCACTTTCTAGTTATGTATGTGTATATATATATGTGTGTGTGTATATATGTATATGTGTATATATAGAGAGATATATAGATATGTCTGTCTACATATATAACCTTGCTTAAAATGCACAGGTGATGTTTTGTTATTTTCTTTTATATATACAAATAAAATGTGATTTCAAGTCATCATTCTGATAATTGTGCAAATTCCACATTTGTAAAACCATATGTATAAAGATTTAAGACTTCCATCATTTGGGGGTGACAGGTTTGACTGTAAATGACCAGTAAAAGGGATGTTGAGAGTGACAAAACTGTTCTGTTCCTTCATCATGGCAGTGCTTACACAACTCTGCACTTGTCAAAATTATGGATCGCTACACCCCAAATAGTGAATTTTACTATATGTAAATTTAAAAATAAATAAAAAATTTAAAATGCTGATCTATAGTAGTTACTACTTTGAAGGATACAGTTTAAAATAAATTCAGTGAAATTTTATTCAGCGATACAAAAAGAATGAAATCTTGCCATTTGAAAACAACGTGGATGGACCTAGAGGCTATTATGCTAAGTGAAATAAGGTAGACAGAGAAAGAAAATATTGTGTCATTTCACTTCTATGTGGAATCTAAAAAAAAAAAAGATCAACAAAACAGAACAGAACCAGACACGTAGATATAGAGAACAAGTTGATCAGTGACAGAGAAGAGAGAGATAGAGATTGGAAAAAAAATTTGTAAGAGAAAAATAAAATAAAATATTATTGTATGAAAAAAATAAAAATAAAAATAAATTTAACTTGTTATTTTATGGTCAACCATTTACACACACACACACACACACATACACATACGTCTTTATAGAACTTTCACACAAAGTTACTTATTTGCCTGTAATCTTACTCCAGGGAAGTTCAGTTGACTTTCCCAAGACACAATGGAAGGTGGCTGTTCAACCCTTTTTGCCGGTGGTGCCTCAAATTTCTACGGGTTCGTTAAGAGAATTCTCCAGAGACAGATGTATTACAGCACTTTGAGAACAATATTCACACCCACTGCTGAAGAGTGAAAAGAGATAGCTCAAGGTTCAATTCTGTGAAACAATTTAGTGGCTAAATGTGTTACTCAGGAACTAAATCCAAGCAGGTACTTGGGAAGAAGCAATTAAAAATGGTGCAAATACCCCCAGAGCATGTGAGTATTAAGACATGCGCTCCAGTCTTCCACCCGTGCATCTATGCGCACACTGGACTTCAAGTACACTTCTCTTCACACACTCTATTACCTCATGACCATTACTTGTGGGTGAGGAATGCTAGTGTTCACAGAACAGCATGCTGATGCATCTTTTCCTGCCATTGTATGCAACGTGTTTTCTAATTCTCTTGCTCTATTCAGCATTTGACCCCACCGATGGGGGATTATGGTATTAACTCTCCACCCAGCACACATTCTTTACCGACTCTCACTAAATACTGTAAGCCTGCTGCAGAGAGGAATAAAAGTGAAAGCATACCGTCTGGTCTTAAGCTGAGCATACAGAGGGTTGTGATCCAATTGGAAGGGAAGCTGAATTTTTAAAAAGAAAGGGGTTTGACCAAATTTTAATCCTTGTCATTTTCATTTCTCTTACCCTGTGGATTTGGGTGATTTTATTTACACTGTCAGCTTGAGCCTAGGGATTGGAAATCAGGCTTTTATGGAGATTATTAAAAGTACATACAGTACACTAAAGGTTGGGCTAACTGATATATGCTGCTAAAAATATGAATGTGAATGCCCTGGTATTAGATGCACTGGCGTGCATTTCATCCTCCTTAGAAGGTTATTCTTGGGAGCTGGACCTGCTGCAGTGGTAATGAGATGCAGGCTGTCAGGATATTTCTAATAGGTAGTGAAGGGCCAGGGATGGAGATGAATTAGCATTACTCAGATGAGAAGGTAGCTCTTTATGGTATTAATTCCAATGCTAAGTAATTCCACCATCCTTCTCCTAAAAGAGAGGGAATTGTAAATGAGGGCAGGAGGAGGGCAGGGTTAAAGCTTCAAGGATTTATCGATGGGTTGGATGGGCTTCGATGTCATCCAAGTCTCTAGTCTGGGTGTAGTTTGGCCTGGGTATCTCAGATGCGCCACTCTTGACTTTAGTTAGGTAATGTCATGCAGGTCTTGATTACAAAGATAAAGCTCTCTACCTCACAGTCTCTAAGACCTCAATAGATACAAATGAAATGGTTTATCTGATCTCAAAATACCGGGAGCATCTGTGCTTTGATGAGACAGGCCTAGGGCCTCAAAGACATGGAAGTACGACTTTAGGAAGTAGCTGCCTACGTGGGACTTGTGTCCTTGTAAGGTTATATAGATTATGATAATCTAAATGGGCTTAAGAGGGCTTTAGAGAGATGCACGGATCACGGGTCTATGATGCACCACTAAGAGAAAATGGGGTATTTCAGCGACCTGTTTCCAATATGGGGGCCAATGGCATCTTCATGCCTGCTATGTGGCCTCCTTGGAGGCCACTGATAGACTGAGAGTCAATGCTCTGCTGAAGCTCTAGGTGTGCTCCACACCTAGAAATGGGGAAGAAGGCAGATGGCAGGGGACGACTGACTCAGTGTTTATTTTATTTGGAGTTCTCAGGTCCCAAGACCTGGACAATGGTGTTCAGTTTAAGGATTGAGGCTCATATCTCTTTCTCATGTCCTAGATGCCTATGTATAAAAATGTGTCAACTTGCCATAGAAAACTGTGCTACCCAATAATTGTGCGATCCAGGCTATAGAATTGGGATCACAGTGAAAGGTCGACCTTCAATGCCCTTACTGTTTGAAACCTTAGTTCTGAACCAATTGTCCCAACTCACTTATATTCTACATCCTGACTTGTTCCTCACACTCTTGGCTTCAGACCTGGTGATTCATTTTCCTTTTCACAGCCTTACCCACTCACTCCCAACACCAGCCTCCCTCTGACTAAATGTTTATTTGCCTCTTAAACTCTGATCCTGATTCCTGCTCTGGCTATACTGACGTCATGAACACTGAGAAAACACCCCCGTGGGGTCCAGCCTGTCATATGGACATCCCTACATCAACGTGCCCCCTGCTTCCTCCAGGTGTACTGCAGGTGTTCCACAGCCCACAGGTAGCACATGTTTGAGGATGCCAGTCAACTGCCACCAGAAAGAAGCTAAATGCATTCTTTAGTGTGATGGCATACAAACTGCTATGGATGACTCTGGCCCATATCACCCCAACTCTCCTTCATTAACAGTCTTTTAAAAATGTAAACATGTATTTTTAAATCAGGTTTCACATGTTTTACTTCCTGGACTTGCATAACTATACTCTAAGTCAGAATGGATAAATATAAGTCCTCTCTTTAGCACAGCAGTACTAGTGAGGTAAAGACTTAATGAGATAAAGACGAGTCCATTTACTTGGCCCATATCACACAGCAAGTGAACTAGAGAGCTTAACTCACCTGACCAGGGCTTCGTCGGCTGCCTGTGTTCCCTTGGGCTGAGATCTTCTGGAGAATAGGGATCAAACCCACATGGTCACTCTGCATGGAAATTAATAAATAATTTTGATGGTAGGATGTTAAAGTTGATGGTGATGAGAGTGATAAGTATGTTTTTTCATCTCCAACTGTAGAAATCAATTTCTTTTCCGGTTTTCATATCTACATGCTTTAACACTTACTGTTTCCTCTACTTAGACTGCTTTCCACTTGCCTTATTTACCTAGAAAATCCCTCTTCATCCTTGAACCTGATACATGGGTAACCTCCTCTGTGACATCTGTACCTATGACTGGCTCTCCCTGAATATAATTCTTTATGTCTTTATTTGTTATATATATGTTTCCTCCCACCAGATTATGTACAAAGCCAGACACAATGTCTTGTTCCTTTCTGCATTCCAATTTCTGCCATGGTGCGTGACAAGTTATAGGAACTTAGCAAGTTTTTTTAATTTTGAACCAAATGTATAGATAATGGTGATGATGATGATCATTTCACTTCTTTCAAGAGTAATAAAGAGCTTTCCAGCTTTTAGAACTAGTTTTCAGTTTAGAATAATATATTAGTCCAGGGAATCAGCGCAGGCTACCATAAAACACATTTCCAAACATAAGTCCTATAACCCAGTACAAGGCCATTACTCAGGAACATCTGACATGGGGTGGGCTCCTTCCATCTTGGAGCCCTTTGCTTCTAGCTGTTCAGATGGGAGAAAAATGTAGAGAAGATATACCTGGATTAATATACTTTGTCATCACTCCTACTCATGTTCCATTGACCAGAGCTCAGGATCACGTGGCCCATCTGACTGCAGGTGGCCTGGGAGATGTAATCTTTCTCCGTGTCCTAGAAGAAAAAGGTAATGCTGAAAGTGTCTTGCCATAATCTACCCTTCTGGACACCAAATATCCATCTTACTCTCTTCACACTTATGGGGCAAACTCACCTCACCCCAAGAAGGACAGTGCAAGGTCCCGTCCAGTCTCCACCTCCTTATCAATGTCCAGAATATCTGGGTGATGCACCGTCTTCTCCATCACTCATGTAATATCTCTAGGCATGTGCATCCTGCTTCCCTACCATCACATTCCATTTGCAATGGTGGGAAAAGGACAGACAAATAATCTCATTTGCAAAGAAAGAGACAACATGCAGCATCCTGGTCCGCAGCCCTGCGGATACCCCTCCAGGTCGGCATCGAGAAGCCCATATCCTCTGGGCATGGAGGACCCCTCCACGTGGAGTTGGCTGTAGGAATGATGCCCTCACTTGTTCTTCTCTTTGACCACATGTGAAGAGGGTTTGGGAGAACACCTTTTATTCAGAACAGAGTGGTTCTAAAAACTTGACTTCTGTTCAGTCTAGAATGGGTTGGGAAGTCAAGAATTGTTTTCAGCCTTGAACAAGCAAGGATTTTTCAAATCCTAGCCCCTGGTTTTTTGGTATCGTGATTCTCAAAAACTTAGAAGGCTATGATATATTTGCTTCCAGGTGAGTCCATGTGCTAGTAAACCATGCCCACAGTTACTTTCTAGACATCGTTATCAAATCTACCTTTTTTATTTGCCTCTTCACCTCCATGATTCTCTCTCTCACAGTTACCTAGATACACTGAAGCTATCAAAAACAACAGGTGGGAAGACTATACCCTTGACTTGATTTCTGCCTCAACTTAATTTAGCTGAGAATTTTTACTAGATATTTGTCACTTAAAGCCTTTTTGCTACCATGTCTTACTGAGTCTAAAATGAATTTATTTTTTCCAATCCTACAGCTCAAACAAATTGCTGGAGTCTGTAGTCTATTCTGTTTCTACTTACAAACTCACGAATCCTTTCCTAGTCATCTCTTTCTTGTAATACATATCTAGATTAACCAAAAACACTGCTAAAATCCTGTTTTCTAACCATTTCCCCTGAAGATACAAACTGTGCATGGGACTGCCTTCAAATTAAGAGCAGGCAATAGCGATACCAAGTGATTTGTCACTGCATAATCTGAATTTCCATTTTTCCATATTCTTGTATGAGTTTCCTTTCTGCCTGTGGCTTAACTAGGAAACCAATGATACGTACTTAGGATAGTATAACAATCAAGGAATATGGTTTTGTCAATACTACTCTTCTGATACCACTTTCTGCATGAGAGCAATAAATACCAGTTGTTGTGACAACAGTCTCAGTGACCTCACACATGCATTTACTCTTCCCTCATGTCACTGTCCAGTGCAAGTCTGGCAGCTCTCCGTGGAGGCTCTCTTCCAAGTGGTGACTCAGGAATCCAAATTCCTTCCATTATTCTGTGACGCTGGAATCTTAAACCAGTGGCATCTGAACTCACTATGGAGGGGGAAGCGAATGCTGGAATATTGTTTAAGATGTTTTAAAGGGTAGGACTAGAAGTGGTATAGACCCCTCTGTCCTGATGTTTTTGGCCATGACCCCAACCTAACAAGGAAGGAATGAAATGTTCCTGTGGGCTCCAGAGCAGGAATGGGACTGGTGAGCTTATAACTCTCTACCCGTGTTGAAATGTGCCGTTTACTTGACTCCTTAGTGATGACTGACCAAAATGAAAAGAGAGTGTCTTTCTTTTCTGACTCACCAACTCAATGCTTGGATGGTAATGTCTTGTTTTTATATTAAAAACTCAGGTTCAAAGTACTTTAATATTATGATAAGGAATTTAAGGGAAGTATAACTTTTCCCCTCTTAACAAACGAGATAAAACTGAACCACTGAGAGGTTTCAAGGGACCCACTGTGAATTTTCCAGCAGCTATCAGACCTTTGGCTTTGAAAAATAACCTTCTCCGACCACATTTGTATAACACAGACACATTAGTGTGTAAACTGGCCATAAATGAGTTAGTCGTGACCATGCAGGTCTCCCAGTGGAGAGGGCTTACTCTAAGTGAGCTGATTATCCATGTGCTCGAGTCAGACTCACCAGGCACCCAATGCCCTCTCCTTTGAAAGACACGCCTCAGCCCAAGGGGACAGAGGACCCGATCCACCACCAAGTAGTAATTATTATAGCAGCACAGTGGGAAGAGCACGGGTTTTAGATGAAAGAGATCTAGGGTCTTCCGTCAGTTGTAGGTCCTGAGCAAGTAATTTGAACTTTTCTGAAACTCAATTCCCTCATCTCTCATCTGTAAAGTGGAGGATAATATTTCTACCCTGTGTAAATTGTGAGCATCTGTGTAATATTGTGAGCATCTGCATAATATCATCAGCATGTGAGATAATACACCTACCCTGTATAATAATGTATTATATGTGTGTATATATACTCATATTGGTAAAAGTATTCTCAATGGTCAGTGGTCATGCTATACTAGGTATTAGCTATTTTAATATTATCCTTAAATGTACTCAATAAGTATACATCTACTTATTTATTTGTTGAGGCCTACAACGGACAGATCATTTTTCTCAGCATTGTGGAAGATACAAGGAAATTTAAGACATAGACCCTGCTCTCAATCTAGTTTTGAGGCTAACTAGAGATGTGACAGGAACTCAAAGAAGGGACTCATGTCAGCACTGGCTGGAAGAGTCCATGAGAGTTCTACGACGAAAGGGACTCTGTGAGTGTGGAGAACACGCAGTTGTAGACAGTGAGAGGGAGGGAGGGAAGTGTTTCAGCAGAAAGCTTGGTAAACAGCACAGAGCAGACCAGTCATACTGAGCAGGACGGCAATCTGTGGCAAGTGGACTTCATCACCCATGCCGCGAATTCATTCCGAGTGAAATGATGCTTCATTTTAGGAGTTAAAAAGGGCGATATTGCAGTTCCCAAGAAATCCCTGTGTTTCCAGAGGGCAGTGATATAGACACAGTTAGAACAGATCCCACTAATTTTAATTTTTATACAAAGAGGATAAGAAGATTAAAAAATGCATTCCTTTTGTATGCTTTTGATGATAGCATATTTGTTGTTTTTCCAATGCTTTCCATTTCCTGTCTCCTTAAATGTTGTCTTTTTTTAATCTTTTTTTTAAAGATTTTATTTATTTATTTTTAGAGAGGGGAAGGGAGGGAGAAGGAGAGAGAGAGAAACATCAATGTGTGGTTGCCTTTCATGTGGTCCCCACTGGGGACCTGGCCTGCAACCCAGGCATGTGCCTTGACTGGGAATCGAACCTGCGATGCTTTGGTTCACAGCCCGCGCTCAATCCACTGAGCCACGCCAGCCAGGGCCAAATGTTGTCTTTTTCTACCTCTCTATACCTGCTGCTACAACAGAGACATGCCAAGTACATAGAGCAGTGGCTTGGTACCAAGTATAAGCCCCCCAAATATTTGTTAAATGGATTCAATAAAGTTATGAAAAAATTCTGCTCAGTGGAATCACAACTTCTTGTCATCTTCACATCAAGCAAGGTGAGTAGGTCACCTCCTTACAAAAAAGAGACAGAGTGAGAGAATGAGACTGCTGATCAACTCTTACAATGAGTTTATATGAGTCCATTAGGAAGAAAATTAGTAGATGCTTCTAAAGATGGGATATGGTGGACAGAAAAGGCAGACCACACTGGGAAATGCCACGTTTGGAAGTTTCAGCCTCGGCATTGTCTAAGTGCCACTTTCCCAGGCTCAGCACAAACCGGGAATGTGGCACGGCTTTGATGGTCCCTTCGGCAAAGCACCCTCTTCCCCAGTGCTGCTTGCTAAGCTTCCCTTAAGTAGTTGAATGGCAGCAGATAACTGGGGTGGGGTCGTCTCCAAACTCCACATAACAGATAATCATTTTTTGAAGTTGAAGTGATATAATCTTTTAAGTCATGATTTTTTTATGGGTAAATACCAGCCTGAAAAAAGAAACCACTGCTCAACATTTATCATCAAATTAGTAATTTTCTGAGTGCTTAATAAAATGATAATCTTGAAAGATAAAGTTTGAGAATAAAGGGGCTTCAAAAGCTCCCTTTATACAAGGAAAACAATACTTTGAGTGACAATATGGAATTTGACAGGTGCAGAGAATTTAGAATTTAGAATGATATAAAGGGCATTTTCACCTGGAGAGAAAGTTGAAAGTTGTTCTGGAACTGGGAGGAAGAAGAAATGGAGAAAGCAAGGAAAAAGGAAACTAGCCAATTATGTGTGGCTCTGACCTCCCACCACAACCCACGCTAGGGATTCTCCAGAGCAGCGGGGCTTGTCCTTTGCTTTCCTATGAACACACCAGGAGAATTTCAATCCCAACATTCCCCTCGCTCCAGAAACCTGAATCTGTACTGAAACTTCAGCAATATGGTACCATTTCCAGTTTAGTTAGCTTGGTCAAGGTCATTGTTTAGGGGCCCTGAAGTAGAGCTTCTGGCTCCTCAGTGCCTGCACTTGTTACACTGGAATCCAGAAATTTCCATGTATACCTGTGGGAAGATACAGAGATACTGAGAGGCCAGAGGACACACAGGGGCCTTGAGTTGGAACAGGATGACCGGTGAGTGCAAGGACTCCTGGACAGGATTAAACACAGACCCCAAAAGACCAGATGAAGGAGCCACTCCTCTGTAGCTACCAGCCCATGGTACCCAGGGAACAGACCAGAGACATCTGCAGCAAAGACCAGCAAGGGAGCAAGATAACCAGCCAGCCCAAGGCCCCTTCCCCTATCATCGTGAGGGTACAAGAGCTTCCTCCCAAGTCCAGGTGCTCTCTAGCTGACAGGTAGGGGGAGAGAGGAGAACCCCTGAAAAATTGGGCATTTGCCCCAAGAGGATAAGGGGATGCTTGTATTTGTCAAATTTTAAGTCCTATCCAGTTCCTCTCTGCTTCCCTGTAAGAGGGAGATGAGGGGTCAGAACACAATGAGAAATTATATGGAAAATATAAAATGTTCTATGCTTTTAACTCAGCTGAGTGTAGTGCATGTGATTTTTAACCCCAGACTGTAATAATGATGCAATGTCACTTGTCAAAATGCCCAGAGGCCCTATCCCTCCCTGCTTTCAATGGTAAAGTGCAGGTTGGATAGAAATACATGTAATGTCATCTAAACTGTGTAGCTCTGTAAGGCTTTTCATCTGTTATTAAGTTATTAAAAAAACTTTTTCCCATCCATGGGTCCAGTTGCAGGGGGAGACTTTAGTCGCTACATTTTTGTCTTAGACAAAATATATCTGAGATATATTATTTCATTACCATCAGTGGAGAGAATATAGAAAACATAAAGTCATACACATCATTGTGCTGCGAATCTAAATTTGGTGTTGAGAAAGGTAACGGGTCAGAAACTCATGGAAAAGAAACCAGGCACTTTGCATATACTATCTTACATATTCCTCAACCCACTAGCTAAGGCAGGCATTATCCCCATGGTACAGACAAGGAAACTGCCTCCCTGATCGTCCCTACATTACGGATGAGGAAATTGTAACTCATATTAGCAAATCAAAGTCTACTTGCCCAAGGCCACCAAAGCTAGACAGTGCCAGAGCTAGAGCTGGAACACAACCTTGGTAGGACCCCTTCTGCTTCCCTGCGTGGCCCAGGGTCTCCATACCTTTGCCTAGCATTGAGACCTGCCTAATGACCACACCCGGGTGAACACGCAGGGCTGGTGCCTCCTGTTCTCCAAAAATGGACACTGACACATTTCTCTAAAACCACCAGCTTCAGACTTACAAGGGTGGGCAAAAGCAGGTTAATAATTATAATAAATACAATAATAAGTAACAACACAAGAATCAGCTCTGTGTTGTGCGTACTCACAACTGTAAATCTACTTTTGCCCACCCCTGTATTTAGCCTCAAAGAGGACCAGCAGCCCAGGCTCTCTCTTCCCTCCTGAGATAGGAGACTGTGCTTTCTCACCCAAGCTCCCAGTTTTGATGCTAGCCAGAAAGGTTGATTTTTCTCTCAGCTACCACATTTGCATTCTCTCCTATTAGCACATTCATTCTTTGAAGAAGAGCCCAAGTTGCTTTTCTGGTTCCTCAGCTTCTCAGACTCCTGGTCTGAAGGGCCATTGTCTTGACAAATCAGGAGAGGGAAGCCTATGAGCTGGGCTACTGGCCTGGCCCAGGTGCCTTGGGGTACCTACTTGTTCCCTGAGACTGGACATTTCACGAGAAGCATGCATGAGCCAGAAGGTAAGGTGTCATGATCACTGGAACAGAGAAGCTGCAGCAGGACCCGGGAGCGGATCCCAGGTCTTCAAAAGATACTTTGAAGAGGGCTTTCTGATGTGAGGCCATCACCTCTTGTGAAGCATGAAACATGCGGTCGGACGATTATGGTGGGCTTTCTGAAAAGACTAAAAATGGCCCATTTCTTAGGACATAAGGAAAACTAGGCATTGAGCCAGTGGAAACCAAGAAGTAAGCCAGAAAGAAATGGAAGCTTTTCTGCTTTTCCTTACTAGTCCCTTTGTACATGAAAAGCCAATTTTACTAGCATTTTGTCAGCCAGAGTTCTTTGTAAACAAGTATGCGCTTCCAAATTCTCAGAGCAGTGAAAATGGAGAGTCATCAACATGTCTGGAGGACTATAACCCTTAAATGTTTTTGTGAACTTTTAATACAAATGAAATAGTGTTTACTTTTTTAACCTCTGCGCAATGACACTTACTTTTATGAAAACTTGTAATTCCTTTTTAAAATGTTTAGAACATATCGCACTTACAGGAGAACTTGGCACTTAAATGGGCTAAGAACTGACTAGCGGGCATCATGAAAATCTACGCACTTCAGGATTAGTCGGAGGAGGTTGCCTCCCCAATCTGATGATTTATTAACTGTGTGACCTTCATGTCCTTTAAACTCTCTGTGTCTTATTCTTCTCATTTATAAATTGAGGTTAATGATATCTAATGATATGCCTGGTTAAGCTTAAAGGAGACAGGCATGTACACATGCCTAGCACATACTTGCTCATAAGAGACTCAACAAATGCAACTGAAATTATGATTATGAGTATCATCTTTTTTCATGTGGCTACTACTAGTGGTGTGAGCTTACTTAATTTTGAACCCTGTCTTTTTCATTCTGCCCCCTCGGCCCACCCCTGCATTCGGGCCTGCCACATTCTGCTGGAACGCTGCAAGTTTTCCCCAGTTCTGTGATCAGCCCCTCTTTCGCGCATACAAAAATAAAGAGTAGTTTGGGAGTGTCTGAGACTGTCCCGGGGTAGCTCTCCTGCCCTCGTCTTGGCTCTCCTCATCATTTCCTTTCTCTGGGCCAGACCTGGATAAACTTGCGGTTTCCTTCCTTCGTGCTCTCTGGAGAGCTGAGTACTGCACACTGGAAAGCCTAAAAACTTGTCATTTCCACCTTGAACTGGTGGCTGACCTCGCCAGACAGCCTGGGAAATGAATTAGTGTCCTCAAGCAGAGCCAGACTATGAGAAGTGACCCAGCTCTCTCCTAGGCAACTACGGAAACTGTCAAGCGGTAGTTAAAGTTCCCTTTTCCCCAACCCCTTTAATTATGTTGAAAACTATGTCATATTGTTTTTGAAAAAGTTAATGAAATAGTAGGTAAAGGTGAACCAAGAAACATAATTTACTTGGATTTCTTTGCAAGCTTTTGATAAGGTCCCTTATAAAAGGCTATTAAGGAAAATAGATGACCAGAAGGCTATGGGCGAAAGTCTTTTTGGTATATTAAAAACTGGTTAGGCTATTTTAGAGGGAGGAATCACTGGCGCTGGCTACTACTTGGAGTGGAAAGAGGTTAATTACCAGCTGTCCCCAGTGTTAGTGTTTGGACTTGAAGTTGGACTGACTTACAAAAGAAAAGAAAGCAAAGTTGGTCAAAGATACAAAATGATTATCATGGTACAAGCGTCCCAGAGTGTCTGGTGTGAATGTATGAGTGAAGGCTCCTTGCACGTCCACCGGAAGTACAGTCCCTTGGGGGAAGAACGGGGCCTACCCCGAAGATAAAAACTTCTAAGGATGGGAACGAAGCTCTGAGGAACCTCCCAGAGAAGGCAAACCTGCTTCTCACTTGGTGGCCTGAGGGCAGCCAGGCCTGATGCTGGAGGGCAGGCCATGGCGGCCCAGCAAGTGTCTGTCCTTCCCACCCTTCCAGCAGATGGTGGTTTAAGGCCATGAAAAATGAAAAATGAGTGGCATGGGTGGAAAGCATTTAAGCAACATGAAGACGCTATTTTGCATGCTTTCCATTCCAAAATTGTAAAAGAATAATTTTATTGGTAAAGGAGAGCCAAAGGAATGTAATGGGGACTAAGGCATTAAAAACATCTGGGTGATTCTTGCATTTGACCTGATGCGACAGAAAGTAAACAGGAGATGCTAAGGACCTGTTTGCTGTCTACTGCAGGATCATGGGAAATGCTTCTTTTTTACAAAAGAAGACATGCCTTGCTTTAAAGTGCCTACAATCTAATACGTTATTCTCAGAGTTATCCTCACTGTGGCCCACCCCCCTCACTGTAACATGGGACAGAAGGAATTACACAAATATCTGGATGCTGATGAGGCAAATCCCAGGTCCTCTCTCAGCCTTGGCCCTCATTAATCTATATGACACTTCTTATTGGGTCTCACCTGCATTTCTCCAAGAGCAGAGTGTCCTGAGCACAAAAGTCACACCACAACCAGTGGCAAAGTAAATTCAAATCAAGATTTGCCCAAACTTCTTTTCTCTGGCCTAGTTAAGTAATAACTTCAGTTCATCCCTAGGATGCTATTTACACAGTAGGAATAACACAGAGAGAGAAAATGTGTGAGGTCATATATTGCACATAAAGTACTCCTTTCAAGAAAGTCTGGCCCTGGTTGGTGTAGCTTAGTGGATTAAGCGCGGGCCTGTGAACCAAGAGATAACGGTTCGATTCCCAGTCAGGGCACATGCCTGGGTTGCAGGCCAGTTCCCAGCAGGGAATGCACAGGAAGCAACCATACATTGATATTTCTCTCCCTTTCTCCTTCCCTTCCCCTCAAAAGATAAATAAATAAAATTAAAAAAAAAAGAAAGTCTGCCAATAGAGCCACACAAACATAGGCAACTTACTTTTGACAAGGGTGCAGAAGAAATTCAATAGAAAAGGAATCATTCTTTCCAAATGGTACTAGAGTAACTAGATGTCTATATAGAAATAGAAAACCTCAATACATATTATAGACAGAAACTAACTCCAGATGAATCACAGACCCATATGTAAATGCAATTGTAAAATTATAAAATTTCGAAAACAGAATATGGGAGAAAATCTTTGCAACATTGGGTTAGACATGAAGTTCTCCAATACAACCACAAAAGCACTATCCCTAAAAAAATACATTTAATAAAATAAATAAAAATTCAAAGTCTCAGGACCTCAGTCATAAACAGGAATTGAAACAAAAAGCAAACCTTTCATTTTTCCAACTAAACTCAGAGACATAAAACCTTTTCTCAGGAACATAAGGAGCAGAGTGAGCAACTAAATTGAAAAATGGCAACTCCTTAGCTAACTTTTGCCCAAAATGGGTCAGGTAGAAATTAATGGCTCTCTCCTCTGCTTTCCTAGTAATTTCTGTGCTTTTATAGTACTTAACACATTCTGTTGTCATTAATTGTCATAGACTCATCCCCTCTCATGCACAAATGTCCTCACTGAGTTGAAAGCTCCTCAGGGGCAGGGCCAAGAATAATTATATCTGTGCGCTTCCAGAGCCTAGTAGAGGGACTGATAGGATGTGTGGTCAATACATGTTTGAAGAATATGGGAAATTGGGAAGAGGAGTAAACCAACAAAGTAGGAGAAAGATACTGTGCGAGGAGAGTCAGGGAAGGAAAGAAGGAAGGAAGGAAGGAAGGAGGGAAGGAAGGAAGGAAGGAAGGAATATGAATCCTGGATTCATTTTTTTATCAGTATCTTGACTCTCAAAGCTTGCTTCTTCATCTTCACACCTTTCCTCTTAATGAATCATGAAGCTAACCCAATATTCCACCATAGCAAGTGGACAGATGCAGGGATAGAAGTACTGCCTAGGAAGGAAGGAAGGGGGAGGGAGGGAAGGAAGGAAGGGGGAGGGAGGGAAGGAAGAAGGGAGGGAGGGGAGAACAGGAGAGAAAAAGAAGAATGGAAAGGAAGAAAGGAAGGAGGGAAGGAAGGGAGGGAGGGAGGGAGTAAAATGTGCCTAAGGTAAAGGAAATGAGGACAGGTAGGGTGTGTTGGGGGACAGAGCAGCGTGTGGGTGGGACGGGGGAAGCTACCGGCTGGCCTGACCGTCTGACTGATGCCCTGTTACTGAATCCAGCCTATGGTTGCCATTGCCGGGCCAGGCCACTCTCTCTGAAATCGCCACCACGCTGGGTCCCCGGTGCAGCAGCCCCATAGATGTCAGGAGCCATTGTGTGATTCAGGCAGGCCAAGCTGGCAGCTGAGGCAGGAAGGGGGAGGCTGGCGTCGCTGGCTGGCGCTGCTGGGTTTGCTCCCCTCGCTCCAGGCTGCAGGCCCGGGTGCCAGCACCAGAGAAGCCAGGTCAGGGTGGCCAGGACTGCTGGCATGGCAGGGCTCTCACGTTCTCTCCTCTCCAATGGCCCGGCCGGCATTGCTGGGGACACGGGAGGGGCCGGGCAGCCAGCAGCCGAGAGTGAGAACTTCCCCCTGCCAGAGCCAGCTGCCGGCTGCCATCTGGGCAGGGGTAGTGCCAGTTCCCCAAATCTGCCTTCCCTTTGGAAAGGGGGCAGAAAACTCTGTGCTGAGAAGATAGCTTCTCCTTCCATCCCGAGGCTCTCAGTTAAAAACCCAACAAAACCAGCCTTCGAAAAAGGAAGGGATGAGAAATACCATGCATTGGGCTGTTTCCAACAGAATTTGCTTCTTTTGAGGCCTTTACATCCAAGAAAAATCTCGATTTGCTCTCAATTTCCTCTTTCATTTTACTTAATGATAACCTTTACTTTTTAAACTGAAATCTAACTACTTGTACAGATAAAAGACTGGCATTTGTGTATCCTTTGTATTTGTCTCATAGGAATGGGATCATCCACCACGAGCTGGAAATTCTCCGAGAACTGTGGTTTAGTCTTTTTAATTCCCTCTTTACCACGAATAGCCCAACCCAGCACCTCATCTGAACTGGCGCTCCATGGATGCTCTCTGGTGGATTCATTCATTCACTGGACACATACTGAGCACCTTCTAAACATCAGCACAGCACCGTCACTGATGAAGAATTGAAGAAGATTTGGCCCCAAGACCACGTGTTATTTACTGTGCTACCACTTTATTTGCAGGAGACAGATGGAGTAAGAGTTGGCACCTGACAGAGCAGAGAACCAAGGAAATCCACAAAACCAAAAAACTAGCAAGCATTGTACAAAGGTGGCGGTAAATATACAGGGTCCAGCACAAATAACGCCCCTCTTTTATCACAAAATCTTTTATTAAAAAATCATAAGCATGTGATTCTGTAACACAAACAATAATCACACCCAAGCACACCATATGACAATTTAGGTGAAATGTTCAAATTAAAACTATAAATCATTACACTCATATTATTACCCTACCAACACACTCAAGCAGGTGTTGCTTCTGCTGGACCCTATATTTAGCAAATGGCCACCTCAGGCACTGACCAATCAGAGAAGATGCTGGCCAGGAAAGATGATATGGCCACCCTGGTGCATACTGACTGAATATGAATCCTGGATTTATTTGTTATTATTGCCTTAGCTCTCCAATCCTTCTCCATCTTGATACCTTCACTCTAAGTGAAGCATGGAGCCAACACAACACCCCACCAAGTGCATGGATGCAGGGATAGAAGTGCCTAGTGTTTCATGAGGATCCCATCTACACAGAGATCATCATGGGGGGTGTAGGGGAGAGATTCAGTTTTGCTTCTGATTTTGTGGCAAGCTGGTGCTGAAGCAACTCTAAACATGCCTATTGTTCACAGAATAGTTGGAAGAGTCAGGTTGAAAGCCAGGGAGGGTCTTAAGAGTGAGGTTCATTCTCTGAAATACAGGTGTGGTCTCACAGCTCTAGAGCCTTGATGTTGAGCCTGCTTAGGGGTGATCAGGCCCTAAGAAAAACTGGTTCATATGGTCCAAACTCATAGGAACAATACTACCTAGTATTATAAGTGTTCCCTAAGTTATCTTACAGTGATAAAAAATACATGTAAATGCAACTTGCATGGGACTGAGAGTAAGCACTCATTGTTCGATGAATTTGAATGTGAGTGATCTCACTGATCCTCACGATAGTCCTTGAGGAGGCAGGGTAGACATTGTTAATTCCCATTTTGTAGCCCAGCAGAGGCAACCAGGTTGTCCTGGATGGCATAGTAAGTGGCAGTGCCAGAGCAGAAGCTGGGTCTCCTGACTGCTAATTCAGTGCCCTTTCTATAAGCCAGATGACTGAGACTACCAACATCAGCATCCTAGTGATGATGACCCCTTGAGAATGAAAGGAAGATCAGAAGTTGTCTTGGTGGATACAGAGATGAAAATTGGTTAAAAGCACATGCTTTGACTCCTGGGGCTAGCAGTTGCTAACCACGTGATGCGCAAATTAACTGGTCTCTCTAGGCCTCTGCTTTCTCATCCATAGGAGTGAAACAGCACCTTTTGCCATGACAGGTGTGGCTCAGTGAGTTGGGTGGTTAGGCATTGTTCTGCAAACCAAAGGGTCACTGGTTCAATTCCCGGTCAGGGCACATGCCTGGTCCCCAGCTGGAGGCATGCAAAAGGCAACCGATTGATGGTTCTCTCCCTCTCTTTCTCCCTTCCCCTCTCTCTAAAAATAATGCTGTCAGGCTAGGAAACCCTCCTTGAGGCTGTTCCTGACTGATCTGTGCTACCAGGAACACCTGCTCCCCACTAACTGTCTCCTGCAGAAGTGGGAGAAAGCTATTTCACGCATTGCTATTTTTCATTGTAAAATCTATCCATGCCCTTCCCAGGAACATTTGCTTGTCTGTTTATGGAGCACTGACTCTTTTCCAGGCATTTTCTAATACTTTAGAAATATTGAATCATTTCATCCACACAATTCTGTTAGGCAGGTGTTATTATTCAACTCATTTTACAGACAAAAACGGAAGCAGAAAGAGGTCGAGGCAGCCATCTAGAAAACCTTGGCAGAGCTTAGATTCAAACCAGGTGGTCTAGCCCCAGAGCCTGTGCATCAATCCACCACACTGGTGGCCCTCTCATCTTAACAAGGAGTATGTTTTAAATCAAAGAACTGTTCGGACTTTTTGGCTTATAGACAGGGTAGCTTTCTGAGCCTCTTGAATCTCGCCCTGAAATCTGTCTCCTGTACTCTCTTATCAACAGTTTGGGCAGCACTGGAGTCTCTTCCAAGAGTTTCCTTGAGCCCTGAGATCTGATGACTCAGAGCCACTGAAATGGACTGACTTGCCTGTAAGTCTTCAGCCAGAAATTCCTCACCAAAAAGCAATTGTCTAAGTGTTTATCAAAGCACAGTTCTGAAGCAGACACTGGGCTGAGATACCACCAAAAAAGTGTTTCCTGCCCCCAAAGTGGGGGCCTGCAGTCGAGGAAAACAAGACGGTGGTGGTGCAAAGATGGCAATGCCAGAGTCGGAGGGCATAGGGATGGAGTGACTGTTGGGTGAGCACAGCCTGAAGGAGTCCCACCTAATCGTCCTTCAAAAGCATACCTGGAGGGAATATGAGGGGAGCTTACACAATTAGGAAAAGTGCAGGCAGAGTGGAAACAGTTTTGTTCACAAATCCCAAAGCCTGGAACCCAGGGGACATTACCTGGTTTGAAAGAGAAACTTTACAAATAAAATGTAATCCTATTTCAAGACATGAGCTGCCTCAAGAGGTGAAAGCATCCATAGTTCTAGAAGGGTTCTCAGAAAGACAGAGAAGCTCAATATATTATGCCAAAGGGAAGTTTGGGATGCTTGAGTTGTGTAGTAACCATGTTGTGTAGCAACAATGCCTTGCTTTTGAATAGAGCTGGATGTTTCACATACACCCTCACTTGGGGGTCTCACCAGGGCCCAGAAAATTGTCAAGGCAGCCATGATTAGGTCTACTTGGTATAACTGGACATGGAAGCTCTGAGAAGTTGTTTATTTACCCGGTATTTGCAGCCTGGGGGTCTTCTCCAATTTCAAACCAGGGGTGAACTTAACCGCTCAAGCAGCGAAGACATCTGAGGAGAGCACACTCAGATTTTGCCATTTTCATCTCAACCACCAGCATCCAAGATGACCTTGAAGAGGAACTTTTCTGGACCACATGAAGCCCAGCCAGAGGACAAAATGTCCTACTCACAAGCCATTAGGTCTCTCCCATGAAGTCCAGGCTCCCTTGCATAGCAGGTTCACGTGAAGATCTCACAGAGGACTATGCTGTCATTTTTTTTTTTACAAAAATAAAACAGCGTATGAGTTTTATCTCTTTATCTCCTCAGTCCAGAGGGGGAAAAAGGGACACAATCTGTTCTCCCAGTGGGACATCCACCTGATTAGATGTCATAAAACAGAGTATTCCTTTAGTTAATAATGGCTGGAATACCTCCGACCCACAGTTACTGGAAAGAAAAAAAAACACACACCTAACTACAGATAAACTCCCTAGGGTTTCAGATCCGTTTTGCAATAAGCTGTGTTATGAAGGAAATCTGGCCCCAAAAGATAGTTTGAATGCAAAATAAAGATAGTTCACATGCTTTGAAGCAGGGACAGGGCTCCTGTGGAAGCATCAGGATCATATTTTTGGAGGATCATTATATTTCCTGCTTCAGACTTTATTTGGGTCCCACCGTTCTTTTATACAACTCCTATTTTTAGTCATCGCAAGCGCCACGTCCAGCCAGGTAGGGGCCCCAGCAGGGCAGGTCTGAGGACAAGGGGCGAGGGTTAGACGCCTGGAGGGACCGGAGAGCTGGGCAGACAGAGGCAGGCAAGCTTCAAGGAGCAGGTGGCCCACAGGGCCAGAGAGGCCAGAAGCAGGGCTTGAGGGGATCTCAGGGAGAAGATTAGGGGAGCACCATAGATTTAGGGAGCAGGACTTCAGGATCCAGGAAACCAGTGAGTTATCAGAGAGGGGATGAAATATGGACAACACAGAGGTGGGCAAGAACTGTTTGAGTTCTTTCATACACCTTGCCACAAAAGAGTGGGCAGGGACTTAAATACCTGGGCTTGAGAACCTTGAAGATAGAATGCTAAGTGAAATAAACCAGTCACGGAAGGACAAATGCTGCCTGTGTCCATTTATATGAGGTATCTAAAATGGTCCAATTCATAGAATCAAAGAGTGGTGGTCACTGTCGGGGGGAGGGAGAAATGGAGTTACTAACCAGGGGGCACAAAGTTTCAGTTAAGGCGAGTAAGCTCTAGAGATCTGCTGTTCAACATCGTGCCTATGGTTGACAGCACAGTATTGTGCACTTTAAAATTTGTTAAGTGAGTAGATCACATGTCGTGTTCTTACCACAAATAAATTTTTTTGAAAAAAATGCATAGATTTGAGCCAAAGAGGTACATGATGAGTTTGATTCAGGCCTGGTGGGAAGTTCATACAGTCAGGTCTTTGGAGAAGAAAACAAAAGCACCCATGGCCATTAAAAACTTATAAAAGGAAACCTTGGTACCTTGGTCTTCATTTGCATTCATTCATGCCCCTTCTGATCCTATGAGATACCACTATTGGTGAAGAGACAGAGGAAAGAAGGCACGGGAGGGTCTCCTGAGTGAGCATTAGCCAGGGGAAGATGGACAGTTCTTTATCTGCACAGATTTTAGACTCATTCTTCATCTGGGCGAGGAACCCCATCTTCTATGTTGACCTCCAGACTTCCTTAAGTGTTGGATAAAACAATATCCTGAAATTCCTTTCTTTCTTCCAGTCTCTTCCCACCTCTTCATACTGGTTTGGCACTTTTCATTTTGTGCATTTCAAAAAAAATTAACACAAAGAAGTCAAGAGGAAAGACCATGGCACAGAGGGAGCCATACAAAAAAATCCAGCAGACGGATTTGATCCTATCATCCAATCATCTTCCTTATTTCCAAGCAGAACAGATCTACCTTTCTTCTCTGTGGAGTCCTCTATTCCTTCCCACATTCCTTTTCTGCCCCTTCTGCCCTCCATGCAATTAATTTATTTCTCATTTGTCTCCCGATGTGTTCCTCTTCCTGACTTTTATGTGGTCAAAGGGGGCCTATGGAGAAATGGGAGGAATAGAGCCTCAGAAGCAGGCTGCAGACAACTGGGTTTTCATGTAGGAGGGGCTAGGAAGAACCACATTACCAATGGCTGGGGTAAGAGGTAGAGTCCAAGGGTAGGTCATATTCTGGGGAATGGATCTTAGAAATACCCCTTTGAATTGACTCAACTGTTTACGGAGAAAGACATGAAAGGAATTAGAGAAGAAGACCCTGCCAACTAACTAGAGTAAAAAGAGAGATCCACTAGAAGTAGAAGGAAGTGAATGGCTAAGCTGATACCCATCCCCTGAACAGCAGTGGATGCATCAGCCACAGGGTCCAGCTAGTCACAGCATCTTACTGCATCACGGAGGTACATGGACTAAGGTTCCATCATTTGCTTGTCCATGTACTCTTGTGTCTTCTAAGTTGTAAGTGCTAGGCTAAGTCATGGGAATATAGGAACCAGGAGATTCCTACTGGCTGGCAAGTGTTTGTCAAGAACCTAGTTTATTAAAGGCCTAGAGGAAGCATGGGGGCAAAAGAAAGCTGAGAGAGGACACAAAATGAATGCCAGTCATGGTCCTGGTCATCAAATTGGTTGAAGGCACAAATCCTGGTGAAAGAGCTTGGTAGGACAACTTGGAGAGAACCTTACTTTTCTAAGCAGTACATTCCCCCATAGAAAGAGGTTTCACTTTTTCTTTCTTTCTTTTTTTTTTTTTTGAAAAAAAAAATGCTGGCTTTCCTGAGTATTAGGATCAGCTGACACCTTTGACCAGAATCCAGAAGAGATCTAAATTTCACCAAAAACAAAATGAGGTATACAGTGGCTACTTTAAGGAAAGGTTCAGAGAGAGGGAGAAGGAGGTCCAGAGGCCCATGACTAAAGAGGAACTTTGAGAAGAGTAAGGGAAATCTTGCTCTTTTTTTTTATTGCCGGGTGTCATATTATGTCGCTGTCTCCTTCATCTCTCCATGGAGGTGCAGTCAGTTCTACATTGCCTACTAATGCTTTGGGGTATGGATCTGTTTTGAGAGGATGTGATAAAGCCTGGAATCTCACTTCCAAATGGTCACAGGCAAAGGTAGTGGATTCTCATATGAGAAAAACTATATATGAGTTACACTGAGGACACATCTTTGGCAATGCATGAGTAAATTTAGATGTGAAATACATGCACTCAGGAAGTTCAGAGTTCAGGAAGTAATCTGAGGATGGGTGGATAATTAGGCATTCCTCCTAAAAAGTAACAAATTTTGAACTAAATGTCCCTTGGTTAATAGATTCAGGTGGCAGAAATACAAGGATACTTGTGTGACTTCACAGAGACCCAAAATTACACAAATTGTTTCCTGACTTCAGCTCAAGATAGAGACATGTACATAGGCAGACACACATATGCACTCAGTTATACCAACACCTACTATAGAGGGAAGTACAAGCATGTACCAGATCATACCTTCTTTACACACAACCACATGCCTCTTAGCATCTTTCAGTCTATGCAGAAGCGACCACTGCTCTCACTGAGATGGTTGTGCAAAAAAGTGGTTCATTAGTATTAAAACTGCATCACTGCCAAAATGCAGAAAAGTGAAATTCATAACACGTTAGATATTTTTAGTAGAAAATGCAAATGCATAGCAGAGAAGGTTGGGCACATGTCCCTTGAAACCATTACCTCACAAAGCCTAATGCAGATCTAGGTCTTTCACAGAAAAAAGCCTATTCAATTTAAATCAACATCCAAGATCATTGTATCAAAGTCAGAATGGAGGCTACAAAGAACACAAATGGTCAACTCAGAAAATAAGAAACACAAATAGCTCATGAATATATATATATTAAAACTCAGCTCTGGCCAATGTGACTTGGTTGGTTGGTGCACCTTCCAATATACAGAAAGCTTGCAGATTCAATTCCCAGTCAGGGAACATGCTTAGTTTGCAGGTTGGGTCCCTGGTCAGGGTACATACAGGAGGCAACCAATTGATGTTTCTGTCTCATATTGATGCTTCTCTCCCCCCCCTCTCTCCTTTTCTTTTCCTCTCTAAGCATGTCATCAAGTAAGAATAGAAAAAAATTTTTTTTAATCAGCTTCACTAGAAGTGAGAGAAATACAAATTAAAATGACATGATACCACTTTTGTTCTAATATGCAAGGTTTAGAAAGAATTAGAAAAGTTCAGTCTTGGTTCAGATGGAAGTGTGAAGAAGTAGGCTCTTTCCTACTGCACTAGAGATTGCAGTTTGGTAGATAACCCTCACAGGAGGCCACGTCTACCAAAAGCCTGATATGCATGAATACCCTCCATCTGTAATTCCACTCTTAAGACTATATATCTTGATGGAATGCACAGGTAAGTGCATAGAGATGTGTACATAAGGATTTTCATCACACTGGTCTTTAAAATTATGAAAATTAGAAACTACTTCAATATCTAGCAAAAGATTACTAAATAAAATATGATATCTAGTTGCTAAAATACTATCTCACTATTAAGTAATAATGTAAGGTTTTATGACACAGAAAAATGTTATAACACATAGCAAGATGTTGTAAATGAGAAAAGCAGACTCCATACAATATATCATATGATACTTTTTGCAATAACAAAACTCGTTAATGTATTTGGTGGTTAAACTAGAATAAAAACTGCATAACATTGGTGTATCTTTTGGCTGTTAAAATAATATCTAGAAAAATGCCTGACATTAAATAGGCTCTTAATAGATATTTGTTAATTAAATGAATTCATGCTTACTATGCACCAGGTACTGTTATCAGCACCTGGTAGAATATTTTCTTCTCACTCTAAGATGATGCAGACAACCCAGTTGTCTGCAGCCTGCTTCTGAGGCTCTATTCCTCCCATTTCTCCATAGGCCCCCTTTGACCACATAAAAGTCAGGAAGAGGAACACATTGGGAGACAAATGAGAAATAAATTAATTGCATAGAGGGCAGAAGGGGCGGAAAAGGAATGTGGGAAGGAATAGAGGACTCCACAGAGAAGAAAGGTAGATCTGTTCTGCTTGGAAATAAGGTGCTCTAAGTCTTAGTGTGAACTCTACTGAGCCATGAGGAAGCACACAAAGATAAGCAACACGGCCTATGTCACCCAGATAAGAGTAGGTGGCAAAGCCAGGATTCAGACTCAGGTAGCCTACATCCAGAGAATTCACTCAAACACTTTCTTACACATGTATGTAGAGAAAAGTCTGCAAGGATATGCACCAACACATCAACAGCAGAATTCAGGCAGTTCTGGGTGGTGGAATTACTCAATATCTTGTTTTCCCTTCTTGTTTTTCAGTTTTCTAATTTCTCTGAAACACAGATGTGAAAATCAATTTATTTTAAGTGTATCTAAATATTGCTTATAAATAATATGCAAATGTCTTTAATGGATACTTTCTCTGACCAAAGCGGGAGAAAAGTAGAACAGAGGAGAGGGGTTTGAGAAAGAGAAAGAGAAAAGATAAGGAACAAATATGATGAAGAATGGTTCTCTATCCCCAGGCCTGAGGACCTTCTTGAAAGATAGATTTTCATGTTTTAAAACAAGGTAGAAAATTGTTTTTCTGCAAGCTCCCTAATTTCCCATGTGTCTTTTTCTGCATTCTTTAACACGGGAGGTTGACGCTTCCTTGGGGTTCCCGCTCACCTGGACAGAGATACGGTGCCATCTCCAGGTGGACCTTGTCATTCGGGTGCTATGGTCCAACAGATGTTTCCTGAGTTCTGTGCTGGGCAGTGGGTGGGCATGAGGCATACGACTTAAATAAGGTAGAGCCTCTGCCTTCAAGAAACTCAGATGTTGTTGGGGAGACAGACAAACTGAAAACACCTGATGTAATATGGAGCTAAAAAAAGGAATTCAGGATGTTACAGGAGCACAAAGGGAGAGCATCTAATTTCTGTTCCATCCTATACTTAGCTCTATCTTAGAGCTCATTTCCTTCTCTACTTTAATTGTGGGCTTTTTCGTCCATTTGTCCAACAGTCTATGAACTCCTTGAAGACTGGTGCTGTATCTTGTTCACATTTATGTCCCAGCACCTGGCACACAGTAGGCTGTTTAATCAGCAGCTTTGCCTGAATGGTTATCTCTATGGAGATGGTTCTTCAGTTTCGCTCATCGAGGATCAGGCCAAGGGAGAAGGCACACCTAGGAGAGAGCACCCTAGAAATTCCTCTGGCAGAGACAAAATGAACCAGGTGAACAGATAAGAAGAAGAAGGAAGGGTTTCCTAGCCTGAGTAAACACAAGTGTGAGACTGAGTTAAGAAACAGCTGATTTGTTCCAGTCAAAACAGATGTGGCTGCAGCAGAGATGAGTCATGAAGGGCCTTTTAGTCACACTAAGTTCAGATTTTATCGTGCAAGCTATGGGGATTCCGAAAAAAAGGAGAGATGTGGTCAGATGTGGTTATAGGAAAATCACTCCGGCAGCACCATGGAAGGTGGAAGAAAAGGGCCAAGGCAGAGAGGCAAGGAGGCCAGTTAAACAAAAGGACTACTATCAGGAAACACCGAGGGCACAACGAGGACCTGAATGGAGGCAGGGGCTTCGAGGCTGGAGAGAAAAAGATACCCCAACGTTATTTTCCTCCAGACCAGCTTAACGCCATTCTTACTCGTGCATGTGCACGCGAAACAGTTAAAAACTGACACCCGAGTGTGAAAAAGGCAAAGACTGTCTTAAGGACCTAGCCACAATGCCTGCTCAGCACTACCAATCCCCCAAGGTTTCACACCCCACTAGCACCTCCGAGTGCACCCCTCCCACAGGCAGGAACGAAGACATCCAGGCAGCCAGAGAAATACTCAGAAGCAGCAGCAGAGCGGGGGGAAAGTACATTACAGAGCCCAGCATCTGTGTCTAGCAGCTGCCAAGCATCCTCCATGTGTTCATGCAGCTGTCGTGTGATCGCAATGGAAGACGAAACAGAAGGGCAAAGAGAACGTTCCGCAACAGGCTCTGAGTGCCAAGTAGGTAGGTGGGCTCTGGGGCAACCGAGGCCGATCCACTGGATGATTCTAGGAGCTGCTGTTTACCTTGGATAATTGCCATGCAGAGCCCTAAGGCAGCCAGATCACTCCTGGACCTGTGCATAGCAGGATTCCGATCACCACCCCCTGAGCCAGGTGACCCAGGAAAGTGGAGAGTAGAGTTGCCTCACCAGCTTCCTTAGTTTGATTTCAAGTCCCCAGTCTCCATCTCTGAAGGTATTGTGTGATGAATCACTTTGTGTTCAAATTTGTGAATCAAAGCTAAATATGGTAGGAGAATTAAGTTCATGACCCCCTTACCACCAAATAATCACAGAGAATACCCAGGGTATCATCATTCAACCAAAACTGGGAATTACTAGTTTTGACACCCACCTGTGGACAGCTGGGGGAATGCATGATGCTGATTATCCCACTCGTTCACCCATTAGCTCAGAGATGTATTAAGTACCTACCAAATATCGGAGAACACGCTAGGCTTTGTGGCAGCTAAGAGACAATGTCTGGAATGTTCGTCATGCTATGCACTTACAAAGAACCTCGTCCATTATTTCTTTTCTTTTCTTTTTTTTTTTTTTACAACCAGAGCTAATCTGCAGTCATCTGCATGGTACAGACGTTTCAGATGTTTACAGCCATTGACTGTTCCGATTGGCCAGTTCCTTTGTGAACCAGTTGTTACAATACAGCCTTTCGAAGACCACCCCTTCCCACAGCGATGCTGCAAGGTCATGTTTATACCCTCAAAGCATCACCTCCTAGTGAACGGCACAGCCGGCCCTGGAACCGCTGAGGGGCCTGCGATGTGGTTAGAAGAGGAAGATATCAGCGGGCTATGAAATAATTCTGTGCTGACATGAAGCAGGGGCCTGACTGTGCGGACTAGAGAGCGGACAGTGTGAGGGGGAAATAAAAAATAAGGGAAAGTCATCAGGCACTCACATCGAACTTGATGAAGGACTTCATTTTGTGGTGGGGGGAGTGGCAACTGAGACAGGGCTTCAAGGAAGGAATGTGGGGTGTGAATTTGGGCTGGGCTTTGTTCACGGTTGTGAAGAATGAAGACCGAATCCCTGGGTTCAAAACTCGATTTTCCATGCGTGAAACAAGGATGATAACAACGGTGTCTACTCAGGGGTTGTTCTGAGGATTAAGAGATAATCTAGGTAAAGTGCCTGACATAGAATGTGCTCAACAAATAACTGGTGCCATTATGTCCGTCCCCTTTGTCTATGGTGAGTGGTAGATGGTCCGGCTTCCTTCTGCAGAGACTCTTCATTGCCCTTATGTAACATCCAGGATTCCCAGTTGCAAGCAAGAGAAACCACCTCTGGCTGATGATGATCGGTGAAGACCTACCCAGAGAAGGCATTCATTGAAAGGCAATTCACAGAATCACCAGAAAGGCCAAAGCATCAGGTCAGAAAGTGGACAAGAGCCAAGAGAACTGGGACAGCCAGGACTCTGGGCAAAGCCACCCCTGCAGAGCCACCTGGTAAAAATGACATTTCTTGTGCTTGACAGAACTCCTCAGCCGCATGTGACAGTGGACACTGATCTCAATGCCTCCATAGCCACTGGCCTGAGTACCCTACTGTACCCTCCTCTTAGTTCTAGAATCCGAGCCTGGGAGGGGCATCTGACTGGTGGGTCTAAGGTACATGCCCTCACCTAAGCTGCCATACCAGGCAGTGGAAAGCTGGCTTTCAAAAGTTCAACTTTTCCGAAGCAGATGAGCCCAGTCTCCCACCAAAATTCATGCAGTAGCCCTGCCTGGTGTGACTCAGTGGATTAAGCGCTGGCTTGGGAACTAAAGGGTCACCAGTTCGATTCCCAGTCAGGGTGCATGCCTGGGTTGTGGGCCAGGTACCCAGTAGAGGGTGTGGGAGAGGCAACCACACATTCATGTTTCTTTCTCCCTACCTTCCCTTCTGTCTAAAAATAAATAAATACAATTTAAAAAAAGGTTCATGCATTAATGTAGGGTCCACACACTGAAAAAGGGTTCAAGTGCTGAGCAGCTTAAAAATAACAATTGTCCAATGCACCTCCCAGGCCCCCACCCCAGCTCCTGCCCGCCCCTCTCGTCCACATCCTAGGGCTTCCTGACTGAGGACTTCCCAGTCTAGCAACACTGAACTACTCTCACTTGTCCAATGCACTGTGCTCTTTCAGGCCTCTGAGTAGATCCACTTACTGCTCTTTATATTTTTCTCCTCTGCTCCTTCACCTGCTTGCTATCTGCATAAACTTCCAGGGCAGACCCTACAACTGACTCAGCTTTGTATTACCACACCTAACATGTCTGTAGTATTCGCTCACTCGATGGTTATTAAATTGAACCATTTGACTAAAGACCGTGACTATATTTTCTTAACCCAAATTTGAAAACAAGTCTGAGAAGTCCAAGGGCACCTGGAGCTGAACACATTAGATCAGAAGCAATCCTGAAAGCATAATACTAAACTATTGGAAGTGAGGTCTCGGGAAAATAAGCATCCAGAGTTCTCACCACCTGGTTTACCTCCCAGCCCCACCCAAACGTCCCTTTCTGTTTTTCAAAGCAAACAACGTCTGCTTCCCAACAGCCCCACCCCAAACCTGCCCATCACAGCACTTAGTTTGCCTTCAGGAACCATCTCCCCTTCTCTCTCACAGATGCAAACCCATGGCACATAGTTGCACAAATAAAGATGGTATATTCTCCAACCTCCCTTGCAGCTCATGTGATCTTATGAGAAAGGCTTGGCCAACAGGGTATGAGTGGGAACCATGTATGCAACTTTGAGCCATGTCTTCAAAGGGAAAGACGTGCTCCCTTCCCTATACCTCCCGTCACTGTGCACGTGGTGGCGAGACCCCTGGATAAGGCAGGTGCGGGCCCCTGAAAGATCTCAAAGAGCGAAGTCTCCATACGGGCAGGGTCGGGCCTTCTTCCAGACTGCTCCATGAGGAAGACATTTGCGTTTTGTTGAAGCAACTGTTATTTTGAGTTTGTTACACGCAGCTGAACTCACAGCCTAGTGAATATTACTAACTAAACTTGAAATGCAGCCATTTTTCTCATCATCAGCATATATTCCTGGCACCTAGAAAGCTAGGAAGTGATCTGTGTGTGGTGGGACTTAAAAGTTCCTGAGTAGACCACTCTCCTCTGCCTCAAGCCTTTCTCCATCCACTGTCCTGAAGCTTCCTGAGGGCTTGCTCTGAAAAAATAAGTGACCGTTTCACTCCCTGTTAAAATATAGATAATCTTAGGAGGGATAACACTTCATGTTACTATCAGTTCTCATACCCATGAATGACAAAACTGAGATAGTTCTGCTAAGAAGGAAAAAAAGGATTTAGAATGAAAATGTGGAACTACTGAAAACCTTTAAGCTTCACAAATCCGCTTCACACTGGCTTTAGGACAGATCCAAATACTTGCACAGAGACCACCTCCCAGTTGTGAATACCCCCTGGTTCAATACCCTGATTGCCCGAGGCAGGTCTCACCACCTTCGGGCACACTGAGAAGAGTGGACTTGCCAGGCAAGGGACCCTACCCTCTGGGGAGGAACCACCAGCATTGTCTGGTGAGTCCCCAAGTCTCCTGTGTCCCACCCATGGCAAAGGAGCAGGAGGGGGGAGCTTCCTGGGAACAGGGGAAGCAGTGCCCTTCCTCCTCCCTGCCTCAGGTTTCTGGCTCTAAGGGATGATACTGCCCTTCCCCCTTTGCCCTTGACTGAGTAGACAGTCTAATTTATCTACCAGTCACTTTTCTTTCCATTTGGGGATCTGGTGAATTTTACAGTCGGCAGTTGACTCGGCATGCCCCACAGTGAAGGAACCTGTATATTCTGTCAATCTCCATGGCTTTAGGGAATGTTCTCAATGGCATTTGGTGATTAAAAGCAAGATGCAATCGCCCTATGATAAAGACGCTAGTGATCAAGGCCCTGTAATAGCTTTTTTGTATTACTGTTAAGTCACAACACTCTCCCTCTACTTTTTATTCATGCAAATGAAGTGCAAATCAAATAAAAGCAAACTGTCTGTCGGCAGGTTGGTTTAAATACCAGATCTCTTTTTTTCCCCTTTTAAATAAAGAGCAAACAAGGACAGAAAAGAAACAAGATGGTGCCTTCAGTGTTTGTTTTAATAGTTTTGTTTTTTTCTTTTCCTCTCCTCCTCCTGCAGTAGGCTGGAAAGGTCACAAGATAAGTGTTTTCCATTCATATCCCTGAGCTGTAGGTATTTGGAGATGATAAAAAAAATGCACTTTTTTGTTTTCCCTTTTTATTTGGAGGCCTCCTGTCAAAGTGCCCAGAAAAATGCTTCTGGAGCAGATGGAGAAGACACATGAAGCCGTGCTGGGAAACCGCGTTTCCAGAAACGAGGTCTGTGTCAGCCCCACTCTTCAACAGCCAGAGCTGCCCAGGGAGGCTGCCACGCCACCCTCGGTGCCTTTAACTCTTGGTCATTCCTAGTATTTATTAATCTGGCACCTGCTTCTAGGGACCCCATATTTTTCACCTTGAGACCAACAAGGCTTTTTCACCAACAGGCTTTGGCTTGGTGACAGTGTTGGAAAGAATCTTGAGATAGTGATCACACCTTCAGCCAAGAGAATGGGGTCCCTCCATGGAGCCAGGCATGATAGGTAGCCCTAGAGAAATGGCTATTCAAGAAAAACAGTTGCAGGTGTCTGCAGGCCTCGTGAACTTGGTGGGAAAATTCCTGACACTGGTTGTCTCATGGTGTCAGAGACTGTTGTCTTACTCCAGGTGTTGTGATGGGTATTATTCAACTATGCCTCCAGCCTGAGGGGGTCTGGGGGGAATGGCCAACAAAGTAATAACCAATAGTGTAACTGCAATTCCCCTACTGTGTCAATGGGCATCATTAAACAATAGTCAACTTGTTGGGGTCTCTGGAGAGGGCCAATAAATAAATAGCACCCCTCTTCACTGGAGATCTGAACAAACAGATAAATAAGACAAAGGCATGGAAGACAGAAGCCAAAATGAAATCTTTGTCACCAACAACTGCCCCCTGGAAGGACACTGATGTGAGAGGCCCGGAATTAGGCAGAGTTGCTCTCCTGGGCACACGCGTGTTGATGAAGATGGTCTGGTCCGTGTACAGTGCGGACAAAACTCTTGCTTCTTGCTGCAGGTGAATAGCTCCCCAGAAGGGAAGGAGGAGGGGTGGGTCCAGGGGGTCAAATGTGTTCAGTTTATTCTTCCTAAGTGGACTAATCAGGCAAGTCATTCCCCTGGAGCGGCAGATAGAGAAGGTCCAGAATCCACACCGTCTACTCGGAGAGAAACATCAGGGGAGGGGGACAAGCTTCCCCTCCCCAATACCGTTGTAGAGGTGAGGAAATGGACAGCAAGCATTTAAGAGAAGAGATTTCATTTACGATCCCCAATCAGTAAAAGGCAATGTCAAGTCTTTAGACTGCCAAGCCCAAGGGCAGCATTTCATCTATGGAGACTGACTCTCAGGGACCAGGGGGCGTCACCATCACTGCAGCCATTGGACATTTCCCACCCTTCACCATGTGCCATGTCCTCACCTAAAGTCTGCCAGTCCTCTCCTTCGCTAAGCTGGTGCTTAGAGCTGACCATGCGGTGTCCTCGCAGAAGACTCACGTCAGAGAAAATACCCCAGGCTCCTTACAGCTCACCTTACACGAGAGCATGTTCCGGAGGCCTTTGCAGACGGTTCACAGCCCCATCCAGCCTCACTGGTCTTGGCCTCTGCATAGACAGCAATGCCTCCTTCAAGCTGACACTGGAGAAGAGACTTCAGAACAGAAATTACATTTATTAAAGGTATATATTGTTGAGAACATTGTCCATTGTGTTGTTCCGTTTCCTGAAAATAACACACACAGGTACACATACCTCTTTTAGCCATAGAGTTGTGGTATTTTTCCTGATTAGGATACTCTTGGCTTAAGGTCAACATCATTAATGTAAAGTTTGTTATAAATCACTTCAATAAATTGTGTTCCCCTGTTCGATCTGGCCGTCAGGAAAGTCAAAACCGAAGTTGTGGTTCAATATCAACTGAAGAGTATAGAACATTCAAGTCTGTGTGTCTGCAAATTCTCCCTTTTTGAAAACGTTTCCGCTGACCATATTTCCATCCTGTGTCCTATTTATATCCTCATACAACAATATCTGTTTTCTATTTTGCAGTAGACTAGGTATTCTTGCAAGAAATCATAAATTCCAGGAAAGACAGAGACAAATAAAATGCATCCTCTATTTTCATCATTAAATGTACAATAAACTAATTATTACATTTTATAAAACATTCAATAAATACATATTTCCTAGGCTTTTAAACTTTAGAATCAAAACATAAAATTTAATTTTATATAAATTTCCAAATACCTAGCCAGTTTTCATCTGCCTTCTAAAACCAAATGTAAACAATTATAATAGATTTTCTTTTTAAGGTTGCTGACTCACACATGATCAATTACATCCTATTTTTCAACACAGTGATTTATTTAAAGTTATTTTCTTTCATCACAAAGGTAATTCATAGTGTTAATAGAAGCAGTCAAAGAATAAAGCATTTGACCCAGGTTAATTCTGTTTTATTTCTATAAATATATTTTAGATTTAAAATCATTAAGTGCCTTATTTTGCCACTGTATTTGCCATGCAAAAAATACTTGCAGTGAGTAAACTTTGCTAAAAAGTCCTCATGAAACATGTCTTCCAAAAGCTCTCTCTGCTGGCAACTGCAGCTAAATTTAATCTCCTTTATATTCTGTTGCCTTTGAGATTGGAAGGGATTTTTTTGGTTCTTGTTTTGGTTAATGTTTTCCCTCAGAAATGTCAACTGTTGCTGTCATTCTTATCAAAGTAGGTTATCTCATTGTTGGTTCATATAAACCAAGCTTATTTCTTGCAAAATATTTTTTAATAATCCAAAGTCCAACCACTACACCAGTTGTTATCAGTCTGGCCTTTAAAATCAGAAGTCTAAGGGACAGAAAATGAGACCATTTAATTTTCTATGTCTTCTTCCCTGTTCCACTCTTGTATTTATAGAGAATGAAGAGAAACTGGTAAGCCTTTGGATTTTTTTGTTAATTTTGTTAAAAGATGTCTCATATATGGCAATATTTATTTTAAAAAGAGAAATAAGACAGTTTTTATATTCATCTAGAGTGTCACATGCTTGATACTCATCATTAATTTCTTCAGCCATTGATTCACCAAATGAAGATTGCACCCACTGCACGACAGAGCAAAGCCGTATCGTGGAGGAAACCAGAGAAACAGAAGCCAAAACACGTGTCCCTTGGAAGCCAACAGGCTACTTTAGGAAACACGGCCCACCCAGGTCCTACCATACAGTCAGGGCTAAATCGATGCAGGTCGCATTAAGCTGTACCCACACACACAGTTTTGGGTCTCTAATTCAGCAACATATCAACATGTCCACATGAACACAGATCAACCAGAGAAGCCATGGGCTGAGGCCTTGTGCAGAACTCAGAAAGCAAGACTTTTAGAACCTGCTGAATTAGATTCATCCATTCTATTTCAATAATTTTTTTACTGTGTGGTCACTGCTATTTTTGCCCCTAATATTGAGAAGAACTTTTAAGAATGTAGGCCCTGGAGCTGGACTATCCAGATATTTTTAAGCTGAAGTGTACATTACATAACAATAAAAGGCAAGACCTTAAGATTTTGAACATTCAGTCTGATGAGCTTTAGTAATTGTACACACCCATGTACCACCACTTAAATGATATATAGACCATTTCCATCACCCCAGAAATGTCCCTGTGTGCCTTGCCAGCAATCAATCTCTATTATTACAGGTTAATTTGTCTGTTCTAGAACGTCACGTAAATGGAATCATAGAGCACATGCTTTTAAATGATTGGTTTCTTTCACTCAAATCATGTTTTTGAGATATTATTTGTTCCTTTGTATTGCTGAAGAGTACTCCACCACACGAACAGATTATGTCCATCCATTCTCCTGTCAGGGGGAATTTGGGTTCTTTCCAATCTTTGGCTATTATGAATGACTAAGATTGCTACCATCACTTTTGTATGTCATTTTTATGTACATGTTTTCATTTTTCTTGAATGTATACCTTGAATTTAGTATTTCTGGGCCATATCATAGATACATGTTCAACTGTTTAAGAAACCACTGAGTAGTTCTCCTAAGTGGTTGGGGTTGTTTTACACTCCAGCCAACAAATACATCAAAGTCCTGGTTGCTCACATGTGGTTCTGAAGTCTTTCTGGACTTGGCCATTTTCATGTGGGTGAAATAGTGGCTCACTATGGTTTTAATTTGCATTTCCTTGGTGACTAATGGCTTTTCATCTACAAACAGCAAGAAGCAGATGAAAAGATTTTTCCCTAATTGTTCTTGGTTGTCTTCTTATTGCTGGTTAGTAGGAGCTCTTTTTATATCGTAGATGTGAAATCTTTGCCACATATATATCTTGCAAGTATTTTCCTTTTCAGTCTGTGGCTTGAATATTCATTTTCTTAATGATGGAACAGACCTCGCTTGGTCTCTTCTCCCAATTAACTTCTCTAGGGAAGGATTTAGAAGTATAGCTCTTTTGATATTACTAATAATCAACCCTTTCTTTTCATCATATAAAAAAGGCATTTCTCTAGTTCTCTCTCTGTCCACTCTCTGTTTCTTGGTTTATGGTCTTTGCTGAACTCGACATGTCCCTAAAATCATCTATATATCCCTAATCTGAATTCATTTCTTTATTCTCTAAACACACATAGCACTTTCTGTACTTGTCTCTTTACTTCTTTCTATTAATAGTTTACATGTCTTTGACTCAGACCTCTCTTGAGCTCCAGACCAACGTAACTACCAAATGTACTTAGCATGTCTGCTCGGACCTTCCCTTCACACGATGCAGCCTCCAAATGCAATTCTTTATTCTACTCCTTGCAAAGATAATCCCTTTTTGAGCTTTCTGTCATGGTGGGTGGCACCACCATGTACCAAGTTCTTAGTCCAGAAACCTGGGTGTTTTTTGACTCCCATATCCAGTCCCTCAGCCAAGCCCATTGACCTCCGGACCTTCCATGTTCCACCCCAAAGATCTTGAACTTATCCTCTTGTCTGTGCCCCACTGCTGCATCCTAGTCCAATCACTGTCATGTCTCTTCTAGATTCCTGTTTTGACTCTGTCATCTTTTTCCTACTTCTATCCAACTATGTCATCTTTCAGGTAGTTTCTAGAAAGTGCCACGATGCCTTTTCTCAGGTCTTTGCATTTGCAATTTCCTTGCCTAAACTGCTCTTCTTTAGGGCATCTGAAACAGCCACCCACCCTGATACTCTCTATAACTGTACACTCTTTATTCCCTTCTTAGGATTTATTCCAAACTGTGGTCACATTTCCCGTGTTTGTCTCTCCCACTAAGATGTAAGTTCCAAGAGCGAGGTCTCCATGTTCTTCCTGTTTGCCAGTTTATCTCCAGGATCCAGCAAAGTGCCTGGCACAGAGTAGGCACTTAACAGGAATTACCAAATGAAGGAATGTTTCTCCTACCAGTTCAAATCTAAGATCATGTCTTTTGAATTTTCTATTCACCCCCAAAGCATTGCTTTGTTCCAGTGGGTGTTATAAAAGTCTTTTGCAAACAGTATCATCTTTCCCAAATCAGTATTCCTGATCTCGATTCTTATCTCCTGCAATCTTTTCGTCCCCTAGCCCATCTGTGCTCCACAGCCCAACCCCAAATCTGTTGTTTTTCTTACGATTCTATGCACTGCATCTGTAGAGCTGCAGCTACAAGATACCAAATAATAAACAAAAGTAGCTTTTGGCAGATTCAGTCAAAGTGGTGATGAAAAACCAGCTCTGTGATGGAGCTGACTAATCAGCACCCTCAGACAGGAGATCGGGAAGATAGACATCGAGTCCACACACAAACGCTTGCCGTTTCCTGTACCTTCCTCTGCCGGCTGCCACGCTCCCCTCCTGCAAGGGTGTCTGAGTCTGATCCTCTCAGCCAAGGGGCAGATGGAGAAATTGTTTGCAATTGAGATGAGAATATTTTATCAGACTTCCTACAAATGGGATCCACTGAATTTTAATCTGCCGGCAAAGCACTGACAAAAAAGAAGATAAAGTCTCAACAGGACATCCTGTAAGGTCTCCTCAGGAATTAGTGTGTTTTGGGTCAACATTCAGTCGATAGATGATAAACTTCCAAGGGCAACTGAGAGAGCCTGAAGCAGACACTGCCCTGGTCCCTCCAGCCTCCCAGTGAAGGCTGTGTGGCAGAAGGGAGCTTGGGTCAGGAGCCAGGAAGTCTGGATTCCGAGCCTGCTTCTGGCCCAAACTCCTTGGGTCACTGTCTGCGGGTGATGTCACTTTTCAGTCTCTCAGTTACTCCATCTGTACGATGGAAAGAATACATCCTATTTCTCCCAAGTGGGTTGTGAAGATGTTTGGAAATTAATAGGCCATACAGATCGACGAACCAACAGCTGTTTGTAAAATTTACTATATTTTGTTCTTTCCTCTCTCATACAACTCTTCAATAGACTCTGTATAACAGTAAGAGCTGCTGGTGTTTATTGAGCAATTACTATATGCCAGATATGTGCAAAGCAAATATATATGCACAAAGTGCACTTTGCACAAATTATCTCCTTGAACTATTACTAGACTCTAAAAGAGGATGCATTTGAAAAAGGGCACAAGGGTATGAAAGCTAGCATTATCTTTTTAATAGATAGATTTTAGTATTACCTCAGAAAATATCTTCACAGGCAAATTGAAACTGAGAACCAGGCAACCATCCCCAAAACTGCATTGCTACCACCTCTGAATTACTTCCTCCAGCTCCCTCATACACAGACACAATATCTGTACACAAACACATATACAAATAATAGTAATTGTCCAGATTTACTGTTCACTGACTATGTCAGGAACTATGGCAAGTGTTTTACGTTATTTCAATGACTCACCAACCCTTGGAATAGATACTACTTTTAGCCCCAGTATGATCACTCTGAGACATGGAGAGTAGCTCGCCCTAGGTCAGAAGTGAGAGATAGAGCTAGAATTAGAGCCCAGCCTTTCTGAAATCCAGAATTTACTTTTCTATCCAGTACTCCAAACTTCCTCTCAATGTATTCTTTTCCCATCTCAATATTTCTAAATTAAGCTTTAGAACTAATGTGTACGTTTAACCCAGAAAGATTTCTGACACTCAGAAACCACACAGCTGCTATGAAAGCCATGGTACCCGAGAACGTCGGAAATTGTGTGGGGATGTATGTGCAACAGAGTACAAGGCGCACCGGCCCTGCCAATACCGGCTGCGTGACCTGGGACCAGCCACTTGGCCTCCCTCAGCCTCAGAGAGGCTACGAAAATGAGAGAATTGAGCTAAATGATACTGAAATTTCATGCATGTGTAAACTCTGGTACAAGTGAGTGTATACAGGTTCATTCCCCAACCGACAGCCTGGCCGGTGCCCCAGTAGCTCGGGGAGAATAAAGGGGCGCACGCAGGACCTCAGTCCGAGTGTGCGGCACATTCCTCTCCAATCGCAGGCCCTTTCAGCAGCTCTCCGAAAACACAGGCTGGATCCAAGGTGCCTGTTCCAGCATCACTTCTGTTTACCCCACCATCAGGATGGTGTCATTTAGCCAGAGCCATCATTCACAGTCACACCAAATGGCCCATGGAAGAAAAGTTGGTTACAGTCGAAGAACAGATGACAAGTGACAGGCTCTGCTCCTGATTTTTCACAATAACAGAAGAGACCAGCAACTGCTGTGGTGGTCCAACACCCGAACAAACCCTTCCTTTCCAAGCGGACTCGGTCTGCCACTCTCCGCTCCTCTGTGAGGGATGGGGAGCGTGCCCCGTGAAGGCGCGCCTCCCTGTCTTCCCATGGTTAGTATTGAGCGAGCACACGCAGCAGAATAAAAATGAATCACTTATCTCCTCTGCGTACCCAGTGCTGCCCAAGCAGGCAGAGATGGCAAAGGCGGTCATAAAAATGAGCTAGAGACCAGAAACAGGAGAGGGAAGAAAGGAAACAGAAGGGCTCAACAAAAATCAGCAAGAGGGGACAATGGGACGGACCTTGCCAATCCCCAGGCGGCAGGTCCTTTCTGTGTGGCTTTGTTTTGGCTAAAGATAGGCGCAATGGGTCTTCTCCAGTGAATTTCTGGACATACGTCTGTTGCCTATGGGATGACCAGAAGTTCCAGTCATTGCAACTGGGAATTGTGGGACTTTTCCCAGCTTGCTTTGAGGAGGCAATTCAGTTCTAATGAAAAATTTCTACTGAAAAAGTGGCGTCCAGTTTTAGCATATTTTAAGTTGGGTCACATAAAATCACTATTTGTGCCTTTTTGATCTACAAAAGTGGGAATATTGTATGATTCGATCTATTGCTTTCTGGGGCCACTGTCCTAGATGTTAAAAACATAGAGATAAGACACAGTCTGATCTCAAGGGGCTGCCGGAAGAGAGCCCCTTCTGTAAAGAACTGGTTGCATGTTAGTTACAATAGCCAAGCAATCCAAGTTCCCATCAATAGACGAGTAGATAAAAAGGCTGTGGTACACTTATACTGTGGAACACTACTTGGCTATAAAAAAGAATGAAATCTTACCTTGTACAAAGACACAAATGGACCTAGAGCATATTATGCTATGTGAAATAAGCCAGACGGAGAAAGACAAATACCATATGATTTCACTTATATGTGGAATCTAATGAACAAAGAAGGAATAAAACAAAATAGAAACAGACTCATAGATACGCAGAGCAGATTGACAGTTGCTGGAGGGGTTGGGGGCTGGAGGTTGGCTGGGAAAGGTGATGGGATTAAGAAGCACAAATTGGTGCTTACAGAACAGTCACAGAGATGTAGATTACAGCATAGGGAATATAGTCAATAATATCATGACAACTATGTATGGGGCCAGGTGGGTACTTGAAGCAGCAGGGGTCCACTCTGTGCACGATTTTCTAACCACTCTGCTGTACACCTGAAACTAATACAGAATAATATTGAATGTAAACTGCAATAAAAAAAAGAATTGGCTGCCAATTTGGTGCGATGAGAAATATGTACAGAGAAAAGTGAGGTGGGGGTGTAGAAATGCAGTATTGAAGTGGGAGTTCACTCCTTTCGTTAACAGGAGTCCAGATCCAATGGAGTCCTCATGAAGCCCCCTTCCTTCCGGCCATCTGGGCACATGAGGATCAGCCAGCAAACCCAGAATCTCAAAGCAAGTGTAAGAGCAGGGTGAGTGCTAAACCTGCCAACCTTGACTGGTCTCTTTAACATTTGTTATTTTTATGGGTCCCTGAATGCTTCTCTTGAATATTAATTTTCCTCAATTCTTTAAGTATATATTAGTTATTACATATTTTTGATTAATATTTGATGGCCGCTTAGGCTGCCAAGAGCACCCATAAATTTCCCAAGTGGGTATCTAGTGCTAGGTGAGTGTGGGAGATCCCTTGTGTGAAGCGAAGACATCAATCACTTTAAGTCCCTGACTCCACACCTTAATGCCCAAAGATATATTGCTAAGAAGCCCATAACAAGTCATTAAAAATGAATGTCTTGTGGCAGTTTTCATGCCTGCAGAATTCAGCGGCAGAGGGTGGGGAGCCTAGGATGCGGCATAAGCCCAGAGAGCTCACTAACATCTCTTTGGGCATTTAAAAAAAATTCCCCATTTCTCACTCCAGAACAAGCTTTATAATTTGCGAGGTCAAGTGCAAAATGAAAACGCAGGGCCCTTGTTCGAAAACTAGTAAGCACTTAAAGATAGCATCAGCAGTGCGTTAAACCAAGCCCGGGACCTTTCTGAATGTGGGGCCCTGTGTGACTGTGACATTGGTCACACAACCAGGAAGCCAGCCCCTCCTCTCTCTCTGACCCCAGTGCTCTCATCTCCCTCTGTCTGGAACTCAGCCTCTCCCGGCAAGCACTTTCAACAATAACAACAGTATTCCTTGAGATACTACAAGGGTACTCTATTTTCATTAACTTTTATTTTCATTAACCCATGAGGTCAAAGAGGGGTCTTTTCATTAACCCTATAAGTATGAATGTTACCCCAGTTTCACAAATGAGGAGATTGAAACTTGTGAGAGTTAATCTTCTGTGTCAATTTCACAGGGCCATAGGATGTCCAGATATTTCATTAAATCTTATTCTGAGTGTGTCTGTGAGGGTGTTTTTGTATGACATTGACATCTGAGTCAGTAGAGTGAGTGAAGCAGATTGCCCTCCCTCGTGTGGGTGGGCCTCATCTCATCACTCGAAGACCTGAATAGAACAAAAAAGACTGATTCTCCTCCCGCCTGCCTGCCTTCGAGCTGGGACTTTAATTTTTTTCTACTTTTAGACTCAAACTAAAAATCGATTCTTCCTGGGTCTTCAGCGTGCCAACTGCAAATCTTGGGACTTGTGAGTCAATTCTAATTAATAGGTATATAATGCATAGACAGATAGATAGATATGTCCTACTGGTTCTATTCCTTTGAAGAATGGTGACTAACAAAAGCTCAGATAGATTAAGTAACTCGCCCTCCGAGCTGTCTCAGAGCTGGTAAGTGGTTGAGTTGTGATACGACTACAATCCGTATGTATCTGGAGATGACTAAAGCAGAGCTGAACAAATGACCTGGCCTGGTTAGGAAGACAGGACGGAATCCATAAAGCAGGACAGATGCCCATAAACAACTTGCATCAGTCTGGGCAGAACGAGCTGAGCAGCTGAGTGCAGAGAGGATGACACCGAGCTCAGGCTGGGCGCTCAGATGGAAAGAGGCGGGAGCCCTGGGCTCCGGTCCCAAGGCTGCTTCCAGATCTGCGCTAGTCAAGCAAGTCCCTGCTCCCGGACCCCAGGCCCTCATATGAGAAGAGGGTGAGTTGGACTTAATGCCCTTAGTGAGGTCCCTTCCTTCTGAATATTGAGGTTGTTATGGTTCATTTTTATGAGTGTCTGGAAAAAACTGCTTAAGGTGATAGATGCATTTTCTCTTTTTGGTCCTTGAAATGACTTTTGTTTTTTACTCACTGTAACATATCTTACTGTGCTAAAAAAAAAAAAAAGAAAGAAATTATAGACCATGCCCTCCAATTGTGCAGAGATTTGAACAGGGTAAGAAAAGAGATTTTGCCTCCCAAATACCAGCAATGCCCAGAGGACCTACTGCCTCAGGTTAAATTCATATACATTCACCTAAACTTTCAGTTTGATCTGTAGCCTACACATGTTTTATTAGCTACCAGTGTTTTGAAAGTGGGCAGAACGAGGCAGAAGGCAGCTTCGAGGAGACCTGTATCAGATACCAGCAGTGTCTGTCCTCACCCACTTTCCTGACCTACTGGAGAAGAAGGATTGCAAGGCTCCGAGTGAGCAGGACAGGGGAGGTAACCAACACTTGTCGAGACCCTGACTTTGTGCCAGTCCCTGAAGACGGCATTTGATTTACATCGTCTCAGGACAACCTTGTGAAGCAGGGAACACCACCCCCCTTGACAGATACCAATGTGAAGGTTAGAGAGGTGAGATGACTTGCTCCTTGTTTTCCAGCTTCTGAGCAGGGGCAGAGCTCAAAGTCACCCCAGCCCTCCCCTCTGCGTCACACGTTCCCTGAAACAACCTGGGCTAAATCCCAATTCTAAAAGGAAACACACTCCAGAATTGATTCGGACACATTGCACGTGTCCTGAAGCCACTGGTTTATTTTATCAAATATATTAGTCTTTGGTCATTGTTTACCAATACTTGGGTCAGGTCAAGAAATTGAAGGTGAATAAACTCACCTCCCATAGAGGGAGTTTATAATGGATATGATTCCAGTTTCACTCATCTCCTAGGGTCCCGGGTCCTGTTCCTTATCAAAGATTCCCAGGGCTGCACAGGGAGCTTCATTCTTATCCCCCTGTTGCTGGACCAATCTGCCTTCTAATGAGCCCAAAAAGCATCTTCATCCTTGTTTATTACAATCTCCAGCAGAGAAAATTCCACCTGCACGGATAAAATGATTCCAAGTTCCACCAATCTCACAAGATAATCTATAGCGTTACTTCAATCCGTCCTACTGTGATCTAAGGCTCTGTTCCCCCAGGGTCCCGAGCATGTGGTGGACATGACCTTGGAACTGTGGAGACGTAGCACAGTGCACAGCCTATCAGGCAACAGCAGAGACTGCGAATTTCTCCTCCCTTGTCACACTTCCCACACAGCCTCACCTCCTCCCTACAGCTCTACATCTTTCCAGCCCTTTTAACTTTCTCATTTACTTCCCTATATTTAGTCCTGTGATAATTATTTAGACTAATGATTTTAAAACAGGGGCGATTTTACCCCCAGGGAACATTTGGCAATGGCTCCAGACAGTTTTAGTTGTCACAACTGTGGGGGTGCTACTGGCATCTAGTGGGTAGAGGCCAAGGAAGCTGCTAAACATCCCACAACGCACAGGACAGCCCCCACAACACACTTCTCCAGTCCAAATGTCAATCGTGCCACGGTTGACAGACCCTGATTTAGACCCAGGATGGCAAGTTTCCGCCACGAGTGCTCTTCCTCCCCGCTCCCCCTGTGTCCTCTGCTGTCACATCTAGTTGGTCAGGGCATTCATTCCCTCTGAGCCCAGTTCTGAACTCAGAATCCTTTCCACACAAGGCTCCAGGCAGCCCCTAGTAAGTGATAGGTGCAGACATGTAAAAGGAGCTCCAGTGGCCATCCTTGTGTTAGACCCATTTTGTGTTAGCCATATTTACCTATTCATGTTGCAATCTTTTTGAAGCAAGGATTGTGTGGTTTTTTTTAAAGATTTCACTTATTTATTTTTAGCAAGAGGGGAAGGGAGAGAGAAAGCAAGAGAGAGAAACATCGATCGGTTGCTTCTCATATGCGCTCTGACCAGGGACCAAACATGCAGCCTAGATGTATGCCCTGACCAGGAATCAAACCAGCGACCTTTCACTTTCCAGGACAATGCTCAACCCACTGAGCAACACGGGTCAGGGCAGATCGTGTTTTTTATACTTTAGAATCCCCAGTAGCTCCATGATAAAGAAGGGAAGTGACAGTGAGAGAAAGAGAAAGAAAGGGAGGGAAGTAAAAAAAAATAAAGAAAAAAGAAAGGAAGAAAAAGGAATGAAAGTGTAGAAGAAAAGAATGGAAAATAGAAGAGATAAAGTTCAAGACAAGGCACCACTGAGATCAACATTTCTGAAATCACTCTAGCAGCCCCTGTGCTTGAGGAGCTTGCTTTGTACATTCTTAAGGTGACTCAGAGTGAGATGGGCCAACACTGTGAATTTCCCTGCAGGCAAGAGGTTGACTCCCTGTCACAAGAACCTGGTCCCTGTGCTCCTTGGTCATTGCAGTTGACCCAGGCTCACTATAAGAATGCCCCATCCCCATCTCTCCCCATCCCTCCACCACCCCCAAGTGCAGAGCTTTCTTGCCTAGTGATGAGAAACAGCTGTCATTGGGTTGTGGTTTTCCCCTAAGGCCACACAAAATGCCCCGAAGAACTGGATTCAAGTTCTTTTCAAATGTGTGTCCTCCTCAGCTCAGTGCGGACTGCAGATTCAGGCAAGGGCTCCCATCCCAGCTAATGCTGTATCACATGGCTGATGAGGATGACACGGAGCTAAAGCAAAACCCTAAACAGTGCCTACTGTTGATAAAGTCTTGATGGATAGATTTCCAGTGTTTTTATAGCTTAGATCTTCAGAAGAGATTTGGCAGGCCCTTCATATTTAAGGGTTTATAGCATTAGAATGGCACAACCACATGTCTGTTTTGAACTCTTCCCTAATAAATGTGGAAGTGTGGGCAAAAATTCTCATCTACGCAAAGGGCACTCCTTAGAAATAACAAGCCTTGTTATTGAGTAATCAAAGTGATCAATGTGTTAGAAAAATACTCTTTGAAAGCACGTATAGTTTTTGGCACTGTGCATCTTAGGATTTTTTTTTTCAGCTCCACAGCATTGCCAACCAAACACCCCAGCGCAGTCTGCATCTCGGAGGCTTGCATGTAGCCCTACTAGCTGAACCTGCCTGTCTAAGGTACAAAGCATCAGCTCAGTGCAGCTTCCTGTGCTCAGCTCCCCCCATGGCCAGACTCACAGCCCCTTCCCACTGATTTTTTTTAAGTTTCTTGAGCTTATTCCTATTGTCAGAGTCCATCTGTTACATCTTTTCATCGGTGGCATATTTGGGACCCTTCGTCATTTGAAATTCCACAAAAAAACCTTCTTTGTCCATTGTAAAATAAAGGGATCTCTCTTCTCCCCCCTCTCAGCTAAAGAGAGCTGTTTGGATGAGGTCCCAATCCCTGGAGAGAGGACACGGAGGAGGCAAGAAGAGACCATCCTCTTCTGTGGATTCTTACTTAGTTCCTACTGCCTTTTCTACAGGGCGGCCCGGAGTAACATAGATAACTTAACCTCAGTGAACAACTGAGCAACGGCATGCGGAGACTTCACGGAAGTTTAAAAGGATGTAGCTGAAGTGGGACTACATGTGAATCCAGCATTTGTAGAGCCACGGCATTCTCTGAGAAAACTCTAGAAAAGAAGTCACAGGGCCACCATGCCCTTCACTCCCTTTCCCAGTGACTTCGCAGAGCTGCTACATTTTGTGCCCCTTTAATTTCCAGGCAACCAGGCCTATCAAGACCTGTGTGGGCAATGTCCCTGTGAAAGCAAAGGCATCTTTCATCACCTTTGCCTCCTGTAGAGAAGAAACTGGTTCTCATGTTTTCCCCAGCTCAGTAGCTCAGGGCTTTGCTAATCTTGCTGAACACTTCAGTTTTTAGATGGTATATCAATGAGGCATTCAAACAGAGCGGTTTATACACAAAAATTCTGTCTGCTTTGTAAAAGATTATCCTTTTATAAACACTCTGCAGAAAACATAAAAGCAAATAGGGGACAGCACATAGAACAGGAAAGATGTTAGCAGGGAGATTAATGCTGAATGGGTCGAAATGAATGGTGCTTACTAAAACGAGGCCCGGAGACTTTGGCTGCAGTGAGACATAAATAATGGGAATGACACATCGTTTATTCGGGATAATGAGTTGATCCAAAGTAGAGGCCTAGGACAAGAGATTAAAGATTAAATATCCATCTCCTGATGAATATCAGTAGCCAACTTTAACCTTTTCCTTCCAAAAGTACAATTTTACTTGAACAACTCTATGTGCTTATGCTACAGTCCAGAAACGGGATCTAGAAAACAACCAATATCATTTGAATCATTTTCTTCTCCTGGTGGAAAACACTCTTCCACATTTTCAGACAGGAAGTACAGTTTCATTTCTGGGCTATAAGCCTCTGGGTGCCACTGTAAGGAAAGATTCTCCCCTCGATGTTCTGCATGTGAGGGCTCTAGCTTAGGGACCCTGCTCACATCTCCACATTCATTCATTTAACAACCACGTTTTTTAAAAGAAAAAGAAAAGTGAGACTGGCCCAACCCAATATGGATTTCACAGAGCTAATGAGCTCTGCAGAACGGCAGAAGGAGACAAGCCTTAGAAATCATCTCGTCCCAACTCCCTAGGCCACAGTGAGGAAACTGAGGCCCGCGGCCAGGGTGTGTCCCGGCCACAGTCCCACAGCTAGATGGAAGCAGGGCTGGGACTCTGTCGAGACCTTCTGGCTTCGAGCCTCTACTCTGCCCACTGCACCCTGCTGCCTCTATTCCCTCAAGCTGGAAATAGTGACCAAAGCAGCTTGCTGGGAGAGCCAGCACACCACATGCTAAATTAAAGCTCTGAATTCATGCCCCCCCCAAAACCTTATAATATTGGGAGCTCTGAAAAAATAAAACAAAAAAGGTTGGAAACAAAAAAGGGGGGGATGGAAGGAATTGGAGCAGTGGGGGCACACGTAGAAGAGAAAGGTGCAAAAGGAGTGGGCAGCAGTCTCAGATGCTTGCCCTGCCAGCCTCCAGCCGCTGGCATGATTTTGGAATGGTCCATTAGTGGCCCTTCCTTCTCAAGGGGCAAGAAGACACCAGGCAAAAAGTAATTGTGTGGCTTGCCCATTCCTGGAGCCATGTAGCTGCCCACTATTCACAAACCAAGACCAGGAGGAGGTTTTTTTCTGGCTAGTAGATACTAGTGGACTGGAGAGAGCAATAAATTCAAATTTGGCATAAAGAAAGGAAGGAAGGGAGGGAGGGAGGAAGGAAGGAAGGAAGAAGAAAGAGAAGGAAGGAAGGAGAGAAAGAGAGAAAGAAAGAAGGAAAGAAAGAAAGAAAGAAAGAAAGAAAGAAAGAAAGAAAGAAAGAAAGAAAGAAAGAAAGAAAGAAAGAAAGAGAGAGAAAGAGAGAAAGAGAGAGAGACACAGGCCACCAACCCGGCGTGAGCAGGAGACCATCACAGGTTAATTCCACAGCTGCTCACCTACAGAGAGCAAGGTCGGGATCTGGCTGGTGTCCCGTGTGATATCAGTTTGGTGGTTTCAGTCTATGCTCCAGGGAACATTTGTCTCGGTGCCAAACCAACGTGCATGCACGGTAGGCAGGCTGTGCTCCAGAGGCCAGCGATGAGGAGCCCTGGAAGTGTATCCATTTTCACTTTGCAAGTATTTGCATGCCGACAGCCTGGCCTTCACTGCTCTTTAGAGAAAGAGAGGAATTTATGCTTCAGAGAGACTGTTTTGAACTCTCTTACCCCGCATGAGGGTGGTGGAGCCAGTAATTCCAATCCTTCCATTGTCTCTCCTTCCGTGACACTCTGAAGTTCTCCATTTTGTCAAAGGTAGAAACAATCAAACCACTTCTTAGCTAATAGAGCTATTCACCGGGCCACCCACCCGAACTTAGCAGGAAACAATTTTTCGCGTGACTCGCCAATTTCCACTTCGATGGGATAATCAAAAGAAAAGGTAAGATATTCATGGGACACGCAACTACCATTTTGTAAAAAGAAGGATATGTTGTTGGATAGAAAACTTTAAAAACGGGTTTTGCAAGAGAGGCCATGATAAACTCAAACCTTATTTGGAGCACTGAGCCTGCTCAGCGCTGAGGACCTAGGAAGGCACACCAGCACCCAGCCTCCCTAAACTGAAAGAGCACCCACAGGGAAGTCACTAGTGAACAGATACATTTTACTGTTTTTATCAAGTAAAATGAAATATTTGGTGCACGTAATTGTGGAAATAAGAGGAGGGAAGCTATGAGGAGGAAGGTGGCAGAAGGACTTCCTGAAAGAAGTGTTAGGTTTCCACTGAATCTTTTCATGATGTCCAGCCCCAGCTGAGGCGGTCATCGGCAACGAGGGGTAAGACATGGAGTGTGGCGCTGTGCCGAGGATGCCGCCGTGCAGCGTCAGAATTCCAGGTAAGCTTTCCCAGGACTTAAAAACAACCTTCAAGTCCAGGAAGCTCAGAGAATCCCAAAGAAGCTGGACCCAAGGAGGAACACACCAAGGCACATCATAATTACATTAGCCAAGGGAAAAATGAAGGAGAGAATCCTAGAAGCAGCAAGAAATAAGGAGACAGTAACCTACAAAGGAATCCCCATCAGACTGTCAGCTGACTTCTCAAAAGAGACCTTGCAGGCAAGAAGAAGCTGGAAAGCAGTATTCCAAGTCATGAAAGGCAAGGACCTACATCCCAGATTGCTCTATCCAGCAAAGCTTTCATTTAGAATGGAAGGGCAGATCAAGTGCTTCTCAGATAAGGTCAAGTTCAAGGAGTTCATCATCACCAAGCCCTTATTTTATGAAATGTTAAAGGGACTTATCTAAGAAAAAGAAGATAAAAAACATGTATAGTAAAATGACAGCAAACTCACAATTATGAACAACCACACCTAAAACAAAAGCAAAAAGAAGCTAAGCAAACA
>CM052551.1:31429189-31625736 GCA_028533065.1 Trachops cirrhosus
GGTAGATAGAAAATAGACGGGGAGGGCAAGAATAGTAGGAGAAATGTAGAAGCTAAAGAACTTATGACACATGGACATGAACTAAAGGGGGGAATGTGGGTGGAAGAGGGTGTGCAGGGTGGAGGGGAATGAAGGGGGGTAGTGGGACAACTGCAATAGCATAATCAATAAAATATATTAATTAAAATAAAAAACAACCTTCACTCTCCAAGTGTTACGGACACGCCCTTGTGGGTGGAGCCTATTAGTACGTTCAACCTCGAAGATGAAGCAGCTTCCAAACGTGGGATTGTTGTCTCTTGACCTCCCCAGAAACATTTTAGTGTAAAAACACAGGAATCCCTGATTCTCAATGGTGAGCTGGGCTTGAGAATTTCTCTTGAACTGGCGTTTGAAAATGTCACTCGACTAGTGAGGAGCTACTGAGGCTTTATAGGCAGTCCCTGAACTGGCTCGTTTTCTCAGATTAGCAAATTCTCAGCAAATTACATGGTCTTTCTCATAGCTCCCAAGAGACCTGCCGCTGTGGCTGTGAGCCTGCATTTGTCCTCAGGGCCAAAGCTACTGATAAACATGGGGATCTTGATAGGCCTAGTTCCTATTTTTCCCAAAATATGTTCACTGAAAGAGAAAGATCAATATTTTCATAGATAAGTGAGAAAGAAAAAAGGTCCCTTTTATGTCTAAAACAAGTAGTGAGTTCTAGAAGGCCCCAGATTCCAACACATTTCCCCCATTCTGGGCCTGCTTCTAAGGTTGGTTTATATTAATAGTTTAGATTATTAATAGTTAATTTTCAGCACCGAACATGGTGGCAGGCATACAGTAAATGACTGACAAAAAGAAGGTTCTTAAAAGGCATGCTGAATAAATGATACTTATAGTAGGCAGCACCCAACCCCAGATAAGCCAGTTATGCGAGATCAGGATCTGTCTCCTGACAGGAAGGATGGCAAGAACTAGGAAGGAAATCTAAGCCCCCAATAAAAGGGCCACAGCCCCCCAGGTGCTCTTGACTTCGAGGGAGAGCCGGGATGATAAGGGAGGCTGTGTGCAGTGCATATGCGCGTGCACACGTGATGCTTGATCTGGGCAGCCAACCACAGTTCCACCCCGCCTTTGCTCTGTCACTCGGGTCTTGATGTAGTCAGCTTCCACGAGTATTGGTTTAAGGACCAGACGGGGAGAACAAAGCAGAACAAGCTTAAAACCTGCAGCAAGGCATAACTGGAAAAATGTAGCAGGGACAAATATCCAGATTTCACAAGGTAATCCATCCCTTCATCGGCATGAAATTTATGGGATGAAATCCATCCATTTCCAGGTGTTTGAGTGAGTATGCTTCCACTATTCATCTGTCCCTAAGTTAGGGACAACCTACTTTGTAATATTTGTGTAGCATCTATTTTAAAAGAATCACCTGGTCGAATGTGGAAACGTAATTGCTGCTACCATAGTAAATAAACCCCAAAGGCAAAAGTGATGGGGTGTTGAACAGTGCTTTGCAGCGTCAGGACCCAAAACGGTTCTCTCATCAGAACCCCCAGGCTGCTCACTCACTTTGTGAAGCAGCAATGGACACAGAAATGCAGCTTTAAAAATCTAGGGATTTCAGGATTAGAGGTATCAGCTAAGCCAAAAAGCTTCACCTTCAGCCAAAATGCTAGACTGATTAGGTAAGGGAAGGCTTAGTGAAGTAGAAACACTGGAGGAGGATCTCAGTTAGGTCCTTTTGCAGCAAGCAGCAGACTCCCCCACCGGTGCTGGAAAAGAGGTTCCTTTTGTTTTGGTTTGGTTTTCCTCCTCCTATTCGACCTCAGGAACCAGCAGAGAAGGGCAACCCCTCTCTGTCACCCAGTTCATGTGCCCCAGTTCATGTTTTGTCCCAACAGCTGTAAAAACCTAGCTCTTTTCTTAGGAAGGAGAGTCAAAAACAAGCTAGGCTAATTCGGAAACAAATTGAAACTGTTTCTTCTCAAACTGTATCTATTTCATAACTCAGACAATGAGTTCTGGGTGGTGACTGAGTACTCCCGAAGTGCCAAAGTGCCGAAGTGCCGTGTCTGTGGCATTCATGGTCGGGATTCACATTTCTTTGCCATCAGATGATATGTTTTTCTTCAAAAAATATTTCTAACGTCCTTTTTGTACTTTGCTTTTACAAAGTATGTTTAACTGTTGGACTCTCAATAATCTGTGAAATTTCAGTGTTTTTAATTATTTTTCTATAATATTAATGGGAAATTTACCAATATACTATGTATTTATTTTAAAATGTTGACTGGGTATTTATAACGAAAGATTTTAATCAGAGTAATACCAACATTTTCATTAAGAAATTTTCCAGAGCAAACTTGATTAGTTTTTAATGATTTCGCTATAATATACCTGAATGTCACTTTCTTTGTGTATATCTTTTTTCAAAATTTTTATTGTATTTTTTTCCATTACCACTTTGTCCCCTTATAACTCCTTCTCCCCAATCACACACACACTTCACGCTTGGAGTTTTCTGAGCCTCTTCAATCTATGGGTTGATGCCTTTAATCAGTTTCTTGGAAGGTACTTGATGGTTATCTTTAAAATATTGCTGCTTCTCATTGTCTCCCGTCCTCCCAAGACACCAAGCACACACGATTAACTGAGTTCCATCTCTCTCTTGTTCTGTCCAATTATTTTTATTTTCTTTTTCTTCCTGTAATCCTGTTTAGCTATTTCCTTTGTACTTATATTTGACTACACTAATCCTGCCTTCTGTCACATCAAGTATGCTATTAATGAATTCTTATTATCAGATATAATAGTTTTAGATTGCAGAATATCTGATTGATTCCTTTATGTAGATTCAAATTTTCAGTCGATCCTGTCCATCTTTTCATCCCTTTTGTACATCTATTCCTCCACTTTATTTAATATGTTATAATAGTTATTTTAAAGCCTGAGCTAATTCCAACATCTGGCTCATCTATGGGTTTGCTTCAATTGCTTGCTTTTTCTCTTGGCTGTTAGTCTTGTTTTTCTGCTTCTTCACATGCTTCATAATGTCTCACCCTATAGGGAACATCATCATGTGTGAAGGGCCTTAGTGACTCAAGTGTTTGTTATTTCCCTCAGAGGCTTTGCACTTTCTTCTCAAAGGCAGATAGGGAGCGAGACAGCTCACCTCGACCCAATGAGGAATTCAGCTGACTTGGAGCTAGATGGCAACTTCAGTTAGAAACAGCCCACCTCTGTACCCAAATATCTCAAGGAGAGTGGAGTATTTTCTGTAGACCTGTAGGGAGGGCCCTCTAAGTACTTTAAGCAATGAGATACTGCACTCTGCTTTCCCAGCCCAGCCTCCTAGCCTCTGGGGCCACCGCAGCACTCAACAAATGTCCCTGGGGAAAACTTGGTTAAGACATCTGAAGCTCTCCCAGGTCCCAGCTTGTCGGCTTCCTCTACCCGTTTGTCTTTCCCTGGTTGAGTCCCTCTGTCTAGACCAAGCCTGACTGACCCTGAGCCTATGACCACATTTGTAAGTGTCTCCAGGCAAGAAAATGGCCAGTAATCTCAGCTAACCTAGGGAGAGAACACCCCTCTGGAATTTTAGTTTATGTAATAGCTCTTGCTTCCTAGTTCTCCAATATTGTTGAAAATACATATTTTTGCAATTTATCTCATTTCTTTCAGTTATTACAGAAGTCAACAGCCTCCCACAATACACTACTGAAAAGCAGAAGTTCCCACTTGTCCAAATTAATTCTACAAATAATTTTCAGCATAGAATAGAAAAGCTTTTACCAATATTATCCATTTCATATTTTACTGACATGATTTTTATCTAGTTCAATTTTTCCATGCAATTTTACAAAAAAAATTGATTTGTTGATCAGTATTTTTGACCATATGAATTACATCATTCATAGCATCTGCCATTGTGAGTTTTCATATGTGACCGTAGTTTCTACCAAGTTTAATTTTACCCATTCAAATTGTACAGATCTAAATTTAGTTGAGAAGATTCCATTCTTTAGTCAAGTTTTAGGTTCTATTTACCAAGTGCAGTTTTAGATACTGTAATGTCTACTTTGCACTGATTATTTTTGCCAGGAATATCCATCAAGAACTCAATAAAAGACTGACGCTATGTACTTAAGTCTTGCTTAATTTCTAAGAAAAGTGTGTGCAATTCTCCTCAAATAGTCCTGAATTTCGATTCCTGAATTGGTCAAGTGCATTTCCAATAAATTTCCTTTACAAGTAAGTGTCAGTCTACACAGAAATAGTACCTAGTGTTGGCAGTGCAAAGAGCAAAATGACAAAATCAGAGTGGAGGGCCTGTACTGAAAAGCAAGATCAGCATGCCTTGCATCCTAGTTGGAACACAGAGACCCCAGGAGCTGAAACAGCTCTAAGCTGGAGGTGAATTCATCTCAACTTGCTTTGTCCTTGCTTCTCTCCATGATTCTGTTCTTACCTCTTCTCTACCAAAGAGCTTCCTCTGATGAATCATGAGTGTTCTACTCCCTCACCACTTCAGATCTCCCAGAGTCCATTATGGCGGTCCTGGTCCCTCTCTCTGTATCACGACCTTTCTGCTTTAATCCCCTTACCTTTCTTTGATATGATGTCTGGGTTCAAAGTTCTGAGAGAAGAAATGCGACTAGCCAGCCCAATGTAGTCTAAGGGCTCCAAGGACCCAGGTTCAGGAAATGTAACTCAGGCACGTCTCTAAGCCAGTATTTCTCCGTGTGATCTGCAGATGACCTTTGGGTCTGAGAATCACCTTTCTACCTTCCACAGCCCTATGTCTTTCCCCTAAGTTATACTTCCCTCAGCCGTAAGGGAAACCAGGCAAGAGGCTGCTGGGCTCCGGGCAGACCTGCCCCACCCTGTACCACACACACAAAATAAGCACCCTGGGGTGCCTGAAAAAGATCCAGTGTCAGATCAGTCTGGGTTCAAAGCCCAGTTTCACCACCTACAAACTGATCCTGAGTTCCTAAATTCTCTGAGTCTTCATTTCCCTATCTATTTAATGAGAAAGTTGTATCTGCTGTACAGAAAGAAATGACGTAATATAAGAGAGAGCCTGACACAGAATGAGTCAAGTTCCTTTTCTTCTGAGGGCCAGTCCATGGCGTCACCTTCACACACGCAGAGGATACTCGGTAAGTGGTATGTGGCCAGGACCAAGCAAAACGCAGGAGATGAACCCAGGAAATAAATGAATGAATTTGCCAGCAAGAGACATTGTTATTTTTCTACTCCCTGCCAAGCCTGATTTTCCCAGAGAAGCTGCATTTCTTTGGATAACTCAGCAACCACTCCATCCAGATATAGTCTCTCAGGCAGGCAACATGTTTACAGTCAAAACGCTCACTTCCACTTCAAGTTTCCAATCCCCTGCTGCTACTTTCTGCAAACTTAATTAATTAGTTGCAGCTAACATTTGTTCAACCTCATGCAGCAATTGGGAGACTGAAGGAAACGAGCTCTCATAAATTAAAAACATTTCAAAATATTGTCTTCTCCCAAGAAAACATTTCTTTCTTTTTTTTTTTAAATTCACACTCCATTTGGATAACTTCAAGGTTTCAAAAGAAAACAAACAAGGGCATTCCAATTAATGTTGATTGTCTTTAACTATTTCACAGCCATGGCTCTATGTTGCCACTCATTATCTTAAGCATTGTCATCCCTTTAATAGGTATGCAAGGGGTCCTCTACCTGTCTCCTCTGTGATGCTCAGGTAATTATATCACATTTGGTCCTGGTGTGAAAACGCCTGCCACATACTCCATCTGTCGGCAGATTAAGATGTGCCTAAACCCTAAGTGATAATGTTGCCTTAGAAAATTAAAAGGTCAAGTGCCATATTGAAGGCAAGCAGGGACAGCACATTTTTATTTTTCTTATTGATTTGTTTGTTTTACCACCCAGACATACTGCGACTAAGTTATAGGAAGAGTGGCTGGGAAATGGGCCTGCAAGCTAATGTCACCCTATCCCAATAGATTCGTCCAAGGGTTTCCAACTGGGCATTCTGGTCTGCAGGCCTAAGAGCTACACGTTGAGTATGTGTGACCTGGAGGGGAAGCTCCTCCAATGACCAGTGAGTATGAGACAGTGTCCCAATTGCCACTCTTCCAACACCTGCCATGATCTGGGGGTAGCATTTCCTTACAGAAAAAGGCTCCATAGTATTGGCTGTGTCTGAAGCGCGTGGTGGGTGAGGCGCTCTGTACGATTCTGCGCAAACATGAATTGCCACTGTTGCTGCTGTTATGAGTAACGTTGCAGCAAGAACCTGGCATTTAGTGACCTGAGTCTTAACCACAGCTTTGCTCATAAACTGATCGACTCATTGCCTGGGATACGAGAGCGAGCAGGTCAGGGTGGTGAACAGTGACAAGTGGAAGAGACAGTTTTGGGGGCTGCGTCTGTGGGTTTCATGAGACTCCGACAGAATGGCCATGACTGTGTGGAGTGATCACCAATTTCTTTTTCATTGTATTTTTATCTTTTCTGTGCTGATAATAATTATAAGATTCAAAAATATGCCGCACACACAATTGTTAAGGATCATTGCTTGGTTATACAATGGTAGCAGAAGAGAACAAAAGGGGAAACTTCCGAATGCATAACCTCCCTGGTTAGTGTGGCTCGGTTCGTTGGAGCGTCGTCCCATGAATTAAGTGTCGTGGGTTTGATCCCCGATCTGGGCACATACCTGGGTTGCAGGTTTGATTCCTGGTCAGGGCACATATGATTCCCTCATCCAGGTGCGTACAGGAGGCAACCAATCGGTGCTTCTCTCTCACATTGATGTTTCTCTCTCTCTAAAAACTGTAAAGATATGTCCTTGGGTGAGGAGTAAAAAAAGAATGCATAAACTAAACCTCTAATCGCTAAGTCAGTACCTTCTTTTCTAAAAAATGTGAGGGTGTGAATGTTTTCAGAGATTCAGGTCAGCACTAGAAAACAAATCAAGCTATTATAACAATAGAAAAATCTTGGTTTAATTTTGTATAATACCAATAGTTATTTATATAATACTAATGGTTACTTATATAAGTGGAGATAAAAGTATCTCCACTTATACCTAACTAGAATAGACATGGTAGTTAGTATAATGTTATATATCAGATTATGTTTGTTCTAATATGTATTATTCTAATATGTATTTGCTTTTGCTCAGTTTTAACACTGTCTTGCTTGTGTGTGTGCTCAGAGATTGATAGAGTGAATCTCTTTCTCTACATATATAATATATTCATGTACATTTTATATATTGGTGTTCAAATAGAGATAAATATGTAGAAATATATTGGGTTGGCCAAAAAGTTCACTTGGTATTCTCTGTAAGATGGCTCTAGTAATGCTTAATTGTCTTTAACTTCATTCAAAACAATTTTGTTAGGTTGTATTGTGACAGGTGTCCTATCAGCATGCATTCAAAAAACTTATCAAAATTGGTGAATTTTTGTGTAGCTATTTTAACATTGAAGATGGAAGAAAATAAACAACATTTTCAGCACATTATGCTTTATATTTCTCTACAGGCAAAACAACTAAAATGCAGAAAAAGATTTGTGCGGTGCATGGAGAAGGTGCTGTGATGGATTGAACGTGTCAGAAGTGGTTTGCGAAGTGTCGTGCTGGAAAGCTCCTGCTAGAGGATGCTCCACGGTAGACCAGCTGAAGCTGATGGCGATCAAGATGAGACATTAATTGAGAACAGTAGCCAACATATCAAAATACCCAATAAAGTTATTGGTAAAAATGAGAAATGCGTCCTTTATTTTATGAAAAAAACTAAACGGACATTTTGGCCAACCGAATAGCATAACCTCTGTCTCTCATCATACATATTTTATACACATTTTATATGTATTTGTACATGCATGCCTGAACAAGAATATACAGAGCAACCTCCATATATAGAAAGGGGGGCTCAAAGCACAGACCATTAGTTGCATATCAGTTTTCAATAGCCCTTCTCCTTACCAAGACAACCAGTCTTTGTTGAGGATGGAAGTATGTCCAACTAAGAGAACAATATTTGCAACATTACTTGCAAATAGGTGTGACTATATATGTCACTGCTGACCAATGAAAAGTAAGCAGAACTGGTGGGGTAGAGTTTCCAGGGAAGCACCGTAGAAGCAGGGCTGATTAGGTTGGCAAGCCCCTCGCCTTTTCTCTTCTCTCCAGTGTACTGACGCTGTACTTAAAAGGGATCTGAAGTGACAGATCAGCTTGGGATTCTGAAGTGACAAATCCATGCTGAAGGTAGCTAAGTGAAAAGGTAGAGGGAGGCTGAGTGTCAGCTCTTATCGGGTTTGGCCAAATCACCTTTGGATTACCTGACTCCATAATTCTTATATTCAAACTTTTATTTTTTCCAGCCATTTCTTTTTATTTACAGTGTGTAAAAAAAATGGGAAGTCACTATGAATCAAAGCATAAATACACAAACACAATATACAATCCAAAACAGGTGTACAGTGTTCAGGTATAAACCAAAGGGGATGTTCATTCCCATACACAGAGATCTGCTGAGTGTGCTGTTCCTGGGTTGTCTTCTAAAGATGGAAAAAATGACTCTGGTCATCAAGACTGCCACGGCCATATTAGACACTGGACTATCTAAGCCACTGTTTGGAAGCCTCTATTCTTAGCAGTCAAATATAATTCCTATTGGATGCAAGAGGAATATTGATCTTCATCCTAAAGAAATTTATAGTTTTGCTGACATAATAAGATAGGCATTTATGTTTGCCCTGATTAAACAACATAGACTTGTATATGGATTGAGTGCTTTACAAACAGTGGAACTGTAAATGCTACAGGAGTTCAAAAAAGAGGAAAATGTGCACTAGATTTTTTGAAAAACATCTTCACATGGAAAGGACCTGAGCCAGCCCTAATGCCCAGGGAGACGTTAATAATTACAGAGTGGGTTCTAGACAAGGAGACTAGAATGAATGCAGACACAAGGGGTGGGGAGCAGCATAGTTTGCTCAATGACTGGACCAGGATGTGGGGTAACTGAACATGAATTTGAATAAGTACGATGCAGCTAGTAGGCAGCAGCCTTGAAAACTCAGGCTGTGGAATTTGTATTTGTAGGTGGCATGTGGCTGTTAACCATCATTTCCTTGTGTCTTCCCGGCCCCTTGGCTACTCTCTAGTCTCATGTTTCTAACTGCCTATTAAGATAGTTCCACAAGACTTCCCAGGGTATACCATCCCAGGTGTGATCTGTTTAAAAATAGAACTCATTGCTTTCCTTCATCAAGAGATCACTGCTGTTATCAATCATCCAGCCTTCTAGTACAGAAATTTTGGAGCTGTCTTTGACTTATTTTCCTCTCCCAACTCCTATATCCAATGCCACCTCGTCCCATCTTTCCTTCCCTCAAAAATGGCCCTTGAATTCATTTCTCTCTATCCATTTCCACCATCACCATCTGGGGTTCTCTTTTAACCCTGTCTCCTGCAAAAGCCCCCTAATAAATCTCCCTCCTGACAGCTTCTCCCTGCTGTAGTTACCCTATAAATCACTGCAAGAAAAATCTTCCTAAATTACTACTTAAATCGCATTACCCGTTCCCCATCCCACACAGTCAGGAGCCTATATTCCACTTTGGAACTTACAGATCTTTCCTACCATTGCCACCAGAGCCACTGACCTTACTTCCCAGCACAGAGAACTGCACCAGTGTGGTCGTCCTCTGGGCCTCTCGGTGGGCCTGTCCCCTCTGCAGCATTCTTAGTTCCCACTCGCTCAGAATGTCCGCAGTTTTCCTGTTTCGGTTGTCCAGATACTCTTTACTCTTAGTATTCAGTGAGCTATTCTCTTCCTCGAAGAGACACTGATCACCTCTTTTCTGAATTCCCGGCCTGTTTACAGTTTTATTATGCAATATATTACTTCTAATTATTTATGTGTTTCAAGTTGATTAGGCAAGCAGATTGCAAGGGTGTATGATCCCTGGAAAGTTGAAATATTCCCCATCAACTCTCAGGGTTGAGAGACCTCTATGCTTCAGTCCCTGCCAGAGAAAATCCAATTACATAGCCTTCAACGGAGTAGACACTCAACAAATATCTATCCAATTAATAATTTATGAAACTTTTTCTGATAGTGTGTTAGGCCAATATAAACAATAAATACTTGTTGAGGATTTGATGGCAATGAACTGATTGACGTTTAAATGCGATGACACCATCGGGGGACTGATCACTCCTGCTTTCCATGCCCGTGAGTGCCAACTCTGCCAGGAGAGCTGTAGGTGCACTAAAACCAATAAAGCTTACAAGGACCATAAAAACTAAAGGAAGTTCCATCGTTGTGTAGAATTTACTATGGTTTAATGACTCCTGCTTCTAGTTTGTTGAAACCCCATTCATGGACAAATTTACCTCCAATTACTGGACAATTCTCTACACCATGTTCAAAAGGTAGTAATTATTTCTAGCTGAAAATTGAAAGGTATGGAACCGAACCAGCTGTGCCCATCCAAAATACCTAATAAATTCCAAAAACCTGTATCATCCTTTTTCATTTATCAGATCCATGTGACACCACTTAATATTTTTGTAGTTTTCTCTTTTGATTCAAAGGAAATTATTCTGTTAGCAGGCACAAAGAGAATACTTACTGAAAGGTGAGTCTGAGCAATGAGAATTATATCCTTAAAGAAACAATTCATACTCTTCCTATAGATGACTGATACATTTGCTCATTTCTCAAAAACAGAACAAAATGACATTCAGTTAATAGATATACACCCTTGTAAGTGTATTATTATTAAATCAACTACATTGCTTTGTTTTAACAGGCCATATGATACATTAGAAAAACTCTAGATAATGTGTTTTAAAAATTTTCCTTTTATCTTGACATCACTAAATGATTGGGAGTATTCACCATTAAGTTCTTTAATGACAATATCCTTTCTCTTACAAATGCCTTTGAAGTCCTCTACCGCCCTATTGCAAGTATTTGGATACTTCCCCAGCAAGGGTGGGCAAGAAGCCAACACAAGCCACCAGGTGCCAATATTACACCTGACAAATTAGCCACACGACTGGAAAAGGGTGGGTCCATCCTCCTGTTAGAGGTTCATTTCCTCTCATTTTCTCATGAACAGGAAGTCATTGGAATGGGGAAAAAAGCTTTCCTTAAAGACCCATATGACCAAAGGTCTGCACTTATTAACTCTTTGCTAACAAACAACTTGGAAGCGAGTTCAAACTAACCACAAGACTGTATTTACAGGGACTTGTTCGACCTGGCTGATAACCTGGGTTCAGGATGCTGTGATTTAGTTAACACTCAGGGTGTTCGTGGAAATGCCCTTGGATGTCATAGGGGATCATTACAGGTGACAGAGGAGCAGACCTACCTCAGCCCTTGCACAGAACTCAGGAAGCTGAAGATTAAAAGGATCTTCACAAGATCCAACCAAAGACATGGGTTAGGGCAAGAACCCTACATAATTGACCCAATTCAGCAAGACTGATTTACAGAATCGATCCAAATTTAAAGAATTTAATCAGAATTGACTGAGATTCCACAAAATACTGCACTCTATTCAAATACACCCCTTGAATGTAATGACTTGTAACTGTCTCCTAAAGATCAGTTATTCAGCTTGATGAGGGTTAAATAAAGAATAATGAAAGGAATGTTTTCCTGCTGAAAAGTAATTTAAAAAAAGAAATGTACACTTATACTCTTCTTAGTGCCATCCCCAGATGCCATCCCAAGAGATGAAAACTGTACAAGATGTCATGCATTTGTAATGCACACAAAATTATTATAGTGCCTCTTATACATGTATGCTCCTTAAAAGGTATTATAAGATGACACAGTGTACAATGTTCTACAACTTGCTTCTTTCACCTAACAACGTAACACTGACATCTGTTCCTGACAGTCCATATAGTGCATTCATTGTCAGTGACAAAGCAAATCAACTCCCTTAATTTTTTGTCAATCTGATACGTAGAAAATAGCAAAACACGTCCTTTCATTTCACATTTCTTTTACCACTAATGAGATTGAACATATTTTTTAAATTTAATCTTTATTGTATTTTTCCCATTACCACTCCGTCCCCTTATGCCCTCTTCCCCTCAGCAATCACCACACTGTTGTCCATAACCATGAGTCCTTTCTCCTTTTTGCTCAATCCCTCCACTGGCTAAGCTCCCCCTACTCCACTAGCTGTCATCTGCTCTCCATCTATGAGTCTGTCTCTGTTTTCCTTGTTAGTTCAGTGTGCTTATTAAATTCCACATAGGAGTGAAATCATGTGGTATTTCTCTTTCTCTGACTGGCTTATTTCACTTAGCATAATGTTCTCCAGGTCCATCCATGTTACTGCAAAGGGTAAAATTTTCTTCTTTTTTATAGCCGAGAATCTGTAAAATTACTACTCCACTAGTAAATTACTACTAATTCATAATTAATAAGTTACTACTCCATTATCAGTACTCCATTGTGTAAATGTCCCATAGTTGTTTTATCCTTTCATCTACTGATGGACACATGGGCTGCTTCTGTATCTTGGCAATTGTAAATAACACTGCAATGAACACAGGGGTGCTTATGTTTTTTCAAAGTAGTGTTTTGGGTTCCTTTGGATATATTCCCAGAGTTGGGATCTCTGGGTTGAAAGGTAGATCCAATATTAATTTTTTTAGTTATATCCATACTGCTTTCCACAGTGGCTATACCAGTCTGCATTCCCACCAACAGTGCAAAAGGGTTCGCCTTTCTCCACATCCTCACCAACATTTGTTTGTTGATTTATTAATTATAGTCCTTCTGACACTGACATTGAGCATTTTTTCGCATGTCTGTTGGCTATCTGTATGTCCTCTTTGGAGAAGTATCTGTTCAGGTCCTTTGCCCATCTTTTTTGTTTTTTTTTTTTTTTTGGTGTTGAATTTTGTAAGAACTTGGTAAATTTTGGATATTAATCCCTTATCAGATGTATCAGCGAATATGTTATCCCACTCTAAAGGTTGTCTTTTTATTTTGTTGATGTTTTTCCTTTGCTGTGCAAAACCTTTTTAATTTGATGCAGTCCCATTTGTATTTTTTTCTTTAGTTTTAGAAGATTTTATGTTTCTAGGAATTTATCCACTTCATCCAGCTTGTCCATTTTCTTGGCATATAGTTGTTCATAATATTTTCTTATAATCCTTTGTATTTCTTTGATGTCAGTTATTATTTCTCCTCTTTCATTTCTGATTTTATTTTGGCCCTTTCTCTTTTTTCTTGATGAGTATGGTTAAAGGGTTGTCAATCTTGTTTATCTTTTCACAGAACAAGCTCTTGGATTCATTGATCTTCTGTATATTTTTTTAGACTCCATGTCATTTATTACTGCTCTGATCTTTATTATTTCCTTCTACTTACTTTGGGTTTTCTTTGCTGTTCTTTTCTAGCTCCTTTAAGTGTGAAGTTAGATTGTTTATTTGACCTTCTTCTTGTTTTTTGAGATAGACCTGCAGTACTATGAATTTCCCTCTTAGAATTGCTTTCCCAGTATCCCACAGGTTCTCGATTGTTGTGTCCTCATTTTCATTTGTTTCAAAGTATCTTTTGATTTCTTCCTTGATCTCATTGTTGACCTATTCATTGTTTAATAACATGTTATTTAGCTTCCATGTCTCTGCATGTTTTCCAGTGTTCTTCTTGTGATTGATTTCTAGTTTCACAGCATTGTGATCAGAGGTGTTTGATATGATTTCAACCTTCTTAAGTTTATTGTGACTTGTTTTGTGTCTGAACATGTGGTCTATCCTAGAAAATGTTCCAGGTGCACTTGAAAAGTGTGTATATTCTGCTGCTTTGGCGTGAAATGTTCTGAAGATCTCAATTACATCCATTTGCTGCAGGGGTGTCCAACCCTTTGGCATCTCTGGGCCACACTGGCAGAAGAAGAGTTGTCTGAGGTCACACATTGAATACGTTGTAACACATAACCACAAAAAAATCTCATAATGTTTTAAGCAAGTTCACAATTTTGTGTTGGGCCGTGTTCACCACCATCCTGGGCTACATATGGCCTACAGGCCTCAGGCTGTACACCCCTGATAGTGTGTCATTTAAGGTCGCTGTCTCTTTGCTGACTTCCTGCCTGGAAGGTCTATCCACTGAAGTCAGTGGTGTGTTAGAATCCCTGACTATGGCTGTATTTCTGTCCATCTCTCCCTTTATGTCCATCAAGATTTGCTTTACATATTTAGGTGCTTTTGTGTTGAGTGCATAAATGTCTACTAGGGTTATATCCTCTTGTTGGATTCTTCCCTTTATTATTACGTAGTGTCTTCTTTGTCTCTTACCATAGCCTTAGTTTTAAAGTCTATTTTGTTAGATATAAGTATTGCTACCCCAGTTTTTTTTTCTTTTCCATTTGCATGAAGTATCTTTTTCCAACCCTTTCCTTTTAGTCTGTGTGTATCTTTCAATTTGAGATGGGTCTCTTGGAGGCAGTATATATATGGGTTTTGTTTTCTTAGTCATTCAGCTACTCTATGTCTTTTGGTTGGAACATTTAAGCCATTTACATTTAAGCTGATTATTGATAGATACGTATTATTGCCATTTTATTGTTAGACTGTTTTCCTGCTGTTGTTTTTATTTTCTTTCTCTTTTTCTTCTTCTTCTTAAAGTAAGCCCTTTAACATTTGTTGCAGTACTGGTTTGGTGTTAACGAACTCCTTTAGTGTTTTTCTTATTTGGGAAGTTCTTTATTTCTCCTTCAATTTTAAACGGTAGCTTTACTGGGTAAATTAGCCTTGGTTGTAGGTCCTTGCTTTTAATAACCTTAAATATTTCATGCCACTCCCGTCTGGCCTGAAATGTTTCTGATGAGTAATGACAGTCTAATTGGTGCTGTTTTGTAGGCAACTACTGCTCTTCTCTTGTGGATTGAAGGATTCTCTCCTTGCCTTTAAGCCTGTCATTTTAATTGTGATGTGTCTCAGTGTAGGCCTCTTTGGGTCCAACTTCTTTGTGTCTGAGTTTCCTGGACTTGTGTGTCTTTTTCCTTCCAGATTAGGGAAGCTTTTTTTTCATTATTTCTTCATCTCTTGCTCACTCTCTTCTGCTGGTATTCCCATGATGTGGATATTGTTCTGTTTCATGTTGTCCAAAATGTTTGTTAAGCTCTCCTCATTTTTAAAAATTCTTTTTGTTTTTTGCTGCTCTGCCTGGGTATGTTCTTTCTACCTTGTCTTCCAAATCACTGATGTGATCCTCTGCGTCATCTAACCTACTGTTTATTCCTTCCTGTGTATTATTTATTTCAGATATTGCAGTCTTTATTTTTGACTGGTCCATTTTTATGGTTTCTATATCTTTTTTCATGCTATTGAGTATCCTTATAATCATTACTCTACACTCACTCTCTGATAAATTGCTTGCCTCCATTTCATCTAGTTCTTCTGGAGAATTCTCTTGTTCTTTCATTTGGGATCTGTTTCTTTGTCTTCCCATTTTGGCCGCTGCTTTGTATTTTCTACCTTCATTGTTAAACTAATCAGCCATTAAACTGATTAGCTGTTAAAGTATTCAAGCTGTAATCTGCAGTCCAGTTTAAGCTCCACAGGGTGGGGCAGATTAATTTCTGTGGGCGGGGCTCTTGCTTCCCCAAGGCTGATACCACTTGGGGAGGAGTGCCCTGCCCAAGAAAGGTGGCTTCTGCAGTATGGGGAATGACTTGTCACAGGGAACCTGGCAGCTGTTCCTTCAGTTCTCTCCCTGGAGCCAACAACCCTCCTCAAGCATCTCTAATCCACTTTGCCTTCCCTCTGCTAGAGCCCAGGGTAAGTGGCTACAAACGAAATTTTGTGTGTTGGCCATTTAAGAGGCTCTGAGTCTCTAGCCTGTTCACCCCAGAAAACAGAAACCCTGCTGCTTTTCACAGCTGGATATTACCTGGGTTCCATTCCAGCTCTAGTGCTGCAGGCTGGGGAGCCCAACTTGGGGTTTATATGCCTCAGTTCTTGGAGCAACCCCCCTGGCTGCTGAAATATCCCTCTGGCACTTCATCTGCTGCCCGTGGGAGTCCTGCCATCCCTCTCACATCTGCTCTGTACTCCCTACCAGCCTTGTTGTGGTTAAGTGGTTTCTTATGTCTGCCCATGGTTATAAGGCTTCTCTCTAGCTAGTGTTCAGTTGGGTCTTCAGGATGCTTTCTCTACAGTTTAGCTGTAATTCCAGATTGGTCCTGGGAGGAGGTTAGTGTAGTTTCCACTTACTCTGCCACCATCTTGGATCTATGTCCTGGTGTCTATCACTGGTCCATATTCACAGAGATTTTAAAAAATCTCTCTTATGACTCTTGGAAGGGAAAGGAAGCAGGTAGCAAAGCTAAGGAAGGGAGGAAAGGAGTTTAACCTTCCCTTTGGTGAATGTCTAGGAAAAGGAGACTCTTCATGTGATCACTGCATCAAAGGGAAGTAAGAAGTTTCCATGCTGCCAGTCACAAAGCCACCAACAACTCACTTCCAATGAAAAAAGAAACCATTCACTCCTACACTGTTATAAAATACTTCAAGCCTAGTTTTCAGATGTTTGCTAACCATTGCAATATCTCCTCTGAATTGCTTATTTTATATCATTTGCTCATTTTTGTGAGTAATTTATATGTTTCTCATTAACTTATGGGCACCCTTTGAATAATGGATAGTAACCCCCTTTCCTGTAATGTGTAATTTAAATGTCTTGTCCCAATCTGTCATTTCTCTTTTGACTTTGTGATTTTTTAAAAAATAAAGTCAACTCTGTCAGGTTTTTCTTAATGGTCTCTGAATTTTCCGTCTTTTTTACAAAGACCTTGTCACCCAAGATGATTTTTTTTAAGGTTCATTCATAGTTCCTTCCAATGCTTATATACATTTGATCTCTATTTTAGAGCTTTATTCCATCTGGAATTTACTTTTGTGTATGGTATGAGTCCAGATGGAGAGCCAGTTGTCCCAACACCATGTACTGAGCAGTCTATTTTTTAGCCACTGATTTGAAATGCCTCCATAGTATCTGTTAAATTCCTCTATATTCTTAGATCTGTTTCTGGACTCTAATCTTTTTGGTTAGTGAATTTCTCTATCACTACATTTGTATATGAATTTCATCACCACAATTATGTATTGCTTAAGATGAATAGTTTGTTTTGCTAACTACTCAGGTAAGTCCCCGTTCACTTCAGTTTTTGTTTGTTTGCTTTTCATGGCTATTGTCATGTGTTGCCCTTCCCCGTGAACTTGAGAATAGACTGCTCCAGTTCCATTACAATCCCATTGGAAATGGGATTGCATTTCAATTTATAGAAAAAACTGAGTGAAATTTTTACCTACTAAATGCATTTGATTGAAAGCATAATTAAAGTTTCATAAAATCAAATATTTTACAATACTTTTAAAAGTTAAACCAGTATAATAAAATGTATGTTTTGCCATTATTGCTATTTTATCAAGACTCTCAGGAGATGGAAACTCTTCTTTTGGATCGGCCACTCATTCAAGCAGACAGTAACAATTCTGTGCTAGGAAACTGTAGTATGGGTCATGAGCACACAGAGAGGTGCTCGGTATAGCCCAGGTCTTTGGAAATGCATACCTAACTCTCCAGGTAAGACACATAAAAGACATATTGATATATGCAATTTACACATTGGTATAAGGCAGCTTATATTAAGAATCAGATGAGTTATGTCCACATTAAGAGCACCAAGAGTTCAAAAGCAGGAGATTCATGATTGGAGATCTCAAAGGGTCTCTCTCTCTCTCTCTCTCCCATTTTACAAAAGAGAATGTTAAGGACCAATTAGGTTAAGTCATAGAGCTCAGCAGTAATGAAAACATCAGGTCTGCTGATTTCCATTCCAGGGACCTGTCCTCTGCATCAAGCTCTCGCTCCTTTACACATTTATTTGTAGACCAGTTTTGAAAGATCTAGAAATCTGTATCTGTGAAGCAGTAGTGTCCTTTAGAAAACTCACATTTATAACTGTCAATACTACAAACTAGTGTCTCAAATTCAGTTAAAAATAAAAAGGTTGCAATCAAACAACTCCATTACAAGGGTGTCTTTTGATCTAGATGACATCAATAACAGATATTAATGATGTTTCACTTTTTGACCAGTGGTTTTGACATTAGAACACATAGCCTGTGACTAGGTAATAAAATGGGAGGGAGGAATATTTTTTTGCCCTTTTAGGCAATTCATCCCCTTGTCACATTTTAAAGCCCTCAGGTAACAAGCCCTAAGACCCACAGGAATCTTTACACCTGCGGAGAAGAGATTTCTAAACTCAACATCAAATCCACTTTTGATTTTCCCTTGAGTTTGTTTCTGTCAGTGTTAGGCAGGTAACACATTTCAGCTTTTAAGCCATGAAGTGATCTTTTTTTAGAAAAAAAACCTGCATTCACAGCTTTAATCTTATATTTCCATGCGTATTGAGTTAAATGTTGTAAAACTATCAATTCTGTCAAAACCTAGCAAAGAGAAAACAGGACACCATGCAATCTTAATGTCCAAACTGACTAGTGATTATCAGAAATTAAATGTGCAGGAATTCCAAATCTTTTTTGATCTGAGATGTCTAGATAACTTTTGTTTTTCCATAATTGTATGAGGTTTCTACATAGTATTTAAGAATCAATTATATTGCAATTGATGTAATTAACTCTAATAATCCATTAAAAGTCAGTAGGAGGGCTATTCAAGTCCATAGAAAAGAAGAAGTATATTATGAAGGTGTTATTAACCTATACAGAATTTTACTAGACATTTTCTTTTCTTCCATAATAAATACACAGTGGTTAGGAAGGCTGTCATTATAATTTAATGCGGACAATAGCCCATCACTTCTTTTCCCATGCAACCCTTAACTAATTCCATGTACTGTGCACAAGTAAAACGAAACCTTTCTAATCAGGGTACAGGCATATCAATCATCTGTTAGTCCCTGATTAAAGAAGAGGTCCTTTGCCAGTTTAGTGGAAGAGATGTGGGTGCTAGCGGAAATTTCGGGCTCACCTTTTCTGTCAGTTGACAAGTCTTAGTTTTTGATGGCTGTTTGTACATTGCAACTAATCAGAGAGTAAACAGCCATGGAGAAATTCATTTAGAAATACTCTAGCAACCATTCCATTGCCATTGGAAGCTTGGCTACATGCTCCCTTCAGCCTCAGATGAACTGTGGAGCATTCTGTACCTTTTAAATAAGGAGAGATGAGAACTACTCACCTTCACAGCATTCCACATGTCCACACTAAAACAGCCAACCTCAACAGAGCTGGCCTGGTCATCCTTGGGACTCCAGGTCACAGGGTAGGTCCTGGGGCTCAGCTTGCTTCCCAGGCCCTCTCCATTTCCAGGAAAATGAAGTCAAGAGAGCGCAGTTTCAATCACAGGTCACCTAACAAACCCTCTGTCCTTTTCTGAAAGGGCTCTCACCTCTCACCAGGTCGCAGTTCTGCTTTTCCCGTTTGATAATGAACATGCTGTTCTCTAATATTTGCATGAAAGGACACTTCAGTGTTAGTCATAGCCAGTTATCCTACTACAGGCTTCATTAAGAATACAGACTGTGTTAGCTTCTCCTGGCTTCACATACACATCACAGCAACTGTCCCCAGCTACGTGGACAGCAATGTCATCAGGAACAACACCTTCCACACTGAGAATAGCATAGGTACAAAGCTGCAGGGCATGGGGGGGGCGGGAAGAGCCCAGCATGCAGAATCAGGAGACTTGGGATGAGCACAGGCTCAGCCACAATTGGCTATGTGATCCTTAGAGTATCAGTCCTCTGTCTTCCCATCTGTAAAGTGGGCATGAAATGACCCCACATCATAGGGCTAGTATAAAATCAGCCTCATAACATTAAGTATAAATTAGACAAACATGTGAATAAGCCTTGTGAATCAGAAAACACTGCAAAATCTGAGACTATGTTTGTTTCAAGTCGCCAAAAGCTCCGAAAGCCAAGGAGAAAAGGAATAAAGCAATCGTTTCTCAAACTTTGGTGCACACGAGATTCATCTCAGGACTAACTTCAAAGTGCACGTGCCTGTTTCCCAGGTGATTCAGAGTCAAAGTACAGGCTGAGAAACTCGGGGATAAACAGCTGGCTGAAAATGGATTCTCATCCATTCATCAGATATTTGAAGCTTGTGGAAGCTTTAGAGGATACGAGCAATTACAAGATATGTCTCAATGTCGATCAGCCTCAGCTCTACGTGTAGAAAGAAGACACACATCCAGAAACAGATATAATATAAGGCTGTGTGTGTCAAGGCAGTAAAGGCAGTCCATAAGCAAGACCTCTTCTTCGTGTTCCTACATGAAGCCCTGATAAGCACACACCTGTGTTCCCTGGAAGGAAACTTGGGATCCCTCTGATGCCTCAAGGACTCGTGGTTAGTGCTTCGTGTTCCCTTCTGCACGAATCTCCCTGCTGGGCCCCGAGAGTCAACGTGGGTCCTGGAGTCTCAGCCAGGAGTCAAGGTGAGAGTGTGGGTCCCATCTCCTCCATGAAAGCCGGGCCTCACCGAGAGGTGACCTCTCTTACTCAAAGGCTTCATCGCGGAGATGGAACAAAGACCCCTTTTCATTCTGGAGAGCTCCTGTTTGCTGTGGCGCAGGGAAAGATTGAACAAATCCACCAGAGGCATGGGCAGCACAGTGACTAGAATATGAGACTTCCCCTCTGAAGGTTTCACTTTGAATCTCCTCCCTAAGGCCAGTCCCGGAGAGAGAATTTGGACACAGCAAAGCAGTGGCTTCAAAGTCACAGTAACTTTCTATGTGCCTGGGAGGAGATGGAGAATGTCACCTTCCTTTTTTCTGAAACTCCCATCGTCACTTTACAGGTCGCAAGAACACAGAAAAAAAAGACACCTGGTTGGTCCAGGAGTCAGGAGACCTGGGTTGTCGTTCTGCCCCTGCTCGTAATGAGCTGGGTACCCATCTCTTTCTTTGGCCACATCCCTTTCCAAAGAGAAAAATTCAGGAGACTGACATCTACTCTGGCTATTTCACAAGGTTAACGTGAGGGCTGGATGAAAAACTTCTTTGAAAAGTAAAAAGTGGCATCGTGCGATACAAGAAATTAACAGAAAAGCCCCAAAGTTAAAATTTCAACCTCCGAATGATCCAGTTTGCTATGCCCCTGCCATTGATGCCTTTGCAGACACAGACGCGCAGACCGGAAGTCTGCAGACCCAAACCCGCTGGGCTCTCGGGGACCCATGCAGGTGTCTTTGTCTCTCCCCAGGCCTGCAGAAGCTTGAAATGCTCCCATCCTGTTCTGCTCTCCACCCCCGGCCTCCACCTGACCACACAGACCTGGAGGGACCCACGGACCTCTGACCCCCACCACATTCATGTGACACCTTTGTTCAGGGCTAAAGTCACTTGAGAGGGGAAAAAAATACCTCAACCAGGAAATAAATCTTTTACTGCTATTTCATCCTCCCCTCACGTGGCGCTGGAATATCACTTTAAAGAACATTCTTGTGGCCTTTCCAGTTCTTTTCCTTTAGGTCTGCAAACAGGAGTCGCCCGTCCAAGGGGAAACTACTCCCCAGCAGAGCAGCTCTTCAAAGGGGACTTCTTCGGGCAGGAAAAGGGAATGTCTGATACTGTGGCTGAATAAACAGACTCATCAAGCCCAGTGCCAGATTGGAAAACCAGGCCCTGCGAGCGGCCAGCCCGCCAGCCACACACCTCCCGTACACTGTCACCCCGGCTCTCTCAGCTCTGTGCTCCGGTCTCCCTTTGACTCCCTTCCATTCTGCCACCTCCTTTACCAAATGCCTCAGGTCCCTGGATATGTGACTATAGTTTTTATTATTATTAATTGAGTGATCTAAGAGGCTCCACAGATTTCGAAGCTCCCTTTTGAATCACACACCATTCCATTATCTTGCCTCATGAAGTTGGCTGTGTAGGTCAACATTCTCAGATCACCATGGTCACCACCAACCTTCCTCTGAAAGTGCCTCCTTTGAACACTCGGTGGTGTAAGCCCTGGGTAGGCAGCTGATAATACTTTAAAACTTCATGGATGCTCCAAAGGTCGTGATTTTCAGGAAGAACTAAAAATTTCCAGAATCTAAAAGGTAATTGTTTACCCTGGACTTTGAAATCTACCAACCCCATTTACAACTCAGCTCTGGGCCTCACAGTCTAAAGCAGAAGTATTTCCAAATATCTAAGCTAAATTTATACTATAATTAGTTTTTCCACTTGAATAATTGGTCATAAGTGAAATTCCAAACTATAGGTCATTAGCAAGGCTTGGGCTTAGAAATTGGAATTTTCTTTTCCATATTGGAAAATTTTTTTCTTTTTAAACAATTATACTGGTAAATGTTATGGTTATTGAGATAATCTATACTAACCAATTTTAGTTATTATTTGTATATCTCTACATGCTTGCATGGATGGAGACGATTGTCTGTGGGTTTCCTACAACACATTATCCATCCTATCAGGATTTTTTTCATCCATCCAAAAACTAGGTGGAGGATCTTACTCTGATCACTGTGTTCACTTAGTTTCTGAGCCCTTTCTTAAGTACTTCTTTGAGAAATAGTTCATAAACTTTTTAAAGTTCAGGTTCCAAGAAAAATAACAATAGCAAAAATCAAAATAAAGCAAATGGTTAAAAAATTACCTGGTCAGTAAGGATCTCTGAGACCCCAGAAACTGTCAATTTTCTTTCCAAAAATGAGTTCTTAACCACTCAACCATATCCACACTTTCCCATCAACATTTATGCAGACGATGCTATCTTCTCAAAGACTAGTTGAGCCCCGCACTGTGCATCTATCCATTCTGTATGCTCATCAGTAATTACTGTGGAATAATCACAAGAACAATCCAATTGTTCCTGATGTCATCAATCACCACCAACAAAAGTCCAGACTAGCCACAAATTAGTAAACTTATTCATATAGTTGCCCTGAGCTGTGTTTTGTCTACCTTTGGGGCTGGAGGAAAAAATTTGAATTCAGCCACTCAGATACTGACAAACAATACCTGGATGGAGATTCAGAAATATCTCATCAACAAACAAATTTTTTAAACGGTTTTTGTATAAGCACCACCATCAGTTGCCTATCAAACTAAGAAGAATAAGAGTCAGTGATTACTTTTAACCAGTAGGAGTTTACCAGGTACCTCCTCTCCTTTTGACATTCACAGATAAGGTTCTCAATTATGCAATCACCGGCGCAAACATCCCCTTAGACATGCTGAAGGGACAAGGTGGGAGACATTCATTTCAGTTACCTTTGCCCAGGCAGTATTTGTTCTGCAGATAATAAACTTTGGACTTCTTTACCCAACCAGTCATCTTGCACAAACAGTAAACTCCCTCAAAAGTTTCTGTTCCCATAGGAGCCTTGAGAAAACAAAATGGAAAAAAAAAAGCATGATTAAAATCTACTTTCTTCGGTCAACATTCTAAAATTGAGCAATGTCTCAACATCTTAAAAGGGACTGTCCTGGCGTCAGGTTGAGAGTCAGCAAACTCCCTATTGATCAAATTACTGAAATCAGTAATAACCGGAGTCAGAATTCTGAGGTTGCAAACCCTTGTTTTGTAACTGTTTCCTATTCCTCCACGTAGCATCGGGAAGCCCTTATCCACATTCATCCCTTGTAAGCAGTGGTTTCTAGCCTTTTAGGTCATGAAACTTTCTCAACCAAAAGAAAAGAAAAATAAGCCATATTCAATCTGTGCATTTTTTCCTTATAAATTACATATGTATTACTGTATTGTGTGCATCAAAATATACCCCCAAAGTTATTTATTTTAGGTGAAATAAAGAATTAAATAGAAGGTTTCATGTGTTCTTTCTGCACTGGATCCCTTTGGGATCTCCATGGGGTGTGGATCTCTTACTTCTGAACCCACTGCTTTAAGATTGCAGTGGCCTGTCTTCTCTGAAACTCAATCACCACCTTGCACTAACTGAAACCTATTTTCAAGAAAAGACCTGTTATCAGTCACACTCATCTTTTGTGAATAAAGACTCATCATTATATTAATGCTTCCAGCAGGATTTGCATTTTAAGTGTATACCTAATTATGAGAAGGAAGCTTTATCTCATGTTAATGTAATGTCAGGAATAGCAAAACAATTCACGATATTTGGAGGATGGAAAATATTTCTGGGTGGCCTGGAAATCAGACAAAGGGGGTACCCCTTACATACTGGGTAGGCAGGGGCAGCACCAGACTTTGTACCTAAAAAGGTTTCAGGGCCGGCAAATCGGTTAGAAGGAGGAAGAGCGGGGATGATGGCTAGATTTTTCCTGAGGCAACCCCAAGTTTCTTCTTAAATTATACGTTCCTTTAGGGGTCAGAGCAGGGGAATACTTAGATATTACAGAGGGACAATGTAAGTCCTCCAAGCCCCGCTTGTGACTCCTTCACAACCAGTAAAAACAAATCTTGATAGTAAGTTTCCACACGGAAATTCAAAGGCTTAGCAGGTAGCCTCAAGTTGAAGAGTAAGACTTTATAATTTAAAAAAAAAATCAGTTTGACCCTAAATAATCAATCACACGTGCTTGCATAGAGCTCATGAACTTAATGTTGATCGTCAATTTATGAAAAGAATTTTCCCAGAGGAGCAATAACCTGGATTATTTTCATCTTTGCAAATATGAAGTTGAGGTGCTTTATAAATCTAAGTAATCCATTAGACATATGTATTGATGTAATTCATCAGGCAACTATAAGGTAGTCTACTTGATTTTAAATTATAAAAACAAAGGAAAAGGGAGCGTGATGCATGTCCATCAACTGTTGAAAGATGTCTCCTGCATAGCTATGTATACACAGACGTATATTTGTGTCTGCAGAGAAGCTCCTGCCATCATTCAGTTTACCATCCAGTTGGGCAAATCAGGTGCCCAAGGAAGGCTGCAAAGTGATAAATCTATCAGCAGGCACAAAAGAGCATAACACCAATACATCAAATACGTATGTGCTGACCAAATGCAGAGCAGGCTATGATTAAAATCTGTTACGAATACCCAGAGAAAGTAGGAACAGGCATTTCAGCTAGATAAATAAATGGCATGACAAATGGAAAAAAAGTTTAATTTAGCAAAGCATAAGCAGGGGACACAAGAGTCACTAGCGTGAGACAAGTATCCATATTGATGAAGTATGAGCTATGATGTTAAAGTTAATGGACTGATAGAGGAGCCTTGTTGTATGACCATTGAGCCAAAACTTAGTTTGGCTTGAAACATCCCCTCCGATGTCCTTTCATGTTCTGCGAGACCACATAGCTATACAGGCAGAAGAAGGAACAATGGTTTCATGGCAGAGAACGTGACAAGTGTGCACAGGAATTCTGCCTGCCCTTGGACATTTTCAGGTTCTGACCTTTGTTTCCTCCATATCAAGGTATTTCTTGTGTCATCATGAGCCTCTTCCCCCAACCCCTCCTCGCTGTCACCATGGAAGGGACATGAACTATGCCAAAAACGATAAGACCTGAGAGTTGCTGAACAGCACCAATTCTTCTGTCAACATTCCTGTTCTGAAATCCCCTTTCACTTAACAAACCTAGTTCACCTTCCTTTAATGACACAAAGGAGAAGAAAACTGAGGCAAAGAACCAAATACTTCTCTCCAGGAGATAACTCTCAGGTGGGAAAGTGGAAGACACCGCCTGTCCGGTTTCTCCTACGTTGTCTGGCTCCCCTCCTGCTTCGTGACCGTCCCGAGTTGCTCTGCTGCACTGGGCCCGAACTGCTCAAAAGATGAAGCCCATCAGGAGCAAAGCCTGACTTTTCAACTTCTCTTGCATTCCCTAGCATGAGTTTAAAAGCTAGTTTCAACCTCCATGCACAGCAGGAACTCAACATGATAAGCCACAGATGAATGTCTGCTTTGCTCTGACCATGTTTTAAGGAGTGTATGGATGGATCAGCTCACCAAGCTGATCATCAGGATATGGACCAGAGAGCCCAAAAATGACCAGACCACAAGTTATCAGAATAGCTGTTTGTCCGTTTCATAACCAAATATACTTAGTATTGACAGTTATTGTTTAGCAGTTGATTGTAAAAACTGTCAAGTCAAACTAAAGTTATTTAAGCTAGATTTTAATCTCCCCAAGCCAGAGGCCATGCCTGTTTTGTTCAACACTTTTCCCCGGCAGCTATCATAGTGAGTGTCACATAGTAGGTGCTGGTGGTAGCTTGTCATTAAAATGACCACCATCAGTTCCTTCCTTCCTAGAATGCACAAGCCATTCTACTCTTGGGAGGTGAAATCTATTACTCCAACTCCTGAAATCTGGGACACTGGTGACTGCTTTGACAAACAGAACATAGAAGTCAACCCGCATGACTTCCAAGGCTAGGTCTTAAGAGGCTTTGCAACCCTTACCTGAATGTTTTGGAGCACTTGTGCTGAAAGAAGGAAGAAGACTGATTACAAAGAAAACAAGAAGTTCTGAGGACACCAAGCTAACTACATGGGGTGGGGGGAGAGAGAGGAGATTCCTGGTTAACCCAATGACAGATATATCAGTGAAGAAACCTTCAGATGGTTCTAGCCTCAGTCGCCATCCGACTGCAATCCATGAAGGGCTCCAAGTAAGAACCACCCAGGTGAGCCTTCAAGAACCAAGAGTGATAATAGATTATTGCATTATGTCACTAGGTTCTGGGTAGTTTGTTATACAGTAACGGATCACAGGGAAAAAGTTCTATGTTAATTAATAAAAGAAGCCACTTAGAATAAAGGGTTCCTAAAAAAACCCCAATGAAATCCATTAAATAAATTATTAAGGTGATGTCAACAGCATAAATATTATCAGAAAATTGGACAACTCTGTGGATAATTAAAGCCAAGAGGAAATCTGCTACAGAGTAGAGAAAGTAATTTTTTTGAGAGTGGAATTTTCCAGATTCACTAACCATCTTGACTGTATTCATTAGATGATTGCTCAATGCCCTACTTCCCTTTATACAAAGTAAACTCATGATTGTGTTTCAGCCATGAGTCTAGGTGCAAAGTAAGAGAAAAACAATTAACTGACAAGGAACATGGGTAACCAAGGGAAATAGACCTTGCGGAGCCAGATTTTGCTGTGAAGACTCTAACTCTTCTGTTCTTTTAATTTTGTAAAAAAAAGATTTTGGTCCAGGTACACTGTGTAAAACAACTAAAAATAGCCTGAGATCAGGGTGGGTGGGGATGGAAAAGAGAGGCTAGATGCTGGGCACCAGCCGCTGCTACATCACCACATCCCCCATGATTGTGCTATTGTGCACACAGCACTCTTCAGCTGGATGCAGTCACCTCCTCATAATGATAAAAAGATTAATTAGTGACCTGATCCATATCTTTCATTTTTTAATGGTTGTAAATAAGTCAGAGTCATTTTATCATTATTTTTACCATGGGCACAATAGATTTACCCTTGTTTGATGAGGAGAATAAATATTCAAGAGGGTGTCTTTAATCTTCCATGGAGCTTTAACTTGGTACCTTTCCAGATGAAATCACACCGGGGTCTGGCCCTCCCTTTCCTTATGGCTGAACAGGTCCTTCCTAACGTTCAAACCCACCCCACCTCCTCTTCACTGAGATACTCCAACGCCTGCCCCACCGTGAACTGATAAACCTCACATTCCTGAAAGAGGTCCGACTCTGCCAGAGCACAAAGGTAGTGTTCAAAACCAAATGAACGAAATACAGAAATACTTTGTAATTCCACAGCCAACTTGAGAATGCTGTCTAAAACAAAATATATAACTGACAGACTCCATGAATCCAATGAACTAGACTGCTGTCGAATCCTCCTCCTTCTGGCTGTGCAGACAGAACCCAGAGCTCAAGCTTAAGGTCACTTGTTGAGCAAGCAGCTCTTCACGGCCACTCTAAGGAGGCAAGGCCAGAAAACGTCTTAAGCAAGGGCAGAATCTAGGGCAGTCGTTGGGGAGAATTATCAGATTCTATGGACAGGAGTCCTTGAAATCTGACTTAAACACATGAGGACAGCTTTCTCATTTGCTATTGATTCTGCTGTCATCCCATTCAAATCAGTTCAGGACAATTTGTTGTCTGGTCCGGCCTGGCACTGGGGATAGAGAACTGATTAAGCTCTGCTCTCAAGGAGCTTTCAAGAGAAAATGCGTTATGGAGGAATGATCACTTGAATTTCCTAAGGGACGGACAAGGAACACTTGTGCCAAACATTTTTTGTTGAGACTCAATAAGTAGCATCTTTGTCCTAAGCTCCCTTCTGTACTACAGGTCTGAGAGACTAGAAACTACATTTCCCAGGCTCCCTTGCCAGTAGGGCTCTGGGTATAACCTGCCTTTGAGAGGCACAGGCCTTGGAAGGTGGAAGGCAAAGGCAATTTTTATCAGTAGCTACAGTCAGGTGGGTGGGCACTGGCAGACAGCAGGCATGGGGCTAGGTGTTTGCTTCTGTGCTTCCTCCTGAGAATCACCGGTGTTGGTGCTACAAGCGGCTGAGATCATCAATGGCAACTTGGCTTCCTGGTGATTCCTTCACTTCAGATTTCCTGAAAGTTGGTAACAACCTCCTTGACCATTTTTCCCTGGCTCTCCCAATGATTCTGTAAACCTCTAATTCCTTACATGCAGTTCCTTCATCATGGAAATATACCTAACATATATGTCAGAATGGGACAGGCATATTTCAGTAATAAATCCCAAGTCTGAGCAGCATAACAAGGTACAGATTATTTCTTGTTCAGGATGTAGGCTGAGTGACTTCTGTCCTGTAGCCACACTATCTGAATACATGTCATCCAAGATCCCTGGGGAAGAGGAGGAGAGAACGTAGAGAAAACACAGGCACTTTTAATTCCCTGGACCAAAGTTGGCATAATACTTCTGCTTGCTTACACCCCATTAAAGAATTGGTCTTGCCCTGGCCATGTGGCTCAGTTGTTTGAGCACTGATCCATGCACTGAAAGGTTGTTTGTTCGATTCCCAGTCAGGGTACATACCTAGGTTGCAAGTTCAGACCCTGGTTGGGCACGCAAGGTAGGCAACCAATGTTTCTTTCTTTCTTTCTTTCCTTTTCTTTCTTTCTTTCTTTCCTTTTCTTTCTTTCTTTCTTCCTTTCTTTCTTTCTTTCTTTCTTTCTTTCTTTCTTTCTTTCTTTCTTTCTTTTCTTTCTTTTCTTTCTTTCTTCCTTCCTTCCTTCCTTCCTTCCTTCCTTCCTTCCTTCCTTCCTTCCTTCCTTCCTTCCTTTCTTTCTTTCTTTCTTTCTTTCTTTCTTGTTTTCTCCTTCTCCCCGCCCCCATTTCTCTCTCTCTATGTTTCCATCTCTCTCTCTCTGTTTCTCTTTCTCTCCAATCAATGGAAACATGTCTTCAGGTGAGGATTAAAACAAAAAAACGAATTGTTCCTATGGCTGCAGTTACATTGCAAGGGAGAGGGGACTACAATCTTCCCCTTTGCCCAGGAAGAAGAAATTGGGTGAACACATTGCCTTATGTCTGCCATGAGAGGCTTCTATTTTTCAGACTAAACTAGACTATTGTATTTTGTGCCAGATGTGGTGTCCTATAACAAAACCCTAAAATATGTGGCATCGCCTTTGTAGTCAGGCTGCTGGAAGCAGATATATTAGGCTGGGCAGCTGGAGATCCATATCGGGTAGTGGAAAAACACTGGGCAAAACTGTTGTCTTTAGGAACTTGAAAGTCAGACCACATGACTCTTGGGCTTGTAGGTGAAAAAGAGCATGTGTTGGTTGTTATTGGCTGCTTTTCACAACACAGTACAAGAAAAATAGAATATCAGGAAATAATTAGCTGGTTCTTAAACAAAGATGAAAAGAAAAACGGGCACTCTTCTGGTATCAATTCCTATATTCGTCAAGGTAAGTAATGCTTGCTGGTGTAATGAGCACCCTCCCCAGAGTTTAGTGGTTTAACCTATCAACGTTTACTTCTCACTCACAAAAAGTCTAATGTGGATATTCTTGGTTGGGCAGCTGGCCTGGGCTCCACTCCTGCAAAAGCCATTCAGTGATCCAGATTCCTTCCAGGTAATGACTCTACATCTTCTAGATATGGGTGACATCAAAGTTGTCCAGCCAGAAGATGGAGAGAGAGGGTGAGGTGTGGGGAAGGGGAGTAGGGAGAAGAGAGAAACCAGATACAGTGTTAACGGAAAACTATAGCGATACACCTCTTTACAATTCAGCCCACATTCCACTGATAAGAACTAGTCACATGGTCCAGCATCACTGCAAGGGAGGCTGGGAAATGTAGTCTCTGGCTGAGCAATTGCTTGCCCCAAACAAGTCTACACTGTGGAAGTGGAGGATAAATCTTCACTGGCCAGACAGCCATCTCTGTCACAATACTATAAAGGTTTGGGGTTTCTTTTTTGTTTGGTTGGTATGCTCTTATGCTCTTTCCCCCTCTTTAATAATAACAGCTTCCTCCCGTTCTTTCCAACTTCTCTTCCGGTTTCCTTTGACCTGTACTTTCTCTCTTCTGTCTCTTACTTGATCTTAACTTTCCTCTCTTATCTCACTGTTAATGAGCATTAATTGCAGCATTCCACTCTCTGAGCCATTTCTAAGCACAAGGTCAAGAGAAAAAGATGGACTGTGATCTTGTCGGATTTGAAAAAGAAGCCATTTCTGGGCCTTTTCCTTCCAAATCAAATCCCATCTGCTCCTTACTTTGTAAGTATAGGCGGTGCAAGGGGGAGGTTAAAGTAAATCGAAGAGGGCAAACAAAATATATGCAAGATTGCCGGTGCTTTGTACAATACCCTTCCTTGTTCCATGTTCTTCCTTTTTTCAGGTTTCCTGCTGCCTTTGGGGAAAAACTGTCAAGTGTTCAGTTGTTTTCTCTTTATTCACTTGTTAACCGAGGACAGTCACGTATTGATAGAGACCAGTCATCACCACTAGGTGAGTCAGGAAGAGGTGATTCGGACAGTTTTCAACTGTCTGATAACACAACCGCAGTGCCTACGGGGGTTACTTTCACATGCCGCCGCTTCCACACACTTTCAGTTTGAGGGAATAAAGACACACTTTGGAAAGTGTGGAACTGGAACGCGCTGTAACGTGCACAGGCCACACTCCTCCGTGAGAGGTAGCCAGCACGAGTAGCTATTTCCTCCCCGGAACCTGCCTCACTCTGTACTTTATTTGGGGCCTTTAGAACAGACGAATGGGCTTTCGCTCCTGCCCAGTAGTTCCTGTCCTTTGGAAAAATCCCAGGGTCACGAGTTGGGATCGGCCTGCTCAGAGATGTGCATTTTCTAGCTTTAATTGAAATCCATGTTGACCAAGACTCAACACTGTCAATTTTGTGTCATTATTTGTCAGAGTCCCCATAAAGTCACGGCCTCACAGCATCTTTCTATTTCTGTGTTTGCCTTCTTTTCTGGTGGGGCAGCTGACAGGAAGCCAGAGCCCCGGGCCTTGTCCAGTTTCTAAAGACACTTGTGAGGGTAAGAGCAAAAACAATAATAGCACACAACGGGTTTTGTATGTTCGCCAGACGCTGTGCAAGCATCGCCTCATTTAACCCTTCTCAGAAATACGTCAGGCAGGTACCATCATTATCATCCCTATTTTATAAAGAAACGGAGGCTGGGAGAAATTAAGGCACTCCTCAAGGAGGCATATCTATTGAATGTTACTTTAAGAACTTCAACTTGACTCTATTTGACTGCAAAACCTGTTGTTTAACCATTCTACTACCGGTCTATTTCCAGGAAAACTACCCAAAAAGTTATCATAATGGTGTTGTGGGCAGAACAGGGTCAATCAGCAGAAAAGAAGAAAAGCATGCAAATTCCCATGGAAATTAGTCATAACAACCATAATAATTGCCAACACTTTTTGAACACTTACTATATGCCAGGCACTGTTCTAAATTCCTCACATGGATTTATAATCCAAGGAACCATCACAACAATCTTAAGAGATAAATGTTACTTATTGTTACCATCTTTTTCTTTTCCTCTCTTTTATTTTTTTCAGAAACTGAAGTACAGAGGGACTGTGTTAGAGGATCACACAGCTAGCGACCAGCAGAACGTAGACAGGCTGAAATAGGAACGTGATGAATCTGTCGGTCCCCCGCGGGGATAAGAATGGGCACACTGGAAAGGTATCTCCGGGCAGTTCTTCAGCATGGCTTACCTTCTGTGGCTCGCTCACAGTCCGGCCATCCGTAGGTAATGAGAATCAAAGGCCGGAGCCCCAGCTTCTTCCTCGGTGTCAACGATGCCCGAGTGTCCCCAGAACAGTCCCTCCTTCCTCCCTCACCAGACCAGGAGGCTTCCAGTGCCAAGGAGCTCTTCTGTCCCATTGAAAGCAAAGAATGGTCGCCTCTGAAATAAGTACAAAGAGCAAGCAAATTTAGTCAGTTTATGCAAAACACAAAATGGCATCTGCCATCTGGAAAAATACACCAAAGCTGTGAGCCGTCAAGCCCCTTTCAAGATTTTGGCATGTAAAATCAACATTTTTTTTAAGTCTGAAAGGTCCATGTGAACTCCCAGTTTCATTAAATATAATCCCCCTCCCTGCTTCCTGTCCCTGGCCATCCACTGTCCCATTACACACATTCTGTCAGTTAATATATATATATTAACTGACAGAATATATATATTATATATAATATGTGTATTAATATAATATATGTAATAATAATATAATATATATATTTTTAAAATTTATTATATATAATTATATATATAATTTATTTATATGCAAAGATCACTGAGAAGAGTCAGAGGGCTTTTATTAAGATAATTTTTAAAATCCTTTTTTACATTTAAAATGTTTTAAATAAATACACTTGCCCTGTATTGAGTATACATTGGGGTGGGCAAAAGCAGGTTTACAGTTGTGACTATGCAAAACCCAGCTTATCCTTATATTATTTTTCTTTAATTATTTGTTTATTTTTTAAAATTTTCCACACGAACAACTGTAAACCTACTTTTGCCCACCCTGTATGTCGGGAACCGAAAGTTCCAAATTTGCGGGTTGATGCTGCTGTTGTCTTGAGGGTCACAGACTCCTGATGGTGCCTCCACCTGCTCTCACTTCAAGGAGGTCAAGAGGGATGAAAATGAGGAGGGCCACTCTGGCTTTGCCGCGGTGCTGGACAGGGGAAGGAGGGCGTCCAGGTAGAAATGCGTCCAGCAAACAGAAGTAGAAATAAGATGCTGGCAATGCTGATGTTAGAGTTATGGTGACATGGAAAGAATTTGAGACCTAGAAAATCACTGATGGGGTGGGAGGGGGAGGCTGGTCAAACCAAACGGACTGGGAAGGGACAGAATCGCAGTGGAGGGTGAACTTATCTATGGGTTTAGAATCAGGGAGGCTGGAGCATGGGCAGAACAGCAAGTAAGACAAAGCACTGGGCCAACGCACATGCAATGGCAACTAGATGCAGTCAGTGATCCCCGTGGGCCCGCTCCCTGACACGCACTAGGTCATTGCCACAACAACTCTACGTGGGAGGTACTTTACAAATGACAAAGGGGGTCCAGAGAGGTTAGGTGACGTGCAGGTAGCAGTGTCTAGATTGAAAGAAGGGCAGTCTGATTTTCAGAGTCCATCCCAGCAGGTTTTACTGACTGCCGTACAGCCTAGGCTAGAAAGATACATGCCACGAGACTACCCATTGTCCTCTGATGGTGGAATGACAGGTGACTTTTATTTAATGTATTGCTCTGTATTACCTTATTCTCTATTTTATAATCAAAATGTTTCCAGGGTTACTAAGAAAAGGAGCTAAAACTTGCTCAATGAAGGAAAGAAGCTGAAATTTGATCGAAGAAGAAAACTTGGTTTTCTCAGGAGCAGAAGACCCTATGAGGTCAAAAGCTGGTTTGAGGGTCTGAGTGACAGCCAGAGTTAGTCCCGGCTCTGTTCACATCAGGGTCCTGCCTGTACCTGATCAGGATATATTTTTTATTTGCAACTATTCAGCTCTTCCCAGGACAACACCCTTCCAAGGCTGAGAGGATGATTCCCAAGGCTGGACCTTTGGGAGCTGGGGAGGGATTGTGGGGGACAGGGATGATGGTCTAGGGGACAGTTTACATCTGCCAGGCCAATGTGATCAAAGCATTAGTTTCTCCACTTCTTAGTACAATCTATCCATGTGTGTTTGAGCCCTGCCTGAGTCATTCAGTCACCTCCACTTAGAAGTGCCTAGTGATGGTATTTTTCAGTTGCATTCAAACAAATCCTCTTTTGACCATTTCTTCACCCTTTCAATTTAGAGAGACATGCTGAAGTTTCCTGGAAGTTAGTGCAGTGTGTGTAGCCTGCTGTAATGGAAAGTCCCCCAGATCTCAGTTAAAACCCTAGCTCCGCTGCTCATCAGTTATGTGACCAAAGGACAATTTATTTAACTTCTTTGGTCCTCAGTTTCTTCATCTATAAAACTCAACATGCTGGTTAGAAGGATTGGACTGGCACAACAAATCATCATCATCATCATCATCATCATCATCATCATCATTAACAGAAACAGTGACAACATTAGATGCTATACCACATAAGTTCCAGCAGAAAACCCATTCCTGCCACTTCTGGGAAGTTAACAATTTGCTACAAAAACGATGTGACAATGGACTCCGACATATTATTGAAATGACATTCTCCAACTCCAGGGGCTGAGGAGCTTGTTGCTATCACAGAACTCCCTTTAGGGCATTCTTTTGAGTGTCACTTACACCAGTTTGGAAGTAATCTGCTTGCTCGCCCTTCCAGCAAAGGATGTCACAATCAGCTAATGGAAAGTGACAAGAAGGGATATAATGAATGAGAGGGAGTTAAAGTTTGGGATACAAAAAAAAAAAAAAGAGCCTTGTTCTTTTCGGGAATGCACAATGCTAAGCATACCATGTTAAATCGTGCGTGTCAAATAATGGACTAATTAAGAATCTGCATCCATTTTTTTTCCACATCTCATTTTTGTTGTCCTTTCTAAGACGTATTTTCAAATTAGCTCTTAGCTCTTTAAATAACTACCAAGGGGAAAGAAAAGAAAAAGGTAACCTTGTCTATCAGAGATGCACAAGATAAACATAAAAGGAAATACTCAAGGAACGGAGCTGGGAGCTTTGTGGGAAATGTCGGGAAGTTTTACAGTCAAAGCAGCAACTCCTTGAATAATGGAATTTAATAACATATAATAAACTATGATCCAGGAGAACTCTGATTCAATCCCACTAATTGTTTGAACCAGTTAAATGAAGGCAAAGTTTATCGTGCCAGCACGCTGCCAATGCCACTGAACACTGCAGGGGACAGACAATTGTTCCCAGCTGCCTACCTCCTCTCACCCAGAAGGCACATGGTCCCTGTCTTCTAAACACTAGGCTGAATCCCCAGCCTTCAATGGCAATCCTAGTTCTAGGACTTTAAAGTCACAGAAATGTAATTTTTGCAATCAACAAACTATTGTATTAAGTAGAGAATACAGGGGTAACTAGATACAAAGCCCCCAATTAGATTATAAAGAATAATAACCAATATGCTTTCATGCTAATGCCGGAAAGCGAAAAAACCTATAATAAATCTAGTTGAGCACATGATCATAAGCACTGTTTTTCTACCTACATAGTTCTGTTATATTAAGGTAGACTCCAAATAGAGAAACATGCGTTTGTTTTTCACTGTTATTGAAAAGGGTGCTTTTTTTTCTTCTTAGTTTGGATCATTTTACCAATGTCAAAAAATGGAAAGGTGTCATCGTGAAAAAATTATTTTCTCTGTCATTACTCATTGATTATATCTAAGCATAAAAATGAAGAAAGGAATTGAAGCAATTAGCTGGGTAATTCAGGTCTCCCCCCGAAGATGAGAGGTTTCTAATAAAATGCATTGTTTTTGCCTGAATTATCAAGAGAATAGCCTTAGTTTCTACTTTACTGTATTAATGTGGACCTGTGTATTGATGAAAAATATTTTATAATCATTTAAAGGGCTTTTTAGGTTTTTATGACAGCTAAGTGTGTTTTTTTAACATAAACTTTAATGTACCTCAAAAATACACACTCTCAGATTCTATAGAACATTTTGCAAAGCAGCTATTTAAATGACTAAACCTAAAAAATGTTAAGAGTAAGTATTCCCTTCCCCTTCCCCAAGGTCCACGAAATCCTGGTTACATTTGGGGACAGAAGGGGGAGTGAAATACCTTCGTAAGCCGAGAGTCTAAAAACAGGAAAATTAGTATTGTACCGTGGCTATGAGAGCTAATAAAGAGAACATGGTTAAAAGAGATTAAGGTTCAAATTAAGGTCAGAAAAGAGACTGATTGAGGAAAACTGTCGTGTTCCGTTGCATGGCGGTTTAAGTGAGACAGTTTCCCCCCGAATCGGTCTGAGGCTGAAAAATTACACTGTTGGGGTTAATAAAGAGGCCGGGCATTTGTTTGGACTGAGACTTCAATTAAAATGTTATTTGGGGCAGCCAGAGCTAATGTCTTGCTTAGAGGTAAACTGAACTGCCTTTTAAGAGGATGAAAAAAAAGGAAAGAAAAAGAAAAAGAAAAAAGACCACCTAACCTGTCAAAGACCCTGAATAACTGGCAGAAAGAATTGTGTTTGCTGGACCCGTGCCCAACTCAGCAGTGAGCATTCTTAAGGGTTTTGTGACATCATCTGAGGTAGCTGAGGTTTACTGAATTTTTGATCGCGGCACTGGGTGAGGAATCTAGTGTTCAGCTGAGCCTCTTTGAGACAAAGAAAAAAAACCTGGTTGGTGAAACACGCCAAGGTTTTGTGTGTGTGCATGTGTGTGTGTGTGTGTGTGTGCACGTTTTAATGCCACAAATGGGGTAGGACCAAGAATTCTGGGTCTTAGTCTCATGACTCTAGCCCAGGGACAAAAATTGATGAATGCAGTTCATTGAATGGCTCGGTCCATATCAATTGGCCCGCAGTTAAAAACAAAAACCACCAAAGTTTGCTTTCGTTTCACTTCTTCACAGTGAGTGGAAATCCCCTGTGAATAGGCTCCTCTCCCTTTACGTTCACTCCTATATTCCACAAAGGCTCATTAGCCATGTTTACTGGGGCCACCTTGGTCAACAAAGCAGACGCTTTCCGGACTTTATGAGGCTTGGTGTCTGTAAGTAAAAATAAAAATGAAAATATATGAATTGGTACGATGGGAGGAAGGAGTATGGAGATAGGGATATATTCCATTTTTTCTCCAACCTTTTTCTTAACTGATCCTGAGAATCGTGACTATTTGAAGGCCTCATTGTCATGCACTGGGAGGGCAGAGGGGAGGGCTGGTCAATGGCAGATAGAAAAATACGTGATTTTCTGTTGGGGAGTTTGGGATCTGGTGGTGGAGATAAAGAGAGCAATGCCCAGAGAGAGCAGGGTGGGACCACTAAAACGATGGTATTAGAGCCAACACGAACTTGCAGTACCGACTTGGATTGGAGTTTCTTGTGCAGAGAGAGGTACAAACACAGCAATGAAGTCCTCTCCTGGTGCAGAACAAGAAGAGGCCCCAGGGCGGGGGCCGAGGCTGTGGCAGGGAGAAGCGGCTCAGACGGCACACACACAGGTGCCTGAGAGTCCAGGCACGAGGACGGAGCCACTCCTACTGCTCGTCTCCTCCGTGCTGTTCAATTTTTTTTAAACTAGCTCTCGAGAATGGACCCAGTTTGTCTGGATGGATCTCAATTCAAACTGACCCCGAAAGTCCAGTTCTCTCATTCAAACTAAAGAAGAAAATGACGAAATCATGAATTCCCTTCTCCTCTTGTTCCACCAAAATAAAAACTAAAGTAAGCTAATGGAAGATGTTTACTCTTCAAAATATCCTCTAAGGAGAGAAAGCTCAGACTTAAGCTGCACAAAGGCATGGATCTCCCCCCCTGAAAAATAGGGAAGATGACCGTTTGAAAACAAAACGCCAATAATGAGATCACCACTGTGGGAACAAGGCAGCCCGCAAGCCGAGAAGGAGCACAACATCATCATGAGAACTACGTCTGCCCAAGCCGTGGCAAAATCTGCCAGGCCCAGATTGCCTTCATTAGTCATTTAGAAGCACGGAGATCACAGGAAAAAAAAGAATCCTCCTCCTCCTCGCTGAGAAAGAGTTGATCATCGGTATAAATAGAAACTGATTAGAACACCAATACTTCAAAGCATAAATATTTCATTCACCAGCCAGTTGCTGCTTTGCCCTTGGCAATTAAGGAGAAAGTATGCAATGCCACCCCACACAAGGTGTGACCGTAATGGACTTTAACAGGAAATTAAGTCTGCTGTGAATTCGTGTCGGGTGTGCAGTGAGCACACAGGCCACGTTGTCCCAGGTGCAGTCCGGGACCTTGGGAGAAATAAGCATAACTACACAAGTCCTAGCCCTCTTTACTACCCTTCGCTCTGTGGGGTTTGTCTGAACCAGTGTGTTTCTCATTCAGCCAGTGTTTGTCAGGTACTTTGTGGATTCCGGCATTGTGCTGGGAGCTCTACACTTAACAAGACAACCGCAGCCCTTCCCTCTTATTATCCCCAACTTCTCGCCAGTCTCCACTGTCCCCTTACCCGGCTTAACTTCATCATGACCTGACGTTGCATCCTATCTTATTTGCTTCTTGTTCATTGCCTCACTTACTAAAATGCAGGCGCTGTGGGCAGGGACTCCGGCTGTATCACGGTGTGGTATCCCTGACACCTAGGCCACATGGAGGGTTCAAAGGGTTCAATGAACAAGGCTTACATACAAATGACTTACTCATCTCAATTCTGAGAAGCAGAATAAAGGAAAACTATAGGTGTTATGAGCAGGTATCGCGAGAGTTTCTAACCTCCCAAGTGAGGGAGGCCTTTCCTGAGCAAAAGACTTTTAAGTTGGAGTCTCAGTAAAGAGAAGGGTTTGGGAGACCTCTGAAAGACAGGTGCATGTGTCTAAAGGTGCTTGTGGTATTGAAATCATAGGCACAGGAAGGCCAGTGCCGTGGAGACATGGGGAGAGTGAGGAGTTTCAAGAGATGAGGCAGGAGCTGTGGACAGGGGCCAGATTATGCACAATCTTGTAGGGTACATTCAGGATGTTGGACTTTATCCTAAGAGCAAAACAAAGAGTTTTAAGCAGTGACATGATCACAATTACCAAGTCATGAATCTGTCTAATCAACACAAAGCAAGCATTTTAATCTGAGCATGCTGACATCAACTGGGCATAAGAAATGGCTGGAATATTTCAGCATGGGCAGAAGGGATGCATGAAGACTTAGCCACACGACTGAGCAATCAGCAGAGGTCCCACCTCACAAGAGGCAACGTGGGGAGGGTGGCCACAGCACAAAGGTGGGAGTCTTGGTCCCCTAAGAAAATAGGATAGAACCTAGTCACAGAAAGACAAAGTGCACCCATGGAAAAGTTAGAGGGACCTCAAAAACATCAGTGAACATGTTGCCTGCCTCGTTCTTCCTTGGAGGCCATCGCTACCATACTAGGCTCTTCCTTGTCTGTCAGGACAAATGTTGCTGCCCCTTCTACCACCAGGCCTCCCTGGGTGCTTTGAACTCCAACAGTAAGAGACCACTTCAGGCTCCACAGAGGCGGTGTGTCCCCTCCAGGCCTGTATGAGCTGCCTGTCATTCTATCCCTCTCTACTCTCATGGAGACTCCTGACAAACTGCTGGTCCGCCCACATGGTAGGCGCCCGAGAAATATAATGTGAGAGAGTGCTACCCCTTTCTAGCAGACACTTATCGAGTGCTTATTTTGTGCCAGGCTCAGTGTTGAGGCCTTTTTATGCATTCTCAGTTAAGCTTCGCAACAATCCCATAAGGCAGGTGTTGCTATAATCCCCAAATTGCCAACAAGGAAACTAAGGCTCCGAGAGGTACCATGACTTACTGAAGATTTCTCTCACTATGCAATGGGGGGACATGAACTCGCTTCCATCCCTCTCCTAAGCCCAGAGTCTGATTCATTACTTGCTTAGGATCACCTCTTCCCTCGATACTCTAAATTGCCACAAAGATAAGCCTCAGAGCCGCTAAGTACTTTGTGTCGACGTATGATGCTCATCACTATCCTACCTAATGTCTTCCCAACCATACTGTGAGTGCCTCAGATGGGTCTTATTTATCTTGGTATCACCAGTGCTGAGCATGGATGGTGTCTGACACATGGTAGAGATGTAAATGAATGGATGAATAGGCCCAGGGCAATCGCTTATAAACTCTAAACGTGCCCTTTCAGAAAATACATTATACACACATCCAAACAGATGACTGACAAATTGAAGAAGGATCATCTGCGTAACAAGATTCTACAACCCCTACCCTGTCCTTCATCTCCACCCACCACAATGGCCCTTCACATAGTGGTTGCTCTAGAGAATTGAAAATCTGGTCCATTTTCAAAATTAGAGATGCTGATATCGTACGGCGGCATGCAGGGGGAACACGAGGGCCTTTACATGATGGCGCATGACTCACAGGTCTGCGCACAAGCTGAGAGGACACGCCGTTAAGGAGCAGGCGGCAAAGGGAATTACTCACTGCTCCCCCGCCCTCCCTCGGAAGCATGGAAAAGCTGTACCTCATTTAATGGGGTAGAAAGAGGAGAGAGAATGCTTTTTAAGCTTGGAATTCATCCCATAGAAATATTTAACACAAAAGTAGAAAAGCTCAAGTAGGCCAAACCAGCCCCAATTCAGGAGCTGGAATCTTTCCGATGGGATTACTATGCTAGAAACAACATGCTTATTGGCTCATGAAAGACATGTCACCTAACAATTCCTGCTAGGGGGTCCGAGGGAAACAACTCACCCATTGTGAAGTCAATGTTCAAATCAATATCCCTTGGGGAGAAAAATATTGCCCATTGATGGAGATTGATTTTTTCTTTTCGTTAAGAAATTCCCGAGGGGGTAAGCATTTTTTCCTAGTGAATGTAAGTAAACATGCCAGTGTCAAGGTTCCCTAGCCTGACTGCCATACTCAAAATTATTAGTATAATTATAAATGCCTTTCGACCTATAGATTCCAGTCCCATTTTTTAAATCTTATTTTAACATCTAAGCCACATGACCACAGTTTGTTGTATGTCCTTTGCTTCACAGCACTTTCATAAGTGAGATACTTTTTTGATATTTTAGAACAATCAAAAAGTAGCTTAAAAACTAAGAGTACTAGATCCAAAATGTACATACCTACAAATTTAATAACAACTATTTTTTAAAAAAATTCTTGCTGTCTCTCCCTTACTTTTCCCATTTTTACTTGGACCCCAAAACAATCATAACAACATTGAATCTAGCCATGTATTGATTGCCTTCAAAAAAGCAAGATGTTGTAATGTGCAAAAAGAAAAAAAAAGGCTGAATTTAACTGGTTTTATATTTAACATGTTGCTTCGGGCCAGCGAATCTTTCAGACCTATTTACAAGGCTGCAGTAGATTGTACTGTGTCACTCACAGATTGTCTTTTTAGGCCAAATATGTGATGGAAAGAAAGCCTGCCTCCTACCTTTCTGAAACTCAAAAGTTGCATAAGAAGGGACAGATGGGTGATTTGGGAACAAAAGAAATGCCACTCAATGTTTGTTGAAAAGGGTGTCACAGATCCTTGGCGGAATTCCCTCTCATTGGCAACTCCCCGAAACAGGCGAAGATGAACTGAGCACCCAGACTACTGAGTTCTACGAGGAGAGGAGAGGAACATGTCGGCGATCACAGAGGCCGAGCCGTGGAACCAACAGAAGTGGAACTGCGTGAACCATCTTCAAGGTGGAGAAATAACGCCACGGACACCCTAGTAGCAAAACGTGTGACTTCTGTTGTTTTTGTCCTGTGATGGAGGTGGAAGCATAGCAAGCCACACTCTCATATCCCATTCCCTCTGGATCTGCAAGAACACATTTTTCAAGTGGCTTGAACAGATAAAAAGAGGAACGAAGTTCACTGATTGGCATATGGTCATGACCTACAACTTGACCTTAGAAAAAACTCAAACCACACTTAATATACACTGATTTTTCTCATCTAGTAGGATAACTACAAGCATAGAGTAAAACACTAAAACTTGTACAGAGCCAAGCAAAACGAAACAATTTTAATTAAAAAAAATTAAGACCCACGTAAATCCCCCTTCCTAAAAAATTTGCTTTTGTACAATGTAAAAAGAACCTGATCTACTGGAAGTATCAGAATCAAATATTAAGAATCTTTTAATTTTTTAGTTATTTAAAATTCAAAATCACATTCATGGTTTGGGAGAGCTGTGTGGTTGCTTATCACTTAAGGAGTATTTCTGCTTTGATCTCACATGGAAGAGAAACTTACGCTGAGGAGCACGGAATAGGAATACCTATCTACAGACACTAGCAATAGACCACAAAGGAAGCTGAGCAAGGCAGAGGAGAGAAAATATGGTCCTCCAGCGAGAACAAAGCAGTAACAATCAGAACACAATGGGGATGTGATTCAAACTGACCTAGAACCAGAAGGGATCTCCAAGCTGTTCTATGAGAGAGAGAGAGAGAGAGAGAGAGAGAGAGAGAGAGAGAGATATTTTTCCAGAAGTTATACAGAGGAGTTAATGTAAGAAAAGGTTGCAGTGGCAGGCACAGGAATAACTTTACCCCTTTTATTGTGATCCACGAATGGGGTCTATAGCCTGCTAAGGAGACATTTCTATCAAAAGGTTGGGCCTAACCCTCCCAATAAAGCAGGGTTCTTGAAGGTGTCAGCAGGATTTGGTTGACTGGGCCATTAATGGTGCTCCGGTTAATTATTGACTGATTAGGGATTTACCTTATCTTTCCATCAGGAGCTGGCTCGAGACTTAACGGTAAGCAATTTCGAGCCAGGGTGAACCTAGCCACATGCCTTTTTCTTCTTCTCCTTTGGGTCACTTTAGCTTGTCCTTCCCCATAATTTACGTTCATGTCAGAATGGCCAGTCCTTACAGAACTTGGGAGCCCTCAGAAGGACTGGCAATGAGAGGAGCCAGGTTCACGGTGAGCGGTGTCCAGAGCAGGCCTACACGGGTGCTTTCCTTGGCAGAACTTTGCTTACTGGTTCAGGTTTTCTCATGAAATCTCAGCAGGGAAAGCGATGACTTTTTGTCTCTGGAAGTGCTGGTGAAGCCGATGGGTAAGCATAGCCCCCCACCCCACAAGGCGGCCCCTCTGCTGAAGGCCTCTTGGCAAAGCCAGGGAATCAGCGCAGGCAGCTCAGGCCCAGCTGCCCCAGATAAGAGGTGGCCCGTGTTAATGTACAGGCTTCCTCTGCACCTCAGCAGGGCCTTCCTTTTCTAAACACTCTCCCTTTAATGTTGGCGAATGTTGTTTTTCCATTGACTCAACATCTCAGCCTCTGGTGCTAAGCCAGTGGGGAAAGTTGGAGCGGGGGAGGGAGGAGGACAGTAGGAGAAAGTGATGCCAAGGCAAAAGAGAGAGGCACAGTCAGCCACATTTCCAAACAAGCTGGACACCTGCTTTGGAAAGACAGGGACCAAGCCTAAAATTCTTGCTTCCTCTTGATTCTGATCAGCCTTTTGTTCCCTGCATGTCTGTGACCATAGACCCTGGGTCCCCTCCCCACCACGCTGGCCCCTTCACCAGGGGCAAAGTTCATGTGAGAACCACCGCCGTGGGGGATCCATAACTTTTATCCATGAAGGAAAGAAAGAATGAGAATTATTGGAGTGAATTAAAGAAGGAAAAGAAATTCTAGGAAAGAGATGAAAGAAAAAGTGGCGGGAAAGCAAGAAAGAAGGAAATTGGGAAAACAGAAGAAAGGCACGTGAGAGAAGTCACGGAGGCATGGAAATGAAATGCAAGAAGAGAATAAGCATAAAATAAGAAAACAAAAAGAAGAAAGGGAAAGGAGAATGATTCCAGAAAAATGAAATCTGAAATGAGAGTTTTCCCCCCAGAAACTTCATTTTTCAAGCCACCGGGCAGACCCCAGGTTAAGGATGGAAAGCTGTCCCCTCCCCAGCTTCTCTGGGTAATGCAAGGTCAAGGGGCATCTTCAAAACCAAATCTTGATTAGAGCCAGCTAAATGTTTTGACTTGAAGGAGACATGAAGGATTAGAAAGCAAAATAGAGCAGCATGGCAAGAAAGAAACAGGAAAAGAAAGAAAATTTAAAAAAAAAAACCCTCATGGGAGACACAAAGGGAATGATAGAAAACTCTACTGAATCAGCTAGCCATCTACTAACAAGCTGCAAAGATTTCCAATGACAAGTTGTCACATTAGTTTAGTGAAACTGAAGCAGTACTTATCCCCTTTCCTGTGCTTAATCTCTCCCTGCGTGCCACAAAAACACGCTACCACGTTTAATAGGATTAGTTTCCCTCACTTTCTCCCCCACCCCTTTTATTTTGTACAATTCTATTTTCAGCAATACGGGGATCCTTGAATTCACGGACTTCCTGCAGGGCACAGCAAAACCTGGCATGCGTGGTTTTTACCCTTTAAAGACTTTATTTGAATCTGAAAAAAATGGTAATTCGACTATTTTGTACCTTTTCCCCCCAATGAATTTCATAGTCTCCTGGAAGTCTCACTGCTTGGAGGGTAGGAGAAGGAGTGTTTGGGGTAGAAGGCTGAAGACAGAACCGGGGCTGGGAAAACGCTGACGAAACCCGGAGTCTGCAGAGGTTCTTCTGGCTCTGACTGCAGGCAAACCTGGGTTCCAGTTCCGACTGCCACTCACTGGCTTCGCAGCCTCGGGCGAGCAGTGACACCTTCCCCAAATGATCTCCATCTACTCATCCATACAGTGGGGATGATGCTTCTTAGGGCGGTTGCGAGAACTACACTTGTCCTTTACTTCTTCGCTTTTCAGATTCAGGGTTTTTTTTCTCATATTTTATTCTGTTCCTGAAATCGGTATGACTTACAATGCATTGTGTATTAAGGTCATTGTAGTCCCCTTTTGTCCCAAAGGCCACTTTTAAATTGATGATGTGTCTTATAATCTGTGGCATTATGGAATTAAGAATATGGAAGTGGCGGGTATAAAGCAGCTGGACCAGTTCTGCCATAGAAAATGCTCAATGAATGCTAGAATTATGATGAAGGGGGCCCAGGTTTTGTCACCTTGAAGCTGCCTTTTAGGATATCGATTTTAAGCTAGTTATCAACAAAAAAAAGACTCAGAAGGAAGCTTTGACCCTCCTCCCACCCTTTTCCTGCTCAAGACGTTCAGACGGAAAAACCTGCTTCAGGAAGGAACTCTGAGGATGTTCCCTTAGCCTAATTTGAATCAAGCAGAGCAAATAAGAGGGCTTTGGGCAGGGGCCCGCTCGCTAGACACCCTCTGTGTGCCACTGTCTGAGCTGTCTACGCAGAATTTGCCTGCCACGTGTGTTCTGGTCTTCAGCTCTCTGTAATCCACCCACTCTGACTTCTGAAACCCCTCCTCCTTTGTCAGAACTGTCATGTATGTCCCGTGTTGCTCCAGTCTTTGAAATGTTCATGCTTATATGAATTCCCCATGCAGATGTATTAAAAATTGGATTTTCTTCTGTTAATTTGACTATCAGCCCAGCTTCTATTTGACTTAGAAGGGGGGAGGAAAAGCTTTTTTTTTTTTTTCCCTCACACTTATCCTTTGCCATTCTCACTAAAAGACCACTTTGGAGTATTGAGAGGAGAGGAGGTGTTGACACTCCCCGTCCCTCATCCAGATTCTTCCAGATAGTGCTCTAAACTGAGGTTTTAGAAACCTGACTAAATCGAACACAGATAATAACCATCCACCTGGGTTGGTTGGCTAAGAACCAGAATCGTCCAGTCCACTCTCCTCTTCCAACAGGGTCACCCATTGCCATGTTTAGCAGTGTCTCGCAAATAGTAACTGCCTGTTGAATAGAATTATTCCATCTTCTTTGAAACACTTGGCGTCAAGGACACCCTCCTGCCCTTCTCCCCCTCCTCCCAGGCATCACCACCTGAAGATGGGGAGGAGATGAAAGGGTGAACTCACCTTATCTGGAAGGGAAAAGGTGCCAAGGGGACCTCAGGAGGGAAGGAGCAACAGTGGCCTGGGGCGGGGATGGAGGGGACATGGAGGAAGCCTGCACTGGTGGCCTGTGCAAGGGTCAGGGGAGCAGTGGACACGCTGTACAGGGAGGCTATGCAGGGACATGCAGGGCCCCACCGTTGGGGAGGGGAGCAGTGGGGAGCTCTGGAGCCCAGAAGGCACCGTGAGGCCTGGCTGGCCAGGCAGGCCAACCTCTCCCCAGCCCCCCAGGAGAGAAACCCACATCCTGCCTGCCAGGCAGTGGCCATGAGGTGGGGTCCCAAGCCTTCCTGCCAACCTGGGATCAACAAGGTTGCCAGTGTCTTCAAAGTCTGGGAGAGGCTGTAAAGGCAGGAGGGAGGCAAGACCCAGTCCTTCTACCTACGTACCTACCTACCTACCTACCCACCCCAGTCTGAGCAAGGGCTAAATTTAGCCTTCCTCCTGTGGGCCTTGCCTCCCTCCACACCTCTGCCCCTCAAACGGCACTGCCACATCTAGCACCTCCCGGCCCAGGAGCACTGGCACTCCTTGTTCACCCCAATTTACTGCACCCCCTGCCCCAGCCCCCAGGTACAGGCTCCCCACAATCAAACTAACTCCCATCTCCTCGCTTTCCCCTGTCTCTGCTCCCTTGCTGCCCACCCCCGGCTATCGGCTACCCTCCCACCCCACTCACCTTCTGCTAACACCCACGCCCCCACTCCACCCCTTCATCTATACTCTGGTTTTACACCCTCACCTTACACCCCCCACACACTCCCATCCCACTCAGTCCTCCTACCCCTGCACCTAAAGCTCCCCTACCTGCCCTGTGCCCCCACTCTGTCCCCCACCCAGCACTCTTCACCTCTCAGCCTCTGCCAAAACCCCCTGACACCCCCATACAAGTGGAAGCAAAAGAGCTCCTTTCACCTTGAGGGTGGTTGGGAGTAAGAAACCAGACGGTGATACCTGTTGCCCTACAGCTTGACTGCTGTGACTGTTTCTCTCTAGTTGTCTTGAGGTCCTTTGTTTTGTCCCCTAGAGTCACAGACATTCCCTGCCCCCTTCCCCTGCCAACCCCAGGCTCACAGAGAGTAGCCAGAGAGCAGAAATCTTCCACACCTGCCTAAATATATCCCCAAACCCTCAGTGGACAGGCATCTAGGTGGATGGTTGGGCTTCCCCCAATTCTGGGAGAGTGAGTTCCTTCATTAGGGGCTGGGCCCATGGACACCCGAAGCTGGCAATCTCTTCCTTACCCCTGCCCAGCAATACACCGGGATTACTTATCACAGGCCTTTTGAGGGCACCAGCAAAACACCTTCCTTGGGATGTTTAATTAGCCGCTCACAGCCCTCTCCAGTTCTGAACCTGCCAGCCTCCTTGATCTGTTCACTGCTGGTTCAGCCCATTCCATTCCTCTGGCTTTCTTCCTTCACACTACTGCGGTCACAGCCAGGGATGGCGCCTTCCCACCTATCTTTCTCCTCCTCGCAGCTGTCTCTGCCTGGGCTCGCTCTTAATTACCTCGGGGTGTGCTTGTAGTCATCGGTTCGAACATACTTTCATGAAGGGTTGCCCTTTACTGCATGCAGATTAGGGGGAGCTGTTCATTCAGACATGTAAAAACTTAATGATAAATGATACGATTTTTTTTTTTTTTTAGTTTTACCTAGGAATGTTGACCTTCTTTTCCTTCTTGATGTTCTCTCCTTGAATAGAATGTTTTGTCCTGTGGTTTCATTGGTCTGATGCGCAGCTTCTATTGAAAAGGTTTCCATCTATAAAGCATAGGAGGGGGAAAGGACCAAAAAAGAAAGAAAGAAAGCAAGATTCAGATTGATAAATGCCTCCTGCCTACCACTGGGCCTTCTGGACAGTTCTAGGGCCAAGGACACAAAGCCTGGCTTCCAAACACACAGCAATTCTAATTTATATTTTGTGGCCTAAAAGGTGGGAAGGTGAGCGTACAAAGTGTCCGAAGAAGCAACTAGGCATGAGCGAAAATGTGCATGCCTGTACATATGGAACGACAGCCCAGTTAGCCTCACCAAAATATGGGGGAGGGGTCCGCTCAAGTGTGTGGGCCGCAGGTATGTGGACAAAATAGGTTCCATTTTTTATGGAGCACCAGTCATGTGCTGAACAATCTTCCTTCTGTAACAGTCAACAACTCGATGAGTTGGATATGATTCTCACTTAACAGATAAAAAGAAGTGAGGCTCAGATAGATTAAATAGCGCACCTAAGGTCACAGAGTCAGTATCCGGCTGAGCAGGAATTGGAAAACCAGTATGATCCCCAGATTCTCAGTCCTGCCGCTGATTGCCTTACTGGGGTGGGCCCAGAAATCTTTATTTTTTAAAAGCTCCCTTGGTGATTCTGGAGGATTAGCCAGGTCATGGGAATCCTGCTTCACATCAAACCATCCCGCTCTCCCTGTCACCAGCCTGCGTCTGAGCAGCCTTCTCCACGTTGGCTAAAACATTTAAAACATATTTAAATAGCAATTTCGAAAAACTATGCAGCATATGGATTTTCCTTTTGATCTCAAAATGATGACAAACAGACACTTAAATACTTCATAAAAGAAATATTACCAGAAAAATTATAGAAATCTGGCTTTCAACTTTGTCTTGCTCTAATTTAAACAAAATGCAACTTTTCAGTCACTCCCCCCCACCCCACCCGCACAAATATATCCGAACTGGGAGCTCCTCTCTCTGTTCCCTCCGTGCCTGGCCTTCGCCTATATATTTCTAAGCCCCTGGTCATCCTGAATAAAAGCCTAGAAATATGGCCAGCAGGGATAACTCAAGTCCTAGCCCCAACGCCCCTGAAAATAGAGAACACCTCCGGCGAATTCACGTCCTTGACTTGAAAGACCGAAGAAAGGGAAACTGGGAATAACGGCCAAATATGCTTAGATCATTGACAAGAAAGGGGGGTGGCCTGGGGGGTGTACAGCCCTTAAAAGGTCCCGCCCCTCTTTAGGTCCCGGGAGAGTCCCCACTCTCAGGTTAAATGCTTCAGCCGGCTGTGGGCGCCACCGCCCCGCAGCAACAGGAGAGCGGCGGGGGAGGGGAGGCCGCGGGGCAGCGGGGGCCCCGAAGCATCTGATGTTCCCCAGCTCCGCGCCGCGCGGGGAGCAGGTGGCTGCCCCTTGCGCCGGGCGTGCGCTGAGCCCAGGCCAACTGAGCACGGTTGCAAAACCTGCGGCGGCCCGGGAGAAAGCAGGGAACGTGGGGCGAGGACTAGGAGACAGGGACCCCCAGGGCCGCACGAGCAGGGTGGGCGTGCCCTCCGCCGGGAGCTGGGCGCCACCGCCGTAGCCCCGCGCGTTCGCTCTCTGGGCGTCCAGAGGCCGCGACACCTAGCGCGGGGCCGCGGCGTGGAAGGAAGGGCTGGGAGGGAGGAGGAGACCCGAAGGAAGCCGCTGGCCAGGCAGCCCAGCTCCGCTGAGGGCCAGGAGAGGAGACTCCCAGCCTTTCCTCCTACCCCGAAACTTTTCCAACGCACGCAGGCGTATTCCTCACGGGTTTCGGCGGCTCCGAGTCGCCATCAGGGAGGAGGCTCGGCCAACAAACACGTCCCCCAGCACACGTGCGGAGGTACACAGGCACACCGGGAGGGACTGGGCCTCTGGGGAGGTGGCTGAGGGCGTGATGGCAGCAGGCGACTTCACAGTCGAAAGGGACTCCCCGCGCGCGAGAACCAGTGGTTAAAAACCTGCAAAAGCTCGGAAGTGTAGCAGTGCCCCAGGCTGTGCGTAACTTTGCCCACTGCGCCCCCGCGTGCAAAGGCGTCCCCACGCACTCACACCCTCACCCACCCCACTCTAGGCTGCGGCCCGAGCTTGCCTTTGTATTTTTGTGACAGTGAACGATATGCTAATTTGAGCCAAAGAGGGAGGGGTGTAAATTGCGTAAATTTCGCTACCTGGCACCCCCAGTTACCGAGAGAGTGTGTCCGGTTCTCCCCGAAAGCGTAACCCTCCGCTTCCCTTGGCCCTTCGGTCTCCAGCGTTTTTACTACGGTGGACTGAAGATACAGCACAGCAGATTGATGTGCTTTTATTATTATTATTATTTTTTTATTTACGGAGATCAGGACCTTTCCAAATCCTATCCCTCAAAGAGCCGAATAGGGTAGGAGAAAGGCACGGTATTTCGGGGGGCAGCAGCACCCCTCCCAAGGCGCGCGCGCGGCCTGGCGGGCGCCTCGCCGGGCTCCGCGCGGCCGGGCGGAGCGGCTGGATTATGTAAGTAACAGCCCTCCATGTGCTCACCGCCATCTGTTAATATCTTGATATTGGAAAGTTCGGTGCCTGAGGCAAAGCCAGGGTTGGCGGCGCGGAGCTCCCAGCCTTCTCTTTTCTACTCCAGGGCAAGGAATGTACCTCCCTTTGATTGTTTTTGCCGCTTCCATAAAATCAAGTAGTAGTTTGCCCCTTCAGTCTCCGACACCGACCCTCTCTCCCCGAGGGCGGGGCCTGGCGGGGAACAGTGATCTGCTTCGAGGCCCCTTGACAGGAAAGAATCCTTTCGATGAATTGATATTTTTATGACAGTTCTAGGTTCTTTTAGGCTTCCTGTGGTGGACTATGTATTGGGGTGGGGGCTGTATTATTTTTTAAAATTACTTTTTCTGCCAGCACCCTGACCCAAAATTCTTGTAAAGGTTATATTTCAACTCCTTTGGAGTGATTCGCCTGTTTACTTTGAAAGCTGTTGGTTAAACAAACATCACTCGGGAGGCTTCTAAGCAGTGGGGTTCCCAGGAGAGAAATGCGCAGCTGCTATTGCTACTGATCTTGTGGCATTTCACCCCCACCCCCCCATTCAGACCTTCAGAACAAATTCAGGTTGGGCTTGGCGTCACACTGGGCACAGGGACAGAAGTGTGTGGGGCGGTGGGGTGGGGGGGGATATGGAGGTCAGTCAGTCTGCCTCTAGATAGCCTGAAGCAGGCCGGCCTGCACCCTGGAGCTGGTTTTTCTTTCTTTCTCTTCCCGTCTTCAGGGTGGTGGTGGTGGTGGCGGTGGTGTTTGGCCGATGGGGTGTATGTGCGCGTGTGTCCAGGCAGGATCTCCTTCATCCTGCTGAAATCCATGCCCACGTTTGTCTCTCAACTGGATCTGGTTGAAATTCCCAGAATTGGTTTGTTTAGGGATCTGGTGACAGTTATTCGCAAGGTTTACATTACTTAGCCGTCCTCTCTCCGATCTCCACCTAACGGCTTTGCGAAAGAACAGGGGGGTGGTGAACAATACACCCAGGGAATATCCTGGTGAACTGTGTTTAACCCAGAACCAGATGCACAAGTGATTACTGCAAGTTTGACTAAGAACACACAGATCAGCCTTCAGATAAACAAGTAAACGCAGCCTGCAGGGCTGGGGTGTGTTGGAAGACCAGTCAGAATTTGGGTTAACTTTTAAGTTATTGGGGTTATGTTGGCAGTTGGGCAGAGGAAGGGATTGACCCCTAGGTCTGGCCGCTGGTTTCCGAGATGGAGCCAATATCTAGGCGAGTTGTGGTCCCCGAGCTGACTGAGCGCCTCTCCCCTATCAGGAAACAAAACCGGGAGTCGCCCCAGATACTCGCTCCAGGGCGGCTCGAGACCTGGGAGAGCGGCTCAGCTCTGGCAGCAGGGGTTGGCCGGGAGCCTGGCTTGCACGGCGTCCTGACAGCAGGGGACAGGACAGGGCCCCGCAGACGCGGCTCACAGAGCCGGGCTGAGGACCGAGCTCGCTCGCCCAGCGTCGCGCGCGCTCCTATTTCAACCACCAGCTCCTGCGCCCTAAAGCGGGCTGCGAACTGCCGCGACCGAGCGTGGCGAGCTGCGAGCCTCCGCCGCCAAGGCCGGGGCTGGGGGCGCTTCCTTGTTTGCCAAGCGGGCTACCCCGACTTCGACTCAGGGAGCGATAAAGGGCTTTTCCCGCCGCCCGTTCCCGAGCGCAGTGGGTGCAAAAGGTGCATCCGAGAGCTAGGTGCAATTGACGTAAACTTGTAGGCTGCGGTTCAAGCCATTCCTTCCAGAGTTTGAGTCTTTTCTCTCTCTGATTCCTTTCTTCCCTCGGTTCTCCCTCCTCCTTCCCTGCCCTCCTCCCTTGTACATGTCTAACTGAGCAGATGGTTTTAAGGTGTAGAGGGCACACGTCCTTCACTCCTACCAGTTTATGTGTGGGCTGGCTCTACCACGGACCCACTGGGATACTTCAAGAAAATAGGACGAAAAAGAAGAAAGGCAGTATCCTTGATCCAAATTGCTCTGCTCAAGACACCCGCTTACCTCGAAAGGACCCAACCAATAGAAACAGTATTCCACGCTGCATCTTATGGGCACGTTGATAGATTACTTCTGTCCCCAGCCTAAAGTGTCACGTCTCGATTAGGCACACTTGATACGATCAGTGGCCCGGGAGCGGATCACTGGAAGTGTGAGCGGCGTGTTTGCGCGCCTGTGTTGTGTCCGTAAAGGGGCGCAGGGAGTGTCTGAAGGCTGCGAAAGGGAAGACGTGAGCGCTGGGGATGCTCAAGCAAGTCTCCTTTCTTATCCTGGACACCTAACCTGGCCGGCCTGACTTTTTTTCTTTCTTTTCCATGTGTGAATCCCTTGCCAAAAGTTTCCTACAGGGTATAGAGTTGGACGTTATCATTGCTATGATTCCAAGAGAAGACTTCCTCACAGTTTGATGAATTGGGGGCTGAAATGCTAACTGTCCCAGGAAAGTTGGGTGTGTGTGTGTGTGCGCGCACGCTTGCAGAAACTGGTGGTTGTTTTCGGCCCGTGTGCTTGTAACACACCTCACAAACACTGTGTTGTCACAGTCGCAACATGATTCGACCTTTGATCTGATTAAATTTGAGGGACACGTGAAAATTACTTTTCCTCACCTTACCTAAGAAAATGAGTGTGTCTAATCGAGTAGCTATGAATGTTTCTGCTTCGCAGCCCCTGCGAGTCCTAGCTTTTGTAGGACCTTGAAGTCATAAACTGGGTTGCTTTATTCAAAGCCGGTTACTGTGCTGCAAGGAAGAAACGTGGTGGCTGCGCTCTAGCCGGCAGGGCTGGGGGCTTCCTCCTTAGCATTGGTAACTTGCAACCCCCAAGGAGCTCTTAGAGCCACGTAATCTAAAGAAATCTTGCTGGTTCTTTTCACGCAAGATGTGTCAACCCAAAGTGAATTTTTCTGTGGCTTCATACCCAAGTCTGAAATTAAGCGTTTGAAATTTCTTACCCAATAAATTTTAAACTTTGTCACTCAGGCATCGTAACTGTGTAAATCCTGTTTGAAACCTGTGTTTTTGGTTATTCTGGGGTGGAATGAGTGAGGACCAACTGCGAGGTAATGTTTGTTAACATTTTTTTAAGGCTGCTGTACCTACCGTACAAACAAGGATTCTCCTTCTTAATAATTTTGACGGGAGGTTGACTGGGACTAAGCCAGGGCTGGTCTGCGAATACCAGATGCGGCGGAGCCGCTGTGGGAAACCTCTGGCATCTATCATTTAATCCCAAACCTTACCTGTATTTCAGTGCCCACCTCCCCTTTAAATTCTGCAAGAGTGACATGTATTTTTGATACTACCTATAATCATCTTAAAAGTGGAGTGATTTAAGGATGCCCACTCTCTCCTTCTACACCATCCCACCCCTAAAAAAAAAAAAAAAACAAAACACTTTCTCCAGCACACTTTCCCGTGCCTTCCTTCACCCAAGTCCGAGGAGCCCTCACTCGCTCGGCCACTGGGCAAACTCCATCGGCTGTATCTGGGAAACGAAGGGGAGGGGGAAAGAGGACCTGCGTCCGGGAAGAGCGAGCGCCAGCCCCGCGCCGCTCGCGCCGTCTCCCGCTCTGCGTGGCGCCCGCGGAGGGCTCGCTCCGGCCCGGCGCGGCGATTCCGCCGCCCCGAAGCAGGGGCAGGGCGGGGATGGGGGTGGGGGCCGGGGACGGAGGCGGGGGAGGAGGAGCGCAGGGCCCCTCTCCCCTCCTCTTTTCCCAGCCCCTCACCCCCACCCCTTTTATATATTTTTTTTCCTCCCAAGTTCTCTTGCCTCGCTGTCCCCCCTTGAATCCGAAGGCGCCTCGCGATTGGGCGCCGGGGCCGGGTACGTCAGTGAGACTGTGACGTGCAGTCTTCCTGTTTCCTTCAGCTGTGTCTTAAAGTAAATCTTGTCGTGGAGCGCAGCCCTCAGCTGAGGGAGCGCTCTGAAATCATACACCCTCGCAGCCGCGAGAGCGCGGCGGCGCAAAAGAGCTCGGCCGGGCCCGCCGCGCCCGCCCCGCGTCGCCGCTGCCCGCGCCGCCCGCGCCTCCGCTCCGCTCCTCCGCGCCCCGCCGCTCTCCCGCGCCCGTCTCGGGTCTCCGCCGCGCTCCGCCGCGCTCCCCTCGCCTCTCCCCACCCTCCTCGCGCTCTCCCCTCTCCTGCTCGCCCCGATCGCTGGCCTCTCGCTGCCGTCCAGACTCACCGTCCCTCGTCCAATTATCATATTCATCACCCGCAAGGTAGCGGCGGGTGTGAGCGCGCGCGTGTTTTCCTCTCCGCCGGCAGGGGAGAAAAAAAGGCTCGGTCCCCCTGCTCTCGGCGCCGCGTAAGTATCTTCTGTCCCCTCGCCAGTCCCCTCCCCTTTTCCAGAATCACTTGTACTGGCTTGTTCTTGAATGGGAAGAAAAGAGACTCCCATGACTTACACCCGTGTCAACATTTCTTTTTCAGGAGGAAATGGTGTTATTTAAATGAATCGTAATAAAATAACCTCTAAACAGTTTCTGAGCAGGAGCCTCAGTGGAACTCCGCGCTGCGCTCCTCCCAGTTCCTAAGAGTAAGTGATCCGCTCGGCTTTTATTTCTTTCTCTTTCCTGCCGGTGGCTGGGGGTGGTGTTGGCGCGGGGGGGGGGGGGTGATACTGCGGGACGTGTCGCTGATCTTGTCACCTTTTGTGCGTCGTGTCTGGGGTGTGTGGGGGCGCTTGCTTCCTTTCCTCTTTCTCCTGCCTTCTCTCTACTCAGGAGAGGGGACCGCGACGGGGATAGGGTCGCTTTTTGTTCGTCTGGGTCCCCGCTTTCCGCCAAGCCTCATCCTTCCCATCTCTCCCGGTTAAAACTCCTGGGCTAGTCCCCACGTCCCTTCTCTTTGTCTAGTTTATTATAGCTGCCTTTCTTCCAGGCTCTTCCAATTTGCTTGCCATTTGCATACCTTTCACTTCTCCTTTTAACCCCAGTGGAGAGCCGGGGAGGAGAGAGGCGGGGAGAGGGAAAGGGGGGGCGCTCTGTTACTTTCCTCTCTAAACGCTGTCGGAGCCGAAATGTTGAAATCGGGGTTGGAGCGGTGCAGAGATGGTCCCGGGCAGCGAGCGCGGCGCCCCTCTCCTGAGCTCCAGGGAACCTGGAGTAGGTCAAGTTGAGCGGGGTAAGGCGGCCCCGGGAGCCTCAGGGGGGCGGGGGCGGGGGCGGGGGCAGAAGAATTGGTGCCCCGGCGTCGCGGGGGGACGGAGAGATCGAGGTCCGGGTGGGGGGTGTTCTCGGGCCGCGGACTTGCAAGGCCGAGACTGTCTCAGTCATCGCTGGCAGGCTGTGGTGTTGGACTGCTTCGATCTTGTCTTGGCTGGGTGGTACCTGCAGTTTTGCCCCAGTTTGGAGGACTGGGGAGGGGGCAAAGGAGAGGCGAGAGTAATTGTTACTGGATGGAACGGTGAGGAGGGCGGGAAGAGCTGCTATCTTGCCGGAACAGACGAGGCGGGGGGGGGGGGGCGCGGGGTGGGGGGGGGGCGGTTGGAGAAGAGACATCACCCAAAGTCCAGTTTAGCGAGTTGTTGGTTGGTTCCTCTGCTGTGGCAGCCAGTTACTCCTCCTGCTGAAACTGAGCGCCGCTGGATTTGGGATGGGGGGAGCGGGGAGGTAGAGGAAGAGTAGCTTTCGAGAGACTCCAGGTCTCCGGCCCCTCTCAGCCCTTTGGAAGCTGAGTCCTCCTGGCCGGCCGAGAAAAGAACCAGGAGGAGGGGTTGGGCGATAGCCTTAAATAGCCCAAGAGGCAGGTCGGAGTGTGAAACGGCTGCTGTTCTTGGCAATCCAGAACCCAACTCCGCCTGGGGGAAGGCTGGAAACTCACCTGCTTGTTTTAATTTTTCCAAGAAGGTCTGTGTTGTCTCCTTGAGCTTATAAAAACAGAGCAAGTACAGGATGGCCTCCTCTCAAAGTCAAGGCTAGAAGTTTTTTCTCTTGTGCTCTCTCTCTCTCCCCTCCCACCTATACCCTCCCTTACGAGAGAAAAAAAAAGCATTTCCTAAACTAGGTAGGCAGAGGTCTATTAGCAGAATACGCATGAGCAGGGCCTGACAGGTGTGTTGTGTCAAGAAAGACAGGTGCAAATTTCCTCTGTGTCTGTGTGTGTCTGTATCGTTCCAGACCACAATGCGTGCCCTGGGGTTGTAGAGATTTATGAATTTATGGTTGCCCTGGTTAATAGGATTGTCCGGGCTAATGGGAGTGGGCTGTTGTTATGTTCTGAGCCCTGCCGTGTGAGTTCTTTGGTGGAGGGTAGGGGACAAGTTGTTATGTGTTTGTTTATTTTTCTTAAGGATGTTGGCAGGCTGCTGCTGAGGCTGTGTCTCAGGCTCCTGTCTGCCAGGCGGCTGAAAGTACCCCCACTTCAGGCAGCAGGTGGAGGGAGATTGACTTTCCCTTCGCTTCCGTTCAGTTTATGTCTATCTCCCAGGTCTGGGGTGGGGGGAGTTGCCTTTTGTGTGTGTGTATTTTGGACAGCCGTGGGTGGTGTGTGTAACTGCCAAGAATACCAAAGTCAGTTTGAAAGTGTTACTGTTCGTAAAGCTTATCTTTTTAGCGTGCTTTCTCTCTGCCCAGAAAGAATAGGTATGTGCAATAAACTCTTTCAAGTCATATGTTAAATATTCTCATAAAGTCGAACGAGCCTGTCATTGTACCAGACATGTGCCAGATGTTCCAGTTATTACTTTGATGGGGAAGGAAAATCTCAAGTACGTGAGAGGTAACTGTGCTTTTCTATTTGATGCAAGATGCGGGCAGTCAGTTCTCTGAGGAGTTTCTTGCAAGAACTTCTGAGTATTTTCAAAATGAAATGGGCTGTGTGTGGTGAGGAAGCAAAAGGGGAATACTCAGGTTAAGCTGTCCAAACAGCGTAACTTGCCTATGTTTATGTAATGGTAAACTAGATGATGGTAAGGACTGTGGCTTAATGTATGAGGGAAGATGTTTAAAATTCGATGTAAGCCCTGTCTGTATCTGGATTCCTGTCACTTGATCTTGTAAATTTCACGTTACACAGGCTACTGATTGAGTTGCTTAGAATTAGGTTGGATGGCGAATGGTTATTGTTGGTTGATTTTGTTGCTTGGGTGACGGTCATTGTTTCATGAAAATAAGAAAATATGTGTTATTTATTCTTTAGCCGTAAACATCAAACTTTTCCTCCAACACTTTCCTTGGATGCTTTTGAAGTTCTTTTGTAATGAAAATGTCATCGATGGATGTGTTCTTTTGCTTATTTTTAATAAGGGTTACCTGTGCTGGCACTTACTGATATTTTTATGTATCCATTATGCAGAATTCTATTTAGTTTAATCACCACCTTGTGGGAAAAAAAGGCACGCATACGTAGCATGCATCTTTGTTCCCACTCTATCCGTTTCCTAGCATTGGTCCTCTACAAGTGGCACTTGTAATTTTAAAACATCATCTGGCTGCCAGGCTTGCTGTTTATTTGTTCAAAATGCAAATAGGCCCTTTTCCCCTTAATGTCTTATATCATGTCAGGAATCGTCTTGCATGTGCAATTGCTAATATAAGAAATGCCTTAGGTTCAGGATTCACAAAAGAAATTATAACATGTTACTGATTTCATGATATGAAGATGGATTGTGCATGATATGCTATTATAGGATTCTAATTAAGTACCTGTATGCATGGGAAAGGATATGTACATTAGCAATTTCCCAAACCTTGTTGCCTAGTGTCTTCTGAAGCTTCAGAGGACATTTAGAGTATTTCAGATTTTGAGAAACAGAAAAAAAAATGTTTTTACTTGAGATTATTTCTCACTCTGATTTGCTAATTTGGCGAATTCTGCCTTTTTAAATAAGTAGAAATGAGTAATTAGGCATGCATCAGAAAATGTGCTGTGCTTACCTTGCTAGTGAAAAGTGTGTGGCCTTTTTGATAGGGTGGGAGCTTTTTAATGAAATGGTGATGATCTGAGAACTCTATTATGATAGTAAATTTTAATATCTAATATAAGATTTTGACGATACAATCTTAGTTAATTTAAATATGAACCCAACGTCAAGTGAATTCTTCAAAATGAACATCAAAGGTTTTCTTAACCTGAGAGTAGGCAGAAACACCTCAGAAGGAAAAGTTGCTAATTAGCAAAAATGAACTCTTGAATACAGTGAAGGGGACAGCTCAGTGATTTGAGTGGGTGGGTGGGGGGAGTTATCTAAATCAAATCATTAGATTTTTCCCTTAAATTACTGATTTCCAGATTGATTTATTAATGATGTTCCATTGGAAATTTCATAACCAGCTTGATCTGAGCAGATGAGAGGCCTATTCGAAGGTTGTTTTCCAAAAGAAGTAAAGGGTAAGCTTGAGCCATTTCTTCAAATAATTTTATCAACAAAGACAGATAATATCAATAATCCAACCAGGAAACTGTGCCAACCTTACACTTCCTCTGTCTCATAAAAGATTTGTCTGAACTATCTGGATAATTACTGTAATGAAACACTTCTTTGTCCAGGATCTGGACTCCACAGAGATGCATAAAAGTTGCACTGCCCTCCCCCAAATAAGTTCTTTATTAAAGTAAGAGCACTCGACCGCTTTCTACTTCACGCCAGAGTGTGCCTTCAAAATTCTTCACTGAAAATTCTTTTCCACTAACATGAAGTCATCAGCTTCCTTAGGATTATGTGAAATAAAAGGTCAAATAATTCCAATTTTAATTAAGAATCTTTTGGAGTAGTTAAAATCTGACTTGATTATACTTGGATGTTTGTTCTTATATTTTGGGGGGAGGAGTCTGCTATGCTGAGATATCCGTTGCATAGGAATTATTAGAATATTTGTGTAGTTAGATGCCAAATGGTGTCACAAAAAATTTAATGGTGAAAATTATTCTCTATTGATTTTCACATTAAGTAAAGAGGAGTTTATAAGGGTAGAATATGCATATCTGATCAATAAAACATTTGGATTCAAATTCAACATCAGTATTTTTCTGCATACTTGCTGATAATTGATGTTCATCCCTGTTGATTAAGAGGTTTCGTGTTGCTTGGTTAAACTCAAAATTCATGTCAAAATGAAAATACAAGAAGACAGTGACGCTGGGGAAACAGTAGGCAGCAGGAAGAGAGGAAGACCAAATGTGAGATGGATGGACTCCATCAGGGAAGCCGTAGGCACAGGTCTACAGGAGCTGAGCAGGGCTGTCGAGGACTGGGCGTTGGGGACATCACTCATTCACGGGGTCGCGCCAACTCCGCAGCACCGAACACACACAGAAATCAATAATAATCGTAGCGGAAACATTCTGGCTTAGTACACATGTTGAGAAATACAGGACTTTGAGAAATCTTGATGCACAGGATAGTATCAGTTGTAAAGTCATCACATAGCCTTCTCTGAATTCTGAATTGGGAAATCACGGAAGGGCAGTGAAAGTGTTTTCAAGCTATTTTATTTGCATTGGAGTCATTTAACAGTGTGTTTTCTTCTGTGGTAAGTGTATTTACATATATATCTTGTTTATGAAACATTATGCTGGTATACTGTCGACCAGTTATCATTACTTGGTCTTGTCTGGAGCCTCTATGGGTTATAAGCCCAATGTACACTAATACCTTTATTTCTAAGTTTAGGTCTAAGCTATATGCAGAGATATATTTCTTCATGCCTATTAATATAATGTTTTGTCTTGCTGGATTGTATAATTTTCACCGTTTGTTTCATCCCATTTATTAAATCTCAGCTGGACATCTTACAACAAGACCTAAAAGTAATTCAATTCGCTTAGCCCACAACAGAAACAGGTCATTATTTAATCTAAAAACGCTGACTGGTTGAAAGAGAATTGCAAAAACCAGAGTAGTTTGGTGAATCTGGAGGAAGTTACAGGAGATTGTGCTTTTGAAGAGACCCAACAAGCCCTGAAGACGAGAGTATCATTTCTCTCCACCTTAGGAAGAGCACAGCCCTCCTCTTGGCTCTGGCATGAGGCTGGGATGCAGCTGTTGATACCTAGGCTAGAGGAGAGGAAGTGCAGTTGACGCAGAGGTAGATGGCAGCCGTAGAGGAAGGATGCCTGGGGATGACCTTGTGCTCGTGTCTTGCACAGCCTGTCATTGCTGAGAGCCTCTGTGGCAGAGGCGCTCTTCCCATAGCGAGGGTGGGAAGGAGGAAAATCCAGTTTGGCCGTGAGGGTGAACAGCGGGGAGAAAATCACTGCAGAAAGTTTGTTCAGTGTTTTCATTGGAGAGCTGTGTGATCTTCAGGTGGCATTAAAGGGGAAAAGGTTTGTACACAAACAGAACAGGTAAACATTTAAAATAATGGCAGTGAACTCTGTTTTGGGAAAGCTGGTATTCGTGCAAAAAAAGACTGTCCCTCAATAGGCAAGTCTTTCTGAGCCTTGAAATAATTCATCTTTTTTCTTGTTTGTCTCAGGCTTTCCTTTTCCCCCCTCTCACCTGACAGCTACACCTGATTTATCAGATCTAATATGTTAGTGAACGATTTGTCATTGCAGTTTTGTATTCCTGACACCAATTTTATTATTCATGTGCGAGGGATCGCGATTATTCCAAATTCGATTTTGAACCCTATATTGAAGTTATGAAGGTCTGTTCCCGTTCTACCTTCAGGACATTTTATCCTGAGGCATGTAAAAAGTACTTTATTCTCAAGCATACAAAAAATATATTGAAAGAGGCATCATCCTGCTTTCGTGATCCTCTAAACCAGGCCCTTTTAAAATGTATCTTCCTACAGAAGGCAGGAGCAAGGACTGCATGACGAAAAATTTCTCACTTAAAAAAATATAGACACGCTGCCATCTAAGCACTGAGCATTTTCTTGATTTTTACAAGTTATTTCATGCTGAAATTATGCCTGTTTGCATGGATAGTCATTCTTTAAAACTAGCCACAGATGCAGTCCTAGGGAGCACGTAGATGTTTTTACAGGTGAACCGAAAGAGATGGGAGCTGTTCCAGGCGCTCTGCACGCTGCCTTTGGCAATACACCCTGTTATTGTGAAGATGTGCTCCGTTAAGCAAACGCGAAGTTTAATATTAGATAAACCCCGGGTGAAAAAAATATTCTCATTTTCTTCCCCAAATGTTAATTGCGAGCAAAAAAAGATGTGACATCTTATGTTTAATGCCAAATTTGGGGTTAGCAACCCTACTTAATAAGTCACAAAATATGTCAAGTGCTTTTTATAAAATGCAAGGAAGGATGACCTCTTTTTATATTGTGTTTCCAAGAAACAGTGGAAGTTCATAGGCAGAGAAGGTATTTCCTTCGTGTATTGGAGTGATATTATTTTCTTTCCTCTTTCTGCATCTTTTTTGTCTGTTTTTCTGTTTGTTTCTTAAATCTGGCATATGACATAAGATTCACAAGTGGCATGTGTTAGAGAGCTTCTTTAAGCATGTGGAGTATTATTTTGGCAAGTTTTTGACAGAAGAAAACTAGTCCTGAAGATGTATTTATTCTTGTCTAACTCAATTTATTGATTTCTAAAATGTAACAATGTCATTCTTTTGCAGTGAGTTCAACTTTATGGTAATTTTATGTCCTCAGAAAGATATCATGAAAATTTATAAATATTCTCATACTTGCATTAAAAAACCCAACAGATACCATCTTCAAAAGTGATTTTACAATACAAATGCATATCTATGTTAAATAAGCAGTGTTTGCAATATGAGTATTTTTGCATTAATTTTAATGTGAAGCTGACCATTTATGCAGGAAAGATGCTGATGGGATTTCACATGTGACAAAAATATTTTAAATTTCAGTAATAAAGGGTGTGTGTTTTAAATATTTACATTTATTTTAGAGTCCTTTCCCTTTCATAGCCTTAAAACCGCAATAATTTTAATGCAGAAATGAAATTTTGCATCTAAATTTCACACAGCCTGAAAATGCAACCTTATTTCTTAAGTATAGCCCACTTTCATCTTCTTTTGTAATGTCAATCTCGATGCCCAAAATTTAATCAATTGGTTGTCAGAGGCTGTGTACTTATAATCTACTATTTCTTCTGAAGATAAACAGTATCATTTTAGGCATTTGTGAAAGAGAATCATATTACTGGTGCTTAAGCAGTTTTTGCTTTTTTTTTTAATCTTAATCCATCTTAAACCAGTGGAGCAGAAATATTTAAAAATGTTTCATTTCAAGCGGAGTGCATAATAAATTGCAATAATTGTAATGTGCCATAAATCCCAGAGCCTATGCATTTTGCATTTGATTCAGGATTGAGGTCAGGAAATTTGGAGAAATTTAAAGAAAATGATTCATCAGTCCTTTTGTTCTGTTGGCCAGGGTCCCGGGATTCTTGAGCTGTGCCCAGCTGACGAGCTTTTGAAGATGGCACAATAACTGTCCAGTGATGCCTGACCATGACAGCACAGCCCTCTTAAGCCGGCAAACCAAGAGGAGAAGAGTTGACATTGGAGTGAAAAGGACGGTAGGGACAGCATCTGCATTTTTTGCTAAGGCAAGAGCAACGTTGTTTAGTACCATGAATCCCCAAGGCTCCGAGCAGGATGTTGAGTATTCAGTGGTGCAGCATGCAGATGGGGAAAAGTCAAATGTACTCCGCAAGCTGCTGAAGAGGGCGAACTCGTATGAAGATGCCATGATGCCTTTTCCAGGAGCAACCATCATTTCCCAGCTGTTGAAAAATAACATGAACAAAAACGGTGGCACGGAGCCCAGTTTCCAAGCCAGCGGTCTCTCTAGTACAGGCTCCGAAGTACATCAGGAGGATATATGCAGCAACTCTTCAAGAGACAGCCCCCCAGAGTGTCTTTCCCCTTTTGGCAGGCCTACTATGAGCCAGTTTGATATGGATCGCTTATGTGACGAGCACCTGAGAGCAAAGCGCGCCCGGGTTGAGAATATAATTCGGGGTATGAGCCATTCCCCCAGTGTGGCGTTAAGGGGCAATGAAAATGAAAGAGAGATGGCCCCGCAGTCTGTGAGTCCCCGAGAAAGTTACAGAGAAAACAAACGCAAGCAAAAGCTGCCCCAGCAGCAGCAACAGAGTTTCCAGCAGCTGGTTTCAGCCCGAAAAGAACAGAAGCGAGAGGAGCGCCGACAGCTGAAACAGCAGCTGGAGGACATGCAGAAACAGCTGCGCCAGCTGCAGGAAAAGTTCTACCAAATCTATGACAGCACTGATTCTGAAAATGATGAAGATGGTAACCTGTCTGAAGACAGCATGCGCTCGGAGATTCTGGATGCCCGAGCCCAGGACTCTGTAGGGAGGTCAGACACTGAGATGTGCGAGCTAGACCCGGGGCAGTTCATTGACCGGGCCCGAGCCCTGATCAGGGAGCAGGAGATGGCCGAAAACAAGCCCAAGCGAGAAGGCAGCAACAAAGAGAGAGACCATGGGCCAAACTCCTTACAACCAGAAGGCAAACATTTGGCCGAGACCTTGAAACAGGAACTGAACTCTGCCATGTCGCAGGTCGTGGACACTGTGGTCAAAGTCTTTTCGGCCAAACCCTCCCGCCAGGTTCCTCAGGTCTTCCCCCCTCTCCAGATCCCCCAGGCCAGATTCGCAGTCAATGGGGAAAACCACAATTTCCACACCGCCAACCAGCGCCTGCAGTGTTTTGGCGACGTCATCATTCCGAACCCCCTGGACACCTTCGGCAACGTGCAGATGCCCAGTTCCACAGACCAGACAGAAGCACTGCCCCTGGTTGTCCGCAAGAACTCATCCGACCAGTCTGCCGCCGGCGCCCCCCCTGGCGGCCACCACCAGCCCCTGCACCAGTCGCCTCTCTCTGCCACCGCAGGCTTCACCACGTCCACCTTCCGCCACCCCTTCCCCCTTCCCTTGATGGCCTACCCATTTCAGAGTCCATTAGGTGCTCCCTCTGGCTCCTTCTCGGGGAAAGACAGAGCGTCTCCCGAATCCTTAGACTTAACCAGGGAGACGACGAGTCTGAGGACCAAGATGTCGTCCCACCACCTGAGCCACCACCCCTGTTCACCAGCACACCCACCCAGCACCGCGGAAGGGCTCTCCTTGTCGCTCATCAAGTCCGAGTGCGGCGATCTTCAAGACATGTCCGAAATCTCACCTTACTCGGGAAGTGCAATATCCTTTTCTTTCCCGCTCAAGGGAAACCAGACAAAATGGGCTTCCCCAAGGGTCAGGCTTCCACGTGTGTAGAATAATGTAGACTAGTATCTTCTTAAAAATGCAGTGTTTCCTATTATTCAAAGTACTAAGCTTTTGTCAACATGCCTGTGGCACTTCTGAGGACACAAAACCTTCCCACTAAACCAACATCTTTGCAAGAGTAGAATCAGAGATGGAAAAAACATCTCATTGTGATATTGAGTTCTATCAGATATATATACATTTTAAGAAATGGTAAGTTTCATAGTGGAGTGAAGAGAAAGGTCAGTTTCAGATCCCTGAGCTGCCCCGAGAAGAATCCTCCCTTGGAGCGGTGTTCAGGCCCCTGGGCTGTGGCAGGAAGGCCCGGATCACTCTGAGGAAGAGCTCTGTTCTGGTGGGAGGGCGGTGGGTGTGGGAGGGCAGTTGGATTGCCTCTTTAATCCTGAAGTGAGACTTATTTTTTAAAGGAAATACACAGGTACTGATTTATTCAGACGGCATGGGTCTCTCTCGTCCGCCCAAGGCCTGCTCTTTGGGCCGGTGCAGCTGCCTCACATGCATGGTTAACCTCTGTTCAGCCATACGCAGAAATCTTTTGTCCTAACGCACACAAAGCAAATTATTTTGGAAAGCGAGAGAGCACAATTAAATATAAAACTCAGCTGTATTCGACTTAAAATGGCTCTTTTTATGACTCCTTTATATTTTGAACCTGACTTTGATGTAGAGATGCCAGTTATATTTTTTTATTAGACCTGTCTTGAACTCCGGCTATTATTTTTAACTGATGATTTCTTTTTTCTCTGTAAATTGGTCCTTGCAGTAAATTCTTAAAAATCTTGTGGTCATTGGTGTTCTGGGGTAGTAGACTAGTAGCATTTGGGGGCAGGTAGCGGCATGTTTCTTTCATAATAAATTGCCAGATGGATATAAAATTTAGCAATTAAGTTGGCTGTTGCTAAATTGAGGATTTTAAGCAATCGTCTGGATGACTAGAAATTGGCATTTTAGTATCTAAGCCCACTCTAGAGGCTGCCACATCAGTGCGAAGTCTCAGCTCTGGTGGAAACGTGCTTTCCTAGGCAGTGAAGGTCATTCTCCCAGCGAAATCTTAGGATGCTGGTCAAGATCGCTGGGATGGTAAACGGGAGCCACTAGTATGTGACTCGCTTGGGTGGTTAAACACATCTCTTTCTATGCTGAGGAAGAAGAGAGTCTTGTCGTGGGAGAAAGCAAGAGCAAGATGTCGAGGACCCAGCTATAGAAGTGGAAACCGAGTTTTGGGTTGGTTGTGGATTTAACTCCTATCTTTCAAAGACCTAAGAGTTAACTCACCTGTCATGAATCAAAACCGTGCCAGGCACCATGCCTTACCCATTCTGAGCAGGCAGTAAACATCGGTCAAAATGATCGGAGTGTAGCTGTTGGTGATGAGAAAGGCCAAGCAGAAGACACAAGGGCTTGAATGTTTTTTACCCTTTGCAAGAAGAGCACCTTCTGAGGCTCATAGCAGGCAACTGTTCAAAGCTAGAACCCAAATCTCAGGGATCCGTTACTTCATTTTGAAGCCAATAGTGGTGATGATGGGTGTTCTTTCTCTCTCTCTCTTTCTCACACACACACACACGTGTGCACACACACTCACACAAGAAAAGGACATGCCTATTTGGTGAATGTTTGAAGCCAGGTTTCAAAGTCTTCTAAGTCCACATTAAACTCTTTAACTCAGGATGCCAGCTCCTATTTCTGTGTTAGCCTGTTCGTTGTAATTGCCTGTCTGGGTGTGTGTGTTTTTAAGTAAGTTGGGTCTTCTAGGATAAAAATCGTTTTGATTGTTTTAAGTGTTGACAATGCTCATTGTCTCACCCTCTCTAAATCCCCTGAGGAATTTTGAGGATTTCAATTGACAGCAGGTCCTTTTATGGCTACGCATATCAAAGGCTTTAAAGAGAATATAGTTGCTTCTCCTTGAGATGAATAACTTCTCCTCTCTCCTACCGACATAAGATTCTATTAAACAGTGGTGGTTTGGAAGCACCTGTGTTCATATAAAATGTTAGTTGCTTGTACCTGGAGGCGTTTCTTTCATGTAGCTAAATAATTTGGGCCTCTTGTTGCAATTAATGATTACATTTTCCACCTTCTAGACTCTTCTGTTTCTCTTTTCCCTCTACCACATCACACTTTTAACCATTTGTCTCACTGATATACTGTTTCTTAGGAAGAAGATAGGCAAGCAGCCTTTTCTATAGTCCACATCATTCTGAAGCCAGTGAGGGAGGATCTGAGTGTTTGTGGGGGAGATGGATGCCTCTCCATCCTTGTACAGCCCTGAGTTCTTCCCTGGACTTAACCGATGGTGTGTAGGTAAAATTCTCAAGCGCTTAGTTTAAAGAAATCTGGGAATCAGAGTGAATGGTGTCTTACTTCAGTTTTAGGTATATAAGTCCATATGTGAGCCTGTTGTACCATTACTCCTAGAAAAGATCAGTAGAAACGAGATGAAATGGCACCACTATAATCATCGTTATTATGTTTTTATTTTTAGTTCACGGCTTTCCAAGTTGTAATGAATAATTTAATTCTGAAGGAACAATTCTTTCCCACTCCAAAGGGCATCATCTGTTTCTCTGAACAAAGTAGCCAAGGCAAGAACTGGTGAGAACACCAGCTTATCCGATACATCCATTTAGGTTCAGCACATTAAGCATATATGTTCTATATAATAGAACACACCTCCTAGTTTTCCCTCCTAACAGAAAGGAAGTGGTGAGTGTGTGCGTGGCAAACAGAATGTCAGTGCACCTGCTCACGTCTTGGATATAAAAAGTGTGTTCAGTATCTTTGCAAATGAATCTGTTTAATCAAATATTAAGTTTTATTCAAATCCCAAAAGAAACAGCCAGCCAATTGTTTTTCTTCGTGATGTTCCTTGTCACTCATCCTCTTTGCATCTCAAGAAAAATAGCCTTGTTTAGGCCTCAGGCATTTGCATGCACCCAATTAAAGCACAAGGGTAGGATTATAAGCCGTTAAGAAGTGCAGGTGAAGAAACCGAGCCTGCTCTCTGTGGCAGCCGGCTTCCCTCGCTGGACTTTTAGGGAGAATGTTAACAATACCTGAAGAAGTTTAGAAAGGAACCTAGTAATTTGAAGCTAAAACCCACTGGAAAACGTGGGCTGAAAATGAATTTCTAAAATGCGAAATAATCCATAGAAGTTGCTCATTCACATTTCTAAGAAGCCTTGTGGGGCCATGGTAGTTATATTAGCTATAGCGAGACATGTATATTAAAGACTGGAAGACTCTGGGTTCCTACCATTATGAAGTAAATCAAAAAATATTCATTCCCCGGGTTATGTTGAACTTCTTCGCAGAGCAACAATTACTTGCTCTATCATTTTCATGCAAGGAGACAATTTAGATCCCTTCTCCCCATTTAAGGTTTCCCAGGGGGCAAGCCTCTTAGAAAAATACCAGATCAGAGCAGAAGGAGAAAAGCTACAATTCTCTGGGGTTCCAAGCAGTTTAGACAGTGTAAGTAAGCTGTCCCAGTGCTCTTGGTTGGAAGTGCAGCTTGTAAAATCTCTAGGCACAATTCAGAGCTCAACTGGAAAAAGAGAATTTTCTTCCTCCTACCTTCACAACCTATTATTCTCCCATTTGCCTTTTTGCTGCCTCTGCTGCTCCGCCCGCTGCTGCGTGTAGGTGAGGTTACATTGTGCTTGGTAAACAGACAACACGCAGATTCTCGGGTTGTTTGAACACCGCTTCAGGTTCAGCTGTAGCACTCTACTTCTCTGATCTTTTATATTCCCGAGCAGATGTCTTTCATTAATTTATGGATTTATCATCTTTTCTTTTTTCCCTTTTTCTTTTTCCTTTTTTCTTTTTTTACACCTGGCAGCTGTCTCAAGTTTCAGCAGTTATTGTCTATTTTGCATCACACATAGAATTGAATGTCATCTGTCTTCACAAAGCTATGGCTAAGAGAATTGAGGCAAAGCCACATGAGCTGCCTGGACAGATCTTGTTTGCGTTCCATCCCCCTCCCCCCACCCCCCTTTACCTCCTTAATATTTATTTGTGCTCATTTTCTTTCCTGGCCTTGAATGGGGCTTAGCTCGTGTTCAGTACAGCTGTATGTTTACTGAATCTATTCCATCATGAGTCATTGTGCGTGTGTAAGTATCCTGGAAACAGCTAGTGCTTTCTTGGAAGAACAGTTGCTTTTCAGCACAAGCACTTAAAAGGGAAATTAACCAATTGGTCAGTTCAGATTTATTTTGAGGAGGCAAAAAAAGGATTATCTAACTGTTGGCTTTTAAATGTTTCATTAGCTATTTTTAATAGTTTATTAGAAACATATATTTTATGGGAATTTTATCTCAATTACACGATGAGCGAGAGAGAAAGATTTAGTCTGTGTTCCATTTCAACTGATCGATTCCAAGTATTACCAACAGGAAACGTTTCAAAGCAAAAACAGACTTGAGAAATCAAATCAGAATGATTTTTTATGAAATAAAAAGCCTCTGCATCCCCAACAAAATAAGACGGATAGTTTGCCTTGTCTTTTAAGTCAAAAAGAATTAGACCATTGTAGCAAAATTTAAATATATGGGGAGCTTCAGGAAGTTTCAGTGGCCCTGTAATTGTCTGAGAAACACAGCAAAAAAATTGTTTTGTATGAGACCAAATTTTAAAGATTTAGGACTTCTTCCTACTAATAGTTAAACGTTCCAGGTTGTTTTCATGTAGCCATCTGAAAAAAAAAAAAAGATTAGAACCCAGATCTGAGAATGTTTGTCGAAGTTTGGACATACCTAAAACTCTTATCACGAGGCAATAGGAGACAGCTTGCAACTATTATTTCACTTCCCCGTTTGGACAGATGGCCCTGAAGGGTGCTGTGTTCCTTTGGTCTTCTCTCTCCGTCTAATGGAGGTTACTGGAGGGCCTTTCAGCTCTTTCCTTGGCACAAAAAGTATGTCAGTCATAAATTATCGTCTTTGTAATCATTAAGGATCTCAAACGAAAACACAAGTTCAGTTAAGCTGCTTTGGCTTGCAGATATAAAATCAAAATTTCTTGCTCCAGCGTTTATTTTCGCTGGAGGAAAAAAAAAAAGCCCAGTATTTAACTCTTCTATTTACAAACCAAGGTGATCATTCACAAATTTGCATGATATTAAAGGGAATGCTAATCACCTTCTCAGCAGAATATTTGGTTAAACACCCTGTCAGAAGTCCTCAAGAGCTTATCAATATTAATTCGATGGTGCTTCTGTAGTAACTTCCTGGTTTCCCTCGGTTCTTAAAGATCGCTCGCTCTGTACTTGATGGAGTCATTTGGAAACCTTTTCCTTTCTGAAATATCTGAGTTTATCTGACCTTTTTTTCACACAGTTAAATTTTTGTCGGGTAGTGAAGCACCCATGCACATGTGCACACGCACACACACACATTTTTCTTTTTTTTTAACCTTATTTTTTCCTAATTTTTCCCAGACTCTCTTTTAAGAGAAAATCCTTAGAGAAGCTTCTAGGAAGGACCCTTAATTGACCTTGTGGGGGACCACATTGATTTTCTCCACGTGCATCTTCATTTCTGATAAATTATAAAGCCATTAATTTGCTGAGGAAATGGCAGGGCCAGGCTGCGGCACAGATGTGACCAGAGCCATCCCAGCCCCGAGTCTGCTGAGGAGTGCCAAGGATCTGGGGGAGAATCAGGAAGCCTGGATTGTTATGGTTAGCCTCACATTCTCTCGGGAACTGTTTTAGTTGCTGCTGTTTACAGATCTAAAAGGTAATGATGTTTCCAGATAAATAGGCCTTCTTATTTGGGGTAAGTGGCCATTTATTGATCTGCTAACCCACAGTTATTGATTTGTTCGCCCCGACCACCGCGCCGCTCTCCACGCAGTTAACTATAAATCCAGGAAAGGCAAATTGTACTTGGTTTTGGATCTTTGCTTTGACAAAGCGACACCCCCTCCCCAAAGCTACCCTTCTCTAAATTTAGCTATTATTTAAAAGGAAACAATTAAAGGGATATACTAATAAGTTAGGAAGAAAGTGAGTCAAGACACTCCATTACATTAGCACTGAAAGGTAAAATGCGAGGCTTGCCTGACAGTTTTCAAAATAATGCATTTGGTGTTTTCACGTACATTAGTATAATAATTTGATGTAAACTGCAGAGCATGGAGAGAAAAAGAAACAGAACTGTAATTGCGAAGAAGAAAAATCTGTCATGGTAAGAGTTGGGTGGCACGTATTGGGTGCATTTGTCTCCTTAGCAACAAGTGAATGTATAGATAGTGTAAGGACCTCAGATGGGGGCCCTGGTTTGCCATCGTCACCCCAAAGTAGTCAAGATTCTGCAACTAAATTGTGCATCCTCACCTCACGGCTGCTTGGTGGGCCTCCAGACTCCCGGTGGTGGGGAGGTGGTTGGTCCTGTGTTTACAGCTATGTTGTCCTTAACCAATTGCATCCTACATGCAGGAAGGATTGTCACCCAATCACTTGAAGAAAGCAAAGCTCATGTTCTTTTATACTCGTTATCCCAGCTCCAACATGCTGAAGACCTACTTCTCCGATGTAAAGGTAGGGACGTTTTGTATTATTACATTTTTTTCAATTTCTGTGCATGTCATCGTGATTTGAACTCTTGGGAGTGTCGATGGAGATGAGTGTGGAGTCAGTTCATTGATACACCTGTGTTGTCCTGATTGAACGCACTGGTCCTTCTGGCGAAAGCTGGGCCAAGCAAAGCCGCCCCCGGCGTATTAAGACCACAGGACTGGTATTAATAAGTTACATGGTTTCCATGGTAGTCGGGGAAACTTAGCCTCTGCCTTTATGTCTTAGTAACTTCTTGGAAGAAGTTTCAAAGGGTACTGAATGGATGTGCTTCAGAGGGTGTTTGCTTCCCCTCCTCTCAGGAACAGTACACTGTTTCTGTTTTTATTTCTGTTACTTTCCCCCATTTGTGCTCCTAAAAGCAAACTCTAGCACCTCTTTACCCCCCCCCCCCGCCCCGCCGAAAGGGAGCGTACATTGAAATTCTCTATGCAGTAGCTGCTTAAAAACAAAAGTGATGATTGTCTCTTATTTACAACTTAATTTGTTGTTGATGTAGAGTACACTGAGCATAAGGAGAATGAATAAAGTGACAGATTCAGGACACATTATTCAAATGAGGATATGAAAGCTGTCGGCCCTACAGCTGCAGCCTCCCTCATTCTACAGAATGTGGGGACCTCCTGGTTCTGTGTGCGTGTCTCTCTGAGCGCCTGGGTGTGGGTTTGAAGTAATTGTCTGCCTCGACTTGATGTTGTGTTAATCATCTGTAACTTTTTAAAACATAGATTGGATTTTGATGATGATAATGACACGCACGGTATCATTATCCAAGGATCTTGCTAAACATTACATTAGCTGAGATTAGTTTACTCGGGGTGGGTGCTTTCTCGCCCACCCTCCCCTCCCCGCCCCCATACGTACGAGTTCTTATTTCTGTCACTGAGCGGCCCAAACACGCTCATTTCTCCGCACGCCCCTCGACGCGTCGTGTTTTGCACCCAGTGCCCACGTTGCCTCATTGGCCTCTTCCTGCAGGACCACTCCTTCACTGGTGTTTTATTTGGCCCTATAAGGAAAGTTCTGTTTTCCCTCCTGCTTGCTTTGAATTGTGTATCAACTTCAGTCTTTTATCTTTCTCCTTCCCTGGCTGAGCTCCTTAAGTGGAAGGCATGTTTTCTCCTCACTCAGTGCCAACAAACCGGACAAGGCAGAGCAAGGCAGTAATTCGCGTGGCTGGTTGGGAATCATTCAGCGCAAAAAAGGCAGAGGGACACAGGAGGCCAGGGAAAGGGTTTGGACTCTGTAAAGGACCATCTAAAAGAGACAAATTAAAGGGAATTTGTCAGCTGGTTGAGGACCAGCCAGCTTCCAGAGCCTAGTGGAAGCTGGCAAAATTCTTTCAGAGAATCCTCCCAATACTTCAGTTCTAGGAGGGAGGGGACAAAAGTGGTGTTGTGCACAGGTGCGTGTCTGTGTGTGTGTGTGTGTGTCCGTGGGGCCTCCTTCACTCCACTTAGCGCAGGGATTCGCAGTGTGGTGATGTAATAACGACAATGCCTTATATTATTTATGTAGACCTCTCATCCAGAAGGAGCCAAAGAGCTGTTCGAACTCCGTAGGTAGGGATCACTCACCTGCCACTGGAATGCAGCCACCGGGAGGGTGGAAAGCAGCAGCCATCCTGGGCCAGTGTCACTACCCAACAGTAGATGTGAATATTAGAAACAGTCACGTCTGTGCATGTGTATGTGTGTGCGTGTGCATGGGGTGGGGGGAAGGGCAAGGGTGGGCAAGGGTGGGGAAGATTGTTGATCTGTAGCTTTATAAATACTCTGCAGTGTAAACCCATAAGACATTGTTCCCATTCCTTTACCGTACACCCAGTAATTCAGCTTTTCAAGTAATCGCTTACTGTATGTGAATAACAATTGAATATTGGGTCAATGTTTTATTTTAAAAAGCACTGATATTCAGAGTATGGATTCCTATCCATCCTCTGCCCATACGGGGAGAGAAGGGTGTTAAGGTATACTCGAGTCAGGTTAGCCCCCAGTGATCTACTCTGACTGAGGGGGCGCAGGGCATGTCACGCAAAGCAGAAAATCACCGAAGGGCATTTCTATTTTTTTTTTGGAATGAATCATACATTTTTAACTTTACTAATTATGGGGGGTTTTTTTGGCTAGCAATAAATGAATTTGTAGTCCCTGAGTTTACACTAATGATAACAGAAAGTCATATAGAAAAGGAAAGATAGCCCAGGCACACAGGTCCAGAAACCTTCTAGAAAACAATAGCAGAGCATTCTTGAGTTTCTTTCATATTAAGGAAAATGCAGAATTTGAATGTTGACAATGTAATACTCATATGTATATGGATATTATACCCTATATAGTATGTGTATGGACATCTATACACACATGCACACATGTAGATGTATATAACTGAGAGATCTCTAGAAATCGGGGAAGGGACCTTTGGGTTTTATCAGAAATAAAACCTCGCATCATATCTCTTGCAAAAGACACAGTCATGTGTCTAAGGACCAAGTAATACTTGTCACAAAGTCAGCCTATACTTCAGTATGGCCATCTTCCTCTAAGAGAACATTCCTAATTCTAGCAAACTGTACCTTTTCAAACTCCAAGTCATTTCATCTCACACAGTAACCAGAAGTTAGTTTCTTGAGTCAAATCCAGGAGAAAGTTGGGAGGTGGCGCTGGGCTGAATTAATCCTCACACCAGCTCCAGAAGCTGAGCCCAGCCGAGGGGAGGGGATGCACCCTCCTCTGTAGTTTTCCTTAGGACTGGATACAGTGAGTAACTCTCCACCAGTGACTTCCGTCTGGGTAAGAGGGGAATGCTTTTAAATTAGCCTTGGACAGGAAGTGGAAGGGGGCAATCCTGTGCTACAATTCAGACATCGGCTTGGTGAGGGAAGTTCTTCTACAGGGGTGATGCACAGGAAGGATGAAACCAGCGCTCACTGAGCTTAATGCCTAGAGCAAGAATCCAAACAGAGTTCCATGTTCTCCCAGAGAGTTCACCTAAATTCTCTGGCCATGACACTTAGCCAGACAAAAAGCTCAGCTCACCAGGGCTTCAGATCCTTTGAGAAGGGCAAGGGGTTGAATGGGAGATGCAGAGGAGCGACGGATGCTGATTTTAATGTATAAACTAATAACTCTTAGACCACTAAGTACAACAGATTCGGTGTCATTTTAGCTTTGAAGAACAGACGCTCACAGCTTTTCAAGCCACCGGTGTTAAATGATGTATCTCATTCCCTCCACCCCTTGAGTCAACTGCTGCCTAGCCAGATTAAGGTGTCAGATTGATTTGTTTTATACATCTTTTGACCATGCTCATTGAATATTTAGGAAGTTTCTTCGGCCCATATTGAGGCTGAGATGTCCCGTGGGAAGCATTAATCAAAGTCACAGAGACCCGTACACTGTGGAAACACAGACTCTTTATTGTAGCGATTAGTTTTCGCAGTAATACATTAACACACTACAGAGCTTTCCTTTGGAGAACAATTGATCCTTTTCTTGTCAGCCACTACAGGATGGGGATGGGGGGAAACTAATTCTTTAAAGTTGAACACTTTTTGCCCCCCAAAATGAATATCTGGAAAACACGGGGCCTGCCTTTGCCTGTAGCCAGCCACCGACACTGGACACATTTCAGTTCGCGTCTAGCGGAGGGAGACCCTGTTCTTCGAGCCGTTGTGCTGGCCATTTCGCTCGTCTAGAGTTTGGGGAGGCTGTTGTTTGGGCCCATTCTTCCTCTCTGTTATTTCCATTCCCTGACAATACGCTTTAAATCTCCCTTTATGTCCCCAGTCCTAAATAGTGGCAAGTGCACTTACTTTTTTGTCCTCCCCATTAGGTCATTCGTGATCATTCTAGAAAAAAAAATACCCTTCTATGTTTTTCCTCTACAGTACTCTTGTCCATATGAGACAATGTCTTGTAACAATGCAGAAGCCTAATCTCCATGTCAAAGCAATTTTCATTCCCCAGTGCACAGCCTGCTATCATTTTGTAATGTTTTGTTTCTTATTCTAAAAGAATTAAAAAGGAACAGTAAGCCGTCACGGGGGCCTGTAGTCCTTATCTCAGTGTCTGGAAATTTGGACAGTGTATTTTACTGCTGAGATAAAATGGAAAGAACTCCAAGTTCAGCAGATCGTAATGGGTTTAAGTTCTATTGAAATCGGCCACCAGAAGATCAGATAACGGGGGTCCTTCAGTCGTCTTTTTAATCGGGTTCCCCACAAGGCTGAACAGAGACAGAGCAGACACACAGAGTGAAAATATAATTCTTGGATAGGTTAAGTACATGTTTGAACTCTTGCAAGCAGAAGCGATTTGCTGATGACTTAATCATTTTCTGGTCAATTATCTGTGAGGGCCCTTGCAACTCCACGGCAATTATGATGCACGTCGGCCTTTTGGGAGAAACAGCAGAATCGCTGCTTCTGTTTCCTTGTTCCTTCCATTCTCTGCCATAAATTTTCATTCATTTATTATCTTTGCTAGGGTAGAAACAACTTTCTGTGTAGTAATTACAGCCCCGATACACACTTTAGCTGTCATCTTGTTGGAGTCTGGATGTTTTCATGGCTGGTGTTTGATAAGTGGTCTTTGTTGATTTTTGATGAATGTATATGTTTTTCCGGGGGTCCGGGAAGGGGATGCCTGTGATGACAAAAGGCAGGGGTTGTCTGTCAGCTCTCCCGATATAATGCTATGGATTTATTGGTTTTGACTTGGCAAGTTGAGAGGCATCTGTCCTTTACGTGAACAGAGGACTGTCAATAAGAATGGTGTCATTTGCAGGGAAGCCACAGGAAGACATCTTCATTCAAAAGGTCACCGAGAAACCTTGGTAAACAAAGTTCTGAAGCTGAACCATGTGATAGTGACTTGGCATTTTAAAAAGTGTCATAAAGGCTCTGTCTCTGCCGTCTGTGCACTTCGTCTTAACCACACCCGCCAGTCAGCATAGCCCCCAACGGAAGGGGGTCTGGTCCGGTGCCGGCTGTAGGAAGTGTGTGAGCAAGTCCAGTGGTCTGACCAGGCAGCACCAGACATGAGCACCATGTGCAAACATTAGGTGGAATCATGGGGGGACGGCCACGGGGAATCACCCATTCCAAAATAAATAAATAAGTAAATAAATAAATAAGCAAATGCCCGCTTCCGCCCCCTTTGTGTGAAAGCCATTTTCCAGCATTGAATGAGGCCCTCATGTGATGCCACAATTTCTCATTTAGAAAAAAAATCAAGCCAATGGTGAAGTCATTGGCGCATCCTGTCTGGTACTCGAAAGTAATGACGCTTCCCCGGGTTCCATGGCTTGAGTGAATTTCCATAAGAAGTACACAAATGCAATTTGTTTTACTGAAAGGTGAACAGTGTTTAAAGGAAGGTATTCGGGTTAAGGAAAATCAGATTTAGAACGCGAGCTTTAGAACGTGCAGCGTGGAGGGTTGCGACATGATTCCTACCGTTGATAGGTTCTATAATATCCTATACGTCTACCGTCGCTCAAGCCTCTCTTGCCATCATTTTGGTGGAATTAAAAACATACCTTTCCAAGTAAGGGGAGTGAGGGGGGAACTTTAAAAAAGTGCTTTGAATGCTGAAAGAATAAATGAAGAAAATGACAGAATGCTGATCCCTTTCAATATTTAAATTTAACAGTTTAACAGATGCATTACCTCTCAGCTCATCAAGTGGTTTAGCAATTTCCGTGAGTTTTACTACATTCAGATGGAGAAGTACGCACGCCAGGCCATCAACGACGGCGTCACCAGCACCGAGGAGCTGTCCATAACCAGAGACTGCGAGCTGTACCGGGCTCTGAACATGCACTACAACAAAGCAAATGACTTTGAGGTAGGCACTCCTCTTTATCTTTTGGACTGCTACCTTTTCTTTTTGTGAAATTTGTTTTCTTTAGAAACGTCCCCCAATCTGCTTTTGTGCTGGTATTTCACTGACGTACCCCCTAGTAGGTAAGAGGTAGAGCGATAATGAGGAGACCCTGTGGTTCCCATCAGAGCCCTGGGGACCTGACCCACTCCCCATTTCCTCTCCCACTGTCCAGCTGGGCTGCTTCCCATTTGGCCATGGGAAGAGGGAACTGGAGAATCCAAAGAACATGGCAGCAAGGGACACATCCAGTGTGTTCGCTTTCTGGAGAAGAGGTCCCTGCCCCAATAGACCCGTTCTCACATTTAGCTTCTGGCCTGTCAGTTGAGCTGCAAAGACGCAGTGGTTGCTGGTAGCTGCGGGTGTTGTTGCCTGGGAAAGTCTAGAAGTGTTGATGGGGGAGCAGGTCTCTGGTTTCCAACGTGAATCAGCACTTATTTCCTTTATGGAAGAAATGGCGTGAGAATTCCCTAAGTGCGTATTCTAAAAGGTCCATCAACGTTTTTTGGTTTGTTTTTGTTTCTATGATTGTGTTTTGGGAGGAGGAGCCTGTGTGTTTATTTTGCATATGGGTCGCTTCGCAAGCTTGTTGCTCGGTGCTACTCTGTACACACTCACGTATCTACAGCACACACATTCTAGATATGCACGAAGCCGCAGAGACAATTCCCAGAAAGCAAAAATCTCTGCAACAGTAAAAGATATGTGGCTGCAAGGCATTTCTTTACTGGCAAATGTGGTGCCTCAGCAAACATCTTTCATTGCAACATGATGACTCTCTATGAGAAAACACTAACGAATCTCCCAGTACTCACAAAGGCATTTTGCTGAGCCCTGCTGGCCGTGGCAACAGTAGTTGGAGGTGGGAATGAGGCTAGAATCCCGCAGGCTGAGCCCCCGATGATGAGAGTAGATAGGCCGTGGCTTCACAAAGTTGCTCCTTTTCTTTTAGCATCTTGAGGATAGGAATGTTCACTCCCTCATCTGCTCGTGTAGAGGCCTTACGTTAATAGCCTTGCTTTCCTCACATAGCTGGGTACCCAGAAATGCCCACGGAGTCCCCAACTTCAAAGGAGAGAGGGGCAGCTTGGTCTGGCCCTGTCGTTAAAGGGGCTGACCGCCGCTGCCCACATGACCTGCCATTCCTTCTGGGCCTTTCTCCAACTCTTCTTAACCCTGCAGTTCAATTATGATGGCTTAGAGAGAACTGAGTGTGGAAGTGTATCAGTGGGGAAGTCACGGTTTTTGCCTTGAAAGTTTGCATGGTTACACTTTGCTATCCAAGACCAATGGAGATGGCTTGCCCAGTGTGCTATAAACAGAGCTGTTCCTTGGGCTGAAGCATTAGAAGTGGGGATCCTTGCACTGCTTCACAATTTTAAAGGCTCTGCTGTAACAGAGCACTGGTTTATGTATTGACAAAACACTAAGGGGTTTCTCCTAAAGCTGAAGAATATGACTATGGCTAAGTGTTTTTTAAAATCTTGAGAACTTCATCCCTCCCCCACTTCTGATAAATTTATTGCTCTAATCTTTAAGCGAAGAGAATTTGACCATGTGCTAGTGAGCTCTTTATAGTTTATTAAAACAAATATTTGTTTCGTTGCATGCATCGAGGTTCGTAAAGAATTGCTCAAAATTCACGGGAGAGTTCTGCATTTTTGCTGTGAAACACACTCGAGAGAGCAAATCTTTACAGCGCACGTTAGGGCTTTTAGTGTCATTTAAACCTTACCTGGTCAGAATTTAATCCCTCGCTCACAGCATAAGGGCCAGAATGACACAAACAGGGGACGGCTGGCATCAAGAGATACCCAACAAGCTGCTCCATTTAGCATCATCTAAATCCTCCTTTAATATGATTAACATCTGATAGTTCTCTCTTTCTGAATCATCTCCACTTCCAGCCAGGCCACCTCTTCTTTATCTGTAGAGTCTATTTTAAGACCGCTTCAGTGCAAGGAGTATGGGGCCCGGAGAGCAATTTTGTCACTTCTCATGTGACTTTAGACAAGTTATTGGTCTATTTTGGGTCTTATTCTTCCTTCGGTAAAACTGGGCTCTTTCTGGAAATGTGGTGACAAAGAAGCAGGGGCCAGGATCTTGCCTTGCCCCCTCCACTCACAGGCTTACACAGATAAATGCACAAACACACACCTGCCGCCACATAGGATCCTAATGTCACCCCATAGTTTTTAATTTAGACCCCCAGTCTTGGCACATTTACTCACAAAAGCTTCAGATAAGATGGTCCTTTCTTTTCTGTGCTTGTGTGCATGGAGGTCAGTGCTTAAGTGAGATGCTTAAAAAGCCAAGGCTCTTATCACCGGAGCTTTACCAGTGCGGGCCGTGGCTGCGAGCCAGAGGTGGACCCGGCACCATGAGCGAATACCTCGACTGATAGGGCGTGCACTGTGTGACTTTGGCCTTGAAGTTTCTCCTCTGAGATCAAGTGAAATGACTCTGTAGTCTAATGTGAGCAAGGGAAGAGGGTGGCGAAGTAGAAAACTGTACATCTTGTTTCTTTCTTAATTTTTAAGCGTGGCAGAGGGACTCTGAACTTACGTCGTCTTCATGGTGCTCAAAGATCTGGTCTATTCGAGGGAATATGTTAACCTGAGTACTAGCAGGCCCAACAATAAAACATCTTATTGATTGCATTTTAAACTTCTCAACTGGTTGTTAGTAACAGTAATAAAATAGCTCACATTTATTGACTGTTTACTATGCTCTGGGCACTCATCTAAGTGTTTTCACCAATATTAACTTATTTAGTGTGAATAGTAATAATAATAGGGGTATGAATACAAGAAAAGCTTCAGCTTGCCTAAAGATTTGTACTGTTTTTAAGTGATTCTAAATGGGAAGGGACAGGTAGAGGCAGGGAGAGAGAGGGGGTATGAGATGAGAGAAAAGAAGGCTGCTTTCCCTCTTCCCTAGACTTCTTCTTCCTTCTTTCTCATCTGGGTCTCTCACCTTTTTTCAGCCTTCTGCCCCATCTCTGCCTCTGTCTGAAGCTTGGTGGTGGCCCCTTGCAGTCCCCCTCCAGCCCCCGCTGCTGATGGCTCCCAGAGCAGATGGGGAAGGTTTATCACTAGCGAAGAGGGAGTGGCTTGACTCTCACTCTCTCTCCTTCTAGACCCTGCATGTCCTGGCCTTTATGAGCCAGGACCTTCTGAGTGACAAGCAGAGCGGTTCTGCCTTTTGTATCAATTTACACAATTGCCAAGATTCTTGGCACAGCACTCAGACCTAGGGTGGTGAGAGCTTGAGAAGACCCAGGGGACATGGAAGAAGACCCTGAAGGCGGGGGGGACAGGAACTGCGCTTTTAGTTTGTGATAAAGCCAAGGACAGTTGGCTACGTCGCACGGACTGGGGCATCTGGCTTCGGGACGTGAGTCTGCGAAGGTGTGCGGGGCGTGTCCAGTTACAGGCTGCACTTTTCACTCCTGCTTCGCCCACTGAAGGAGATTGGCAACAATAAATTCATCTTTCCAGGTGTTATGGCACATATTCCCATGTTTCATTTTCACTTCACTTTGAAGAGCTTCCAAAAAAAATTTTTTTATGGGAAGGGAAAGGGGGTTTGGGATTCTGTCCCAGTTTTTAAGTCATCCTGATACTTTTGACTTTCGGGGCACACGAGTTGGATGTTATTGCTGTTTTGTCGCCCTCACAACTGTGGCAGGGAAGAAGGCAGCGATCACTGTCAGTTCCCGAGGCTGGTGTACAGGTTTTGGCAAAGGGCCCGACTAAGCCACCAACCTGCGTTAAGGGACCAATAGACCTACCACCCCAGTCGGACTCCGTTCCCGAGGCTGGCCACGTGATGTGGTGCAGCGAAGAAAGGCAGAAGATGGGGAGGCTGGAGATGGTCTTGTGTGAGAGTTGACTGACGCCTTCATCCAGACGGATACTTCTGACTTTAGGGGCATGTGAGTTGGCTGTTTTGGCTTTTTTGTTTCGCTCACAGCTGTGGCAGGAGAGGAGGTAATGCTCAGTGTCCAAGGCTGCGTGGGGTGCTCCTTCTCATCCTCGAGCACCGTGCAGTAGCTCTTCTGCCCAGTGTGGCCATCAGGTATCCCTCCCAGCCCCGTCAGTGGCTACCCATTTATCTGTAGGCAGTGTCCCAAGTCCCAGACACAGTGGTTAAGCTCCCTTGCCTTCACTAAAGACCCAGGTTTTGGGATGGAAGGTTTAGAAATAAATAGAATAGGGGAATTTTATTCATCGATTAGCCAGCTTATAAATGCCATTTCCTAAGATTCTAACCCCTCCGTGGGCTAATGAACCATCATCCAGCCTAGGGTTTGGCTTTTTCTAGGTGTCACATGACAGTCAAGAAGTGCGTCTGTGGACCTCTTGCTGTACTTTCTGACTTTCTTCTTAACGAGAGAAAATAAAGCAGTACCCCTCATACCCCCCAACCCCCTACATCCAAACACATTATACCTAAATACAGACACTGAATCCCTGAATATGTTCTCTCCGCCCTGCCTACCCCCCCGTGCCAGCCTGCTCCCTCCCTCAACACAACACACGTGTGAGAAGATTTAGTACATCTGGAAGTCTTTCATTCACATCACCGTCGCTTTAAAGAAAAATGAGGACAGGTGGATTTAGGAAGCGCTTCCCTCTGCTGCAAATAGATGCTTAAATATGAGGATCATTTGGAACACTGGCACGTGAGTGCGAACCTTCCACTGCTCTCGCAGCCTTTTGGCCTCCAAGCCGCTGAGCTGTTTAAATGATCGCGCAACACACTCTTCTTGGTGGGTGGCGGGGAGGCAAAGAAACCCTCACCGTTTCTTTCCTTGCCAGCCCCACCACTGACAAGCCAAATTGATCTCTTAAGAGATGAAATGAATGTTCTCCAAATATATGCACACACATGGCTGTCTGGGAGCAGGTTCCTAGTACAGAGCAGTTGCCCGCAAGGTGGGAAGAGCAGTGGAGACGCGGGGCGGAAGTAGGGTGGAGGGTGGGGGCGGGGCGGAAGTGGGACTGTGTCCCTGCGCGGGGCCTCATTTTTGCGCTGCTGTCCTTCTGGTATTCGAGGTGTTGATCAGTATAATGAAGCGGGCGCATTGACTTACCATCTATTTGGGAATGTCATTGCATTTTTAGCTCCCTGTGTCTTTTTTGTCATTGGGTTACATTCAAGCACAGTAAGATCAACTTTAAAACCTCCTTACTCAACAGCTTTATTAGTTATAGCATTCCATGACCTTTCTCAACATTCTTAAAGAAAAAGATACAGTGGAATGCCGCTTTACTTTGCTTATTGTCCTTTGTTGTGGTGAACAAAGCGTTTTCCACAGTGGCTATAGCACATAATTATACAGCTTTCAATGGCAGTGTCTTGGCACCTATCAAAGTTCAGAGGAGCCTTTAGCAAAAAAAAAAAAAAAAAAAAGATGTTTTGTGGCAGCCCAGGGAGGGTCTCATCTTTCCTTCAGAAAATAGTTCAAGGCTCTTCTGTCAAGCTTCCCTACTTAGAGCTTTTTCTCCTCCTGCTTCATAAAGTTTAAAGCAGATTCAGTGGAGTTCTATGATCTATTTCCTTTGAAAGATTGTTCCTCGGCACAGAGAGGGCCTTTGACTTCAAGAGTTCACAGATTCATGTCTTTAGGTATCATATGTCTGACCTTATCAGTTACTCCATTTAATGTCGGAGAAAAAGTCTCAACTCTTTGTGTTTGTCTGTTTTGCCTCTGTGAAATGATTTGGTGAAAAGACCGTCCCTTTTGACACACCACCGAGAGGCCGTTTCGGCTGCGGCCTGCCCTGTGGCTTTTCTCTCTCTTTTTTTTTTTTAAAAAAAAATGTCCTTGTGTTTTGTGTATGGATGAGTTCACAGTGAGAATAGAATTATACAAGGGCAGGCGCACACACAAAAAAAATCTTTTGCTTTCCTCCCTCCCCTCCCCCCCATGATCTATTGGCTCTCTTGGTGGCTGCACCCCAACAGGCGAAGCCATTTAGCCGACACAGAGGTGGCAGCCGTGGCGCTGGGGCAGCCGTGGGTTTTCTCTTGCTTCGACCTACCCCTAAGGCCTTCATAATTAATTGTCCTTCGGAGAAGAGGAAAGTTCAGAGGCAGTGTGCGGGGTGATGCCTATTGTCTGACATTCAGTTCCCCTCGCCTTGGCGCTTTCTCTGGGTCCCACAAAGGGTTATCAGGGGGAGAAAAGGAGCAAGTCCTCCGCCGAGAGCCGCTGGTGGTGGCTGGAGCTTTCGGTGGGGCGTCGTCATTGTGTTCGGCCCATCCCGGGTGAAACGTCTGAAGAAGTTCTGACGGCCTTTTGAAAACAAGCCTGTGTATTTCGTCTCCGTGAAGCAAGCTCATTTAGCGGACCCAGGCTCATCCCAAAGTTGGCGATCCCTTTTCACATAGCAGATTACATTTTCAGTCAAATTCCCACCCTTCTGCACCCCGATGTTTCACTTTAATGGTTTGGTTCTTATTCAGCCATAGGACAGAGATTTTAGTAGTCATTCACTCTTTTCTCTTAACTACCTCAGTATAAATTTGCAGGGATGAATGTTTTTGCAAGTATTCTTTTTGGTGATGCATAAGACTTTGGTTCTTGAAAGTAGATTATTCTAGTTTCAAAGTTGTGAGTGCCTTTAAAATCATCGCTGCTTTAAACCAACCCTCAATGCTATTTGATAACATGACATAAAACAAATACACGCTGGTCCCTCCCTGTTTTTGGTGGAGACACAAAATTCAGACAAAATGTGAAGACAGCTATTTGAGAAGTAAAGGAAAAGGAGAACCATCGGCGATTATTATACTACTGTTCCTGGTAAATAGAGTGAAGCCAAGATAAGCAAATATAATTATTTTTCCAAGGAGCAGTTAAACTAGCATGGGAGAAGGGATGATGATCACTTTGCTGTAGCGTCCACGGCGACTTCAAGAGCCACATCGAGAGGAAAGCTCTGTGTTCCTCAAGGCAGTCTGTTCTGGAGGGAGGGACCTATAGGGTGGCCAGCACCAATTCTGTCCCCCTAGCTCTTTGAAAACACTTTGACAACAGACCTTTTGGTATTTAAAGGGAAACTGTCTATGGAAGTTGACACAACGAATATAGTCACACCAAAAAGGGGGTCATAAAAAATTAAAGTTTTTCTTATGAATCTTTCATTGGAAGCAATGAAAAGGGACACTACTGTGGTGTAAGTCCTCTGTGCTCCGAGCCCTTCTTCCGGGCTCTAGGCTATTGTTCTTTCATCTCCTCAAACAGACTTTCACTTTCAAATGGACAAAAGTCGCTTAAAAGCCAGACAGCTGTACTAACACACCCACCTTATGGAGCAGGGGCCACTGGCAGGTGACGGGGCCGACCGGGAGCCTCGTTTAAAACTGCCTGTGTTGTTTTTCTATTCACCTTGAGAGGGACTGTGTATTACTCATTTGTGTCCCCAGCCATCCCCCAAGGTTCCCCAACATGTTTTTTGCCTTTTCTTGACAGCACGATACAGAGACATCCGTGATAATATTTATATCTTGAGCCGCATGGCCTGGGGCCGGCACATGCAAGTTGGAGCACAGAATTTAGCAGAAGACAGAGGGAGTTTGACACAAACTACCTCCTTTGGTTTCTCCCCTGGCTTCTCGCTAGTCAGCCTCTTGCAGCCAGTCTAAATCTCTCCCTAAGCTTTTCAGATCTGTGCTGCCTCTTCAGGAGTAGCTGGCGTTGCGTGGCAAACACCCACCCACGTAGGGCTACGCCTCACCTTGGGATTGAAGGTGGAGTTAGCGATAGGTAGGTCACCCTGCCTGCATCCCAGGCCTCAGGGCAGCAGCCACCGTGGGCCATGGAGAGTCTTCCTGCGTGTGTATTCCGGGCCCTCCCTCCCCTGTCACCTTGTGTACGGTCTGGTCTGTGACACTGATGGTGATTATGTCATTATTTTGCTCTGGGGGCCCTGGCACATCTGCAGAGCCCAAGCACATCTTCTTTGTTGCGCTGGCAGACGTCCCACGCCACAAATGCTTCATTAGCCCTGCTGCTGGCCTCCTTGCCAGACGCGAGTGCCCAAATGCAGGCTTCTTTCTGCTCCGTTCTTTTGTGTAGCTGATGATCATGTATTCATCTTCCTGCTTCTTCCCCGTTTTCCCCGACTTCTGAACTCCAGATGTCCCAGTTTTCTTGCCCAAATCACTCTAAAGTCTGCAGTGAGAAGCAAGGTGACTCCTTACTCCTTAATCCATCCCACCCTTTCCCACCTTCCCACTTTTCCATCCCCCCAGTGAATGGTGACTTTGAATAACTCCCCAATGGGAAGGCTGATGCTTTCTCACTTGCAGTTTGAAAAGATGCCAGGGGGTTGCTCCCAGTTCATGATGGGAGATAGGGTTAGAATTTGGACTTAGTAGATATTGCTTATTCCGTGTATGCCTTTCTCCTCTGCCCCTTCTCTCTTCTCGGGTCCTTTATTTGCTCTTGCACATTGCCACATTTTACCAATTTGCAGAAAGCAGTCTAAAATGGGAATGCAGGAACGATTCTTTATGCCTCATTGTGCCTGTTATAGCCAACCAAAGTTTCCTTTTCTCTGAATGGAATCTCACCTCCCCTCTACCCGCAACCAAAGTCCCCTGCCCTCTCCTTCTGCTGTCATAACCTCCTCAGCCCTGACAATGACCTATTATTAGATATTTAAAGTGACCAGCACTTGGCTGTTTGGGAGCCCAGCTACAGCATTTCTCTGAATATTAATTCTGTGTATTTAACAGAGCCAAAGCTGTAGTTAAGGTGTGCTGGTTTCGACATTAACTGCAGTAAATTTTAGAGCTTAATATCTTGGGCTGTGATGGGTACTCAGTAATTGGTATGTTTAATTTCCCCTCAAAATTGAATTAATTGATCTGTGTTAGTGTATTACAAGCAGCTTCCCCCACAGAGAGTTTGACTAGTTTTTATCCCCCGACCAGTCCACCAACACATGATGTTTCAATGTCACCCCCTTTGAATAAAACATTGGTTTCAGTTGTAAGGTGTACACAAAGGAGCAAGTCCATAATTTTCTGGAAATCGTGGTCAGATTATTGTCCTGAGCGCTAATTCAGAATCCTAGGACGAAGACCCTGGTAGAGATTACAGAACATTTCTTCCGAGGAGTGAGCTGCCGTACTGTACAGGTTCCCGAGTTTTCCTGTCACCGAGCCCTATTCTGGATATTAGGAGCGAACCAGCTGACAGAATGAAGAGAGAGGTGGCCAGATCCGTAGGCCAAGTAGGCCACCAGCTCCGGGCAGGGAGCGTATCGGGAGAGGCTGGTGCTTGTCATTGATTAAGTCATTTTCAAAAGACCCAGGATGTCCCCAGAACATTCCCAACTTCCCATTATTAGATCATTATGGTTTTATTGCCCATGGGTTTATTTGAACCTTTTCAAACCCAACCTCATTCGAAGAATAGACCACTCCTCAAGATAATAATTCTCTAAATTTATTACCTGCTGTGAAAATAGTATCTTCTGGTTATGGCTCTGAAAGCGATCTCCCTGGAACTCCAAAGGGATACACGCCTTGTTGTAATAGCCGGGGATCTCTGCACAGGGCTGGGGCTGCGTTCTCTGTTTCCTTTCCGATTTTATAGACTTTGGTCAGTCCTGCCTCTTCATCTCCGCCTCCAGAGATTAAGGAGCCCTAATCCTTTTTAAAAGTCTAATCTCAGACAGTTAGTGGGCTCCCCTGGTCATTTTAGCTGTCCTTTGGTAATGTGCTTCCAGCACGGGCGGGACTGTGTTTTCCCAGGGACAGGTACAGTTAGGGGACAGTGGAGCAGAATCCCAGATGTGGCCAGCCACACCACAGTTTGCCGATTCGACCCCGTGTACTCACCCAGTGGGACTTTTTGGATTGCCCCCAAAGTTGATCCTCAGAAGCTGGATCTCTTGAATAGCTTCTCAGTTGTACTTATTGGTGAAAAGAGCCCATAGACCAGTTTATGAGACTCTTGCGAGTGTCCTGGCAAATCTGAGGGTGACTGTGGGACAAATTCAGCCAAATAGAAGGTGGGCAGGTCCACCACGCTGCCCAGTTGTTTTCAGTGTTTTTGTAGAGAAAGTATAAGAATGTTTGACGTCATGGAGACACAGCCTTATTCTTGGGCTTGAGTCTCTAAAAATGACAACTAAGGAAATAGAAAGTTCTGGTCTCTAAATTATATTCTCAGGAAGGAACCGAAATGTTTACTTACAAGTAGATGTTATTTCATATAAAAACATTACCTTGAAATCTTAAAAAGGAAATCCTTTGGAGAGTCCAATGTCAGTAGTCCCAGGCTAATAATAGTGTAGAACTTACAAGAGCATGGATTCTGGAAACAGTCCCCAGGTTCAAATCCCAGCTCTGCCACTTGCCAAGGGTTTACTTCTGGCAAGTGGCAGAGCTGGGATTGCCAGCAGTAAACCCTTGGCAAGTTTCCTACCCTCTCTGTGTCTCGGTTTCCTCATCTATAAAATGGGGAAAATAGTACCCTCTCTGTGCTTACCTTACAGGGTTGTCCCGAAATTAAATGAATGTACATGACTATATTAACACTGAATAAATGCTGTATAAGCATTTGCTTTTATTTGCCTCTAGAGCCAAATAAAAGTTACCTTGTCCAATTATTGCATCATTTCCTGCTGACCCTCAATAAGAACACAAACAAATGAGCAAACAGAGAGTTCTCATCAGAATTGGGACAAAGAGGCAGTGCTAAAGTGGTTTTAAAAAGACAGTGATTCCTCTGCCCCAACAGTGGCTGTAAAGGTGACACCGGCCTGGAACATCTCGGGAGTCATAGTTTCCAGATGAGGACAGCAATGAGGTGACAGGGTACGGTGGAAGGAGCACCAGATTGGAGGGTCTGCCTCAGGGGGCCCTACTTGGCTCACTTGTAAAGTGATAAGATCAAACACAGAGCTTTGTCCTAGGTCTGAAATTCTGTGCTTCTGGAACCGAAGACATTCTGCATTCTCTAAATAAATCCTGGGCATGGGCCTGATGCAGCGCTTTAAGCAGTGATTGTGGATCCCCCGGGAATCCAGATGGAACCACACGGGGCCACTTCTGCCCTCGTGGCTCTGCGGTGGCTTCATTAGCTCAGTGAACGTCTCCAGGGTGCGCGCTGTGGTGCTCTCCCGGAGCCCGCTTTGCAGGTCTCTCGACGGTACCTTTGGGGATGTAGCAACTCCCTCGCTGGGATTACAGAGACTAATTTTTCATACCCATAAACAGTTTATTGACCGGATTAGCGCCCATCTTTAAACTAGCTGCTCACTTTATTTGTTGTGTGGCTGGGGCGGCCACACAGTAAGGAGCTCATCTGTGAAGCGCTCGTGCCCGTGGGATTCTAGAAGGTGGTGCAGACCCGAGCAAACTCATGGGGAGTCTGAACCCCTGGCCCCACAGACATTCTGCCTGGGCCACTCCTCAGCTCAAGTCGATCGGCATTCATAGTACGTGATTAACCTCCGTACTGTATACAACATCTCCCCTCTTCTGAGGAGACAGAATTAGTTGTTTTAGATGGTATAACTACCTTCACTACTAGGCTTGGTTAGTAAATGGTACAAGAGCAAAACCATCCTTCCCTTCAGGTATTCCCTAAAAGACGGCAATCTAGATGATGAAAGGTTTTTCCAGTGGGGTTTTGTGGGTGGGTATGAGTGCAGGGGTAGGTATCAAATCCTTACAAGTCATTGAGATATGTATTTGTCATCTTTCTTTTGGTGGTTGTCCCCAGTTTCTGTTTGGAAAAGACTACTCTAACATTTATCAATACCATTGGATACTAAAAGTGACTTTCAGTGAAAGGTAACACATTCGCTGAGAACATGGGTGGGGGGCTGAGGGCGGTGAAGGCAGAGAAGGGGCCGGAAGCAGAAGCAGGTGGAAGGAGATGAAAGGCCCTGCTGCCAAGGCCGCTCCATTTCCTTTAGTGCACAGACTGTTTTCAGAGATTTATTATCTCACACGACCTGCAGGTATGCAAGACAGTCCGCGTGTCGACCCCTGGCCTTGCCCTCCCGCAGGGCCTGCCCCGGGTGTGACACCGTCCTGGGTCTGAGGCTCCACCGCAAACAGTGTCTCAGTCCCATTTGGTCGGGGAGGGGCCTTCCAAAGGCTCCTGGGGCCATTCTGGAATCTTTTTCTCTGCCTTTGCAAACTACTTACCTTTCTTGACAAAGCAATGTCAAAGTTCTCCACTTTTGAAATAAAACTCATCCTAAGTTTGTGCAAAGGGTCATTGGGGAGGAGAGACCTAAGAGAATTCTCTAGAAATACAAAATGGAATTTCCCTGACAGAACAGAGATCTTCCCGTCAAAAGCAAATGAGAGGACTGAGGCCTTTCATCCCAGCCCTTTCCCGAAGCAGCCCGCATGTGACGTGGGATGCACATACTGTTGTCAGCGGAGCCGCAGTGTCTCTGCGACCCGCGTCCTCGGAAGCTGTTTGATTATCTCGAAAGACTTCGGTGCTCGCTGCAAGCGATGCTCTTCATAGTCCTGCCTGAACCCCGCTTCCTCACAGTTTCTCCCTGGGCTCCTCCCTCACACTGGCCCGTCAATGTGAATGCCGGGCACGCAGATGAGTTTTAATGTTAGCCTAGGCAAAGCCTAATTAGGAAGGTAAATCTCCTGCCGAAAACAATCACGTAATGCATTCTCGAACGAAACAGGAGTCACTGGATTATCTGTGCACCAGCTTCCCTTCGTGCAATATCGGAGAGTTTATGCCGAGTTGTTTTTGGAGAATCTCCCATCCAAGAATGGCACCAAGCTGGGCCCTATTTATTTTAACACCTCGCCCAGGAATTGTAGCAAAAGTTAAGCATCAAGCACTAACAGCCTGTCTTGAACTCAGACACTAGTGGCACATCACTCGTGGGGCTGACTCAAAGGGAAGCCAGTTAGCAGGTCAGGGTGACTGTATCCAAGCTGATGCATTAGGTGTGTTGTAAAGGAGGGATGGGCTCCTCCATTTAGTCTATTTAAATATTTACTGGCAGGAAAGCTACTCATGAAAATCTCCTAATCAAAGCAGGGCGAGGCTGAAGTCTTCCTGGTTCTTCCATTTCTGGGTGTGACCCGTGAGCTCTCCCCTGTGGCCACCGGCAGCCTTAGATGCACCTGGGGGATGGGGTGACATTGCAGGTTGAATTCAGGTGAGACTGTCCCAGCTATCCTGCAAGAACGACCAGTGTGCTGACCAGTGGGGCACACAGGGGGAATGAAGAATGAATGACTGTGGACCTCCGGAAAAGTTGTCAGCCCCCAAGTTTGGCCAAGAGCTGGGGTTGGCCGACTACCATCTACAGGCCAGGTCTGTTTTTTGTGATCCTGAGTTAAGAACGGTTTTTATATTTTTAAAGGTTGTCAAAAAGAAGACTATGCAACAGATTGAATGAGACCCCAGAGCCTGTGTATTGACTATCTAGCCCTTTGTGGAAAAAGCTCACTGACCCAAGGCCAAGGTTGTTTCTGTCTTTAGTAGAACGTGTGCTCTCGGAGATCCCTTCTAGTTCGGAAGTTCCAAAACTGTGCTGCTTTGATAGAATAGACTCGGTCCAGCTCTAACCCGAGCAACCTCCCAGATCCGTCACCCCAGCAGGGAGCTTCCGGTTTTCAAGTTCTGAGAATATCTTTGTAGTATCTCTCGGGGCTGGAGGGATGGGGGGAAGTATTAGATTTTAGTTTTCGATGCTTTATCTCTGATTTTGTTTTTGTTTTATTTTGCGTGTTTTATTTTTTTTAAACTTGGAGTCACCCTTTCAAATGTGGAAAAGGATGGAATATCTACTCCATTACAACAAATAACATGACAATCATTGAATTTCCTAACACATATAACACCAAGACTACCAAGGATGAGCAAATAAACTAGCCACTTTAAGCATGTTCAGTGAACCAGCTTTCAGCCCCACACAATACTTTTGACAGTCTCATAGAGTTTATTGTAACAACTGTCATTTTGTTCCCTGCGCAGTAGTTCCTTCTTTTCTGGGGCTGTAGAGAGATGGTTTTATTTCTATTGATATCCATACACAGAGCTGCCAGTGGAATGTTCACATAGTTTAAAATCTATACACACAAATTAACAGGTAGAGTAGAAGGCATTAAGACATTCTTTTTCATTACCCCAAACTCACCATTTTTCAAAGTGGTCAATTCTAGCCGTGTTGGTACTCTTACCTTTTTTTTTTAAAAAAAAAAATCAAGACCTGTTATCAACATTTTAAAGGTGCAGAATTTTTTTGTGTGGATTCTGCCTTTTCTAAATAGCCACTCCTAAAAGATAAAGACACAAATTCAGGTGAGGGAGCAAAGAAAATACTCAGGGCCCCAGCCGCGATGGCCGGGCGCAGCCCCCGCGGCTGCGCTAGGGACCGAAGTCCACTTCCTGGGATCCTTCCCATGGAGTCCCGCTGTCCGTTCAGGCACATCCTGAGCCTGCCCCTTGCAGGTCCCACGTGACCGTTCATTCTTTTTATTACATTCCCTCCGGTGGGCCGTATCTGGTTGCTACTCTACCGGCACCCAGAAGGGCTGGTGTGGCACCGGAGGTAAGGCTGTCTAACTTGGAAGTGTGCTGCCACAGCCCCACGTAGGTCCCCGCCGTGGTGACAGACGGAGAGACCTGCTTTCCTTTTGCCACTTTTTCTAATTATCCCTGCAGCTCTTTCAGGCGGGTGGAGAGGAACTGGGGGCTGTCGTGTGGGTCTGGCTCACAGACCTTCGCCAGCCTTTCCCTGGGTTGACTTCCCTGCCCCCACCCCCTCGCGCATTAACATGACATTGCATGGCGAGCACAGACCAGACCCGGAGTCGCTTCCACCAGCTGAAACCTCTGATCCCAAACCCACGAGAGAGTTTGGCTTTTGGATTTTGGCAAGAAGGCCTGTTGCCCATCAGGTCAGCATGAATAAAGATTTCTTTCTTCCTTTCTTTTTTAAAGTCAGGCATCGACTGACTGCCCCCAGAGCTCCCTTTCTCAAGACAATTTAACCCCTTCCTTCTCCCAAGTACATTTTCTACCCTGAATGCACAGTTTTTGTTTTGTTCTTTCCCTGTGAGACAACCAAGAAATCTATATGTAAAAACTGAAAGCTGAATCAATTCCGGGCCATCTTATCATTTTTAAAGTATGTTTATCCAGCTTTGTAGTAGGAACAAGCAGACTGTTTGAAGGCCACATACTTCTCAAACCTTGGTTGCAACACGTTTGCGCCGTTTTGAAACTGTCTTTATCTAGCTGAGAAAACGAAAATCTATTTGATAAAGTGGCACTCTGGCCAGTTTATCTTGCAATATGGCTTTAGCTCACTGAGTCTATTGATTTCCTTAAATTAATGTTTACAGAATGCTACTGAATTTTGCTCAACAGAACATTGTTCTTTTGAAGGTTTGCAAAAAAACGAGACAGACTGTTATTGCCACGTGTTCCTTTGCTTAGACAGAGGAAACACGGGCTTTTTGATGGTTCTTTTTTGTTTTTTAAGGACAACCTTGAACTCTTGCCACTTCCTAAAAGCATTTACTCTTCACATATTTAAGTAGCAAACATGTCACTAGGAAGTGAGCCCACTCCTAGGCCTAAAACTGCATGGGCGTCACATCACTCCTGTCCTGTAAGGTCCCCGAAAGCTGAATGCCGCTTGAAGCATCAGAACGAAAGAGACTCAAGTCCAAGCTCAGTTGTCAGTGTAACCCAACAGGCATGTGCGGGCAGCTTCTCAGCCAGCGCCCAGGGATCATCACGCCAGTCCTTCCAAACGGAGGTTTGAGCATCCTAATAAAACACAAACACTATGTAGCTGTTTAGTGGGCACCCTAAATGTGACACCTTGCTATTTGCCCGTAATGCTCAGTGTTCTATACACACAACCTAATCTCCAGAGATGACTTTAAAACTGGCCTCCCAGGGAAGCAGACTTGCCATTCAGCTCTTGACAGGGATTCAAGTCACAGTCATGAAAGGACCGAAATAAAACTTCGGAGACACAAAGCAACTTTTCTCTACTTGTTGACTGAGCCATTAAAATCACCCAAGCAAACCTGCTCAAAACTCCTGTCAAAACGCTGCTTGGCTCACATTTATTAGTCACAGTGGAACGCCTCCCGGGAGTTGGGCTCCTCCTCGAGGGTTCAGACCACCATCTTACATTCGGGTGATATTTTCTGCTTTCCAAAGCACACTCGTGCTCGCTTTCCCACGTGAGCCTTCCTCCTAATGAAATGAGAGGGCACTGGGATACAAGTCCACGATTTGCTCCGATAGCACCCTGCACCATTCCTGCCCTTCTGAAGGGCCCGTTGGTCCCCGGCTGTCCACACAGGGTAAACGCGTGCGTGCCTGGCTGCAGAGGGGAGGCCCATAGGAGCGGCATCTTGTGACCGTATTTCACAGCTCCGTGATTTCTCTCCTCTGCCCCAGGCAGGAGAAATCAGTGAGAGTGAGGCAGCGGAGAGGAGCAGCAATGACGTGTCTGCTCTTTCCTTTTCATCTGATAATCTCCAGGAGGAGTTACTAAAGCGTCTGAGTTTATCCATCTGAGTCCACTCTGTCTGCGGTGTCCGCCCGCAGCTTGTGCCATCGCTGCCAGGAGATAGGTCTCTCCTTGATCAATATTTACTTAACAAACAGCAGGGATGGGAGCGTTTGTTTAGAGGAATCGTGCGCACACCAGGGTGAACGCGTGCTCGGGAAGGCGCTTCAACTTTGTCTCCTCTTTAAGGACCTTGGTGGGCGTGTGTGCATGCCCTTTCCCTTTTTAACGTCTCCAAAGTCGCTTAGAAGTCATCCAGGAAAATGCGTCCTTGTGTATGATTAGCACATTATTTACACTGTGGGGGATTTCACGATGTAAACTCAGTTTTGAAAAACCCAACCCCAAGTTGGTTTTCCCCTTTGTGCTCCTACACAGGTTAGACACTCGGAAAGGCTCTCAGGGTGAACTCGATGCGCAAGCGTCTTCCACTGACCCCTTTCAGATGGGTGGAAGGGAAGAAAATGCAGATGGAAACAATAAAGGCAGCCTGACAAGGCGACTCGAATTATGTATTTCCGATGGCATCGCATATATATGTTTGTTTGTTTTTCTCAGAAAGCCCAAGGAGGAAAGGAGCTCCCCAGGTTTTCAAAACCACTTCCCCAGTTTTCAGAATTAGCCGTGTTTGACTCTTGTAATAAACAGGAATCGCAGGGCGTTGAAGTTTAGAGAGCCCTGTTCTTTCAACTTCTCTGAAACAATTGCTTGAAGGCTCCCGTCAGGGCCGTCAATGCAGTGGACTTGGAGGCATCTGGGTCCCGTTGGAGGGGTTTTGTTTCTGCATGGGGGTCGCGGCTGGGAGGGAGGCTGTGGGAGTTATTTATTTATTTGATTTTGTGAATCGGAGTTGTAAAGCCATCTGAAATATTCATGCAGAATTGTCTGAGAAGCCCGTTTCTGTTTTATTTACTGCACAGTAGAACAGCCACAGCGGATTAGTTCTACAATACCCGTAACAAAAGCCCAACAGCTGATGCATGTGATGTTAGGAGGTGACAAAGCAGTTAAAGTATGCTGCTGGCTACAGGCAGGCAGTCAGCAGATGCAGACAAAAGGGTTTGTGACAAGAATAACTCTCTCTCCAAGGCGAGCAGTGAAGAGTATCCAAAATACCAGTACCCTTTTCTCCTTGACATTGTCTTCTTACAGTCAGCATTTTATTGCCCTTTTATAGTATTAAAAAAATGGAGGAGGAAGAAGAAAGAAAATCCACACACAAACTAATTCACCAAAATACTAGCCAGCCTTTTACTTCTCTACTGGTTAGCCACAGCTGCCCATACATAGGTTTTTATTTCCACTTCCCCATTCAAATAAGTCTCCAAAAAAAAAAAAAACAGTACTTAAAAAGATGATCTCTATTGTAATGTACTGATAAGCTTGATAAGTCTTTGGAGTCCCATCGGTGAGGGGCGAGGGAGAGAGGTCTCTGCCTGGTTTGTTTTCTGTCCATTTCAGCAAAGATCATTTCACTGATGAAATTGGGCCAGTGGACCATTTTTTAAGGGGATCAAGGAGGGAGAGGTAGGTATCCATGGGGAATCGTGCGCAAGGGGCAAGGTGTAGGTCCCCTGTGAGAGGCCGATGGACAGACTTGTGGATGCTTCAGAGATGTGAAAAAGCAGCTTCTCTGTCTCCAGAAAATAGGAGAGGCTGTCTTCGTTTTAACCTTTCTAATTCCTCTTCTATTCTCTGTGACATTCATTCAGCTGCCAAGAGCGTTTGGCAAGGTTTGGGCCAGCGAGCACACTTTCAGTGACCGCTAACCTTGGTATGTCCTGACACTTATGATGAGTGTCTGCAGGACACAGAAGGCAGGCAGCCTGCTATGTCAGGCTTTTATTATGTACTGCAGAGGCTAGGGACAGTCAGTTTAATAAAACAAATCATCCTTGAAGGTAAAGCAACTGGGAAGAGGAGGAGGAAGACAGGGGGAAAATGTGTCTTTGCCACTCATTCTGATTTTCAAAAAAAGAAGAGCAAAATAACCATCCACACAGCAACACACCGAGTGTGCGTATACCTGTGTGTATGTGTGTACGCTGTGTGTGCATGCTGTGCACACAACCCAGCCCCTCACTGTGCAGATTGGAAACATCCTCCCATTTTCCCCTTCTCATCCAAGACCACAGGGCCCTCTTCTGCTGTGAGGAGATCATGTACAAACAACTGTGATGAGATTGGTAGGTGCTGCTAGCCAGCCCCCTTCAAATTTGTGAGTGCCTTCAAGTGCCTCGTGGTAAGACAAGGAGAAGCAAGACCATTTGGGGTGACGCTCCTATATTGGGATGCCTTTTATCAGAGCAAAGTTTCCACTCTCCTCTCCTGAAGAACACTCAGCTCAGCAGCTCCCACAATAGCTTCGGAGTTCCAGCCAGAGACTTTGGAAGCCTTTTGTTTTTCCCCTGTGGCATGTCCAAAGGCATGGCCTTCCCTCCCCCTCCCGCCGCCTGCATTGTCTTGCATTCCAGGGGCTTGATTGACTGTTGCCACCTGATGCTGAGGAGATACTCTAGGGTTCATTCTGCACATTGTTGGGTTCTATTAAAAGAAACCTAGATAAGGGATTACTTGTCACTAAGGGATTTTCTGCAGATGTTTATTAGTGATTGGAAATCCATTAGGTGTGAAGAGGTACAGAAAAATATGGGCAATATCATTCTCTGAATTCTAAGACCCCCCCAAAACATCAGACAGTACCCCCTCCTAGCTCACTCTGTTAAATGAAGTTGGGGAAATTGTCTAGCAGAGAGGCAAGGAACTCTTTTTTCACGGGTGATATTTCTACCTGGGGATGGAATTCCTTGGCACTCTCTCAGAAGATCAGTTGCTACCCATCAGTTTACCTCTCTGGAGCCACCAAAAAAAAGATTAATTGCTCTAGTATTAACAGATCTCATTATAACTTTATTTTATTTAGCCCAAATTGTTGTATGAGTATTGCCTCAAAGTAAGTAAGCAATCCATTTTATGTATTTGCAAAAAATTCATCCCTTCTCAAACATAAACCAAACACTAACGTCTCCTCCTGGGATCCTTTGTGCCATTCCCATTTAGTTGGAAGTTACTAACTCTTCTGTGGTTTTTCTCAATCACAGATCCACAGCTTGTCAAGTTTTGATGCTTCAGATAAGTAGGAATAATGAAAATGCATTTAAAAGGTTTCATGGAAAGTCTTTCCAGCATGGTTTCATGGAAGGACACTTCCACAGCTTATTTTTGCATGAATCTGTTAATCTCGTGATTTCTTCCTCTCATAGAAGTTCATAGTTTCTTCACCTATAAAATGATGATTTGTGAGATCTATTCTAACTCTTTAAATTCCATCTTATTTTAAAATTCCTTTTCTTAAATATTAAGGGAGAAAATAAGTGTGATACTAAAGCAATATGAAGTAAAACAGAAGGCAAGATCTCATTATGAACTATTTATCAAAGACTATTCAAAATATGCTGCTAAGCATTATGGGGGTGTGCAGAAAAGAAACCATGGCTCTTTATCTAAAGACATCTTATGATGAACTCATTACAACTAGATATAAATAGGTGAAAAGTTAAGTAACCTGAAGACAGATACAGAAGGTGGTAAAGGACAGACCCAGAGCCCTACCAAAAGACACGAATGTTTAACGCAAGATAAACCCACTGAGTACCATCAACAAGCAATAGTAAGGCGGAGGCTGCACAACCCCCAAAAGAAGTGACTTTGGTTTGTTCTCAGGCAAATCCTGGAAGTACTCTGCCCTCCCTCTTGTGATGACTGATGTGGTTGTGGATGTATCTTCCTCTTCTGAAACAATTTTGGAAGGAAGGGGAAGGGCTTAGTCAAAGAACAAGTATGAATGACTCACGGACACAGACAACAGAGAAGGGATTGACTGTGGGCGAGGGGGGTGGGCTGCATGGAGGGAGGCAAAAGGGAAAAAAATGGGACAACTGTAATAGAATAAACAATAAAAAATAAAGTAGAAAACAGAGAAAGAACAAAGAAATTTTAAAAAGTGCCCCTCGACCTTGGCCCCTGGCTTCCCAGACCTCCGGTGGGGTCCTGGGAGGGCACGGGGCTCCTAGTGTCCTCTGACTTTGTCTGGAGCAGCTGCCATGCCTCCTGTAATCACAGCTCTCTCCATGCCGCATGCCCAAGTGTTCAAGGAACATAGATCTTCATCATGGCTCTGTTGCCGATGGCCAGCAAAGCCACACTTCTTGAAATGTTTATTTTAATAAATGCCTGTGATTATGTTTCTGTAGCATTTGGTTAACAGCTCCCAAACCAAGTAGTTAGAGTGGGTAGCTGCGCCGCCTAACTCTTCTCCAGCCAGATTCCGTCTCTCAGTAATGCCCGTGTGATCAAATGGGAAGGATTATCTTCGGGGGAAGAGGGGAGAGTACTTAGCAAAACTGCTTAATGGCTTTTTATTTAGTATAAGGTGAGTGGGAGTGCTAATCTCTCCTCTAGGACCCTCACGTACCACAAGTACTCATGTATATGCAGGAGATTTGGGGGAAAATCACTGGAGTTCCTTAGAAAATCCAGATGACTTCTCAGCAGGGAATGGCCCTTTGGGTAGCCGGGTTTGCTCATTGATGGTGGTCTAGGCAGTGTTGGGAACTGTCCTGAGAAGCTGGCTGGTGTGTGTGTGTTTGGGAGGCGCCACTTAAAATTCTCACTCCTTCTAGATTCCGATCAGCCCTCGTTGGGGGTCCTTTTTTTTTTCTGGGGAGTTAGTAGGGTCTTTTTCAAAGGACAAATGACTTACGATTGGAAGCACTGAATTTCTTTGCCTGATTTTAAATGTTTCATACAATCTGTGTAAAAATGATGATAGTGCTAGTTTTCTTTAACAGTTACTATCATTACGGAAAGGTCCATTGCACAAATTGAGAAAAGGTGGGGAGAAAAGGATCCCATATGTTCAACAGGACAACACCTCCCTTCTAGTTTGATAAGTGGGATGTCTGAACCAAGATGACATGCTTTCACCTTTTATATATGTGGAGACAGATCTGTCCACATGGACATGTACAGGCAGTGCCTTCCTCGTGTGTCTGCAGTTACTGTAAAAATCAGACATCGCGAGTGCAGAAGTACCCCACTAAAAGAGATCTATGGAGTGTTGATGTGTATTTGGAAACGGGAGTTCGTGGAATGATTCTCTGAATCCATTATCTTGGTGTAGGGAGAGCTAGGCCATGCTTTGGAATACTAAGTAAGTACATCAGTAGCTACTCCTTCCCTAGACAAGAGGTCAGACTATTAAGTAAACAGGCTCATTCATGACACAGAAACACGCACACTACACACATATACTAATTGCTGTGGAAGAAAAGGATTAACAATTAGGGATTCTAAAAAGAATATTTGCAGAGTGTTTACCTTGGATTCTAATGACTTTGAATAATTCCCTTGATCCCTGTGAACCTCAGTTTTCTCACCTTAAAATGGGGATAATAACATCATGTTATTATGATGTTGGGGAATTCAGTGACATAATTCATATTCAATTCATAACACGTGTCCAACACAAAATAAGCACTCCCAAAATGTTAGTTTTTATTATTATTATCAGCTGCATAAATTACTCTCTCATGGAGCAATTCTAATCTCAAGGTTAAGTACTCTCTGATGTAGAATTTTAGGTTCAGTATAAACTTTATATGTTGGGACTCAGTGTCAAGGTTATTATCTTACTCCTTTTTGTATGTAGAGTATTTTATAGTACAGATTGCTTTAATCAGACAATTTAGCATCTGAGTCATCCTCTGATACAGGCAGGTGATGGAGATTTGGGTTTGCTTGGGTTCAGTGCATATCAAAGGCCAATTATTTACTACTCTACTTTTGAGAATGCGTTTTGTTTTCATAATGGAAATCAAAAGGAGATACGACTCCCGTTCTGAAAGATTGGTTGGAGACTTGCTTCTGGAATACACCAGAAGAGAGGAATCCCAACAGAGAGTTCCCTTTCTCTACGCTAATGTTCACCACGGAACCCTAGCTTTTCAATAGGTCTGCGTGCATCCTTGGCACAGGTCTCTTTCTGAAACTCTACAGAGCTGTCAACCCCACATTACAATGCTACTATATATAACAGCTTTACATAAGAGAAGAGAGGCCGGCCATTTTTAGAAAATGCAGGTGCCACATAGGCCCCTTTCTGAAAGAAAGAACTTAGCTCAGTTTCCTTTGAAGAACTGAAGACTTGAAACTGAAAACTTTATTAATGCCGTTGTCTCCTTGTATCAGCAGGTTCCAGAGAGATTCCTGGAAGTTGCGCAGATCACATTACGGGAGTTTTTCAATGCCATTATCGCAGGCAAAGATGTTGATCCTTCCTGGAAGAAGGCCATATACAAGGTCATCTGCAAGCTGGATAGTGAAGTCCCTGAGATTTTCAAATCCCCGAACTGCCTACAAGAGCTGCTTCATGAGTAGAAATTCCAACAACTCTTTTCGAATGTATGAATAGTAGCAATCCCCTTTGGATGTCCAAGTTATACGTGTCTAGATTTTGATTTCATATATATGTGTATGGGAGGCATGGATATGTGACGAAATCAGCTGGTAATTCCTCTTCATCATCTTTCTCTCACTTTCTCTTGTTTTCCATTGCGAGGGGATGGTCATTTTCCTTCTGCCTTTAGTTACTTTTGCCCGAGGCCCTTAACATTTGGAGACTTAAAATAGGGTTAATTTTCAGGGAAGAAAGGAATGTTGATGCGTGGGAAGTCTGTATTAACGAGGAAAGGCGTTCGTTAAAGATGCTTCTGCTTGACCGATGCTTTGCTGCGCAGGACAGTTGGCAGAGGGGGACCCGTGACGCAGCACAGCTCCACAGGCGGGTGACGTGTCCCTTGTTTTTTCTGCTGTGAAGGTCAGAAAACTCAATGAAACCACTAGAAAAACTTAAATATATTGTTTGGTTTGAACTCAGTAAATAGCTTTTTTATTACATGTTTAAAAATAATGCCAATGGCAGATGAACAGCTCATATTTCAAAAGTGTCACTAAAGGCCAAATTTAAAAAACAAAAGTAATCACTATAACTGTCAAGCCTTTCCTAAGAGAAATGGCAACCCCCGCCCCTCCCCGCCAAACTCGTACCAGTTTCCTATGGAGGCAACACAGTTTGGCACCAAAGTGACTCCTTTAAGATGAGACTGGAAATTCCCCTGTGACCCTCTGGTCACCTCTCTGAACTTCAGGGTAGGTTCTTCTTCGAAGTGAGTCTCTGTCATGCTTCACAGAGAAAAAGCCCTATAACTTGTTATCATTTTCTATTTGTCTTGCTTCAGCTATTAAAAGGCACATAAGTTTCAAACTTACTCTTTGCTCAACTTTATTTATATGCTTAAAAGAATTATTATTTCTCTTTAGTATTTAACACCTTTTTTTTTTTTAAAAAGCACTATTTCTGAATAACTTCCTATAGTAAGGGATAAGGGATACCCCACTCGGCTGTATAATTCCTGCCTACACCAGAAGTTTGCTGACAGCCCCTAGCCGACTTGGTCTTCACCTCCTCAGAGGGGCCCGTGTGAGATCCCCCATTTCCACGTTCAGTTCTGCACTGCCCTGATGGATATTCAAAGTGGCGACAGTCTCCTTAAGTGTGTCTTCATGTTAGGTATAGCATTTTAAAGCAATTGGTAAGTCTCTTCTGATTCAGAAGCTAGTGTTGACCAAAATGTGAGAGAAGTGGATTGCAGAGCAACCTTTGGGGGTTGACCCGAAAGACACAACTTCAGCACACATAAGAAAGCTAGCTGCTATTTTATGCTTTCTTCAGTGGTTCTCCTCTTCTTTTTCTCTTTTTTTTCAGTTTTTCGAAGGTGTACAATGTTCCATACTTGCTCTTAAAAAGTCATGTGGTGTTCACACTTGTTGTGTTAGATGGGTTTTGTGTGCAGATGCAGTAAGAATTCCTTGTTGACTCACGAGGCTTTTTTCCGACCCTTCCCTCCCCTTAGGTCACTTGATATACGTACACCTCCTAAAAAATGACACAGTAACAGACCTGGTATTTAGATCACATAGAACATAAACATTTTTCCTGAATTGCTACGAACACGTATGTGAGTTGGGAGGATGCAGGTTGACCCACGTGACTAACTCGCTGACCCCATCGCTGTAATGGCAGGTCATTTATAGATTCTGCTGATGGACAGGAATGGACGAAGGCAGTTACTGTCAGCACAAAGCCTTAAAACCTGCTGACTTTAAACGAACCTGCGCGGCCCTGTGCCGGCCCGTGCCACCGAGGGGACGAACTGGCTCTCGCGGTGGGGGCGGTGCAGTGGCTCTGGCCGGAACAGCCACCAACCAGCCAACACAGGGCCCAGCTCGCACTGTCCCCCACAACGCACGCAGAGCCATTCGGTCCCACTTGTTCTTGTCCCAGCCTGCTGCGGGGGGTCGGGTGGGGGGGACGTTCAGATAATCATTACCTTGGAATAAAATGCGAACCAAAAGAAAAAAAATCCAATCGCACAAAGTAGGGAAGCCATCTCAACCCTCGGTCACACTCCTTTGCCTCGCTTCTTATGAAGGAGTGCACCACTCACTATTCACATCAAGTACCACTAGGTCTTGGCTGTTCCATGGAATTCGTACCAACAGTGCGTTGCCACTTGCAAAGTAAAAGGCAAAACCGTAGCGTATCCACCTGTGTAGTTAGATTGCTAGAATCTTCTGGAGCTGGGGCAAATTCAGTGTGGATTCCAGACTGACTTGGACTTTTAGTATCATTCTCCTCTGCCTTTCTAATTTAAATGGCCAAATTAAGCAAAAGTGTATGTTCATGACCGAGCGCCGATGCCCGTATCAACGATAATATCCTCTGAGCGTTCACTGAGGCATGGAAATTATTTCGGAGTAGAAATTGCAACAGGAGGACAAACTCACCTCATTGTTCTGAAAATAGAACTAGATCACTTTGCTTTTAGGTGCTGTTTTCCCACTTTTACGACCGTGAAATCTTGTGCCTCCGAGCCCATTGGAAAATGACAAAAGCTTGTCTCTCAAAAGTCCTAGTTAACAGTTTGTTGGTTGTTTTTTTCAGATCACTGTCTTTCAGCTCTTCTCGAAACTCTCACCAAGCGCAAATTGGCTGCTTGGGAGGAAGTTAACTTTCTCTGGTGGGAGGGCAAAGGATGAGGGACAGTTGGCACAGGGGAAAAAACATCTGAAGTCCAAGCTGAAATACCACATTATCACCTACTTTCTGCTAAATCATTTTTGCATGTACACTGGAGGTCATAGTCTGTGCCTAGACCTAAAATGCACCAGCGGGGGGATTTTTTTTAAATCCTTCAAAATACCAGTTTTTCCCACAAGTACAGTTGCTCTTGTGCCTTCTGTGGCTTTCGGTTCCATCTTTTGACTTTATTTCCAATTACTGCAGCTGCAACAGACGCTAGGTTTTTTTTCTGGCTGTTTGACATAATGTTGATAGCTATGCATATTTTGTGTCTTTTTAAAACAAAGCGGGAGAATACGTTTTTGAAGAAGAGAATTTTTAGAACAGTTTGATACCGCAAATTATTTTTTCCTCAATTGTTTGAGCAGCATTCGAGTTTTGAAAATTCTTGTAGAAGCCAATTTTTTGTAACTGTGGTGCAAATCTTGTGTTTTCTTAGCCTAATGAAAAGTAGTATAGAAGCAATATTTCATACCGTGTGCTATGTATGTGTGTGCAGATGTGTGGACACAAAAACACATACACACATATACACACATGTAAAGATATACATATATATGCGTGTGAAGTGGAAAGCTTACCTTTTCCTATCTAGATCTAAGGACCTATTTTAGACATTTGTTATGTTTTGTGAAAAGAATGTTCTATTTGCAACAACAAAACATTTAATTCTTACTGTATCTCTGGCTGTTTAATGAGGACGTTTCACATTAAATGGTAAAACAATGTGGAAGATGGTAGAAGGTAGTAATTATTTAAGGAAATGTTCACCCACATTTTCCTGAAGTTTGCTTTGTGCCTCCGAGTATTATTTAATTAAAGTGTTTTATGTTTGCAGAATCTTTGTTGCTGTGCTAGGGATGTGGGTGAATATCATTTTTAAGAATTTTAAAAACAAAAAAAAGCAAAACAAAAACACTAAAGCAAGAGGGGAACTTTTATAAAGCAATGTAAATATTTAACCTCATGGCTGCTGTTACGTAAGACATGAGATTTTAATAAATAACTACATTCTCACAACATCTGTTGAATTTATTACGAACATTACAGGGACTGTGCAGACAGTTGAAAGCATTCTTGAAAATCCTGCTCTCTACTCTTAAAAGATAACAGTCTCTTTCATCAGATGTCAAGGGCAAGGGCAGTGCAGTTTCTGTAAATTTAGGAAATTTATTTTCTATGTACATGAAGACATATAGTAAGTAACCCCCCTACACACTCACACACACGCACAGGTTTATGTTCACTCATAAAGCTGGAGATTTGGGGGCTTTAAAAATAGAATGTCCCTCCCCAGAAGCAATCAAATAAATTCCTCAAAGGAAAAGCGGTTTACAGACTTCCCCGAAAGAAGCGGTGTACATGTGAGGACAGGGCAAACCTCTTTGCCGTGTATATTATAGAATATTCATCGGTGTGAATAGTACAAATGTTTCCTTCTGGTACAAACTCTGTGTTTGCAAATGACAAGAAACATTGTTTTCAAAAAGCTCCCCTTAAAAGAATGTGACTGGTTGATAGGAGTAAGCAGTTACTGTATTGCACTTAAATGTTATGTTGAAGGAAATGCAGCTTTGTTTTCTGTAGATCTGTTGGTTGCAAACCATCTCTAAAAGTAAAGCTGAAATGCTCGTATTCGGAGCTGGGATCAAAACTGGTATTTCACCTTTGCATCTTCTTATAATTATCCTTCTAGGAATATAACAGAATCTCGTAGTACCTGGGCTTTCTGAGTCTTTTCAGCTGAGCCCTCTTCCAAATCTGACACCCCCCACTCCCAAAATGTACAAACATGAGCGGAAAAGGCGAACAGACTGGCCTTCTTTGGTGAAAATGTGTTCATTCTGTGTTTTTGAAATACTGTAATCCACCACATCGCAGCAGGGGGAGTGGGGTGAGTCTTTTAAAACTGTATATTACCACTTCTAAATGAGAATTAGAGAAACAAATGCATTTGGGCTTGGACCCAGCGCTACCTAGAAGAATCAAAGCCGTGGTTTTCCCAATACTGTCCCAGCCATTTCTCATGTGTACATAGTATAAACCGTGACAAAACACTGCCTTTATATTATTTAGCAATATGTTGTAAATAGCATTATTAAGCTCTTTTTTTGTAATAAAGATCTTTTGATTTGAATATAGTACAATAACTGAACTGATAAAGTCAATTATTTTTTTTTTAGCTAGAGGCAATTTCAATTGTGGATTTTTGTTGTTGTCTATTGTTCTGAAGACTTTGCATAATTTATTGGTTTAATTTATCCTAATTTATTTGATGAAGGTGTACAATTTTGTATTACCAAGGATGTACTGTAATATTAATTGATATGATTTTAAAAAATGAGACTCCCTGTCCATATTAAAAAGAAAATAAAAAGGTGCAGTAGACAATTGATTTTAAAGTAAAAGTAAAAAATTTAGTTTGGCAGCTACTAAATTTTAAAACAGGAAATAAAAGGTCGTCGGGGGGGAGGGGGGAAAGGGGGTTTTACTTTGTGTGTTTTAAGCTTTTGTATACTCTCCAAACTTTTACCTTTTTCTTTGTACCACTTAAAGGATACAGTAGTCCAATTGCCTTGTGTGCCTTCCATCTTCTCTTAAACTGAATGTATGTGCAGTATATATGCAAGCTTGTGCAAAATAAAATATACATTACAAGCTCAGTGCCGTTTGATTTTTTTTTAAAAAGCCTGACGTTTAATTTTTGGACCTGTGTTGAATTGTACGGCAACAGGCTAGTTGCAACTGTAAGATCAATTATGGACTTTCTCTTTTATTACAGTTCCTAATTATACAAACCTAACATCGATGCACACAGCTCCTAGGAATGATCTTTTCTTTATTTTGGGCTCTTGCAGTGATTGGTTACAGGTTCCTCTGAAACCTGTTCTCACAGACTTGACTTTAGCACTCAAAATTTAAAAACAATAAACGCTTTGGCTCAAAACGATGTGGGCTAAAGGCAGTTCAATGGCTAATGTGCAGTGATTTGAAGAACAAGGAAAGATGTTCCTAAAAGTCACAGGATGGCAAATGTGTCTCTTGAAACATGGGGAGTGAGAGCTTGTATTGTTTTTCTACTCTGGTTGAACTCGGAACTGAGCACTCGCGTGAAATTTCAAAACCTTCCTACAGTGTTCCTTTAGACATGATTGGCAGCTTGTCTCATACTGAGAACATCCGCTGTATGGTTATTAAAAGTATCCTGTGTCTCTTTTGCTGTGGTTTAAAATCAAATCAGAAACATGAAGAGTTAGCAGGCATCACTGTGTACTTGTGGTCGACTCTGTTAATGCACCATCCCCAGCTGTGCTTCCCTGTCTCCCGCATTACTGTGGACTGGGCCTTAATCTCCCAGACTCCTCCTCTTGCTTTCACCTAAATGGCGAAAGCTTTGCATTTTGACCCTCAGCACGAGGGTGCTTGGAGTCGATGCTGCATCAAAACTGTTCAATGATAACAGCACTTCTTCACTTTCAGCTCTTCTCCTATCTAAAGGCGCAGGTTTAAATCCCAGTCTTCCTAATTAAATTATTCAAGAGAGTATGCGGGCGTCCCTCTATGCCAAAATATTTATTCCCTGATTGGAGAAAAAAAATAAATCCCCTCCCCAACCTGCTCTTGAAAGGGAGAAGGCACTCACAGCAATGTGATGACCCATCTTCTTGTACTTGTTTAATACTGACCTGCTTCAAAGCAGACTGGGTAATCCAGGCAGCGAGTAAGTCACTAAGAAGTTTCAGCAGGTGGTAATATTTCTGCTAAGAGACTTATTAAAAATATAGCTTCAGGTCACTACTTTTGCGACTAAATTTTATGATGGCATCTGTGTGTGCACCACCGTTCTCGACACTGACCTGAACCTGGATCACTCAGCTCCTTCCACACGTTTGTCTCCATGTCTATGGTGTGTTTGTTGCTCCTGAAACTATCGCACTCACAGGCTAATAGTGAAGAGAAGGCTGGTTTTCTTCACTCTTCTCTTCATTTTTCATCATAAGTGATTTACAAGTTTTTCTCAAAGAATAACAATGAAAAATTATTGTATTTTCACAATTAACTTACTAATACATGCTGAGGTGATGGATAGAGGCACTTGAATAAAAATCAGAGGAAAACATCAAATATTTGCATTGTATCGCCAGGTTTGGGAGTATAGGCACACTCATATTTTAGGAGGCACAAAATACCAAGGAACCATATATAAAGGAAAACAGCTGATTTTGGAAATACTAGAAAATGGCTGATTTTGAAAGATTATTGAGGGAAGAAATGGTGCTATACCTCTGTTCACTGACAATGTAACTCTCGTGGGGGGAGGTCAAGACACTGGGGTGAAGAGAGCACTCGTGTGCTCTTCCTGGGTTTGGGAATGCTGGCTCCAGTCAGTTCATTTCTGAAATCTTCATGGGGCTCAGCCAGGGAAACCAAGGTAAGTCACTTAACCCTTGAGCATCCAGGGGAATCAAGAGAATTATAAAGGGCTCAAGGATTCTTAGAATCATTTCAGCCACCATGTTGATTTTGAAAGAGTCCTACAAGGGGGAAAAATACAAGTTTATTAAAATGTTTATGCTCCTTATAAGAAAGGCTGTTGAAGTTGCAGAACCAGGCAGGGACAAAATGCTGAAGTTGACCAAACGTGACTTTGGAACCTTTCCTCTCTGGGATCCATCCCCGTTCAGTAAGCATCTCTGCCCTCTGACAATCGTTAGGGCTCTTGGGAAGCGCCGGTCCTCCCTCTGGTCGCACGGATGAGCCACCGAGTGAAGACAACATCAGGGCATCACTGTCTTCGTATTTCTCTTCCAGGGGCAGACGCATAAAAAAAGACACGTGGTGCACAGGGATACATGTTATGTGTTCGTATTGCCTCCAAGGACACCAAATGCGAGTGATGCAGGACTGGAGGCCTTCCCCACCAAGTGATTAGAACTGAAGAAATTTTGGTGATAATCTAACACAGTGGGTTTCTTTTTCTAAATCCCTCACAGGGGTGTCCAAGCTTTTGGCATCTTTGGGCCACAGATTAGTTAAATACACAAACACTAACAAGAAACTGATGAGCAAAAAAAAAAAGGTCTTAAGTAAAGGCTTTAAGGTTTCAGGTTTTAAGGTGTTGGGTCACCTTCACAGCATCCTGGGCCACACGCAGCCCACAGGCCGCAGGTTGGACACCCCCGCAGGTAATGTGGTGTTATCTCAAGGGCCACCAGATTGGGACTTCTTTAACCAAAGCAGCTTCCTCTTTGTATTGGGATACAGTAAGATGTTCATTTAAAAGGAGCAGTGCTTTGCTTAAAGCAGCAATGATCTCGTTGGGTGTGATAGAACAGGTCTCTAAGTATGAGTGTGGGTACTAAACAACAAGTTCTGTCAAACCTTCATTTGAAGAAAGGAGTATTCTGCTGAACAACGCAACATTCATTGGGTAGAGTGAGAGATCTCGAAGGATGAATGTCAAAACTAAAATAAATGAGAGCTTAAGTGAGTTCTAGCAAACCTTCAAAAAGAGATTATTTTTATGCTGTAGAAACAGCACAGAGCTGGGCACGTGGGTTTGGGGTGAATCACGGTTCCTTCCCTCTCCACGTTTCTTCTCCAGCCGCTGGCTTTTGCCATCATGCCATGCTTTCCTGAGTTGTGATCTAGGAATTGCTGCACCCAGACCCATCACCGCTCCCCAGGACATTCAAGTTTGAAGAACACAGAAATTCTTCAGGAAATGAAAGCTTCTGTCCCACATTTACCATTTCCCCAGGCCCTTGCCCTCAGCCTCGGACATAGAGCTTCTGTGGCCACACCTCCAACCAGCCATGCTTGGGTAGGCCCCAGAATAGGAGTGGAGCAGCTTAGGAAGATTAAGGTGCCACAAGAGACTGAAACAGAATCACTCAGGCTGCCTCTACCCTGGCAAAGGGGAGGGTATTATTTGCAAAGCCCCCTGCTGAGTGGCCCAGGTGCTAGCTAGACAGGCTCAGGAGATAGTTTGGCAGCCACCCTGGAAAAAATGCCTGTGTCTCTGCAAATAAATCTGCTGGTAGAGAAAGCCTGGGTTTTCCCCAGTGCTTGTGCAAATAGTACTCTGCTTCGCTGGTACTGGAAATTCCTTGGTGTGTGAAGCTCTAGACCATGCAAATGGGAACTATGGATTTCTTGTCGTTTTACTCTTGACCTGTTGGGAAACAATTCCAAAAATCAATGGCTTTATTTCCAATTATTCACAACTGGAAAATCTTTTGTAACCAGAGAAATCTTTCCCCAAATTTTCCCTCACAGCTTGGCAACTGATGTAAGGTTGAGCAGGAAAGTCTTAAAGTCTGACACAGAGAAGGATACATGATGAGGCGCCCAAGCACAATTTGGGCATGGGTATCTGAATGTGGGTGTCTGCATTCTCTAAACACTCATGAATAATGACATATTACCAGCTTTGTATTGTTTACATCTTTTCTTCATTTGATACCCAAGAATTTGTAAAATCAATACTATGGTTAGATGTGTGAGTGATCTCAGCAAAAATGGATGCATTTCTAAACAAAAAGAAAAGATAAAATTTTTTCTGGAAGTAAAAAAATGTTAAGGAACCAAGAATGTAAAAAATATTGAAAACATTGTCCAAAAAAACAGAATAAAACAAAAACAAAAAAACTACTCTCTTTCTCCAAAGGCACTTGGCCTTTATAGTTTTATGTGTGAATTGTATCAACTATTCAAAAACAGATATGGATAAACAGATAAATTGCATGCATTTATAGAAATTACCCAGTTTGCTTTATGAAGCTCACATTTATTAATTCGATGCAAAAAAATCCTAAATAAAAAAATATAAGCAAATCCAGTTAATTAGTATAGTTTAAAAAATGTTATACTACAAATGAGCAGGACTCATTACTTATAACAAGCTGGGATGAAAGAAGATCTAGATTTCTGGGTGAAAAAACACGGAAAGTTTTCTTCATATGCTGATTCATTTTCTTCTGCCTCCCAGTGAAAATGGAACTCAACCACTATGTGCTACTGCCTCCCACTTCCTTCTTTTACCGGAGCCAAGTAGTCTGTGCTCTTTCAGCCGTTCTAGTTTGCCAGGTAGCCTAATTCAGATGTCACATCTCATTTAAATCTGTCTTTTTGGAACTCTGAATATTTGAAAAGCCATGTTCATCTAACAGGGCTTAAAGATTTTCCTTAGTAATTAAAAGGAAAGAAAGAAAGCCAGAAAAGTAATGTAAATTAAAAATAGACTCTTCATTCTACATAAAAGGAGTCATGAAAATTTCATTTTTCTGGATGACTGACTTAAAATAAAAACCTATTCATTTATATCCTAAGAAGAGAGGACAAGGTATCGGGCTCTAAACAGTGTTGACTTGGGCGGCACTGACCCCAGGCAATTTGGTGACACTTAAAATTTCATTTTAAGCAACAGGACATTGAAGAGAAAGTTGGCAACATCTGGAACATTTAAAAATGTCCATGCGTTTGCCTTACCAATCTACTCTAGCAGCCAACTTTTTAGAAATATCTACACTTATGAGCAGGTAGAATCACAAAACCATATATTCGGTTTGGTTAAATTTGTGATTTTTTTCTACCACTCAGCATAATCCTTACCTCAAGTTCCATTTTTGTCCGATGACAGAAAACAATCTAGTCACTTTCAGACTAGCCTCCATCTCTTTCCGCTCCTTCCCTTAGGGTGGCATCTGAGTTTCTGGGTGTTAGTGAGGAGGCTTCTGGTTCTTGGCTCGTGTTTGACAACGCTGTCCCCTCTGGTCCTTGAGCAGAAGTCCTGAGCCACCTGATTCCAAGCTGTCATCTGGGTGCCGCGCCTGGTTTGCTAATATAGCTGTCACTGCATCGGGCTTCTGGAGTTCACACCACTTTCCACTGAGGAACCCACAGGCCATCACTGGATCACTTTCTTCCCAATCATATTTCTTCCAGTGGCCTGCCCCCATGAATGTTCGACTCTTTTCTCAAGCCACTCTGATTCTGAGGCCCTCTGTTCCTGGCACTCGTAAAATCTGTACCCCTCTGCAGCCACGGCATCTTGGCCGGAGGCATTTCTGCTTCACTACTATGTTGTAGGTCCCAGGTAGGACACAGACACAAATTCCTTCTTCTAGACATGCTGTTCTGTCACCTCTACCCAAATCCCAGACTCAGCCCAGGACCTAAGGAGCAGGCCCTTTTGAAGGGATAGGATCTGATGAAGTCTCTCTTCTCTTAGCTATTTGCCTCCTCGTCCAGTGAGGGTGAGCAAGGCTGGCCACCCACTTGTTGCCTCTCTGTTCTTTGTGGCAGGTGAGGCTTTATGCCTGGATTCTCTTGGTGCTTAACCTTTGAAATCAAAAAGAGTCTTTTCTATCAAAAAAAAAAAAGAAAAAGAAAAAGAAAAAGAAAAAAGCTAGACTCTGGCAAATTAAGTCTTGCCTTCCAAGACTATTGTCTCCACATTGACTTTGAGGACCCTCTTTAAAAATTCAAGTCAAAACCTTGATTCTTTATTTTCTGCATTTGCTCCCTGAATCCTGTCTAGAAACAAGGGTTGCCCTTGACTGAACCAGGCAGAGACACAGACGCCGGTCTGAAGCCGGGACGACCTCTGTTAAGGTGTCTAAATTCTCCATGGCATGCTCAGGGGCAGGCATCATGGGGTTATATGAATAATGGAAAATGGTAGGCAAACTAAATGTTCTTGACTAGATGAACTATTTTTAAAAATTATGTTTGTTTATACCTCTTTAAGGTGAATTTGACTCAAGTAAAACTAACCTCAGAAATAACAGTTTCTCTGTTGTATTACCAAAGCCACACACAAAACCTTTCATTTTCTTATCTTTTATTTTTTTTACATTTTATGTGTGCTTTTAGTTGTAAGATTTGCATTTTAATTCCACGGCCTATTGAATATTATGCATCCATTAAAAGTTTGAGGTTGAGCGATAGCTATGTAGTGAAATGGCAAGTTATCCATAATATGTTGTTAACTTTAAAAGTATAGGAATGTATTTGTATGACATAGCTCTAGGTTTTTTTTTAAAGAGTTGGTATATCTTTGTATCTACCATGTGCATACATGTGCATGCACAGACACAGAATTTGGAGAACATACAACCACCATAGTAAACATTACTTTTGCGGGGTGAAAATAAGAAAGGAAGCATTTAGGTGACTCAGTAATTTTCATATTTGCTTTTACATTTCTGAAGTGTTTGAATTTTTTCCAACCAGCAAGCACAACTTTTGTTTGTAAGAGGCGAACATACTGAGAGACAAAAGCACAGAGGGAGAGCGTGACCTCCACCAGGGAGAGAAACGAGGTCCCGACCTGGATCGATGCTGCCGCGGTCCTGTTTGTGTTCTGCGGGGGGCTGTCTGCAGCGCCGCTCAGCCCGGCTGTCGGGACTCGTGGCGAAGGCAGGAGGCACAGAGCCAGACAGACCTGCATCCAAAGCCCCATCCATGGCTTGTTAGGTTTTTAGTCTTTTCAAGTCGTCGTTTGTTCTTTGCTAAGACCTACCTCTCAAACTGAGGAGTCAATGGCACGAGCTATGTGACATGCCTGGTATAGAGTGTGCGCAGTGATGGCGGGAGGAAGGGGAAGTCGGAGGAAGAATGACTGTTAACCATGGGGAATGGGGAACATGGTCGCCTCCACAGGGCGGTCACCGACATTGTAAATACCACCAATGGTGCCTCATTGCTCTTTCTCTCCTTGCCTCAAGCTGACAGCCTACATCAATGCTGGCTGAGCACCTGGTAGAAGAAGCAAGCAGGGTAACACAAACCAGAGAGAGCTACACAGCCTGCCTTCAAAGGAGTGTGCTCCAAGTGGTGTGTACAAGTGTGTGTTGTAGAGGAAAGAGAGGGCATCAAATACGCAGAAGGCACAAGCTATGTATTTTCTCGGGTCAGTGTGATAATGGGATTGCAGGTCCCTACCACAGGTAAGAAAGGAGTGGGGAAAGAGGTGGAAAACTTCATTTGGGAAGACTGGAGTTCAGGGTGAGAGATCAGAAAAGAAAGAAACTTGAGAATCAGATGGCAGGAAAATCATGCCGTAAGCCTGGGTAGAGGGCAACATGGGGGAAGAGAGGGAGTGGGGAAGAAGGCACACTCAGATGCTGAAACTTGTCTGCGCTTGGAGATCGAATGTCCAGCCTGCTGTGAACTGGAGTCTTGGGCAGGGGGTGTATGGAGGCAGAGCTGGGAGGCAGAGGGAGTCTAAACCACCCATACCCCTACCTGCCCTGACCTCTCACCCTGAAGCCTCAGGAAAAGGAAAATCAATGGGCTCCCTAAGTGCCCTGGGGTCTGTGGCTGGAATTTGACCCATGTGGAGTGTTTACTGATCCAGAGCCGGATATGTCCAAATGAGCTCATCTTTACCTTGAGAGGAAATTATGGAGCCCAGACCAAGACAAAGCCATGTTTTATTCAATGAAAATTCACCCCCACACAGTGCACAGAACATCCTATAAACATCCACCTGAGTAACCTGCTCTCCAAAGGTCAATTTTGCAAGATCAACACATAGGAAATTATGACCTTGCAGAACACCAAAAGGGTTATTCCAGAATATCTTACATTACCTCTCCTGCTGATCTGTAGACTCTTCCCCCACCCCACCCCCACTTTGCAAATATTGACTAAGTTCAAGGGCAGTGGTAGAAGGTCTAACTTCAGAGTTAGCATGAGGTAAAATACTTAAGATGGTGCAATCCTGTCCTGATGAAGAACATATTTGATCCCAAGGTTGGTTATGGTCAGTTCTTGTCCCTTGACCCAGCTGATATTTGTTTTATCAAGTCAGGGACTATTTTTGTCATCATTGTTAATCTCCCTCTTGCCAGATCTGTTTTGGCCGAGGGCATGCACTTGAGGTATGCTAGAAGAATGGAGTGCACTATTGTGGGAAAGAATTATCACTAATTCTGTCTGCCTACAGCTTCCTCAGCCCTGTTCATCTGCTCTTGACACACTAAGCAAAATTGTAGGTGGGAAGTCCGTGACCGGGTTCCAAGGAGTGGATTTAGGAGCTGAAAGAGCAAGATAGAAACATTCTCATCATGGTAGTAGGTCTTCATTCTGTTGGAAAGAATTTTGATTTACCCAACAGGAGACAGCTTGACCGAATATTTTGCTAATAAAGAAATCCACTGCTAAGCGGAGAGGTCAAACTCATTTAGATTCAGCTTTGACCTCAGTATTATACAAGTCCTGTCTCAAGGATTTCTGGCGACCTGGCCTAAGAGCTCTGGAACTCAGAATGAACTGGCGCTTCTGACCCATGGATTTTGGAGTTAAATGGACCCCAGTTCAAATCTTAATTTTTCTGAGCCTCAGTTTCTTCCTGTGTGAAAACAGTCATAACAATACTCTTGCCAGATTGCCCTGGGGGTTCAATGTGGTATTGTATCTGAAAGCATTTAACACAGTGCCTGTCGCTTAAGATGGGATTAATATGTTTTAGTCTCCTTCCTTCCGCTCAGCTCCTCCAGCTGCTGGTATATCCCCTTTCTCTGCTGCGTACATCTGACATCGTGGAACCAGGCCAGTGACACTTGAGGGGACACCACTGGCATGAGAGTGACTAGAGAAAAGAAAAGGTTAAACCATGTTCAGAACATCAATATTCATTTTTAAATAATCGGAATGTTAACTGAGTGAACTCTACTGACATTTGAAAAAAATGCAAATATATACATAAAGTCGTAGTTGTGCGACCACTTCCTAGAGCCAGATATAGCCAACCAAGGTCTCCATGTGGGGAAGTCTTTTATCTAAACACCATAGAGCCCATCCCAGTCTTCTCGGGATGTTAATGCTGTGTCTCGGTCACCCAGGGAGCTGACAACGCCCCTGAGCCGTTTGTTCCAGCACAGGTGATAGTCTTTCAGACTCACAGCAGCCTCAGCGGCAATGTTCTACCTAGAGGCCCACAGACTACCTCTTGTTTGAAAGTACTGTATCTCAAAACTCCAGTGGATATGTAGCCCTTAGCCACTTCCTCTCTTGGCATCATGGGAAAGGCTGGAGCCCTTTAAATTCCATCCCCTTGTGGGCATCCTGGTTCTCCCAGGTCTCTCATAACAAACTTGTTTCCTAACCTCTAGCTAAAATGGCTGTTTGCAAAGTAGATGGTCGAGTGTGTATTTCGTATAAGCCAGGATTCAAATATTCAGATGGAAAGAATTACTTCCATATGCAAGATCGTCAATTCTCTAATGCATCCAGCTTGGGCAGAGGGAAGATTAATGTGAACAACCGAGCACTGAAAACGTATTTATGTTTGACTTTGGAGTGATAACACCTCAGCCTTGAGAGGAAGTCACTCAGTATCTCCTGAACTTGGTCTCCGTTTTTTCCCTCTTGATGCTTCCCAATGTCATCGGAGCTGGACTGGAGGGAAGAATGAAGCAGACTAAAGAGGACACTCAATATATATTTGGAAAGCTAACTTATATTTTCATTTATTTTTTCTATATGTTAGCAATAAACACTAGAACATATAATGGAAAAAACATAACAACCAAACCTATAAATTATTAGACATAAAGCTATAAAGCTGCATTGTAAAGACAGAAAGATCTAAAGAAATAAATAGTCAAGGGAAACGATAACAATAACAATGATAATAATAGCAACTAATATTTGTTATGTTCTTGTAGTGTGCCGGGAATAATCTAGATGATTTCTTTAATTTCAGAAATCTTGTGAGGTATTACTAAAACACTCATCTTTATTTTTTAAAAAAGGGAAACTGGGCATATAAAGGAAACACAACTTTTTAATGGGAGGATCCAAATGGTAAATCATTTAATTGCTTAATTTGCTCAATAACTATACTCTGCAAATTAATGTAATCAATGTATAAAGTAATGCAATCCCAATCAAGTTTAAAGGACTGTTTACAAAATTTATTGAACAATTTAAAGTTCACCTAGAAGAGAAAATGCTAACAAATAAGAAGCCAAGAAAGTACTGAAAAATAAAAAAAGAATCCATTTATTAAAATTATTAAAATCATAATAAAGCTCACAAAGGTAGTGAGATACACCGAAGGACTTACAACAGAGCTCAGCGCATTGCAGGACACAATACATATTTGGAGAATTAATGTTTATTTCTATCTATTTTTTCTGTGACTTGCCCCACTAGCCTTTAGCATTATAAACAGGAAGCACTGAGAACAGAAGCATAATTGACTAGCGACCCAAGGCCCATCATCAATCTTCCTGGGTCCCATAAGCCTTGGGGTTCTCGACCAACCTCAAGGGAGAGAGAGAGAGAGTCTTTTCAGATAACCAAGATTCGATGTCCAGTCAGTTCTGGTAAATGCGGGCAGATGCACCTTACAAAGGGAAATGCTCAGTTGCTTTTAGTGCTTGATCCGGAATGTTCAGAACCAATTTGTACCAGAGGTAGACAGATTATATAGGTAGGTAGGTAGATAGATAGATAGATAGATAGATACTTGGGATTGGAGAGGAGAGATGAGGGGTGTCTTTCTTTGTATAACATTTTTATTATTTGAATTTTTAAGTGTTACTGCTTTTATAATTTTAAATCAATTTTAAAAAGAAGAGATTTTACTTTCAAAAACCATGATATTATGGCTGCTCAGTAACTCCGCCTGAGCGTACACAGTCGCTTATTTAACACAGCAGCACTGAGCTCAAGTGTCCTGCACTCAGCTGAGTCTGGGGAAAATCACAAGACCCAGTCTCCCCTCACGGAGCTCACAGTCTGAAGAGGGCAAACACCCCAGAAGGAGCACTTTGGCCACGTGTGCCAGCCAGCTGGTCTCCTAGGTAAAACTGCAGGCTCCCTGCCCTGGCCTGTGTGGTTCAGTTGGTTGGAGTATCGTCCTGTAAACCGAAAAGTCACGGGTTCGATTCCCAGTCAAGGCACATGCCTGGGTTGCAGGTTCAACGTGCCAGGTCAGGGTGTGTATGGAAGACCACCACTGATGTTTCTCACATCGATGCTTCTCTTCTCTCTCTTCCTCCCTTCCCCTCTCTCCAAGTATGTATATCCTCAGATAAGGATTAAAATGATAATTATTATTATTTGTGAGCTTTCCCAATTAATTGTGAGCTTTCTGCTGGTTGTTGTCCCAGAGTGGCCGTGCAGAAAGAGTGGCCTTTTCAACTCAGAGCTGAAAGCTGGGCAGTCCGGAGGCCTTGAAGTTAGAGTTGTGCCTGAACTGTGTGCGACGACCCCAACGTGGCCTGTGATAAGCTGCTGTCTGGGAATTCGCAGCTTCTCAGACAGCTGCTGAGAGTCGTCTGAGAAGTCACGTCCCTCTGGGGGCACAGAGCCTCTGTGGTCACAGCCACGCTAAGCTTCGGGGCACTCTCCTTTTATTCCTTCAGTCATCATTTGTTCTAGGTTGTGTGGAAACAGTGACGAGTAAAACCCCTGTGGAAGCTACACTCCAGGAGAGGAGACCATTAAGCCCCATGTCTGGAGGAAGTGGAGAGCATTTGAAAGCCTGAAAGATGCTCTGGAACAAGAGCGCCTAGGAGAGGACGTCTCCAGGATGGTGTGGCGGGGAGTCCTTCCTATCTCACTGGAGGAGGAAAACCCACCAAGCCATCTTCCTTGCTTCACTGGACAGATCAGAGAGATTTGTATCTAAGGAGAGAAGGAAAGAGGCCCACACGTGACTGCTCCGCTCCTTCCCAGATTATGACGTCTTTCCCAAAGCGGGTCTTCTTCTATGTGAGTGGTCTCTTCATTCATCCATCCATTGGCCCAGATCGAGAAGCTGTAAGTCATTCTTTCTTAATTCCCAACATAATCAATCACAATTTGGCTATCCATTCACATTCCTTAGATCTTTCAAATTCATTTACTTTTCTCCAGCCACAGTATTTAATTCGGCTCTCATCTCAGGCTCTGCAATGGCAAGAAGGAAGCAGTAGCATGATTGGCCTTCCTGCCTCCAGCATTTTCAGACCAACATTTATTCATCCTCCCATCCTGTATTCTGAGTGATTTTTCTAAAGCATCCATCCGCCCCTGTTCAAAACGCAGAGTTTTGCCGTGGCTCAGTAAAGCCCACGTGCCCTGAGATGGCTCTGCCACCCCTACGACCTGCCCTGGTCACTGCCCCACCATTCTCCTCCCCCACCACAGGGAACTGTTTCCCTTGTGCTGGCCCCTTTTCTTCCAGCCCACGGCTACCCTCCACACTCTGCTAAACAGTCAGTCTTTCCATATCACATCTCTGGTGTTCCCCAGAGTAAGACTATTCAGGGCTCCCTTCCACTTCAGTATTATACCCAATCCCCTTAGCATGGCTGACAGTACTCCTTTCGATGTCACCCCTACCTTTCCCCCTGCTGTATGTCCCATTTCTTTCTCGCTACCCTCTAATTCCGGCCCTGATACCCCCATGATATTGAATGGCTTGTAGTTCCTAATACATACCCTGTTATTTCGTGCCTCAGTTCATTTGCATACACGTTCTCTCTGTCCGAATGTTTTCATTTCCTTTATTTGCTGCTTGAACTCTTTGTTCCTCTTTAAAAACCTATTCAGGTGTTGAATATAAAAACCTATAATATAATACCGACCCAAACTATCGATCAAGTAGAAGAATAAAGACTATGATATACACTGATTCAAAAATGTATTTTTATTTACTATTTCTGAAAAATTTACCTGAGATTTATTCTAGCAGATGGTAAAAACTAAAAAAAAAAAAGAGGAAGATGTGGAATGAAGAAAAAATAAAACAGACTAGGAGTTATACAGATGGGTTGACAGCTATGTAGCAGGCTTAGAATGCAATTAGTTCAGATTAGAACAGAACTCAATAGTTTCTAGAAAAATTTCATTAGAAAAATGTAAAAGATTCCATACAATGGGCAGAATGAATCAGAAGCTAGAAAATATTTGTGAAATAATAATGAAATTATGTATTCCTTGTCACAATAAGAATTAAAAAAACAGATGGAAACTCCAGGAGAATAAAGAATTAACAAAACCAAAATACAAGAAAGTAAAATGGAATTTAAAAAATGGAGCATGATTTCAAGCAATTGATAAATAATGTGAAGAAAATCCATTTTAGAAAAATAAATACTGTGCAAACAGTAACCAAAAGAAAGCTGGTGTGGTGATGTTAATATCAGACAAGCAGGCTGATGAGAAGATGGAAAGAAGATTAATGTGCTCTAACAAATGAACTCTAGAAACATCCTGTCTCCAGTCATCTGGGGTCCATGCAGGAAGGCGACGAGGACAGGAAATTCTCTCATAGGATGCTAACCCTGAAACAGTGCCTGAGGTGGAGCAGGGAGTCAGCCACCAGTTCTTTAATGAATGACTAGGACCAGTAAAGAAGGAAATGTACTTCTGACACTGCCTGGCTTAGCAATGTCCACATTTATATCATTGTAATGATGTCAATGTGGTTTACTCTTGGTTACCACTGAGAAGCAATATGTGGCTGTAACAGATGACTGAAAGGCGGTTACAGAGAAGAACGTAAACATTATCAACCTTGGCAATGTAAAAACAAGGCATGGTTGATCCAAGTTAGGAGGTACTGGTAGAGAGAAAGTGGGGGTATTAAGGCCCTCATCTTGGGAGTCAAAAGATGCAATCTATAGGTGATACCACTAAGACTAGATCTTTAAAGGTGATATTTGAAACTACAAAGGAAACTAGTGGACTAGAAGCACCCAAGGAGCTGTTGTCAGACTGCTTTCCATTAGGTACAACCTCTAAATGATCTTACCTATTTGCATGGCTTGAGATACCATCTGCACTGACAACGTGTACCTCCAGCTGGGTGATGCCCCAGACTCTTACGTCCATTGTCTATTCAACATTTCCACCCAGGCGTCCACTGAACATTTCAAGTTTAACGTGTAGCTCATTTAAATAAATTTGCTCTTGAAACGATGTTAATTCAAAGCACTTCAAATCGTGACACAATCTCCATATAAAAATACTACAAGGCAAAGTGAAATCCTCAAGCATAACAAACATCTAAAATCTTCCCCTTCTCCATCTCAGCTCCTTCTAAAATCTCCCACATATCAGCATCAACTCCCCACATCACACCAACTCTCAGCTCCTACTTTCCACTCTTAACCTCCTCAAATTTCCTACAGTACCTTATTCTGTGACCGGTCATAACAACAAACGCTTATGTAGAATTACAGGGTGCCAGGCACTGTCCCAGCCACTTAAGTCTATCAGCTTATTTAATGTCCAGAATTGTGCAAGATAGATACTATTATTATACCCCATTTATGAAGACAGGGACTTGGAAATTATTGGCCCATGGTCACCCAACTAAGCAAGTGGTGAAAGTAAGATTTAAATCCTGCCTGTCTGGCTCCAGAGCTTATGCTCTAACTACTATGTTACCTGGCCCATGAAACTCTCAGCTTTCTTTCATCTTCTCTGTCATATGTCCATCGCCTGGATTTGTCAGCAAAGGACAGCCTGAGACCTGTCTCCATAAGCAGCATATATTCCCTGCTGGAAATCCACGGGAGGAGAAAAATTGCAAACACTCATAATACAATTTTTCCTGAAAAGATCCTAATAATTTTTGCCCCAATATAAGTAGGAGAAACAAACTGTGGAAGAAATTGTGTTTCTGTGCACTGTAGAAATGCACAAACTGAAAGAAGTCTTAAATTTTTCCAGACTAGGGGCCCCAAGCCATCAGTGTTGTGTTTTACCTTAGGGGACCATGGCATGCGACTGCATCATCCACCTACAAGGTCCCTCAGGCATCACTGAGAATGACACCAGCTACATGACTTTCAGGGCCCTTTAGTCTTTGGAGATGCCTGCTTGCTTCAAGTTCTGCGCACCTGGCTGAATTTGCGGAGCATTTCCAAAGACCACAGGTCAGAGCAGAGCATCTCACAGCTGCCTGTCTCTATTGCACAGTCTCCAGATCTTCAACACTTTCAATTTCAAGTGGGTGGAGGTGTTTTAATGCAGCTGTTCTTGGCCTTGAGTTCAACTTGTTAACTTGTTTCTGGAGTTCTCACAAAGGCTTTGGGGCCATGTATTGTTGTTAAGTCAGTCTCTCTGCGGGAGAATAAGGCCTGAAGCTACTACCTATTCCACCTTTTTGCTGACATCTTCATCCTCCTGAGTATTTTTCTTAACTTCGCTTATGTCTTTGACGAACTTTAACAAGTGTCTTCTACATGCTGGTTCGAGGCTAAGTGGTGGTAAGTGGGAATCTCGAGAAATCCAAAAGTTAGATCCAAATATGTCGGACTCAGAAGCCTTCTGTTGCCTGCCATAGCTGCCATGTTGTTGCCCACTGTACCGTGAAATGTGTGGGAAATTGTCGCCCAGCCACGGAAAATGAGTACATACTACAATGTCATTGACAGTGTCCAGTAGGGGCTTGTGGGCTCCAGATTGCTCCTGTGAGGAGCTCCTATTGCCTAAAGTGTCACGGCTCTGGGAATCCCAACCCAGGAGGCCTGTGTCTCTGAGGGCAGGTTTGGCACCCAGGGACAGGAGGTGGGCTAGGGCTCCCCAGCCCTTTGCAGGAATGAGAGTAGAGAGTGAGAAATTCAAGCATGTAGCAGGGTCTGGGCATGTTACCAAACCAGGAAGGCAATGGACTAGAAGGAATATGGGAAAGAAAGGAAGAAATTATAATTAAAGAAAGGCACCCTCATCCTTAGCATGATCTCTAAATAAGACAGAGTTGGGTTCAAATTCCTCATCTCATCTCTTACTCTGTGCTCTCAAATAAGTTACTTGAACCTCAAGTTCTTCATCTTTAAATTAGTCCTTAAACTACCTCCATTACCAGGTTGTAGTGAGAATTAAGAGAACGTGTACCCTAGTACAAAGTCAAGTACACAGCAGACACCCCAAAGGGGTAGTTATTACTATATGATAATAAAATATTGCAATATGTATTAGTTTTCTTTGGCTGCATTACAAATTGTCACACATTTAGTGGCTTAAAGTAACACAAATTCCTTGTCTCTCAGTTTCTATGGGGAGGAGTCTTGGCGTGGACTAGCTGGGTGCTGTCACTTTAATGTGAGCAATTTACCCAAAAGCAGGACACACAAACCAGGCCCACTTGGGAAAGGTAAGCTGTTTACATCTCCTTTCTTCAGAGATGGTCCCAGCTAAGGTGATGGAAATACTTCCTTTGGAGATTCTGGCCCTCAGTGTAGGAGGGGTGGTGGTGTGGGATAAGGAGGGGGTGTGAAGATGTGATTAGTCATCATCAAAAACAGCTGTCAGAGAAAGGACAGGGAACGAAGCCTGAGCCAGGGCCAAACACCCCTCTTACCCCTCAGCTCTGCATTTGGAAGTGTGTGTCTTAACGGAGCTCTCTAATCCAATGGCATTAATCCACCAATACCCAGGTACTCTTTCTGCTCAAATTCACTGTTATTTGTATTTTTCATGGGTTAATATAGCCTCTTTCAGACCTGGTTTCCCTGGCCATGTGAACACTCACGAGTGGTTATGTACCTCCTACGGTCTTGCAGACCTTCACCTAAAGCATCTGGGGAATGGGTAATACTCAGGGAACACTCAGAGAGAGGATCCATCTGCCTGGTTCCAAGCGCCAGTGTCTCCCCAGTGATCACTGCGGTAACTATGGCACCCACTGCCGTGCTGAGCACAAAGGCTGCCCCTCCAATCTTGACTGGAAGGTTAGTTAATCAGCTCACCCCCCACCGCCCTGCAACACCCATTGCCTTGCCAGCACTCTGTACTTTTCACGCTGACACTCCTATCATCATCCCTGGAGCTCACATCTACCAGGGGGAACTGTTGGAGCAGGAAGGCCCGATTATTCCTCACCGGTGGTTAAGTTCATAAATCTGATGGGTGATGGGATTTGAGAGTAAACCCAGGACTTCTGAATCCTTGTCCAGCCTGCTTTCTTGCCCACTCTGTTTTCTTTTACACATCCATGGTCACTGCCATCCACTTTCCTCCTTGCTCTTGGTAACCTGTTAGTGTATCACAGTTCAGTAAATGGAGACTCAAACCACAGCAGTCTCCAAAGTGTGACAGAGAAGTGCTGGATGGGAGGTGATCAGAAAAGTTTGGTTCTCCATCCGTTGTATGCACATCAGGGCCAATTTGGTACATCTGAGCCCTGTGCAGTCACTCAGGGTCCCACACTTAGGAGAGTCCCATATTTGCTTTACAGCTCTGCTGTCTCCCTCTTGAAATTCATCATCATTTTTAAACAAAGGGCCACACATTTTCATTTTGGACAGAGATCCGCCAATTATGTCAGCAGTCCTGTCTGCAGTAAAGATAGAGTGGGCTTTAACCTTCATTTGCAAATTGAAGAGAGAATCTAACTTTGTTTCCTTATTGTCTAATCAAGCCTCAGACATTTATGATAACTTAGCATCATTACCAGGTTTACCCTCAATTAAACTAAGTTGATCTTTTTGATCAGTAACCCAATAAAATTAACAAAAAGAACGGTTTTGTTGGAGCAGCATATAAACATCACAGAACAACCCTCCACCCCAGGAAGACACCTAAAAAGTCCTCTCTGTCTCCTTCATCCACCCCCAAGTTGAGCCCATCTAGAATGACTCTACCCACACCCCTTCCCCACCGAAACACTCTCAAAATCTCCTCCAAAACGTCTTGGCACGCTGGTGCTTTCCCTCATCTCCTCTGGCTCATCTGTGTTTGTTAAATATGATTTCACACATAGTAAGCTCTTCAAAACAAGAGTCTTGGATTGCAGGGACAGACAGTGGGCTTGTGAGTCAGTGTGGGTAGGAATGGGAGCACTGAGGCTGCCCTCACCCCCACCCCCTCCCACTCCCTCTGTCACCCACATGTGCACCGTAACACACATGAGGGCACAGTGTGTTGAGGAAGAAAAGTAATCAAGCCTTGGGAAGCTTTGGAAAGGGGGCCTGGTAACTCACTTAGACTTAAGAGCTTGGATCCTGAAGAAGGCTGGAGTGGAGGCTGTTGAATCCACATTCTTCTTCTCTGAGAATGTCTGCATCTTGGCACTACCCTCAGAAACTCACTGAGAAACTCTGTTATTGGCCAGGATCTGAGGGCACCACGATCTCTAAGTCACTGATCCACAAAAGTCCCTAGCTTGTAAAAGTAAAATAACCATGTGGGGGGGGTGCATATTTCTCCAGCCAGGGGGTCTGCTGGCCTCACATCGTTTAATAAGTATATCTTCTGATACCAGAGCACCTGTCTAGGACCTACATGGAAGAAAGAGAGTGGATTTCTAATTCAGAGCTCCCGAGGTACAGGAAAATTTCTCCTTTTGACCTAAGACATGCACACTCTCCCAGTCTGACCTTGACAATGGCAATCGCATGCATGTGAACAGCACTTTGTACTTTTCAAGACACTTTCTTATCCGGCATCCTGTAGGATCTTCTCGGCACCCCGGAGAGACCAGGAGGGCGAGTGCTCTCCCCACTTCACAGGGGGCAGCTGCATCTACAGCGCGCTCACGCTGGGCCAGCAACCCCAGCACACGTGTGGCGGCACATTTGAAGCCACAGTCCTGCCTTCTGTTTCAAGGTTGAGTTCTCATTGCAAAGCACAAACAATGAGAAGCCTTTCTCCTTGAAGAAGACTTTTTCCTTAGACTGCGGGAACATTGGCAATCGCTTCCTATTCGCCCCTAACTTTGGGCACAGGCATGCCTCTGATGAGGCCACACGTCTGCTGATTGACACCATTGTTGTGAAAGACGTGACCCACCGAATGGAGAGGGGAGTTTTTTAGGCTGGAGGAAATGAGGCTGGAAAGGGAGGCGGGGCTTGGAAGAGCAGAGAGAGGCCCTGATTGAAAAGAAAAGGGAAAAATTATCCCAATTCTAGCACTGCTGGAAAATGGGAAAGTTATTGCTGCACAAAGACCCTCTCAAACGGCCTGCCTTCCAAAATTTCTACTGCACTCTCTGCAGTTACTTGTGTATGGCAGAAGCAGCATCTTTGTATTATATGAACAGTCTGCTTCATAATCAAATACCATCTGTCGCTACATCTGAACTTGTTTTCAACATCTGTGCGTTCTGGTCTTAACAAAGCTTTAAAAACTAATTCAAAAACTTTCACAGATCACTGACTAAATATGTACATTGACCGTCTTTCCACATCGGTTTGCTCTGTCTCTTCTATAGGTGCCTCCCTCGGCCTGGGAAGACTGAAGACATATACACTTGGAGGCTCTCATCAGCTTATTTCCTAATGGCCTCGGGTAGCCAAGTGCAAGAGAGGGACACTTGCTTATGCACCGAGAGGACCCATCATATTCTTTCTTGGTGCCAATATGGTCCCTTCCTGCCAATGAGAAACCTGTAAGTTGATCAGCTACCATACCCCAATTACTCAAAATGACACTACAGATAAAACGGCAACCAAGGGGAGAATGAACTGGATGGCTTCTACGCAGCAAAAGTGTGTTTGAACAAATGGCGAAGTAAAACCGTGAGAGCTCTCGGGAGGATAAGGACGCTGTTACTTTGCACATGCTTCAGAAATGTGAAGTACATCTTTACAGAACTTTTGGCCAACCCCCTGGCAGATGTTGACCAGTTTTGCTTATGTATACATCAGTTGCAGAACACTAAAACAGAGATTGGAAATTTTAATTTAGTCAAGGCAGTTGGGCTAAAATGATGGCTTTTGTTGAAACCATTAAATAGAGCTGCCTAATGAAGTACAGTTCAGGGCTGGCCAACGGAGCCCTGATGGGAGCCTGCCGCTTCCAAGCCGGAGAGAGGGGAGGCAGCAGCCACGGGTCTCAGAGTGCGGGCGGCACAGCGTCCTTGGACGGCGAGAAAGGGCTTGGGGTGGTGGGGGCAGAGAGGAGGGGGCTAGGAACCATGAGCAGAGGGGAGGTCTGTCCACGGCATCGACCCCAGTGGAATCTCAGCAGTGCATGAAAGTGTGCGGGCATGTGTGTGCAGAAAGGGCACACGTGCGTGTGTGCATGTGCATGCCTGTGTGCGTGTGCAGAAGCATGTGTGTGTCTGTGGTGTGACGAGTGAAGGTTTTATCTCGGAAACATTCTCCTTTAAGTTGCAGCTGCCCACTTGCAAGGGGCCAGGAGGGAATGTAGTGTGAGCAGGTGCACAGCCCCTTGAAGGTGACGTGGGTGAGTTTGAATCAGAGGGAGGGAGGGTGCTGGCAGGTTGTAAGCCTGGGGAGCTCGTGGGAGGGGTGGGAGGCTGCCGGGTCAATGCGTCCGGTGATTGATTCCGCTGCTTGAGTACACTTGTCCTTCCCACAGCTGCTTGACGGCACGTAGCCATTAGGTGTGCCCTGGCTAGTCTTCCTTGCCCACTCAGGGTCAGGCGAGGCCAAGCTAAGATAACCTGGGTATTGATAGAAACCCACTTTAGCGTGATGGGGCTGACTGATAATAATTTAGAGAACCGGATGTTGACTTCTTGCACAGTGATGAGTATATTAGAGAGCACCCGATTTTGTGTGTATTTTTCAATTGTTTTCCTCTTTTAGTGGGAATTTTTATCATACTACCACTTAATGTTCTAGTAGTGATGAATGTTTAAAAGTATACACACGATACTATATTTTGTAAAGATTATTATGATGATGATATAATTATTTAAAGCATATAAATAAGTGAAATTGCATTTAGTAAACACCTATTCTTGGCCACGTATTACACGAAAATAGAGACTCAGTCCTTGTTCCTATTATGGGAGATAAAAAAGTATAGCAGTTGATTTTTGTCAAACGACTTCTATTTTAAAAACCACCAAAGGCATTAATTGCTATTTGAAATGATTGTCTGAGGTTAAGTGGGTGTTGGTGTATTTTTTTCAAGCTAGCCTAAGTACAAAACAAACAAAGAACTCATACACACAAACATGTTTTTGCTGTTTAGTATTTGGGATGTACATATAGCTTGTTGTATGACTTTTGTCAGCGAGAAGACCAGACACTTAATTCTTCAGGTGAACCCGGCCAAAGAAAGCCCCAGGTTAAACCCGGAAATTTCTGTGTTCCAGAACATATTCCCAACGTTCCAGGGATGAGGACCCCTCTGTGACCCCCAGCACCTGCAACGTGAATTTTCTATACAGATGATGTTTAATGGACGCAGGGAGCCACTCACTCAAAGCCGGCGAGCACTGCTGCAGGACAGTGAGAGTTCCAGCCTCCACTTTTAGATCCAATTCACTCTAGATCTTTTGTAATTACAGACATATATTAATGCCACCCAGTGAGCATGCAAAATCAATTCTATTTCATTAAGAAATATTCATGTTTCACTCAGGTAAATATTGAAATGAGTTTTGATTTCTTCAGAACATACTTACAGACAGCCTGGGAGAAACAACAAAAGAATTCTGGGTGGACCAGGGAAACCAGACTGGAATTAAATACATCCTAAAATATTTATGTTCTAGCTCTCAAAAAAAGGCTTCTTTCCCCACCTAGGTGAATGAGATTTGTCTGTGATACTTTTCCCACTGCTTCTAAATATCCAGCTTTATCTCAAAATGAACAAACGTCCAGGAGGGAGGGAGAAGGGGGAAGAAGGTAGAATTTCAACTAGATGCTGCGTAATTTTTGTATCTACTAAAGAGACAACAGCAGATGCAATTTGGAAAGCCAAATTATTTGGAGGGGGTGAGAAGGCAAATCAGGGCGCGGGTGACATTGATGACCACCCTGATGTACAGTTCACCATTCATTTCTTTTTTTTCCTAGGGCGTAGTGTCAGTAAATGCCACTGCTCTTAAAGGTCTGCCAGTATTTCTGTGAGAACCCTCTATCGTTTCTGCTGGGGGTGTGCTATCACTTGGCAATTTGTGAGCACACTGGGCTGAAGCACGGGATACACATTGTCAGCCCAGATGCGATTTTCCATTGCAATTACCGAAAATGAAATCAAAGAAGCTGCTTGGGCTTTTAGCTTATGGGGACAGGCGGGAAAGAAGAATATTTGTGTTGCTTTTTTCTTGCTGCACATGTTGATGCCTTGATTTTGTTCATCCTTATTTCGGGTTATTTTTCATCTTAGAAAAACTAAAGTTTAAACACACACCAAAAAGATCAAGGTAGCTTTCATTATAGAATGTGTCTTTGTTATGGCACAAATATGGTTTAAATATGGCTTTTCCTGCTAGAAGTTGAAGGCAGAAAGTCGGGGCTGTCCCCAGGTATAAGATCGCTTTCCTTCAGGTACTGCAGAATTCTCTTCATTACTATGGTGTTTTCGCCTAAGTTTCTTGGGGTTCTCTGAGTGCCCTACACTTTAGTCTGTGTCAGTCCATCAGTGGTCAGAGACCGTGTCTGTGCAAACCGTTCTGGGCCAGGCTCACGCAGCGTCATCCAGCCTGGCCGCATCTATCTCTAGCCAACAACAGCAGCTCTGGACTGAACAGTCACATTTCTTTACAGTTGGCTCAAGATATTTTTTAACTGAATTAACTAAATCAACATATTCCTCTGACTTTGTGGGCTTGAAGATGCACTATTTCAGCCATGCCGCCTCCAAAACATGTCCTAGATGACGTATGAAGGGTGGGGTCACTGAAGCCAGCTAGAGCTTAGTGAAGACTCTTGGATTTGGAGGGGAAAAATTTTTTGTTGATATCAACAGAGTAGACCATGTCATAGAAATGGAGCTTCTCTTCAAAGGTAAAGCTCTAGCTTGATCACTAAGTCAGTTTTTTCTCAAACTGAGGGTGAAAAACTCCAGGAAAATGGAAAGAAGGTGACTTCCAAGGGAGGCTGAAAGTACATGGGCAGCACATCGTACCGGGAACAAAGGGTACCGGGAAATGCCTGTGACCTTCGGTAGAGTTTACTACCACGACAAGACAAGAGCTGTCATTTCCTCAGGTGGGGTTTCTGCCTTGCTCTCCATATTTAAATACTTATGAGAAAGGATCACGATTCAAATCCCTGGAAACTCTTGATGGTCTGGCCTCATGGGGACTCTTCCATTGTGGACTGATCCAAATCTTCATTGTTTTAGCATCTTTTCCTTTCTCCATTCTATTCTTAAAAACAAATGAAAAGAAAAAAAAGGCAAGCAGAAGCCTGACAAAAGAAAGGGGGGGGGGGAAGGAAGGAGAAAAGGAAAAGAAAGAAAAATCATCAACTCTTGCATGTAGTCAGGGATTTCCATTTCATTTCTGATTTCAAAGATGGCTCCTCCAATCACCTTGTTCTCCGATATGCTGAGCTGAAAGGCATTTGAGGAGCAGCAGAAAGAGAAACACCTTGGCATTGCTGACCAGACACACTGCAGCATCTGGGATGCTCCTCAGAGACCTGTGGCCAGCCTAACCTGGCCTCACTTTGCTGAACTTGCAGAACCTACAGGATGAGGTCACATTTGGCCATGACTATAAATAGACACCAGTGACAACTAAAACCAAAAGGGAGCTTTGCCTGTGATTCACAGGCTGACATCTCTGAACAAAGGGATTAAGCATCCATCATTATCTAGAAACCTCAAGAAAAGCAAAACACTCTGCAAGGTAATTTTTGTGTCCTCCCTGTTTTTCGCTTCCCCTGAAGTCCTTTGATCTTAGAAAGAAACCCCTCGGCTTTCAATATCAAGATGAGAGCGGATACTGAGGAATTCCCGATGGCTTGGGATTTCCTTACAGCAAAAGGAATCATGTCACACCTCGAAGCTGCACAGTGACTTTATCCCAGGAGCGGCTTTCTGCAATATGTTACCTGCTGACAGTGAGACCTAACATGGCACGCTACACCCCTACCCACACGCCCCTTGGAATTCCTGAGCATTCACATAACTCAGCTTCCGAGAACCCACCCTTCACTGGCAACGTAACAGAACTGAAGGAGAGTAAAGTAGCCCCCCTTGCTTCCAACACAGCCTGTGAGAACAAGGGTCCAGCCATCTGCAGCACCTGTTCACACACAGCTCAGTGGAGGTACCTGTCTTCCAAATCGCAAAGAGAATCCACATGGCAGCCAAAGTTCTTCCATTTCATGGAGCGGTGGGATTGGCCGCCGGGAGTCATCCTTGCATGTCCCCAGAAGCACAAGCTGCTGCTGCCTGAGACTCTGAACCCCCTTCACCTGGACAGCAGCGTCAGCCCGCACTGGCGAGAAAACAGGAGCCTGAGCCCTCAGTTCTAACGTGAACAGCAGTATCTGAGCAAAGTCTGTTCAATCAGAAAATGAAAGTAAAACTCTAAAAAAACTGCCATCTGGACCAGGGAAACATGTCATCTTTCAGCCTATGCACAGCAGCAGTGTTTTTCTTCTCACAAATTTAGCACCCTGCCCCCCCTCACCCCCCACAGCCTCGCCCCCTCCCCTTACTTCCTCCCCCTTCACCCTCTCCACGGCTCTGTCATTTGAGAAGCCCTGTCTTCACTTTTCTGTGTATTTAATTTTTCATATCATTTGCAGGACATATCACATATTTGTTGTGATTTATGCAATATCCATGCCTCCTCTGACTTGGGAGAAGGCTATCACCTTCCCCTCCTGCTCTGGAAAATTCTGCCAAGTCCACATTTTGTGAATTTTGTCATAATCCATGTGCTTGAATAGTCAGGGGAAACTGTCTCGGGATTCTGCAGGTCCCCAAAGCTGCCTTCCACCCATTATCTCCCCACTGGGGTGTAAGTCTAAGAAGGAAACGGGGCAAGCCTGAGCTGAGGACTCATGATGGGACCTCATTAAGAATGGGAGACTTGTTCATTTCTTGTTGTCCCATAAAGTTGTTCCTATCATGCTGGGGACATTCAAGAATTAGAGAACGAAATGCCTCTGCCATTTGTATTTAATCATGGTGGGTCTTTTCGTAGTAGGTTTTGGCTCTTTCTCCAAAAGGGCAAAGTATTCATATTTAGAGTGAGAGAGAGGGGAAGCAAGAGGGACAGAGACAGAGTGGAGGTGAGAGAGAAAGAAAAGAAAAATTAGTGAATACCCAAACAACCAGTGTGTGTCAGTTTTCTATTAAGGCAGTAAGAGTTCTCAAGAAACCAAAAATGAAAAAGAAAATCGTTTGGATGGAAGCAAATTTTTATGAGCTTCAGCTATGTGCAGAGTCCTACTGGGGAAACCAAAGAATAAGGCTCAATCTGTCCTTTTTAAAGAACTAAATGATGCCCATGACAATTAGCAAAGACACAAGGGATCAAGAGAAGCTTATTTTGTTGTTATAGGTTTGGTATCAGCCCTCTCACTGGAAGGTAAATTGCTTGAAGGCAAAATTCATTCATTGCCTTCACTTCAATGATAGGGACCAACAGGAAGTGGATTTGCAATGAATTAAATGGATGATTTTTCACTGGAATGGGCAATCTCATCAGGCAGGTCAGGCAACTCTCTGTGATCCTAGGATGGAGAGACCCAGGGAGAGCACTCAGGACCCCCGTCTGGTATTTCCACCTCTCTCAGAAGCTAAGAAATGACTGAGGTGCCACCGCAGTCCCCTTGTGGCCAAGTACACACAATAGTATTTTTTGCCAAAGTGACACCACGATGTGCAAACTCAAGGTTTTCACATACTCCTGACACTGGGGTTTGCAATCCATTCGAAGCCTTTGACCTGCTTGAATCTCCAGTCCTCCTGTGGCTGGTGCCCATTCTGGCTTCTCTGTGGCTTGTATTCCTCAGCCATGCGCCTTTCTGCCAAGTCATCAGAGGCAGAATCTCAGTATCCTGAGGTTCCCGTCTGCCCTGACTGCTTAGAGTCGCATCACTTCTTTTCTCCAGAAACTCTGTTCACCCATATGAGCTACATAAATGTCAACCCCAGGACTGACTCTATGACCTTGGGCAGGTCTCTCCACCAGGCAATGCCTCTATTTTTCCCTCTCTAAAATTGAGAAAGTACTGGCTACGTTTCCTACCTCTACCATAGGATTTTGTGACATTCAAATGAGACAAAATTATGTGAATGTGTAGCAGAACGATAGAATGTTTTCCAAATACAAGGTGTGACTGTTATTCTGGGCTGCCCAAGGATTTATTTTGTGAAATCGAAACTACCCCTTGACATCCGTGGGTCTTTGTTCGGCCCGCCTATCAAGGCAGAAATTTGCTTTGAGATCTTGAGCAAAAGATACTGTCATACTACAAATTACCATGATCTAATTAGGCCTCCCTCCATAAATCTGTCATTGGAAAGCCATTCAGGCCTGCTCAGCCCAGCTCTTGATTTAAACTGCTCCAGGAGTCTAGCCGAAGATATATCCAGGACAGAATCCAACACAATATTCCGGTCTCCTCCCACTGCTCCCTTGAGGATGGGCTGTTCACCAATTTTGGCCACAATCACGGTTATGTAGAAGAGAGATTCATTATAGTTTGGGCATAGATCTTAACCAGTGCCCATGCAACCTCGTGACAACATTATTTAGCATTCAGATTGGATGTGAGCTCTTATTGGGAAAAGAATATTGCTGAAGAGTAGCACTGCTGGGCCCCTGAAGCAAAGAGAAACAGATAGGAAAGATGCATATTCCCTCCATTGAGCTGACAGGTGTCTGCAACATCCCTCAAGTACGATGAACACTTTGCAATGACATATAAAACAGAACTACGGCTTTTAAAAAATGCTGGTGCTGGCCAAACCCAATAATGTCCATTCCTGGTTGTCCTGAACGAAGAAGATAAAAAAAGAGGTATGGAAAATCCAAAGCAGCGGCTGATCCAAACTCAGTTACGCTGCACTTTACAAAGCGTGTCTGTACTTATATCTGTAGTTACGAGTGTGTCCGAGGCTGTGGGAATCCATATACATGTACCACTGTAGCAGCTCATGTCCTCCCTCAGGAAAGTCTGGGAGGCACAACAGCTTCCCCATCTTTCCTCTTCTCATCTTTTCCCCACCACTGCTATTTCCGATCTTCCCCCCTTGCCCCACCATCCCCAAACAACGCCCCCCCACCAACACTTCCACCTTAATATCTTTCTGCACCTCACTGCAGGCTGTTTGGGTTTCAAAGAAATGCTCTGTGTGCAAAGCAAACAGAAAGCTGTGGAATATCAACAAAGCTTTATTAAACAGCTAATGGACTTATATTCCCTGGAGGAGCTGATTCTGGGCCGAGAGAGCCCGACTGGATGCACGCAAACTTAGGGAGATGCGCCTCCCAGTGCTCCTGGCACAGGTGGGCCTGGGAAGGACGCAGAAGAGTCCTGTAGCAGTTGCAGATAGCTTGTGATGGATGGCGAGGGGGAGTGGGAGGTGTGGTGTGAAAGTCCTGGGAAACGACCCATTCCTTTTCGTCAGGGACTGGGCGAGGCCTCAGCCCTTTGAGCAGCTGTGAAGGGGCAGGAGGAGTAAGAAGATGTCAGAGGCCGTGGAACTTTGCCCTCACACTCGTGGAGATTTTGCCTGGCAGCCCTTGGTTGTATTCAGCTAAAGCCAACACGAAGATCCAAGATCCCTAGGTCTGCCTAGTGCTGAGGGATGAGGCGATTAAGGGGGAGGAGGGCGAGGAGAAATAAAGCAGGAGGATCAGAGGAAAGAAGAGGGAGAGGAATTAACCAATAAAGGGCCATTTGGGCGTCCCCTTTCACGGGGGCTCAGATTAATGGGGGAGGCGAGCGCCCACACACATCAAGGAGAGCCTGGCAGGAAGGAACGTCTGAGGAAGCGTGAAGTGGGGGCTTGAAACCGTTCTAAGGAAAGGGGTCGAATGAATGTTTTCAAAATAAAATAGGCTCAAAAGGGACAGTGAACAGGGTAGCACCGGAGGTCAACCGGCACATTCAAGTGTTTTATTGTTGCTATCAAAAAGATGCTCGGAAAGGAAAAGGAAGAAGGAAAAACCCTTTTAAGTTTTGAGTTCCTTTTTTCTTTCCTCAAAAAGAGGCATGTGAAAGACTGAGCTGAAGATTATTTTCGTCTATTTTGGGCCGTGATGATGGTGTCCGTGGATTCCAACCAGCCTGGGAGTGGAGCTCGAGCCGGAGGCTGGATATGGTGATCTACGCACAGGAGCCACACACAACTGCAGTGGGGACGTGGCAAGGGGGGCTCGTGGCCCCTTCACCCCCGGGCGAGTAGATGAAGACTCAGGCCACGCTGCCATGTTTGTGGCTGTTCCCGTCAGCTCTTTCAGTCTCCAGGGGGAAATAACATTTAGGAGGGGAAAAGTAAAGAAAAACCCTTCCTAAAGAACAGCTCTGGACTCAATGCCAACCTGAGACAGCTGCTAATGTTGAACAACAACATCAAGGACCTACTGTCCCTTCCTGCCCCTCCTCCTCCTCCGACACCACAGAAAGAACTGTGAAAAGACCAAGAGTTGGTGGGCGGCCAACAAGAACTAAAGAACTTGCAGCTGGTAAAACCACCTGTGCCTTGTCAAATTCCAGCCAAAACAATCCCTTCCCCCGAGTCTCCCGCTCAGGAGGGGAGAAAATCGGATCAGAAGATGAGAATCAAGGGGGTGGAGAGTGAGTCTGGGGGCTCCAGACCAAGCGCTCAGCCAGTTGGGGAAGAGAATATTGCAGAACCGTGTCGACGGGGCCAACAATTGGGCACTGTGTTCTTGACAGAGAAAGACAGCAATGACTGCGTGCGACCGAGCCTGGCAGTCTGCACTCTGAACTCTGCTTTCTGGAGGGGTGGCGCTTTGCCACACCAAGGGCTGGTGTCTGGACCCGTGTGGCAAATGGTGTAAGGAGAGCGGCAGGAGTTCAAATGCTGGGTGCCCGTGGGAACATTCCAGAAAAGGCTCCCTCCCCTTTCCAACTGCAAAATCAAAAGCTAAGTGGAGGTGAAACACTCCCCAATTGCATTGCTGAGCTGACATGTGTGGTTTACCTGGGAGGTTTTTTTTTTTTCAAAAGGTGAAGATCCCATGGTCAGGCTTCATAAAAGGCTTCATGTGAGCCATGTGATGAAGAAGACATTCAAGGATCACGGGAAAACAATAATCTACCAATGAGACATCATTTCAGATGCAGACTCTAGTGTGGTTGCTGCCTCCCTCAACCCCATTTCTTGTCTTTCTTCCACTCACTGGCGATGAAACTGCCTGAAGTTTAGTTAGCATTCCTCTAGCGGTAGCGTTTAAAAGTAATCACTCATTCATTTGAAGCGATAATACATGCTGGTCCTAAAATTAGAAAGTTCTCCTTGTCCTTTGAAGATTAGCTGAATCTCTCACTAATGTTATCATTGGCCAGGTAATGTTGGCATGAACCAAAATTAAATTTTTGTTGGCATCCCCCACTGAAATCCACATCGCAGTTAATAGCCATTAAAGATTAGTGGGTTATTCCCTGTGTTGAAACTTCATTTTTGAAGTATTTATTCATTTCACTGATGACTGCCACCCCCATGTGGCTTTTTCTTTAGAGCATCCAAGGGAATACTATGATCAGAAGGGTGGTGAAGAATAAATAAGCCCATGGTCAGTGTCCCTGTCAATACCGAAAGCAATATCCTGTCACTTGTCAGAGAAAAGATTACAATTGGTGAAAATGGAAAAAGAGGGTTTCTTTTTTTCTAGCATCAAAACCTTCCATTTTATATACAAAATTAAAACGTTATGACAACAGAGTCAAATAATATGCATTTATTAATAGCACAAGGCTTTTATGGTAACAATGCTTTGGTGGTATTCCTGCCAAAAGTATATAACTTAAATCTCATCATGAGCTAAATCAACACCAAACAAACCCAAAATTGTTTTTCTACAAAATAACTGGTCTGTACTCTTCAAAAAATGTCAAGGTCAAGAGAGACACAGAAAAGCTGAGGAACTGTTCCAGATTACATGAGACTAAGACACCATGACCTCTAAATGAAACGCGTGATCCCAGATTGGGTCCTGGATCAAGAAGAAGACAGCAGCCATAAGGAGCTCTTGAGAAATTTGGTGAAATTTGAATATGGATTCCAAAATAGTATGGCACTAATGTTTAATTTCCTGAATAATTTTAATATTTTACTGTGGTTATGTAATATCTTTGTTCCCAGAAAATAAATACTGAGATATTAAAAGGTAAAGAGGTACTACCATTCCGACTTACTCTCAAATGATTCAGAAAGAAAAGATGATATGCATGCATCTATGAACATATTTGTAGAGAGAAAGAATGATAAAACTTTGAGGCAAAATGGAAACAGTTGGTTAGCATGATTAAGCATGTATATAGGAAGGCCATGTACTATTCTTGCAACTTTTCTAAGTTCAAAATGCTATTTTAAAAAAACCCAAAATTCCAATTCTCTGTCTCAGACATAACTGTTTACAAATTTACAGTTCGGTGCATATCCTCTGTATGAAGCAGAGTCTAAAATGGCTCCAAATGCTCCATCCCCTGGTATTCAACCCCTTGTATGATCTCCTTTCCCTTATGTGTGGATCGAAGCTAGTGACTTGTTTCTAATGAATGAAATACTGCAGAAGTGATGGCTGTCAATTCTGGAGTTAGGTTATAAACAGGACCGTGACTTCCTTCCAGCTCACACTGTCTCAGGCTCTTCTCACGGGTCGACTCTAGGGGAAGACAGCCACCATGTTTCAAGTTGTCTCGTGGAGAAGCCCATGTGGCAAGGAACTGAGGGTGGCCTCCAACCAACAGCCATTGAGGAACTGAGGTCCTCAGTGGAATGGCAGACAAGGAACGAAACCCTAGCAACAACCATATGCGTAAAGTGGGCAGCTGATCCCTTGCGGGGTGAGCCTTGGGATCACTGTAACCCAGCCAACACCTCAACTGCATCCTCTCGAGAGGCCCTAGGCCAGAGGACCCCGTCAGGCTGTGCCAGGAATCCTGACCCACAGAAACTGTGAGATAATTCCTATTTGTTTTCTAAGACACTAAGTTTTAGGGAAATTCATTATGCAGATGTAAACAATACACTCTCCAGGCTTTGTCTCTTCTATAATTTATTTTTTTCTTTTCTTATAGGGCATGAGGTTAACAGTATCAAAGGGCAAACTTCCAGGTCATTATATAAAATACTATTTCATTATTTTTAGCAGTCAGGGTTTCTCAGTATTGCTAGATTGTACAGTGCAAAGGAGCACGTGACAGAGTGGGTGATGAGAGTTAAAATCTAGCCCACGTGCCATTTACCAAATCGTGCTCCCTGGCATTCAGTTTTGTTCACTCAGAGGAGGGGCTCTCTTTTCCTAATCTACACCAAGGTCCTTCTGGGCAAGTGGCAGCCCTGTTAACAGCTGCATAATATTCCATCGTGTGAATGTGCTATAATTTACTTAACCAACTTCATCTTGCTGGCTATTCAGATTGCTTCCTGTGTTGTTATTGCAAACAGCCCTATGATTAGCTGCAGTGAACAGCCTCATATACAGATTTTTGTATTTCCATACAAACATTTCTGTAAGAAAGATTCTAAAATGGGATTCCTAGACCATAGATTGTGTCCATCCTTAGTGTTGATAGTACCTGAAAATAAACCTTATGAAAGATTTTTTATCTGTTTATAATCTTAGCAAGTATAAAGAAGTTGCTTATTTCCTTATCCCCTTACCAACACTGATGAGATCAATCTTTTAAATATTTGCCAATCTGATAAGTGAAAAATTTTATCTCAGTTTTACAGATCATTTATAGAAAATCAAATATTCCTAACTTTCTCTTCTCTGAGTCAGGACATTTTCTTAGTAATACTGAGTCAATCTTTTTCCCTCAAATATGCAAGCAATGTTGAATAAATCCATTAGAGATCAGAGAATCAGACCCTATCCAACCAACATCCACTCACTCAATCCTATTTCTTATATGAAATGGGAGGAGGAGGGAGAAATACATTGCTAAGTGAGTGTAGTTAAGTATACAGTTTCAGCCAAGGTCTTCAAGCACTTGACTTTCTGATCACAAGTCCCAATAAAAATCTGGTTGACTCTTCACTGTCCCCTTTGCAAATAAGATCACTTTCTTTCAACTATTTCAATATAGGCTGTGGGAGCAGAACCAAATACTATTAAGAATTCCAAGGTTTAGGAACCATGGCACTGTGAGCCTTGCTCTTCTACTAGGTGTGTAGTCCAAGTCAGACACTAAGACAGGATTATATGTGCATTTTATTAGGGGAAAGACCTGTAGTACGAAATGGTGAGGGAACCAGGGAAAGCTGGAAGAGCTGCCAGGCACCGATGCAGGTCTGACCCCAAGGGAAGCAGAGCATGAGGGCAGCTTGTGTAGAGACAGCCTGTGCCCCCACACAGCCTCAGGAAGGATCAGCGAGACCTCGGGGGTCCTTCAACCAAAGTCGGCCATCGGAGGAGCCCGTGTCTCCCAGGGTCCAGTCTGCCTTAGTATCCTTGCCACACTCAGTCGCTGGCTGGGAGAAGCCTATAGGAAGCACAGCCTCGGTGCGAATGGTGCCACAGCTTGCAGAGCACAGCAGCTGGAGGCCTCGGTCAGCTGCGCTCTGTAGAGTGGAAGGCCTACTAGGCTGGTGGTCAAGGCCGCCACCGCACATTATCAACGAGCCTATCTATAGACAAGGCCTGGGTAGCATTATAAAATTAGAAAATATAGGCAGAATTTGTGCTTACTTTTTGGTTTCTTGCTTCAATAAGTTCTATGCAACTGCTTACCTGACTTACAAATAATGAAAGAAAGCCTTTCCATCTGTTAATGATCACGTAACTTTCCTAAGTCCCACAGGTAAAAGATGAAGGCTTGTCAAACAGAGAAACTGCTGGAATTCTGTGTGCAAGCAACAATGAAATGAACAGGACTTGGGGGATGAAGAAAAAAGAGAGAAAAAGAAGAAAGAAAGTCAGGAAAACCTAGAAATCCTGGCGGGGCTCAGGAAGAAGGCCCCAGTGAAAGTCTGGATGAAGAATATTGAAGAATAAGAATGTCCAGTCATCGAAGAAGGGTTATTTTTATTCGAAGCACCAGCATCAGATACACAAATTGCTAGTTTCCCACTAGGTTTTTAAATGTGAGATTTGGGGGCAGGAGGGGGTAAAAACTACTGCTTCTCTAAATATATGTCTTCGGTATTGTGTTTGAGGGTCTTTTTGTTATGTGGAACTTTAAGGAATAGTTCAAATCTTGGTTAAATTAAAATTTATTTTTACCACATATTCTTTTAGTGGCTCATAAGCCAAAACTTGGAAATATCTCAAACTGAGCTAATACCATCATCATTGTTCAATCTGTGTATGTGTTTGTACCGGTCAAATCTTCGCCTCACCCTTTAGATTGTAAACCCTTTAGGAATAGCTTTAAGAATGCAAATATTTTTTGTGACCCCTGCATTTGTCACAACATGATTATTGTTTGATTAGGATCATGATGTTTAAACCCTGAAAGTCTATATACAAAAGTAAAATATTTTGTACGCATGTTAATACGAATCCGGTAGGCTTCCTCTTATCTATTTCCTCTATCATATCTCTGCTACATTTGATACTGTTGATCAATAACTTATTGAACGAGGCTTCTTCCTGGGCTCCCATTGTATCAACTTCTTGGCTCACCTCCTGGTTCCCTGCTTCCTCTGTGACTATCTTTGGCTTTCTGTCACCTCTCAGTTTCGAAGATCACACATCAGCCTTTCAGAAGCCTTCCATTTCATGGCTCACATTATCACCTCTAACTTAATGCTCCTGTTTTATATCCCCAGACCTTACTTAGCTTTGCGTCTGAAGTTCCAAAGTCCTCTAAGATGTCTCCTCTAAAATATCCTGTCATCATTGCTCACTTGATTAGCTCCAGAGCATTCTCTTACTGTTACTCATCAGTGGCCCTACGATTGTCGTTCACTCCTGCAGAGAAAACTTTGGTATCTTTTTTTTTAATCCTCACTCGAGAAAATTTTTTTCATTGCTTCTAGACAGAGAAGAAGGAAGACAGAGAAACATCAATGCCAGAGAGAAGCATTGATTGATTTCTTCCCATATGTGCCCCAGACCAGGGATCGAACCCACAACCTAGGTATGTGCCCTGACCGGGAATTGAACAGCAACTTTTACAGGATGATACTCCAACCAAATGAGCCATACTGGCCACTGCAAAACTTTGATATCTCTGAATTATTCTCTTTCATTCCCCTACCTATATCTGACTGTTTTGCCAAATTGTACTTTTCTGTTATTTGGGAGACAATATTATCAGCTGCCTGTCTGATCCCAAGCTCTCAGCTTAATGGGATTATGTGGTCCTTTAAGCTTGGCTTAAATCCCCTTTCTCCATTTAAGAGAAAACTCAGGGTCTCTCCCCATGTCTCCAGAGTTTTCTGGGGACCTTCCATTTCAGCTAGTCATTCTGGTTACTATTTGCTGCTTCTAATGAATTTTCAATCTCCCTCATTGCTCCCCTTTGAGGTTATTCACACTGTGTACCCCAGCTGGGCTCCGAAATGGGGTGTCACCCCTTTGCTTTACTTTACCCCAAGCACCTCTCTCTTCACAAACCCTAGAGAACAAACTCTACTAAAGATTTTAATAATAATGAAAAGGAGCCGAGGTGACTGCCCTCCGAGCAGGTAACAAAACTAAATATTCAACTTCTCTGTTTTAAGAGTTATGTATTCATTTGTGTCACCAGGGAATAGTCAGTAACCTTTCCAGTCCGCATCATGTTTCTGAGGCCCATCTATCCGCCTGTCTTCTTCCCAGCTTGCTCAATCTCAGACCCCAAAGTTCCTACTCACTTTTTATGCAGATAAACTGGGACCAACTATTGAAGGTTCTTAAAACAGTTCAGCTAGAACTCTGTGATTTACCATCAGTGCATGGCTATACTGTGAAGACTCATTCCGACAGGTGGGTCCCTTGGAGATAAAGGTATCTGAGGGGGGAAGAGCACTCCTGGCCAGGAGGTAGTGAGAACAAAGGCCCTGAGGTACAAGTGTTGGGATGTGTCTGAAGGAAAGTCGGAGGCCAGTTGGGCCGCAGCCAAGTGGGTGAGAAGGAAAAGAGTAGGAAATGAGGTCAGGGAGGTGAGGCATTGGTGAGGCATCTGGTTTTGCTCTGAGTGAGCTGGAAACTCTTACAGGGTTTTGAGCAAAGGAGTGATGTGACCCAATATGTTTTCATAGGATCATTCTGGCTGCAGTGCTATAAATAGACTGAGAAGGAGGTGAGGGCAGAAAGAGGATGAATGGATTAGATGCTACTGGACCGTCCTAGGTAACAGATGAAAGAGTTTAGATCAAGGTGGTGGCATGATGCTGGTATCAAAAATGTATTTTGAATATAATTGAAAGGTAGAGCTGCAAATATTTGCTTGTGAATTCAATATGGAATAATGAAAGGAGAAAGAGAGAGAGCAAGTCGGAGGAGAGTCCGAGGATTTTGGCCTAGGCTATGTGCTTGGAGTTATCATTTACTGAGACGGAGAAGACTGTTGGAGAAACAGCTCTGGAGGGAAGTTCACGTTAAGCCTGAGATGCCTATTAGACGTCCAAGTGAAAATATCAAGTAGGCGGTTGGATCTAGGGAGACTCCTGGGCTGGAGAGCTGGCTTGGGCTGCCATAACGAAATAGTACAAGTTAGGGGACTAAAACAACAACGCTTATTTTCCTGCAGTGCCAGAGTCTAGAGGTCCTGTCAGCTCTTTGGTTTCTTCCAAGGCTCTCTCCTTGCCTTCTCACTGTGTCCTCACATGGTTGCTTCTTTATGCACATTCGTCTCTGGTGTCTCTTTCTATGTCAAAATTACTCCTTATAAGGACACCAGTCACAATGGATTAGGGCCCACCCTAACAGCCTCATTTAACTGTAATAACACCTTTCAAGGCAGTAGTACTCCCAGTACCTTCAAATACAGTCACATTCCGAGGTACTGGGGGTTAAGGTTTCAACATAAACTTTGGGAGGGCACAGTTCAGCCCCTAACAGGGAGGCATCAGCTTAGTGAAAGAGATTAGATGAGATCACGAAGGCAGTGAACATAGAGAAAGGCGAGAAGAGGTCTGCCTTGGAGCCCTGGTGTTCTTCGATGTTTGGAGGTCAAGTTGATGACCAGGAACCAGAAAAGAAATATGAGGAGTGGCCAGCAAGTTGGAGAAAATACAAAACTGTATGTTAACCTTAGAAGCTAATGGAGATGCCCAAGGAGGAGGAAGTCACCTACATTGCAAAAGGCTTCTTAGGGACAAAGAAGATGAGGACTGAGAAGTGACCATGGACTTTAGAAACCAGAATGTGATTAGGAACCTTGCTGAGAGCAGTTTCAGTGGTTTGGTGGGGGAGAAAAGCAAACTGGGTACGGACATGATTGAAGAGTAATTGGGACATTGAATATCACCAACTTTGTTGAGTTTTGCTATTAAAGAGGATAGGAAAATAAAGCAAGAGCTAAAAAATACTGATTTGAGAGGTACATACGCCTCTATGTTCATTGCAGTGTTATTTACAATAGCCAAAATATGGAAGCAGCCCAAGTGCCCATCGACAGATGAGTGTGTAAAGAAGATGTGTTCCATACCTACAATGAAATATTACTCGATGTTATCTGGCCCTAAGAAAGAATAAAGTCTTACTGCTTGCAGCAACATGGGTGGATCTAGAGGATGTTATGCTAAGTGAAATGAGCCCAACAGAGAAAAATAAATACTAGGTGATTTCACTTATGTGTAGAATCTCATGAACAAAATAAACAACACAGAAACAAACTCATAGATACAGAGAACAAACTGATAGTTGCCAAATTTAGGGAGGGTGTGGGGGACTGGGTGAAAAAGGTGAAGGGATTACGAGGTACAAACTTGTAGTCACAAAATAGTCATGGGGATGTAAAGTACAGAAAAGGGAATATAGTCAATTATATTATCAAAACTATGTATGGTGCCAGGTGGGTACCACTCATCGGAGGGGATCACTTAGTAAATTACATACGTGTCTAGCCAGGACACTGGTAATAATATAAAATAATTGAGCTAATATAAAATAATATTGCATGTCAACTGTAATTGAAAAATAAAAAATATTTTTTTAAAAAAAGCAAAAGCTAACAGGTGAGAGAGGTCAAGGAGAGGTTTTTTTAAGATGGAAAAAATAGCAGTGACTCTCTGCTGATGGGACTGACACATTACAAAGGAAGAAATGGGGGATGCAGGAGGATCACTGGGGTAGTGTCCTTGAGCAGCAAGACTCAAGGCTGCTTCTCGTATCAGGTAGCAACGGCGAGGGGGTTTCCTTATCTCAGAACCTGTGCAGCGAAGGAGCAGCACAGTCCAAAGGCAGGTGGGCGTGGTCACAAAGTTTATGGAATTTCCCTTCTGAACGCAGATGGGAGGGGAGATATTGAATGTTGAGGGAAAGGGAGAGGGTGTGAAATAGTTGTGTCAGTGAGAAGGAAAGTGAATGGACTAGGGAATTATGGTAGAATTGGAAGCCAACACTGACAGCCAAGTTGAAGTTAGTCATCCTGAATTTAAATTAGACCACTCACCATCATTGTCGGGGTCTCCAGACAGTCAGCTAGAAAGGTGCCGGTGCCTAAGAGGTCGAGAGCTCAATTGAATCAGGGTGGGGCTTTGCCAGACGAGTGCAATGAGGAGAGCCGAGGCAAGGGAGTGGAGATGTGGTTTGAGGGAGTTACTGTGAGGATGGTAGTTCGAATCTCAGCTGGGGAAGAAGAGAAACAAACATACGTCAGCGGTGGTAAAATGGTAGTAGAATCAAGGGCGTACCTACTGGGGTAACTGGAATTGCTGGAATCAGAGTGCTGGTGCCCCCACGACCCAAAAGTACAGGTTCCTAAGAAACCTGTAGTTAACCAAGACGACGTTAAGCAAAGAAGCAACTGCCATTCATTTATGTCTCTATTTTGTTCACCATGGTAAATGCTTAATTGTGTCCAGTTTCATGCTAAATGTAAGACCCCTATGAGCTCTCTTAGGCTTTCCTGAGACTTTGGGACACGTCTTGCTACCGTGTGCACAAGATAAATTGAGATAAAGCACAGACACTCACAGCCACAATTCACAGCTGTGGGGCTTGATGCTGGGAGGCTGCGTGTAGTTCCCAGGCAAGGAGCCCGGGGGAGGAGGGTCACTCTCAATGCTTGGGGAGTGAGTGCCTGTGTCATGGCTCCCTGCAAAACAAATGCCAGACACTATTTTCACCTTTCTTTTGGTAAAAGTGAAAATTCTCTTCATATTTCTTTCAATTAGCAGAAATAGGTACGAAAGGTTTCGGTCAAAGCTAAGTGGCATAATGCAAAGTTTCGAAAGGTGGGACTGCCTTTACAAAAGGGAGAGAGCTGGAAAGATACAGAGGGCTGGTCAGAGAGCTCTCTTCTCCCCCTCTCCTAAAAGGCAGAAGCAGGAGATATGATTTTTATTTATTTCTCTACCCCCAAAAGCGCCTTTACAAAGTTCATATAATAGACGTCTCTTGAGTAAACCATTTTTGTGTTACCAATTTGACAATTATTTTCAGGAGAGGGGGTGAGAATAGCAGAACTGCACTAACAGAGGAAGGAGATCATCTGGGTTCAAGTTCAGACTTTGCCTCTTGTTCTCAGTCTGGAGGCTCATTTCTTAACCATGGTTGAGTTTCTCTAGGCTCATCTGTAAAATGAGGAAAATAATAATTGCCCTGTGGTTATTGGAAAGATCAAATGCAATAAGATATGTGGAAGTGCTTTGTAAATTAAAAGGCCAATTAACAATAACCTGAAATAGCCTGAAAACCGTGAATCACCCAGCGAAGAGAGAAACACAGGCCTCCACGGACCTTTGAGGGGGACCTCTGCCCTCCTTCCAGCCTCTATGATGAAACCAGGCATCACGTGACAGAACCGCGGCTCTGCGTGCGGCTTTTCCACCACAGCCTCTTTTCTTTCCTGTGCCCTAAGCCTCCGCATCCTGCCAGAAAGGAACAGAGGGAAAGGAAGTGGAAGGGAGAAAATCAGAGATGGGTGGAAGAGAGTGGGATGGAAACACTAACTTTCCCTGAGTGCCTATTTCACACCAGGCAACTTGGCGAAAATCTCCTTGAGTCCCCCCCACTCCACTGATATTTGGTATTGTCCTCCCTATAATTCGATATTATAGATGCGGAAATGGACTCAGAAAGTCCAAGTTATTCAACCCAATTTTTACAATCAGAACATATAGAATCAACCCTTTCTCTTTCTAAATCCAATGCCCAGAGCCTTCTAATAATTCCTGGGGTGTACAGTTCATCAAAACACTCTCTTCTTCTGTGCCCAAGAAAAATTCTCTTTGGGAGAATTTCCTGAAGTCACGCTCTCATTTGTTCTGTGATGCTAAAGCTTCTAGAGTAAGAGGAACATGTAATTGAAGAAGAGGACCATTTTAAAATACTAAAATTACTAACATTATGGGTGCAAGGAGTTAAAACAACTTAGATCTTGAAAGTGAGTGTCTTACAAATACTTCTTAGCTTCTCATTGATTCAGAGCTTCCCCAGTAAAAGGTCCACGGCAACATCACAGAGGGGAAAAGACCAGTGGGCGAGCATTCCAGGCTCCCGTTATCAGGACATCTCACTGTTCTCGGGTACTGGTCTGGGTCTCTCTTCCTGAGCAACCATCCACCCTGAAATATACTGGCTTGAAACAACAACGTTATTCTTCCTTGGTTTTGAGGGTTGACTGAGTTCTGCTTGGTGGTTCTCACCATATTTCCCTGAACTTACAGCAAGGTGTCAGCTGGGCCAAGGCCACTGATGGCTCAGTGGCATGGCTAGACACCCAGAATGGTTCACCCGCCTGGCTGGCATTTGATGCTGACTGATGACTGGGAGTTCACTTAGTGGTATGAGTCAGAGCACCCATGTGTGGTCTCTTCCGGTGGTGTGGGCTCCTCACAGTGTGGTGGCTGGGCTTGCAGAGGGGTTATCCCAAGGGTGAGTGTCCCACGAAGTAGGAGACAGAAGCTCCAGACCAGTCAGAGCTGGCACAGCATCATTTCTGTTGTATCCTATTGGTCAAAACCATCACAGATTCTATCCAGATTCAACGGGGTGGAGAGATAAACTCTACCTTTTGATGAGGATGAGGCAAAGTCACGTTGCAGAAAAGAATGGGGGATGGGAGATACTGTTCAGTTATCTTTGGAAAATACAACTGGTCCCAGTCACTAGTCGATAACATAGCTAGTTAGAATGGCCTCCACGTAAGTTAAACGTCCAGCCGCGGCCAGACTCTGCCCAGGTCTCGTGTCGTTGCTTGTGACGCTGCAGCTGTACGCTCTCCTCTCTTTTTTTTTAGATTCCTACCTCAGAGTTTTGGGACTTCTGCACAAAAATGCCCTTCCTTCCGTTCTTCCCAGGTAGAACTCTTATCATTGGAGTCTCAGCTCAAATATCCCCTGCCCCCGGGAGACCTTCCCTGACTCACGCATGCCCCCATTTATGTCGTCCACAGCGCTTCTGTGTTTGCTCCCTCGCCCTCCATCCGTCCACCACTGCAGCTCGCGCTCCGTGAGAGCCGTGACCTGGTCTGTCTTGTCCACCGTGTATCCCCAGGGCTGATACTAAGGGTCTACTACAGAGTGGTCATTCAGTCACTTCTTGTTGAATGAATGAATGAATGAACAAATGAACAAATGAATATCCCTGTCAAGTGGCAGCCAAGGAGCATAGACTCCTCTAATGACAGAGCATTTTAACTGCTTCTTTGGGGAGCCATTTTATCTTTGGACATATCTTAGACAATTCCTGCAATTCATGATAAGTTTGCCTAACAGGTCAAAACCTCTAGTATTCATTTACTAAGACGAATTCAGGGCTTTTTCAAACTGCACCTCCAAGTGCAATGGCTCCGTGGCTCCAAACCCCAGGAAAAGGTCAAGGGGAGACCAAGGAAAAGGAACGCCAGGCACAGCAACGATCCTTTCATTTGTTTTATCAACCGGGGTTCTACATAACGCTCACTTTAAAAAACTATTCCACTGCTACAGGACTCGACGATCTCTTTCACTGTGTTCTGTGCCTTCGTGAGGATGTTCCTCACCGTGTGGCCTTCCAGCCCCCTGCTGCGGAATCAACACGGCCCTGGACGCCTGTGGAAAATGCATATTCTCTGGCCTCTGCTGAATTGAAATTTCTGGCCCTGACCCCAGGGACTCTGCAGTTTAACCAGCACCTCAGGGGCTTCCTCAGGTGCTTGAGAGTTTGAGAATCACTGCTTTCCGGTGTGAGAACACCTGACAAAATACCGAAATAAACCGTCACGCAGCGTTGAACTCTTCTTCCTTTGGGATGACCTCTTGCAAAAACTAATGTCTTTTCTAGTATATACGGAATTTTTGGAGGAGTAGGCATGGTTGGCTGACCTCAACACACCCAGAATTTGGACTTTTATCTCCTTGCTGGAGCCCTGATCGCCTAAGTGACTGAGACTAGAGCATACGTGTGTGTCGTCACACACACACACAAACACATGGGCACACGGACATTTGCTGGTGGCCAGTGTCACAGCCAACCTACCGCCTCCCTCAGCTGAGTCCTGCCAATTAGGAACTTCTTGAGTGGTTTAAGAGCAGGCCCCTTAAAATTCCAAGCATAAAGCAGCTAATAAGAGTATCATGTTTAACAAAGTAATAAAAAAAAAAAAGCAGAGACCAAAAAAAAAAAGCTGCAAAGTTTTCTTTGTGATCATTGTTTAACACTGTATGTAATTAAATATTAATGAAAGTATGCTACTTTCATTTTGTGAGCAATTTAATTCAATTAAAAATAAATGGGTCTCCTTGGCTCAGCGGGCAGACTGACATACAGAACAGCACTGCCCTTCACTTGGTTTCCTCTGCCTTTAAATCCAGCGCAGAAACGCTACTGAAATCCTACCCGGCTTACTTGATTAACCCATTCATAACCAAGAGCCAGCCTCAGGCAGCCAGCTGGGTGTAGCGCTCTGCAGCTCACACGGGGTCCAAGGCGTAATATGGTTTACTTAAAAATATATTTTTATCTTGCATTCTACATGGCGTGAAAAGACATTAAAGGCATGTCTTAGATATCAAAACTGTAGTTATCTCAGGGGGTGAAGTGAGCCTTGAGTGGGAAGGGGTGGAAGAAATCTGGAAACAGGCTGAATCTTGATCTGGGTGCTATACAGTGTGAACTGTAAATGTGCACCTACACTGAGCTGTCTCTTAAGGTTAGTGCGCTCGCCCTGGCTGTGTGGCTCAGATGGTTGGAGCGGTGTTCCGTGCACTGAAAGATTGCTTGTTTGGGCCACGTACCTAGGTTGCGAGTTCAATTCCTGGTTGGGGCACAAGTGAGAGACAACCAGTCGATGTTTCTCTTTCACATTAATGTTCTCTCTCTCCCTCTCTCTCTCTCTCAAAGTCAATGGAAACATATCTTTGGGTGAGGATTAAAAAAAGATTACTGCATTTTACCCACTTGACTGCAAATATTTCATACCTCAATGGGAAAAAAGAGACACTTTTTCCACTGTCAAGGACCTCACAGTCTGGTCTTATTCAGCACATGAGAGGTAATAGGGGCACCCAGAGGCTCCCGGTTTACGATCTGGCTAGGCAGGCACATGAGAATTCTTAAAGGCACTTATTTTGTGATGAACACAAACACAAATCTTAAATCACCTCAGGATGAGACTGACAAAGAGGCGATTATTGCAGTGAGTGCCCAGGGACATGCACAGGACAGGTGCACCCCAGGTGGGGAGAAGAAAGGGGCCCCTGGGGTGCAGACGATGGCTCGGAGCGGAATCGAGGAGTCAGAGAAACAGCAGGCTCAGGGGCCAGTCAACTGGAGGTCAGCTCCCCCCCAAAGTGGGGGCACCTAGGGAGCGGGTGGAACGTGGGTGGGGGTTATAGGGGGGCGACAAGGAGGATAGATGCACTTGACCTGGCCCAGGTTCTAGCCCGGTTCCGGGATAACTTTCAGGGGCGGGCTTCTTGTCACGGGCCATCTGCGCTCGCAGGCCTGGGAGGTAATGGATCCGGGCGGCCACCACGATAACCGGGGCCGCTCTTTCATTCCAGCAGAAGAGCCGTTGTTGGGAATGAACTCCGGGATTCCAGAGGCCCCATCTAATAATAACAATGTTATCAAGGCGGCAAGGCTGAGCCAGCCGAGTGCATGTGTGTGCGTCTGGGTCCCCGGGGGCCCGTGCCCAGCCCTGAAAGGAGAGCTGGGCCCTCATGAATGGAGAGGAAAATGCCAATCTCTGGACAAAAAGTTTGCTGCTAAAAAAGAAACCTCGGCCAACATTTTACAACCTGGACGCATTGTTAATGTGCCGGTTTATCTGGCAGGAATAGGAAGCCGTGTTTGAAAACAATGCACTCTTTTTAGGTGCAAGGTCAGCGCTGGTTGGACCTCGGGGTGACCGCCAGCCCCCCACCCATGGGAGAAGGCTCCAAAGACCGGCCAAGGCACTTCCTGGGCGGAGGGAAGTGTGTTTAGCCAGGGACAACGGAGGCAAGATGGCATCCTGGACACCCTACGGGGTGTCCCGTGTGCACAGGCCTCCTTGTGCCCCCTGGAGCAGAACCTGCAGGGAGAGGACACCTGGTAACATGGGGCCCTAAGGTTCCTGGTCTGGTGCGGAAGGAGGGAAGGGCCCTGCAGACCCTGGCACCTTGCTTTGCTCGCCGCAGGGCAGGAGGGCAGGGGCCCTCAGAAGAAGCCTTCCCAGAGCTGCTCCAGCCTCCACTGGGTCCCCGCAGCCAGAGCAGGTTGAGTGTAGGGAGGACTCGGAAGTGCCTCCTCTGGAACTCGTTCTCAGTGGGAAAGAAAATCCAGGTGGTTGCCGCCGGCCCTGAGTGTGAGTGTGGATTCCACCGCTGGAGTGACCTGGGTGAACTTGTGCAAGAGATTTAACTTTGCAAAACAAACAAACAAACAACAACAACAACAACCCAAACTTCAGTTTACTCACATGCAGGAGGAGAATGATAATAATACCCGCTACACGGGCCACTGCTTGGATTAAAGGAGATCATGGAGGTGAAGCATTTAGCACCTTTGAAAAAGGGAAGGGCCTTTTCACGTGCTGTCCCCTGTGCCTAGAAAGCTCTCCTTTAGAAAGTCTTGTTTCCTTATCTCGTAACGGTCCCTCCCATAGTGCTTACCACTATCTCATACACTACACCTTTTATGTTTTTTAATCTTATGTATTGTCTGTCTCTCCCAAACCAGAGGAAAGCTCTGTGAGAATAGAGATGTATGTGCTTGTCTGCTGCTGAATCCCAGAACCTCGAATAGTGCCTCGCATATAATAGTTGCTCAATAAACATTAAATAAAGGCTAGATGATGATGATAAAGACGAGAGTGTAAGCAGTCCTGGGTTAATCTCCTGATTTCAAATTTTACAAGGTCATAAGCAACACTCCTGTAGGAACTATGGCTTGTATCACACTGGATTCTCCACAGGTAAGGTTGACAGATTTAGCACACAAAAATACAGAATGTTCAGTTAAATTTAAATTTTTTCTTTCAGTGTAAGTACATCCCAAATGATACATGGGACATACTTATAAGAAACCATTCTTCACTGTTTATCTGAAATTAATTTTTAACTGAGTGTCTTGTATTGTATCTGTCAACCCTACCCTTAAGCGGAGTAAGCTCAAAATAAGTCATTGCTGCATGAACAATGTGTTCAAAATCCAGAGAAATCAGTAAATAAAAATAGGAAGGTCAGGCCCTCTGGTGTGCCTGGTAATTTTCAACAGCTGACTCATCAAGGGGGGGAAAAGTCTTGATTTGCAACATTTGTCAATTCCCATGGTGTAAGTACTCCCACCATGGCCAATTTCAAGTTACCAACGACAATGCAGAGTTGGGAAGAGATGAGCACAAATTGGCTATGGCAGATCAGTATGAGCCTGCTCCAGCCCAGACTCCTAAAAGTCATAGGACTGAAGGAAGAGACCACAAAGAAGCAAGAAAAATGAAAATGAAATAACCCACCTCCACTACTCCATATCAAGACTGCTAGCCCCTTCCTCAAACACATTATCACAACCTCACACCAATTCTAGGAGACAGAAATTATTAGTACCATTTTTTTAACCGAAGGGCAAAATGGGGTCAGAGAGAGTTTAAAAATTATCTAGTCACACAGCTATTAAGCCAACCAAAACCCGCTCTCCCTCCCCAAACCAGTCGGCCTCTGCAGTCACTGGATATGGAAGCCTAAGGGGCTTCAGAGGTCAGAGATCACCAGGTCAACGTGTCCTCTCATCAGGAGAGAAAACTGAGGCAAGGAGTAAAAAGTTAGCATGCTCCTGGCAGAGTTGGGATTAGAACCTGTACCTCTTAATATCCACTCAGTGTGTGTTTGTATTGTAGGGAAATCCTGAAAGTGTGTTAGACTAATGTGAAGAGCCTAAGAAATAAGCATGGGCCCCCCGCATGAGTCAATATTGGGTCGGTGTGCGTCAGCTGAGTCGTATATTTTAAAATACGCTGTGAATGGGACTAGGGCTTCTGCCTTCTTGATCCCACTCAGATGATTTGAAAACTTCAACCAGGACAGAGAGCGCTGCTTGCTGAGCACCAGTGGTGGCGGTGGTCGTGGGAAGGGGCAGAAGGGAGGACCCGCTTCTTTAGGGAAGATGAACGGCGTTGCCTCGTGAGTTGAAATGAGGCCCAAAGCTCACAACAGCCCCCTGTTTATGTTTTTTCCTCCCGGAGGTGCCACAGAGGGACAGAGCCTCGGACAGAACCTGGGCTCTGCCATAACCGTGTGGCCGCGGGCAAGCCCCTGCCTCTGTCCTGTCGGCCTGGCCCCAGCTTTAAATCAGAAGCATGATTTTTGAGGCCTTTTCCAGCAATGGCATCTATGATAGTCTCTCTTAAATCCCACCTTTTCCTTTCCCTCTGTCTTCTCACTTTCTTCTTCCTCATCTTCCATTTTGTCTCAGTTTTAAAAAATCCTATTTCCCTGTCCTCTCTTCCACCTCCTGCACCACAGTCCTGCTTCTGTCTCCCTTTCCTTCTCACTCTCTCAACCCTTGTCAACCTGCCCCCATAAACAGACCCACTGCTGAAACCAACACCGCCCGTTAATTAGACAAAAACTCTCCTAATAGAACAAAGAAAGAAAATAGGAAAGGCAGGAGCGGACGCGGCCTCGATGGAGTGGTCGCTCAGAGCACGTGGCTCCCCAGGGTTACTCTCCTGTCCATGTACACTGTGTGTTCACTGTGCCCTTCTCTTCTATCTGGAGAGCGTTTTGCCAGCTACTCAAACAAAAGATTATGCAGATTATCATAAGTATGCAGGGAAAAAATCATCTTCACTAAACATCCCGAAATGCAAGCCTCTGAATGGGAAAGCTAGGGCATGCCAAGGCCAGAGAGCCCCCCAGAACGAGAGCGGTGCTGGCCTTTGCCCGGCCCCCGGGCAGGGCGCCGCGCAGGGCCCTTAGAGGCCAGTGTGGTCCGGGATGTCCGAGCTTACTGCAAACTCCGAAAGCAAACGAGAGCCCTCAAGGCTCATTAGACTTATTTATACAGTTCTTCATTGGGAAAAATTAAATCTTCCAAACACAGATAAATACACCCCTGTGACAAATCAACTCGCTAGTCACGTTTAAACCCCAGCCTCGATGCTGACAAATGTACCAGTGGAGCCCCTCCAAGCAAGACAAACACATTTCTTGGTCTCAAATTCCCTTTAGTTGGGAGAAAAGGAACACAAGGGCTACCCCAGGTGTGTAGGGGTGGAGGCCTGGTATGGGGAGAAGGGTGGAAGGAGGCAATGTTCCCCGGAAGGCAGGAAAAGCTGGTGAAGGTCACCTTCCCAGTCAGGTGGCCAAGCCACACCTCTTCCTGACCAGCTCTGCCTAGGCCTCCTGCTAAACTTGAGGGTTTCTCAACCCAGCTGTGCTGGCCACCAACTATCTTCCAGCAACACACAGTATCCTCGGAGACTCCAACGGCCCAGTGTGACACTGGGTGCCCTCAGAATGGCTCTCTGCCTGCCCCTCTGTATTTCTCAACAGGCCCTATCTTTTCCAGGAAACACTCCTTTTCTGGGAAAGGTTGGCAGCATCAGAGAATAATCCTGGCAGGAAATGGGCAGCCACATCCAAGGACCTCTAAGAAGAGATAGTGATAAGATAGAAAGGAAGAAAGAGCAGGCTTGGCTGACTGTCGGGATCTCTACTCCTGACGTGACAGCTTCCTGGGAATCTCACTGTCCAGTACGGTGGCCACTGGCCTGGGGGGTTGTTGAGCCCTTGTAACATGACTGAGCTGAACTGAGATGTCCTGAAAATGCAAAATACACTGAATTTTGAAGGCTTGGTACAAAAAAAAATGTGAACTATCTCACTGATAATCTTTCTATATGATTACATGTTGAAATGATATTTTGGATTTCCTGGGTTAAATAAAATATACTCAATATTATTAAAACTGACACCATCTGTTTTATTTTTTCTTTTTGTAATGTGACGACTAGAAAATTTTGAATTGCCTTGGGCTCTTATTTATTCTCTTCTGCTGGACAGCACACCTCTAGAGAATCTTTGTCTTCAATACAATTCAATCCAGTTTCTCTCAAGAACGCATTTTTAGACTTTGCCACTTGTGAAACCTTTTCATAGCTAAACCAACGTGGAGTTGATTTGTGTTTATTTTTTCCCAGCACAGGGTGCCTAAAGGTAAACTTATCTCAAGCTGTGAAATGGGAAGCTACACTCAGAAGTTCCTCACGTCAGCATCAGGACCTCTTTGGTTTTCTAAGCTTGCTGCCTTTCCCTGTCATCTCTCTTTTTAATTGTATTTTATTCATTATGTCATTACAGCTGACCTAATTTTTCCCTCGTGGCCCCCCTCCACTTAACACCTGTCACTCCCTCAAGCAATCCCCACATCATTGTTCATGTCTATGGATTATGTATATAAGTTCTTTGGCTACTCCCTTTCCTATACTGTACTTTACATCCCCATAGCTATTCTGTAACTACCTATTTGTACTTAACCCCCTCACTTCTTCACCCATTCCCCCCCACCCCTTCTTCCATCTGGCAACCATCAATATGCTCTCTGTATCCATGATTCTGTGTCTGTTCTTCTAGTTTGCTTTTTAGAGTTAATAGTTGATAGATAGGTATTTATTACCATTCTATTGTTCAAGTTTTGATCTCCTTCTTTTTCTTAAATAAGTCCCTTAACATTTCATATAATAACGGTTTGGTGATGATAAACTCCTTTAGTATTTTCTTGTCTGGAAACTCTTTATCTGCTCTTCCGTTCTAAATGATATCCTTGCTGGGCAGAGCGGTCTTGGCTATAGGTCCCTGCTTCTCATGACTTTGAATATTTCTTGCCAGTCCCTTCTAGCCTGAAAAGTTTCTTTTGAGAAATCAGCTGACAATCTTATGGGAACTCCACTGTAGGCAACTAACAGCTTTTCTCTTGCTGCTTTTAAGATTCTCTCCTTATCTTTAACCTTTGGCATTTTAATTATGATGTGTCTTGGAGTGGGCCTCTTTGTATCTACCTTGTTTGGCACTCTCTGTGCTTCCTGGACTTGCATGTTTATTTCTTTTACCAAATTAGGGAAGTTTTCTTTCATTATTTTTTCAAATAGATTTCCAATTTTTGTTCTTTCTCTTCTCCTTCTGGCACCCCTATGATGAGATTGTTGGACCTCTTGACATTGTCCCAGAGGCTGCTTACACTATCCTCGTTTTGGGGGGGATTTTCTTCTTGTTCTGATTGGGTTGTGTTTTGCTTCCTTATGTTCCATATCACTAACTGATTCTCAGATTCATCTACTCTACTTGTTGTTTCCCTGTACATTGTTCTTTATCTCAATTGGTATATCCTTTGTTCCTGACTGGATCTTTTTTATGCTGTTGAGGTCCTCACTAAGTTCCTTTAGCATCCTCCTAACCAGTGTTTTGAACTCTGCATTTAATAGATTGCTTATCTCCATTTTGTTTAGTTGTTTTTCTGCAGTTTTGATCTGTTCTTTCGCTTGGGCCATGTTTCTTCATCTCTTCATTTTGGCAGCCTCCCTGTATTTGTTTCTATGTATTAGGTAGACCTGCTATGACTTTGTGTATCGGTAGTGTGGCCTAATGTAGTATATGTCCTGTAGGATCCAGTGGCACAGCCTCCCCAATCACCCAAGCTGGGTATTCAAGGTGTGCCCTTCGTGTGGGCTGAGTATACCTTCCTCTGGTAGTTGACCCTTGGTTGCTGTTAACAGATCAATGGGAGGAAGGCCAGTCAGCTGCAAGGACAAGTTGTGATCATTGACCAGCATCCTCTGCCCTTCAAGGAGGATCAGCTGTGCAGGGACAGGGAGGTGTTCTGACATGGTCTATAGCTGTCCACTGAGTGCACAGGCCCTGGGGCTTCCTGGGTGGTGCAGGACAAAATCAGCCCCCACCTGTGTTCTGACTGTGTTCTGACTGGGACCACCCTGCATAAGGTAAAGCAATCTGAGATGGCTGTTACTTGTGCTGGGCTTGGAGATTCCCAAGCAAAGCCAAGCTGTGAATTTAGGCTGGCTGCTGCTAATTCTGGGCCTAGGGCCACTTAGTAAGAGGTACAGGGGCTGGGGGCTTGCTGAGGCCAGCTGTTGCTTATTTCAAGGATTTAGGAAGTTGTGAAGCATGAGCCAAGACCAGCCATCCATATGGGAAAGTCATGCTTAACAGCTTGGCTGGTCCCATAAGTTGGGTGGGATGGAGTCTCAGGGGATCTCCAGGGCAGGGCAAACAGTGTTAGCCAGGTTGATGGAGTCTCAGATATGGCACCTGCCTGCTGGCTCTGTGGTTCTATGTAGGGAAGATTCAGAAAAGAGACAATGGCCTCTACCTGTCTTTCTCTCTAGGAAAAAGCTGTCCTCCAGCTCTCGTCTTGATGCCAGACACTTCCCCCTATGTTCAGTTCCTCCCTGTATGCTGCTGGTGCCTTTCAAGCTGCTACCCCAGTGCTGGAGCTCAGAGAGAGTGAGTCTGAGTAGGTGAGTCCCATGTGTGGTTTCTTTAAGAGAAACTGCTTGGGACTCCAGAAATTTCTTCCATCAACTCAATCCCCACTGGTTTTTGCCGCCAGAACTTGTGGGGACTTATCTTCCTGGCACTGGAACCCTGAGCTGGGGGGCCTGGTGTGGGACTGTGACTCTTCAGTCCTGAGATATCTCTCTCAAATTCTTATCTACCACACGTGGATGTGGGACCAGCCCGTTCAATGTCTTTGCCCCTTCTACCAATCTGGGTGGATATGGTCTCTTTAATTCATAGTTGTCAGACTTCCATTCAACTTGATTTCTGAACAGTTCTGAGTGATGTTTTTTCTCTGGTTTAGTTGTAATTTTGATGTGATTGTGCAAGGAGGTGAGCCATGTTTAACTATGCCACCATCTTGACCGGAAGTCCCCAGTCATCTCTAACTCTTGCCTCAGAACACCAGCTCTCACATGCTAGCCTTTGGTTTAGAAAAAGCAGAATCAAAGGCTGATAAGAATCTGAGAAAACCATCAGACCAATTCAAATTGGTCCACTTGACCCAACCCCGGCAAAACGTAGCTACATCAGCCAATTCATTTTTTAAAAGCAATAATTCTCATTTGTTTTCATATAGTAAATAATACTTATTCATTGTAGAAAAATGGGAAAATAGAAGCCAAAAGAAGAACACAAAATCTACCCACAATCCCAACCCTCAGGCTAACCATCGTCAATAACTTAAGGTATATCTTGTCAAAATTTTATTTTGTACAACAAAAATAATAATTGTAACATTTATTTAGTACTTACTATGTCTAGGCAGTGTGTAAACACTTTTAACTTATTTCCTTTATAATAACCCTAAAGTAATTTCTATTATTATTCACATGTTACAGTTGAGAAAAACTGAACTTAGTAAGGCTAAATAGCTTGGCCAAAGACAAACACATAGTGGTTGGCTGAACCAGTAAAACACAGTCCAAGTAGCCTCTGGTCAGTGAGCCTTCAAGCTCTGGCCTCTGGGTGAAAGTTCTCCAAGGAGAAAGACACTATGCCTTTCCTCATGAACTTGTTCTTCTAAAGGCATCCGTCTAACCCTCCTAAATCCACAGTGCCTGCCTCAGTTCATTCAGGCTGCTATAACAGAATACCATAGGCTGGGCAGGTTATAAATAACAGTGTTGGCCTTTCGGAAGTCCAAGATCAAGGTGCCAGCAGACTCAGAGTCTGATGAGGATCAGCTACCTGGTTCATAGATGGCCACCTTCTCTCTGTGTCCTCACATGGCTCTGGGGTCTCTTTAATAAGGGGACTAGTCCCACCAGAAGGCCTCTACCTTCATGGCCTAAGCGCCTCTGAAAGGCCCCATGTCCAAATGCCATCACACTGGGGATTAAGCTTCACGAGTTTTGGAGAGACACGAACGTTCAGTCTATAGCAGTGCCAGTTTTCATGCATATCCTAACCTACCAGTACCTGCGATTTATTTATATATTTATTCATCCAGCAGATATTTACTGGACACTTACTTTGTGCCGGGGATGTTCTAGGCAACCAGAATGCAGCAGAGAACACAATTGACCAAGTTCCTTTGTTCTCATGCAGCTGTTATTTCAGTTTAGGGAAACAAACAATAAATAAACAAGCAAATAGACATTGTGTCAGATAGTGAGACAAACCAGTAAGAGGAGAAAGGTGAGTCTAGTGAGGGGGCACACAAAGAGAAGGGAAAGGGAGTGGTGGTAAGACCTGTGAGGTACGTTCCATTACTATTTGCAGCTCCTCGTGTCTTCCCTAGAAGAACCTGGCTAAGACAGATGGTTATTTTTTTAGGGTAGTCAGGGAATATCTCACAGGTAAGGTGACATTTGAGCAGAGACCTTGAGAGAATTTGAGCAGAGACCTTGAAAGTGACATTTGAGCAGAAACATTGAAAGTGACATTTGAGCAGAGACCTTGAAAGACCAGTAGGGTATTTGGGAGAAATTTTCAGGGCTATATGTGAGGGTGAATGCTATGTCTGAGGAAAGTCACAGAGCTGGAGCGGCTAGAACAAAAGGAGGGGGGTGGACAGTGGAAGGAGATTAGGTCAGAGAGTTTTACAGCGGGAGGATAGATCCTATTGCACCATTAAGGCCACTGCAAACTCTGGCTGGTACCCTAAGTGAGATGGAAAGCCACTGAAAGTTTTTTTAGCAGAGGAGATGTAACTTACCTGCTAAAGGGATCACTCCAGCTATTGTCTTGAGAATATATTTGGGGGGCAAGTATTCTATTTTGAAGGTAGAACCAATAGGATTTGCTGATGTATCAGATGTGGGTATGAAAGAAAGTATTACAGTGTATTCCAAGTTTTTCAGCTTTGAGCGACTAGAAAGATGGGTTTATCATCAAATAAGATGGGAAAAACTACAGAAAGGTTGTGGTTTTTTTTTTGAGGGAATATTGAAATTAGGGACTTATTTGGGAGTTAAGCTTGAGATTCCTATCTATAAAAAGCTGTATACTATCTGAGTTCAGGGAATAGTCTGGGCTTGAAATATGAATTTGGAAGTTCTTGGAAGATAAATGGTACTAAAAACCATGACCCTGAATGATGTTATCTTGGCAACAATGAACCACACCAGAGATCAGATCTTTGGAGTAAATCCTTGGGCCTCCAGCTAGTAGATCTTACAGAGGAGGAAATGGCAAAGGGACTGGAGAGAACAGCCAGGGATGTAAAGGAATAACCAGAAGAGAGGGGTATCCAGGCCAGGTGAAGAAAGCTTTCCAAGTGGAAAGGACTGATCAGCCCTGTGAAATGCTGTTGATAGAGTATGATATGGACTGAGAATTGGCCATTGGATTTGGCAATTGGAGAGCACGTCTATATTACCAATATAAACAAGTGAGATAAATCACAAGATCATTGCAAAAGCGTTCTGGGTCAAGGGAGACAATGAACTTACTCCTTTTCATCCTTCTTGTGTCAACCAAGAACCAAGTGGTAAGAACCAAGTCCTTTGGTTCTTAAGGACTCCAGAGGGTCAGTTAGCCTAATTAAACTATTCTTACTAATCTAATTTGGCTTCCTATATGATGGGCAATTTCATTAGCACCCTAGAAATACTGATGATAGAGACATGATCAAGTAAGAGTTTTTAAAAAGTTAGTAATGACTGATGGTGCTATCATCAGCACTCTTTGGACCCAAGGCACCTGTGAAAGCTTTGGTGAGTTGATGACTCTTGGAGGAGGGAATACATTTCCCAGCCTTCCAGGAACTTACAAAGCAGGATGTATTCAGGCTGTCATGCCTCTACTCTGGAGAGGATTTATCTCAACAGCAGAATATGATAGCATGTATGGGGGTGATACCCTGTCAGCGAGCATCACTATCAGGGGTAGCAGTCACACTACGATTAAATCACCTGGATTCCATAAATAGACCTAATAACTCCAAAAACTGCAAACAAACTCTAATTGTTTCATTTTTTCTCTGACTTCTGCCAATGACAAGATTTGACCTTTTCTGTCCAATCCCATCTTAAAAATACATTAGAAGTCCTATAGAACATTGGCCCTCTCGTTACACAGGTACATGATGTGCTAAGCCCATTTTCTTGCCTCTAACCCATTCTGCAGAGTCCAGCTTGAATCTCAGGATCCACCTCCCAGTCTTCCTTTGCCTTCTCCTTAAATAATTCTTCCCGAAGCTCTTAAACGTCCTTGGTTAAATCAGTCCCGAATCACAGGCAATCGGGATATGACGCACTCAGCAAGGCCACCCTTGGAATCCTCTCAGTCCTTCAGTGCTAAGAGCAGGCTGGCAAGCTTTGATCCGGATGGTGATGGAGGACAATCTCCAGAGCCTGGAGGAAGTGCCAGTCATAAGCATGCTTCCTCCCTCCCAACGCAAGAAAAGTTGGTTCTGAAAAGAAGATAGACAGACCTGCTTTATTTCATCTGGAGCCTTATCTTCTAAATGCAAAGGCCTCTAGAAACTTTCCAGAAGCACTAAGAACAAAAATACAGACTTTTCTCTGAAAATTCACTTTGAGTAATTACGATTTTGTCTCTCTAAAACTCCACGTGCTTTTTTCAATGAACTGGGCTGCTTTTCCACCCTCTGGAGAGGCACCGAAGTGTTCTCTTCACCCATTGCATCCACACTGCTTTAGAAGCCTCTTTCTTCATGAAGGGCAGCTCCTTTAACCCATGTCAGTATTTATTTATATATGTGAAGCCTTTGCAATGTTTGAGAGCAATTGTGAACCTCAGCCGCCCATTAGTACAACCTCACAATCTACCTGCTCTGTAAAGAAGTTTCTCAAAGCATGGGCTGCGTTCATTCATTCAACAAATATTCTAAGGCACCATTCAAGGCCAGAGAGAGTACAGCAGTGAACAAAACAGATACAAATTCTTTTTCTCGTGGAGTTTGCATTCCAGTGGGACAAGACTGAAAACAAACAAAATCAATGAGTGGAACATATAATTAGTTAGATGGTGATAAGTGCTTTGGAGAAAAACAGCCAGAGAAGGAGGAGAGGGAGTGCCCTGAGTAAAGGGGGTGGAAAGAGGGTTTTCATTTGAAAAGGGGTGGTCAAGGAAGAGTTTACTGAAAATGTGTCATTTGAGCAAAGACTAGAAGGTGTGGGGGTGTGAGTTTTGCAGAAATCTGGAAGAAGAGCCCATCAGGAAGAAGGAACTGCATAGAACAGGTCCTGAGGCTGGAGTGTGTCTGGAATGTTCGAGGTACAACAAAAAGGCCAGGGTGGCCCGGGGAGAGTGAACAGACAGAGACTGGCCGGGGCAAGTCAGTGAGGGTCCAAATCATGCAAATCCCTGTAGATGCTTGAGCTTGTTCTCTAGTGAGATGGGGGCCCACTGGAGGATTTTCAGCCGCTGAGGGACATATTCCAACTTGTTTTAATAGGATCACTTGGCTGCTGTATGAAAACTAGTTGATTTGGGAATAAGAAGATCAGGGACACCAGTGCAGAGACGATTGCAATAATCCAAGGGAGTATTGATGAAAGCAGATCACTCATCAAAATTACCTGGAGCTCCTGTGCAAACTACAAATTCCAGAGCCAACCTTAGATCCCCTGAACTAGAAGGTGGGGGTTCCCAGGACTCTGAAGCTTTCACAGGCACCCCCAGGTGTTGCTTAGGTGTGCTAGGGTTGAAAGTCGTTCTTTTTGATAGTGTGCCATTATCATTATGTCTCAGCTCCAAATTCACCCTTCACTACCTGCTCTGCAAAAATAGATCTGAGCCCTTTAAATAATTTTTTCCTTGCCAGTGGGCACAATGTTAAGCTTTGTCAGCAGAGAGCGCTGGAGAGACATCACAGCAGGGAAGCGGCCTTCCCGCTGGGTCTGCTGTCCTGGTTCAGCCACTTTCACACCACAAGCAGCTTCTCCACTGGCCCACGCTGCACCATGCAGGGCTTCTCCAGCACGCAGCTCCTGCAGAGGGGACTGCTTCTCCAGGGCCAGGCCCCTGTGGCCTCTCAGGTCGCAGTCCGGTGGCCTCTCAAGCATCCAGCTTCTTTGGTGCATAGCACCCTGTAGCATCCCACAGTCAGCAGCTTCCCCCACCTAGCACCTCAGGTAATTTCATAGTTAAGGTCCTTCAGAGAGAAACCATTTCCTGGACAACTTTTCCTACCCCTTAGAGAGCTTGTATACAGCAAGTTTCAGGGGCATAATTTCCAGCAAATTCCATTGAGACAGCTACTCCCCTTACATCCAGTAGGCCACAGCCATGCTTTCTCTGGCAATGTCTGGATTTCAGCCCGAGTTGGGGGAGAGGAGAGAGCTCCCTGAGGCCTTTATCTCAGCCCTGGATGTAGTAGCTACTCCTTCTGTCTTCTATTACTATATTTTTAGAGGTAGATTCTCTCTTCTGATTGGACCCTGACTGATACATACAACATCACACATCTGGAAGTACCAATATACCAATATCCTTCCCACAGAGCAGATGAGTTGTTTTTTCCCATTTTTCACCTGATTACAAATAAAGCAACTGTGGCCACTTGCATTAGATAGTATCACCTGAGCATCTTAACTACAAACTTTTGAATCACACACACTTACCACTAATGAGCTCTATACCTTAGGCAAGTTGCTCCAACTTTCTGGAGCCTCAGTTTTATCATCTGTGAAAGCTGCACTTTTGTGGGGAAGTAGAACGCACTTCCGCAGGGCTGTGATAAGGATTAAGTGAAAGCATCCACTTGGTAAAGAATTATGCCTGTGGTGAAGAACTTCACCTGGCCCCTGTGACTGTGATGGTGGTTGTTCTCGTTAAAAGTGCCAGACTGCACTCCCACTTGCTTGTCCAGTCAATGTGCGGGCAGGGTGTGACCAAGCAGAGTGACCAGGCGGGGTCCCGAGAGTCAGAGCTTGTGCCGTTTCCATGGGTGGCGGTCGTGTCTGAGCTTTCCTGCTCGGCTTCAGCTCCTCCTCTCGTCATCAGCTCCAGACCTGAGGAGTCATAAAGAAATGTCGGTACATGAGACACATGATCCCTAGACTCAATTTATCAGAAAAGTCTAGAAAGTACTGTTTGTGACAACAAATATAACGTGAACCATACGTGTAACTTGAAAAGTTCTACTAGCCACATTTTAGAAAGTAAAAATACAGAGGGAAAAATAATTTTAACAATACAGTTTATTTAACCATCTATATGTAATATATATATTATTGTTTTAAAATACAATCAATATTTAAAATACCATTGAAATGTCCCACGTTCTTCTTTCTGGTCTTTGAAATCCAGTACACAGTGTACACTGATGACACTTCTCAGTTCAGGCCACCCACACCAAGCACTCCACGGCCACGCGTGGCAAGCGACCACTCTGGTAAATAGCTCTAGATTATCTAGCCTGGCCCCTCATTTTAAGAAAAGGACACAGAGGCTCAATGAAGTTTTATGAGTTGTCATTTCTAAGTCACATAACTAGAGGGTGGCAAAATCAGGACCAGAATCCAAGGCATCTGACGCCTGAGTTTAAAACCCAACTCTGCCCTTTATTAGCTGTGCAGCTAAGGGCAAATTTCCTTACCTCTCTGAGCTTCAACTTCCTGTTCTAGAAAATGGAAATGATAATCCATTCCCAAGAGTTTTGTTGAGGGTTAAATAAGGGAATGGATGTAAAGCACTTAGGCCACAGCTATCGCCGGCTACAGGGAGTAATGTTATCACAATCAACTGCACCAACCACGCTGCCTTCATCCAGCCCCAGCCTCATCTAGCAGCGGCAGAGAAGGGGCAGCCTCCCAGTGTATACCACTGGCTTTGGACATGACCTTGGTCTAACCAGTGAGAACAGTGTTTTGATGCTACACATGCCCAACAAGGTTTTAGCACAGTTCTTCCTCTATTTCCAAGGTAGAAAACAAAAAAGTGAGCTTCCTTTCAAGATTCTTTTTGTAAAGGACAAATGAGGAATTTTTTTAAATTTCAGCAAGAAAAAATTTAAGAGAATCACAAAGTGCCCCACTCACCCTAGTCCCTGGTGATTTCAAGGTTCCTGGATTCACCTAGCTCCTCAACCAGAAACCACAGTGCTTGCTCAAAGGGAGATAATGTCATTTGTTGACATTTCCCAGGTGACAGCAAAGTCAAGTTCTCTTTTAGGGATCTGAGTCTTTGCATATAATTAGCAGATCAAATTACCCTCAGGGAATTGAGGCTTGGCATTCCTCATTGTCAAGAGGAACCACAGCCTCTGAGAAGCGAAGAGACTGAACCACCTACATTTCTCTGGGCCTTTCTTCAATTAAGGATCTCAAACGGAGCAGTGAATGAAGGAGGCGGGGAGGGTCCCAGCCTCTGTAACTCCCTTCCCTTAGAAATTGACTTCCGCAGAGGAATTCTGAAAGTTAGAACAAAACTGAGATCAACGAATAGAGCACTGTCACTTCGAATTAACAGGTGTCTGTCACACATTCTGCCATTTGTAAAATGCTCAGCTAAAAATTATTTTTAAGTTTCAAGAAATTTACAATCTATTTTGGAAGAAAATGTGGAAGAAGTAGGTTAACATAATGTAGATGGCAATATGATATGTGTTATACATTATATTCATGACTGATTATAATTATTCATAGAACATAAGATTGTTAATGAAAGGAACTAAAGATTTGCTGTGAAGTACTTAGGAATGAAGAGGTGGGAGATAACATCAGGCTGGAAGGATAAATAAGGTCTCAGAGAGCGGGGAGAGTCCGAAACAGCCGTTGAACTAAAATGAGGTGGAAGAAAATGACAGAGGAGAGAGTGGAGTGGTGGCTGGAGGTGAGACTCAGCGGGAGAAACGTCAGGCATGTCCAGGGGACTCCAGAGACGGGCGGGGCTGATGAGAAGTGGAAAGTAGGAGGGAGCAGTGGGTTGTGCCCTATTCTGTCAATGGGAGGTTTTACTCTTCACTCCGAGCCAAGCCCTACCCTGGGCCTTAGAGAAGACGGCGTTTGCAAAGCCCCCAGAGGACCCCTGCCACAGCCCAAACAAGTGCCAGGCCACAGGAGTGCGGTCACACACCACATCTTGCTGTGTACACATAATGTGCATTTTTTTGCCCCAACTTTTTTGCCCAAGGATGTGCATTTTACATGCATAGTACATGAAATACCTTGTATCTGTTATGTTTTTTAATTATTTGTTACATAACATTTCTTTTACCATAATATGTTCAACTATATATGCTAAGATTCCTTTATAATACAAAAAAACACAAGTATCTAGGTATAAATAAATAAATAATTGAATTAAAAAATTTAAACGAAGGATTTTTTTTTCCTGAAAGTTTGGGCCAAAAGCGTGGGTGCCCATTATACACAGGAGCACACTATACGTGGCAAAATGCAGTACTTTTATGGTAACCAGCCTTCCCACGGAGAGACTCGCTACCAAGGACACCTTCCCCTTCCCCTTGCACTTCTAACCACCCAGAGACTTGCCCACGATGGAGTGCGTGATGCAGATTTGCCCTTGAAATACAGAATCAGTACGAGGAACAAGAAGAATACAAGTGACAAGTGGGAGAAGAGACACTGGAGGTGGACCAAGGAAAGAACGCATGGGGAATCACTGCCACTCAGGTTCTGGGGAGTCTGAGGACTTCCAATGAACGTGATCTTGCGGCGGCTGCACCCTGAACTTGGCCTCCTGAAGAAAGCATTATGGTAGGTCTGTGACACCCATGAACTAATGAGGAAGCCTCCTCCACGAAACTAGAGGCAGTTTCAGCTGCATTGATGTTTAATTCACCACAGGCATGTTGTCTCAGCGTTTATTATATTGACAGCCGCTTACCCTGGCTTTGCAAAATAAATAACCGGGAGCTGATGTCAACTACCTCACAGGAGCGGATCCCAATTCTGTCCTGCCCTTTAAATACTTTTTAATGCCCCGTCTTTTAAATAATGTTTGTACTTTCAGATGTCTCTTTCCTTTCTTAGAGTTTCTCTTGAAAGTCTAGCACACTTCCAAAAAAAACCTTGAAAAGAAATTTGCCCATTCAGTTGCCTTCAGCCTTAAAAATCTTCCCAGTGAATCTTCTTTAATTTCCTAACAAATTTCTTAGCTGCCTGTAAATGGTTCTGACAAAGAAAAATCAACTTAGAGTGCCAGTACAAGAATTCCATCCTGCGAATGTGTCCAAGTGGTTTTCCATCCTCAGACGTGGATACGCTTGGACCATGAGCGCTTTTCCTCCGGGCAGACAGCTTCTAGAAATCCCACCTGAAACTTAAGAAATGGGGGATGTCAGCGGAGGGCTGTCCTTCCCTTCCTTAGGGGTTGGTTGCCTTTCCCTTTCTTCGCTGGGGAACTAAAACCAGATGAGCTGCTGACATCTGGTGGTTGCGAAGCAGAGTGTAAACTTGGTTTTAGAAGGATTTATACCCCAGATTGCAATAAACTCCCCAGCTTCCCCTACCTGGAGGCCTCCTCTTGACCTAAGAGCATTTTTGTATGCAAACTGAAAGCAAGAATACCAACTTAGAGGCAACGGAAAGAATTTCCCATGGCACTGAGGAGGGTTGCACTGGCCACCACAACGAAAATCAGCCTTCCTGGAACGGTCCAGACTCCTTGGATAGGACGCAGGTCCCAACATACCTGGTGAGTCATGGAAGGTGAGTAACACTGGGGAACCCCTTCTGGTTAAAGGTAACAGTTCTGTTGCAGCTGGAAATAATTCTCCTGTGTTCAGTTGCTATTTGCCACTCTAGTATTTTGGAAAGCTCTCTACTTGGGGTTCCTCTCATCTCTGCCTCTCAGCACCCTGAGAGAGGCCAGGAGCTCTGGAAGTGCAGTGGAGCCCAGCTCTTTGCTCACAGAAGTTTGTTGAACTCCATGGGCAGAGAGAAATGTGGGATTTCGCTCTGGATGGGACAAAGGCACCCACCAATGAGACTCTTGGAGCCAGGAAGCATGTCAGGTCACTCCCGGGAGAAAGGCTTTCACAAAGTGGTGGGCAGAAAGGAGACAGCCGCTACCCTGAAGTGCTATCTGATTTCTTCATAGCTCTTATCACTAAATAAATGTATTTTTTTTCCTGTCTACTCTGGGTCTGTCGTCTCGACTGAAAGTAAACTTGAGAGCAGGAACTTTGCCTGCTGGGTTCGCCATTTATATTCCCAACACCTGAGACGTTGTTCAGTCCATGGCAATGTTCTCAAATATTTGTTCAATCAGAAAAATGACAGCCCAGTCCCACGGTTCCTCCGAAAACCGGCAGGAGTCCCTACTTCACCTTCCTTCGCTCCAGAAAACCCACAGGAGGGTTGTGTCCAGGGACGGCACGGCGGCGCCACAATGCATCTATATTTGCTTCATTGGTTGACCGCCTAGAACAAAGGACAGACCCCTGCAGGCCAGCCTGACCCCCTCCAAGGGCTCCTGGAGGGTGACTGGTGTCAGGGACGAAGGTTGCCTTCCCCACAAGGCCTTACGAATGGATGCTCCAAGGAACCGCAGGCAGAAATCTTTGTGGGCAAGGCTGAGTACATTGCAACATGTGTTCTTGGTGCTGAATTGCTGTCTGGGTGTGCATGAGTCCGTGGGGGCAGGGGGAAGTGTGTTGGAAAACTTTCCCTCTGTCTCCAACTAAATGGTTTCCTGAGGAAATGAGAAATGGAGGTAGGGTGGGTAGGAAGGAATGAAAAAATTCCAGTAAAGAAAAAAATGACTTTTTTTTCTTTGGGAAAGGGAGAGTTATTGGCAGACCTGAAATTCTAGGATCTCTGTGTATGAAAAGCACAAAAGTCTTTTTTTTTAAGTTTTTTTAAATGGAGTTGGAGGCACGAAGAATAAGCACTTCAAAGGCAACGCTTTTAAATCGAGGGGTTTGGAGGAGCTGGGACCAGAGTGGGCAGAACCCTGGATTCATGTCCCTGTCCACTCAGCCCAGTGGAGCAGGTACTTTCTGACATCCATTAACATAGTTTATAGTTAAATTGCTGGACCCCATGTGGACTGAAAGGGCCTCTTTATCTTTAAACAAACAGATGAGGAAGGAGGCTCCCTCCTGCCCTCCCAGCCTAGACCTGTATTTGTGAGACCACAGCACGGGTTTTTCCATTCCAGTTATCAATCTTCCCTTGTTTGTGGTTCAGGGGAAGACAGAGAAGTACTAGAGGGAAGAGGCATAATCAGAAAGGTAACTCGGCTCTATTTCAGCAACCCTTAAAGTAAGTAACTTGGTCTGACTTTTCTTAAAAAGTCGGATGGAAATTTGGGAATTTCAAGATTCAGGTGGGGGCTCTCTGAGTCTCCCCCCACCCAAAACCCCACCGACGCCTTCGTGGAGCTTTCTGTAAAACTCAGGCTGGTCACTGCGTGCAGGGTTCCAACTGAGAGGGTCACAGGCAGTGACGGTCAAAGGCAGAACAGAACGCCTTCATTAAGTGTCTTCTGCACCCAGCGACATGGGCGATGACAGGGAGAAAATCAGCCGCAAAGCAGCCACCATAGAATCCACAGCCTAAGAATTACCTAATAGCCTTCTCAGGGAACATCAAATACGCTAATAACAAGGTTATGTTTGCTTTGTTTTATTTTGCTTTTCTCACAGTGCCATGTGGTGGCAAAGATCACAGGTTTTTGTGTCAGACAAAACCAGGTCAAATCCCAGTTTTTCATCCACTCGTGTGTGACCCGGAGCGAACTGTGAAACTTCTCTGTGCCTCACTTTTCTCCTCTGTGAAATGGGAATGAAAATAGCTACCACGCAGAGTTGTTGGAAGGATAAAGTGAAGTAATAGCCACAACGAGTTGAACACAGTGCCTGCCGTGTAGCGAACGCTCCATCAGTGGCCGCTGTTGGTATTGGGTGTAGAGAAACGAGGGCCATGGGCAAGATGCTGTTTTACACTCGTTGCGTATATTACCCATTTCACCTCGTATGCATCCTATGTGGTAAGTACTGTTCTTATTCTCGCGTTATATATATACATGGGGAGACTGAGGCAGACGTGCCTGTGATTCCATAGTTAGCAAATGGTGAACGCAGGCTCTCTGGCTCCAGAGACTGTCCGGGAAAGGACGGTTTACCTGTCAGCCTAAATAACAGAGGTGCCACTTTGCCTAAAACACCTGGCTGGGAGATTTCATCACTATCCCCCTCTTTTGCTGACATCAGGCTATGAATGTCCAACATCATCTGGACTCTGTCTCCTTTGGACAGGCCCCAGGCTCAGTCTGGATGGGTGACCTCCAGGAATAGTTACCCTTGCCCTGGACTCCCAGCTGAAAACAACAAGGGGGCAGTTACGTAAAGCAATACTGACTTATATTCTTGACGCTCTAAGTTGCGTCCCGATCCCCACAGCCAGCCCTGAGGTTCGCCAGGAAGCACAGACTGGTGTCCGATCCGCTCTGGCCCCTCTCACGCCTTGCCATTAGCCTGGCTTGTGACTGTTGACTGGCTTGGCTTTGCCACTGTGTTCCCTCAAGGAAAGACCAGACCTTTAAACACCAGTCCCAAACAAAACACCCAGGCTACACAAAAGCTTACGATTCCGAATTTTTATGAAAAAAATAAAATTTGAACAATGGACAGAATCCTACAACTACTCTACTCCATACATATAATATTTGCATAAATAAAGTTTAGTTCCTCAAATAGCTAAACATTGACTACCGTGAACTTGTTTTGCTAGTTGCTCTAGGAGACATCATTTCAAAATAAAAAGCAAAAGTCTGATTTTTACATCTAAATCATCAAAATTAGCTGACACCTTATTATTAAAGTTTTATGGCCATTAGTTTAAAGGTTATTTGCACTTTTTTTAAAGGATACTTTAAAAACCTATTAATTAAATCTTCACTGGAGTCCTTAGCATCAAAAGTGTTGACCGAGATCCCTTCCTTCCAATGTTCTCAAACCACCACTACATAGTTCCCTGATAGGAAAGAGTCACAAACTCAAGTTCACATACAGAACTCACTCTGAATTGTTTGGGGACACCCAAAACATCACTTAACTTGTTCAATCTCAGTTTCATCCCTCCTGTAGATGGTTGAGCCATCTCCACAGTTTCCTCAGTAATGATGATGATGATGATGGTGATGATGACATCGATGGCAATGATGGTGATGATGGTAAGAATAGCTGTTGTTTATTTAGTCTTACATGCCAAAGCACTATTCTAAGCCTTTGACTTATATTCAGTCACAATGTCTTCATAGAAATCCTAGACCAAGGGTCTCTTCCCAATCCCTCTCTATTGTGTACTCGTGGGCAAAGGACATGTAGCAGACTGCATTTCAAAAAGTAGCCTCAACAATATTCTCTATCCTACAGTCCCTCATACAGTGTCTTTTTGACACTTTTCCCATCAGTAAGTGGGGTCTATGTTCCCTCCACCTGAATCTGGGTGGGTTGATAACTATGGCAGAAGTGACGCTCCGTGATTTCCAGGACTAGGTCACAACATGCGCGCAAGCTTCTGCCTGGTTCTATTTGAGATGCTTACTCTGAACCCAGCCGAGAGGCTGTGAGGGAGCTCAGGTCGCAGGGAGGGACCCTGTGCAAATGCTGCAGCTGACAACTTCGGCAGAGTTCCCTGCCAACAACCCCGTCACCTTCCAGGTGCGTGAGTGAGAGCGTCTTCGGTAAACCTAACCCCCACCCATTGAGACCCCACCAGCCTTCAAGTCTCACCAGTGGAATTTCCATACATCACAGCTCTATGCCTTCTGTGGGCGCATTTTGAATTCCTGACCCACGGAAGTGGTGAGCATAACAGGAGAGTTGTGTTTTGGGGTGTCTAAGTTTGGGTCGTTTTGTTATACCGCCTTTCAGTCTCTACATTCTCCCTTAGAACCTAGACAAGAGCGAGACCTAGGACCTCCTTATTCCTGTTCCTTACACTTGTGCAGCCTGTGGCAAGAGTACAGATAGAGGCCCACATACCATATGTCTGAATTTTTAAAAGCTATAAACCAAGCTAACAAACTATTAAGGAAAATTTGCTCTGTTGTCTTACATAGATAAAAATACCTTTATAACAACATGAAAGGTTCTCACTTAAAATTCCTGTACCCTAAGAGCTCTGTACTGGACCATGGGCTTCTGGGAGAACGGCCATCAGCCTATAGTCTGCCCCTTCACCCATCTCCATCCTCCCTCTCCACCCTGCGCTGCAACGTTGCAACCCTATCTGGAATGTCCAAGCTCCATCACACCCTGATTCCCTCCGCCACTCCATATATTCACTCCTTGGCCATCCTTCAGGCCTACAGGCTGACACACAAGTGACATGGTCCATCCTCAAGGCAGGGAGCACAAGCAGAAGGGAAGACACCACCACACATGTTTTGGGGTGTGGATATTCCCATGGAAGGTGTGGTCTCAGGATGAGACCCCCATCTTGCCCAATGGAGAAGAGCACTGACAGAGGAGGGCCATGGCAGGGTCCTCAGGAGCACAGATCCTGGGGCAGGGGCCTAAGAGAGTAATGCCCCAGAGCCTTGCCTTGACCCCATCTCAGAACTGAGCAGGTCGGGAAAGACGTATCCAACCTGACACCTTCCCACAGCAGTGAGAGAAAGGGAAAGAACGTGCACGCCTCCTGGAAGGGACTTGCTGTAGACTGTCTGCCATGTCTCATCGCTCTCCCTCTCTGACCTTCCTGTTTTTAACAGATCGCTCACTTCCTGCTGTGTTTTCCAGTGCAACTTTGCCATCAGAGAGCCAGAAAACACATGTTGATTCCCATTTGCCTCCTTTTGTGTAGTTAAAAGTTGGTTAAAACTAAAAGGGGACAGCTCTGAAGACTGATTAGCATGCCCTGAACCTCCACCACCAAGCAACTCTCAAGAGTTCAAGAACTGTTTCCTTCTGAGCTACACATTTCAGAGCTCTGCGGAGACAGGCTAACTCGCTGATCCTTCCAGAAATTATTGCATGAGATGGGGAACAGAAAAGAAACAAAATCAATATCTGGACTTTTAAAACCTGTTACCTCAGTCATATACATTCTAAACTCTAAAACATTAAGATGACAAAAAACTGAGAATTGGTAACATGGAGAAAAAGGCTTGTAAAGAGAAGATAGAAACATATTTCACGGATGCAGACAGGACTGAGGATAGAGAAGAAGACTCTCCAGCACGTGCTGTGACCAGCAGCATGCCTAGTCACTGCTCATAAAATCAGGAGACAACAGGGGACCCATGACCCTGGTCTATTCTACTGGTGAGTCCCAGGGAAGCCCAACAAAACCTTACTAAGTATGGAGCCTGACTCACTGTCACCTGTTCTGCTCCCACCCTTATCACCACCGAACTCTTCCTCCTAAAGCAAATCCCACTTGACTAGTTAACTTGTATGACTAAGCGTGGTAAGTTACTGCAAGCAGGCATCAGAGAACACATGTGTTACCCAGCATGAGCAATTTAGGTGGAAGTTCAGCTGCATCACACTGATCAAAATGTCTGTCAGACTGCAGACTTGTTTGGGGCTGAACTACACAATTAAGTTACAGTAACAGTAAGGCCAGATTAATGTGATGTCATTAAAGGAAGAACGGGTTTCCAGTTAGCAAAATGATGTCCCCAGTAGGTATGCATATGTACAAATACACGTGTCCCAGGAGCATGCACATCTATAAGAGAAGCAGGGTGATATGTGAGTTTTGGCACCCAAGCAGTAGGCAATGGAGCAATGAAGTCTGCAAAGAGGTTGTCATTACTCCCCACTGTTTTCAATGACTTGTACTCTGAAAATAACTTCTATTCAAACACAGGTGACCTGGCAGTGGACTTTGCTCAAAGATTATTTTGGTTTTCTGGGAAACCTGTTGAACCGATTCAGATTTTGAATGAGGGAGGGAACTCTGAACTTAAAGCCAATTAAATGCTGAGCTATTGAGAAGCCCTGCCTCCCTAAAGTAGAGAAAGACAGACCAGTGAGTGGAGTGAAATACAGTAAACTTCACTACCCTTGCATTGGGGGGTTAGCAGAAACACCACCAGGAGGGAAGACCCCTTGTGTGGACTCTGCCACTAACCAGCAGTATGACCTTGGGCAAGTCACCTTCCCTCTCTGAGCTGCCCTTTCTTCCTCCATCAAACTGTGGTAATAAATCTGCTGTCCCTACATCAACAAATGGTAGGGGGAAAATGGCGAAATGGGTGAAAAAGTTCCTCTTTAAATATCAAACATATAGTATTAGGATCCTTGCATTATTTACTTGACTTGCAACTTAATTTTCCATGTGTGTTGTATTTTATATTCTTCACCAGACTGTGAATTCCATCCATACAGGAAACAGGTGTATCATAGCCCTGGCCTTGCCCATACTGGTGGGGATATCTACTAATACTAGTTACTGGTGTTACATAATTCATATGAATAAACACTAGTGAATGACTAGAGAACCAGATATTTGCTTTGTCACCCTTGAAACTTAAGAACTGTTAGGGCACAAAGAGTGTTATTGCATAGAGGGCAAAGCAACCTGTGTTATTGAAATAAACATCGGTGAGTTCTAGAACAATTACTGGTGACTTCCTATTTCCCTTACTGGAGATTCCTGGTTCTCTGTTGTTGTGGTTGTTTTTGTAATCTTCTCTTCCTCTGCTTTCTTTTCACTGTTCTCCCCTCATCTACACTCCTACATTTTCCATCTGCCCCTTTTCCTTTGGCCCCGTGAACAGCTGCCTGGGTTAGATAGGTGCTGCTCGGCGCTCTCAACCCTTGTAACTCAGAGCAGCAGCCGAGGTGTCCCCTGCAAGCTACTGACGAGGCAGAATCCCCTTAACCACCACCCACCCCACCAGGGAGGCTAAGCGCTGGTGGACACGTTAAAATTCAGGATGCACTGCTCCAAAATGCAGACACACACAGAACAGATCAAATCATTTGCTAACTCACAGATCAGACTTAACTATTGTGAGCTGATCATCAACTCATTCAATGACACTATTTGGATCTCTCTTCCTTAGTCTAACTCGCTCTTGTGTTAGTTTGTTTTCTTCTTAAAGCACCTCCTCTCAAAAGCTAGGAATGCCAAATTGAGTCCAAATAGAGTCAAAACTATTCTTTTTAGCAAGTTGGGGAAAGAGTTTAGTGAGACAGGACTCACGAAGCACATTCTTAAGAGGATTCTGGGTTATATGCGTGCATCCCAGGTGTCAGCTGCCGTCCTGCTGTCATGTGACATTTAGGCGCTGTTAGCTCAAGCTGACCCTGCGCTGTACTACGCGAAGTTGAATGCCCTCCTCAAGATGGCTGCGCATTCCTGGGGTGTCCGTCTCAGGACCACTTCGGCCCCTCAGCTGTGCTCAATAAGCTCGTGGCCGTACTCCTTTCTTTTCACCCAGCTGCTCTCCTCTGGACGCCTCACCAACTTGGTCTGAGAGAGGCTTCTCTTCCTGATTTCTCCCCTCCCCAACAATGTGCACAAAAGACACGGATGTTCAGAAGCCATAACTGAAGGGTAGGAGATAGACACAGTTTACACCCCAAGTGACGTAAAAATGGCCACTACACACTCTTGTTCTTCAAGTCCTCTCTGCAGACTCACGTTCCCACCATGCTGCACCCACCCCTCTTCTCTATCGCCCTCTCTTCATCTCTGGTCTTCACTCTTCAAATTCCTGTTCTATCTTTTATACATAAGGCTTTGGCAATTTCGTGTTTTTCAGGTGCCTTCTAACCCATACCCTCAAGTTTCCAAATTGTTTCCCTGAACAAAGTTTCTTCCTTACAAAGCCCCCTAGTGAGGGCTGTTTAAGTGAGAATTTTGTCATCCCACTCTGTGAGGAATACACCGACGCCATGAGGACGTGGTGGTGAGGCTGGCTTTGCTCAGGAAGCCTGGGTGTTCCCGAGTTAATGAGATAAAGAAGTTCTCAAAACTGGGGGAGTTCGAATGGGAGAGTGAAGAGACGCACAGGGAAAAAACTACAAAGAGAACTTATCTCGTACTGACTTTCTAATCCCGACTAGCACCACACTGAACCAATTCTCCTGTGCTCTCTAGGAACACGTTGACTTAATTCAATATAATTATATTCTCTTTCTTCGTCCCAGGTACCGCATCTCACCCACCACATCCCAAAGCTCTTGAAAGCCACAAACCAGTGTAGAGCCATGGGGATTTGTGCAAATTCCTTATCCATTTCAATTTCAGGATCTAAACTAAAAAATGGGAATGACATTATTTAACAGGGTGTTAAATGCATCTTTTCCAGTTCGCTCTGCATTTTGGCTGAGGTCCCAAAGCTAAGAACAATAGGTGTTAAGCAGCAAGACACTCTAAAGAAAGAAATCCAATCACCCATGCAGCGCTTACTAATGAGGGCAAACGTGGGGATGCGTCCTGCCGTTCACCCCCTCTTGCTCCTCTGTAACAGGAGGCCAGAAAAATTAAATCAATTTCAATAAGATTAGAGAGGATGGATTTTTTCTCCTTCCCACTCACCCACACAGAGAGGGAAAGGGGGTTTCCTTCCTCAAAACAAGTGGGGGACCCTGTGGCACGAGTGTAGAGCAAAGGGATAGAGTTCTTGGGAGCCAATGGCCCGTGCTGCTTGAATGGCCTAAAACACCTAAGAGTAGTTGAAGCTTCTTCTCTCGGCAAAGCAAGTGCAAAGGGCTGGGGGAGGGAGGGAGGGAGCAGCCTGCACCTCCAGCTTTTGGTGGAGCAAAGACACTGAGTTTTCCTGGCCAAGAGGACTCACCATGCCTGTCTTGTCTGGGTTTGCGTATTGATGCAGAAGGTGAGTGCCCCATACAGTCATCTGAAAGGTGACTCAGGGTACCAAGGAATGGTTCGGCGAAAGGTCCCTGCTGAGGGAGTAATGTCTCTAGACAACCCACTAAGATGCCTAAAGAGGAAAAGAGCCCACATTCGGGGCCCTGCCTGGAGCCAATCCCAGATTGCACCGCCCGTGCATGCTATTCCTGGGCGTGCAGGAAGACTGTTTCTCGGCTCCACTTGCAGCTAAGCTGGGTCCCAGTGCCTAGCTTCCAGGGGATGGAAAATAGGGGCGAGTGCTGTGCGACACTTCCAGGTCTAGTCACGAAGTCCCCCGCGTGATCCTCCACTATTTGTCTGCTCCTCCCACGGCGAAGGTGGCAGAGCCACAAGATGGAAGGAGCCTGGGCCCCTGAGTCACTGCTCGGAAGAGAGCTGCCAGGCCTCAATGGATGTGAGTGACACAATTTCATTATGCTAAGGTACCAGAATTTTAGGGATTTTTGTTTCGTCCTGTCATATTTTTATTATTACAGCATGGTTTATTCTTCCCTAAAAATGTAGCAGACTTCTATGGCTGGAGCAGTTCTGATCTGGCAGGATTAGGGAAGGGAGATGCTTTAATAAGATATCAGAGTTTTTTTAATATTATGCTGCAAAACAGTGCTTAATATGATTTTTAATTTTTTTAATTGTGAAGTAATTATAGATGCACAGGAAGTGGTAAGGACAGTACAGAGAGCTCTCAGGCTCTCTTCATCCCGTGCCCCCAGCGGCTCCATCTCCCACAGCTGCAGTACAAAACCCAGCGAGGAAATTGGCCTCAGAGCATCGTGTGTGTGCAGTGCTGTATCATTTAATAATGCATGTACATTGGTGGAAATACCGGTTACCAGGGAGATCAAGGTACAGAACTGGTCCACCACCCCAGAGATCTCCCTGGGGCTACCCCTTTCTGGTCACACCCACATCCCTTGCCACCAACCACTAGATTGCTCTCCATTTCTATAATTTTGTCATTTCAAGACTCTTATAGAAACAGAAACATACATCTTGTGACCTCTGAGACTGGCTCTTTAGAAAAGAAATCAACCTCCTGCCTTTGAGAGCCATCCAAGTTGCTGTGTGTATCAATAGCCCATTCTTTTTTTTTTGTCGAGTATTATTTCACGACATGTCCCCGCGAAACAAGGGTGCACTACGTATTGCTAAGCCACTCACTCGTTACAGAACATTTTGGTCATTTCCACTTTTGGAGCAAAAATAAATAAATAAAGTTGCCGTGAACGATCATGTACACGTTTTATAATGATGGGTTTCATTTTCCTGGAGTAAATGCCCAAGAGTTTGACTATTAGGTTGTGTTTGTTTGTTTGTTTGTTTGTTAAGAAACTGCCAAACTATTTCCCAGAATGGCTGTAAGCATTTCAAATTCCCACCAGCAACACATGAGAGATGCAGATTCTCCACGTCCTCGCCCTCACACTGTGCATGCCGACCATTTCTTCATTTAATTGTTCTAATAGGTGTGTGTGCAGTGAGATCTCATACAATGATCTTAATTCTCACTTCCCTGACATCTGGTGATGGTGAACATCTTCCATGTTCTCACACGCCATCGTGTGCCTTCTTTGATAGAACGTGTCTTCACGTTATTTGTCCATTTTGTGATTGAATTGTTTGCTTTTTTCCACAGTTGAGCTTTGAGAGTTTTTTAGATATTCTAAATATGAGTCCATTTTCAGATATGTGCTTTGCAAATATTTTCTCCTAGTCTGCAGTTTGTCTTTCATCCAAAGTATCAATTTTTTTTCTTTTATGGATCATGCTTTAGGGTCATGTCTAAATTCTCTTCACAAAGCCCCAGGTTTCAAAGGTTTTCTATGTTTTCATCTAAAAAGTTTATACTTTTCATTTTACATTCAAATATATGCTCCAATATAGAATCATACACTTCAAACTTATATAATCTCATTAACCAAAGTCACCCCGGTAAATTTAACAAAATAAAATTTTTTAAATAAAAATAAATATATATATGATCTACTCTGAGTTAGTTTTCATACACAGTGTGAAGTTTGGCCAGTTTAATTTCTGCCTGTGGATATCCAATTGCTCCACACCATTTGGTGACCAGGTCTTCCTTCCAGCGAATTGCTTTTGCACTTTTGTCCCAAATCAGCAGCTGTGCTTCTGTGGGGCTATTTCCAGGTGGACTACATCATTCCATTGCTCTAGGAGCCTCTCCTTCCGCCAGTATTGCACATCTCGATGGGTGTTATTTTTAATATGTAAAAGTGGCTAGTGCAGGCTGTGGACCTGCGTAACTTCACCCCTAATAAAAAGGAAAGTGATCCAAATGGGTTTGGAGAGAGTGGCAGAAAAAAGTAAATTCTCTACCTGCTAAAATTTTATCAAGTTGTTTTTGTTAAATAGGCAATTACAATTACCCACTTCTTGAAGAGTTAGATTTTTTTGGTGGATTTAATGCATTACATATGAGAAGCATTTAACAATGTATCTGGTACATTGGGAGTCTTAAATTTTGCTGTTTGTCATTAAATTCAAAGTATTATCATCTTCACCACATGCGTTCCTCTCTGAACTGTTTCTAGTAATTACGCAGAGAGGCCAGCATTTCTGTCTCTCAAGTACATCTCTCCCCTCTACTTAGAAGTTAAAAATTGCCTTAAGAAAAAAAAATCTCACACCTTACCCACCTTCACCCACCTCACCCACCTTGAAGGAAAGAGAAATTTACCCAGACAAGTAAGAGACCCCAAGGTAGCCAAGATGAGTAGGCATTCCCTCCTGACCTTCACAGCTACCCACCTGCCTTGTGCTTTCTCAGGTGAGAAGAGCAAGGTGGGTCCTGGATACTGTGCTCAGGGCCTGGCCTCCTGGGCCCGTGCATGGTATGCTCAGGGGACCCATGACAGCTAAGGCAGGGGGCTGGAGGGGAAAGAAAGAGCACAGAAGAGAAGTCATGCCTGCCCTTCAAGCCCTCCTCAGCGCCCTCCAGCACAGATCCCGGGGGGATCTAAATCAAGACTCCCCAAGCTTAGCCAGACCCACAATGGCTTGGCTTAGCTCTCCCAGCTGAGGACCCGCCCGGGGGACCATGCCAATCAATGGGTTAATAAGGATTTCCGGGGCTGGGGTAGTGAGGATGGCAGCAGCTGGGATGAGGAAAAGGAGAATCATTATTTTTAATTTCAGCAAGTCAATGCATTAATAAAGGGGTTGGCTGAAATGTGAGGATGGTGGTGGTTAGGGGGTGGAAGGGGGAGGGCGGTGAGAGAAAAGTCCATCACTTTCTAAACGTTTGCCTGCAAAGGGTAGCCTGATGTTTGAAATCAGAGTGGAGAATTCTTCAAGTCTGGTAACAGCAAACACTCTTGCCCGTGCCCTGCAGTGGCTGCTGACTGCAGACGGCTTTTTTCCCCTTCAACAATAGAAGAGATGGAAAAGAAAAGGCAAGCTTTCGGCCTCAGGGCTTTTTTTTTTTTCTTTAACGGCTCTTTCCGCTCCAACCTACATCTAAGAGGGAGGGAAACTATCTTTTGTTATCACTCAATCTCCCTTAAATTTAAGAACAGCTGGGGATATTTTTCATGATTCATTAAATTCACATCATTCCAAAGAAATCTTCCTGCCGATTTATCTTTGCCTCAGCGGTTGGGGCTCCAGGAGAGTCCAGGCTCCTGAATACCATCAACCTGGGTTCACTGTTTTGGGCTGAGTCTGTGATCTTTCATGCTGGAATATCTTTTTTTGAGGGTGAAAGAGAAGTGGGAAAGGAATCAGGGTATTGAAATGAATCTTTCCAGTCAATTTTTCCCTTTCTGGAGATAAAGAGAAAGTCATATGGCTGTCACAGCTAAGACTAAACCCCAGCTAATGTCCTCAGCAGGGAAGAATAATTGGTAAATTCTCTAATTAGAGTCCTGTTTACATTTCTCTTTTCATAGAGGCTAATCCTTGTGTTTAAAGAAGATATTCTGCCTTGATTAAAACCCCTGGTTTTAATTGGAGTCACAGAAGAATCCATGGGAAATGCAATGTGCTTGCGTTCCCCAAGTGTTCATTCATTTGGCCATTCATTCATTGAAGATAGCCATATACCAGCACTATATATAAATATGACATTGTCTCTACCCCTGGGGGCTAGGGCAAGCAAAACAGACAGGTTTCATTCTCTGTGCCAACTGTCATCCATTGGAGGTGATTTTCTAGAGCAGTCTGAGGCCATTTGCTGGTTTAAGGGAAAGAAGAGCTTTCCTGGATTAATGACATCCATCAAGGAGGCAGGAAGGTGGGGCATACTATTACTGCAGACTGTCAGTCACAGGCGTGGGCCACACAGGGACTGGGCAGAGGACGCGAGTGCACCAGGATCCAGGGGTGCCCTGCGAAATCCAACCAGCTCCCCCAGATGTGCAAGAGCCATGTCCAGCATCAGGAGGCAACTGAGGGCTGCTGGAGGACCTGACTGCAGGTCCTGCTACTCCCTACTATCACTCTGACCTGATATGGGAGAGAGTCAGGGAGCACCGGGGAGTCTCCCCCACTGGCCAAGATGGCACAGGCTGAGGTTCTTATACCCAGCATGCCACAGGCTACAAAGATGAATGGATAGGTTCCGGGCATGCCAGAAGCTAGCAGGATGATTGGATACAGAAAGAAAGCCCTCCCCTCCCTATCCCTCTAAGAACCATGGACTTGAGCAGGAAGAGGAGGTGGCCATTGGGACTGGAGTCCACCACTCTCTCAGGTCTTGCCGCACCTTAATAAAACCTCTTTGTTTTTGCACCAGCACCTGTCTCATGAGTTTGGTTTAGCTACCACAGGGAGCAGAACCTACTTTCTTCGGTTTCAGCACTAATGACAGAGAGCACTGCCCACCTGCCCCCTTGCTTCCCAGTTATTTGTTGAATACCCAGGCAGTACCGAGCACTGTACAAAGGGCTTTCAAGTTCTCTTGGGCTACCCTCCCACAGACATACAAATGCAAGGGTTGGCGTGGTCAGAGAAGTGGGTGTCGAGGCCCCATGAGAGCCCACAGCTTCCTGCGACCTGGCCTTTCCCTTTCACAATCTTTATTCAAGTGACACAAGGGGCCAGTCTTAGTCAACATGTTCACAAGTGCATACCTATGATCAAAAAGTCTTTATTAGCATCAGTCACTGTGCCTCACTCATAGCACGACACAGATGACAAACTCATGTTCTGGAACCAACTGTCTGGGTGAAACACTGGCTCTGCCATTCTGTGACTGAGAAGAACTGAGTAAATTACCTAACCTTGCTGTGCCACCGTTTTCTCCATGTAAACTGGGGAGAACAGCACCTACCTGTTGGATTATTAGGAAGGTGAAGAGGACTCCCACAGTGCCTGGCTCCTAGTAAGTGCCCCTGTGTGTGATCGCCAGTGCTGTTGTGGCTGTAGTGGGTTTGCTGAGGGCCTGGCCTGTCAAGACACTTTAGCAACAGTTCCCCTCTCCTTCCACTCTCCCTACTTCAGTTTATCCTCTCTAATAGAATTATATGCAAGAAAAAAAGGAGGGGAGAGGAGAGGAGAGGGGAGGAGAGGAGAGGAGAGGAGAGGAGAGGAGAGGAGAGGAGAGGAGAGGAGAGGAGAGGAGAGGAGAGGAGAGGAGAGGAGAGGAGAGGAGAGAATAAGAAAAGAAAAGCAAAGAAAAGAAAAGAAAAGAAAAGAAAAATTGCACGTCTCTATTTTAGAGTTAATGAGAGCCCCACATCCTGAGGGATTTGCTGAGGACTCTTCTATAAAAGTCAAGTGTAACCACATCTGCCTCTTCTGGAGCCAAGAACAGTAAGCTTGTATTTCAACACGCTTTCAAGGAACTTGATAACAGTGACACATTAACTGATAAATAAGAAGCCGTGGGCACAGTCACTATCCCTGAATAAGCATAAAATAAAAAGCTTAAGGAATTCTGGTGAATTATTATTTCACTAACATTAATGATGGAAAGCCATTCTGTCCCCTCCATGTTGCATGCACCCTTTCTGCCTGATGGCCAACGAATGCTACATTTGTGACTTTCCTTCCAGGCACAGACCCCTGGAAGGGACACCATAGGAATGTTTAAAAAATTTATCAGACTTGGCTTTTGCCCTCAAGGAACCTGACTGGGGAGGCCTCTGCTATACCCATCAAAAGGAGGAAACCGTTTGCAAAACCAGGCATTACCACAGGGCCTCTGATTACTGAACAGACAGGAAGTCAGGGTCCAGGAAGTTCATGAGGACAGACAGTTGGATTTGAGGGAAATGTCAGCTGGACAAGTCACTTGAACTGAGGCCTCAGTGGGAAGGAAGGAGCAGAAACCAACAGGTAACCTCACAAGAGACAAAGTCATCTCAACTGCTTTGTCACCTTCCCTCTCCAACAAAGCTCCAGGGTTGATAGCAACTTACCATTTTTATGAGGAAGTGGAGGCTAAGAGTCTTCAGGTGGAAGATTCCTGAGATTTGAACCCCGCTATGGCAGACCCCAAGGCACTTTCCATGGATCATGGTATTTCTCCGGGAGCACAAAAGTTGAGAACATCAGATATGTAAGGTATCAGAGATGAAAAGACAAGGGCCTCTGGGAAATAGCGAAGGGGAGGAAGTGGGGCAGGTGGATGGAGACTCCCTCACGGAGGTTTGGAAAGAAAGTGCCAGGTAAGGAACTCCCTGTGTAAGAAGCAGAAGGCAAAGAGGGATGAGTTACTAGTTTCCCATCTTCCATAGCATAAACATGCTGTCTTCCCTGACCCCTTGTATGGTATCACCATGGCACCTCCCACTCCATGCCATAGCACTCTCCCCCGTGATTGTCGTCAACAATCCCCTCCTCAAGTTATGCTCTGTGAAGGCTTAATACAATGTCCCCAGCATTTAGCTTGGTGCCTGCCATATAGCCACACTTGGTTAATATTTGTAAACGAGCAATTGTCCACAATGTCATTGTAGAATAGAGATGGCACCAAACACATCCTCCTAAGGGTCCACATAATGGTGAATATTTCTTAAACTCCTCATCCCTGGTGACTTACAGCCTCACAACTCTTCATCCCTTCTCTCTCTCTGAGTCCCTGGCAAGTGAGCAAAGGGCAGTTTACCTTTGGAAGCCACACCCAGGACCAGCAGAATCCCTGATTAAAAATTATTGTAAAGAATTTCAAAATGATAAAAGGAGCCCTGGCCGATGTGGCTCAGTTGGTTGGAGTGCTGTTACATGCACCAAAAGGTCATTGGTTCGATTCTCAGTCACAGCACATGCTTAGGTTGTGGGCTCCATCCTGAGTCAGGGCACATATAGGAGGCAACCAATTGATGTCCCTCTCTCTCTCTCACTCTCACTCTCTCTCTCTATTCCCTTCCCACTCTCTCTAAACAAATGAGAATTTATTAAAAATGCATAAAAGCAGAGCATTAAGCCAATCATGTGTTCCTTTTAAGCACAGTATCCTGTGCTACTGCCCAGGTCACAGTCCTCTGAAGTCACACGCTGGTCACGCGTTTCTCTATGACCCTGTATACAGAAGATCTGACACGTTCTTCCCTCTCGGACACTAGGAACCAGTGCTATCCAGTGCTGTCTCCACAGGAATTAAGTGACTTTTAAAGTTAACCAACTGAAGTAACAAGATTAAAACTGAGAAATGAATCGGTAATGGTGGAATTTCTGGCCCTTGTGGTAGAGATCATTTGGACGGGGCTTAAAGACACTGACAGGAACCTTAAATTCCATTATTTTGCTGCTACCTCATTACACATTAGGCTTTCATTTTAGTATGCCGAGGTCTGTCTGGAAAAAGTCCAACCATTGTTAATATAGTGAGAACAGTTTGCATGACATCCATGTAACCTGGAAGCCAAGGAGAGTGGATTGGAATGCACATGTGTGAACAATGACTGTCTCACGGCACTACTCCGTGGGGATGGTAGATGCTATTGAGTGAGCATGTGTACTGTGTGGCCATCACATTCAAAATGACTAAGCAAGAAGAACAACGTATCTACATCAAATTTTGCGTTAAGCTTGAACATTCCTCCGCAGAGACTACTAGGATGATTCAGAAGGCCACAGCTACTGGCAACTGGTGATCGGCAGCTTCATTACGACAACAAGCTCACTCATGCATCACATCCCATGCAGTTTTTTGGCGAAACATCAAATCACCCAGGTGATGCAGCCCATGTACAGCCCAGATTTGGTGCCCTGTGACTTCTGGCTTTTCCCAAAACTAAAATCACGTTTGAAAAGGAAGAGATTTCAGACTGTCGATGACATTCAGGAAAATACAGCAGGGCAGCTGATGGTGACTGGGAGAACTGCGTGAGGTCCCAAGGTGCCCACTTTGAAGGGGACTGAGGCATCCTTGTCCTGTGTACAATGATCCTTGTATCCTGTATCTTCTTCAGTAAATGTCTCTGTTTTTCCTAGTATGTGGCTGGATACTTTTTGGACGGACCTCATCATATGTGAGCTTATTTAAAGTATATACACTCATATCTTCAATGGAGGAGGCTTTTTTCTAATCTCATTATATCCAACAGTAAAATGAACACTAAAATGTTAATTCAGGGAATTCAAATAGATGCTCTGAAGCTTTTAGAAATCTGCTGTCAGAACACCTGTCTGGAGGCCACTGAAACAGTGGACTCTAGAACCGCAAATGTTAGACTGCTACAGCCGACACTTCATAACCATAGAATGCCGCGTGCTGTAGCCAGTACTTTATAATCAGAGAAATCACGTGGTTTTGGCGGTTCTCAAGGCTGTCTGCTCATTAGAATCACTCTGCAAGCTCCTCAAACACCCTTGAGGCCAGGGCTCCAGACCAGCTGAGCAAAATTTCCAGAAGTGTGGCCGGGGCAGCAGAAAGGAGAATCACCGTCCTCAGTGGCCAGGTTCAGTGGCAGGCACAGGCATTCCTGAAATGCAAATTAAAGTGTTGGGGCTCCAACCTCAATCAGAAGCCTATTAATCAAAATCCAGACCCAAGGAGGACAGCCAGCTCACTTCAACTGTCATTATTATATATCTGAAAGCAGTGGAATCCCTTTACAAAAAGAAATAAAAAGAATCTAACTTAAGCCTAAAATCATCAATAAAATAGAGTATCAATTTCATCCCATGGTTCAAATCCCAATTTCCATCCAATACTGCCTGACCATAAAATATAACAGCAACTTGTTCTGATTACAGGGGATAAATTCTGAATAGGGCCCCCTTCTTGGAACAGCTAAGTCTGTAAGTCACAATTTTTACTGTAGCTGAAAAAATAATTCCTTTTCAGAAATATTCTCATTTCTCCTAAAAGGAAAAAAAAAAAGCCTTTTTGATGTCGAGTGACAGGATTACGAAGTGACCCTCTGGGTCAGAAAGAGACTTTTCTTTTTGTCATCAAGGAAATCAATTTCTAAGTCCAAGTCTCTTAAAATAATATATCCTTGTAGCATGCACGTAGCTTTTTTGATCTGTTATGAAAAGAATAAGAGGCAAAGAGGATCAGGGGTGGTGATGGAATATTATAATCTCCACACTCACACATCAGCCTTTCACTGAGTAATTCCAGATAAATTGAGGATTTACATATTCAAGATGAAGGGGAGGAAGACTAGCTGCTCCATAAATACAGGGATGCAAAGATAAAACTGAAGCCAGTTAACTCCTTAAACTTAACGTCACTTGGTGTTTATTTTATTGCTCCACTTGGAAGTTTAATGTGTGTTAGTGACTAATCAAGATAATCTCTTTCAGATCAACTGAACTGACAACTCACCCTCAGGGAATTTTCCCCCAGTCCTCAGTGAAGTCCCAGTTACATCCACAAGCAACAGTTAAACGCACACAGAGACGCAGAAATGCAGCAGATGGAAAACAGGAGGAAGCAGCTGGAAGTGTGTTTCCCTCAGAACTGTTTTTAACAGCCTGTGCACAAATAATGCTTCTCTAATACAGAGATAAAAATAAAGCATAAATATTGAAAAGGTGACTGGTCACAGCAGTGAGAAGGCATGAGACGCTGTTATCGTCCCCCGGGTCCATCACCCTAGGATCGCTCTAGATACTCTTCCACTTTGGGGCTCCTGAGAAACCCTGAAAATCGGATTCGACCTCAGGATTCCGACTTTACTAGGAGAACAGTGTTTCCTGGACAGTTTCCAAGAACCAGGGGCCTGCCTGGTTCTTGTTAGGCTCCTGTTCGAACCCCACAAAAGCAGCCACCATATCTAACTTCCTGATGGTTCAAAATATAGGTAACCAAGCACTGTCTTTCCTTGCTCAGGACTTTGAGCCTGCAGGGCAGAGTTCTTGCCCCATAGACGCTCTTTAAATAACAATTGTGATCGCAGAATGTGCATCTTTCATACTGAAGGGAATTCTGACCCACCATTGGGTGAATGAAACTTGGGCTCTTTTTCCAGTGATGAGAATGAATTCAGCTGATGTTTTCTTAGGCTGCACGGACCTCATCGTCTCTTCATTTAGCCTGCTAACATCTCCTGGCCACTTGCTGAGCCCCAGCCTCTATGGCAGGGATTAAAAAGGAGAGGAAAGTGAATACAGTGGAGGGGAAGGGAAGAGGCACAGGGGGGCAGAGGACGGGGCTTCTGAGGTGTTGGCAATGTTCTCCTTCTGGACCTGGGTGCTGGTTACTTGCTGTTCCTTTTGTGATGATTTACGAAGCAGTGTATTTAGGTTGTGTGCACTTTTATAACAGTGCTCCTTTTCACAACGCCAACAGTGAAAGAAAAAAGAAAAGAGAGACAAATATGAATGGTCCAGTCAAGGGGTTTTCAATCTAGTAGAAAAAATAGTATAAGATACTAAAAACAATGGAAGTTATCTTGCTTATAATGCAAGGGGAGGTATGATGAATGCCATGACTTATACAGTGATGATAATTATAGCTGGAGATAGAAATGTAATTACAGGTAAAAGTAATCATTGATCCATATTACATAATTATATAAATATAAATTACTATAGGATATGCACAAATTACTATGGGAATTGAAAGATCCATCAGGATGGATCCAGGTTATCAGATAAGGCATCACAGGTAAGGCGATACTTGAAACAGGCCTTGAAACATGGGCAAGGAGTTCACAGCAGGGCTCCTGGGTGGTGGGCATTGAGCAGGAAGGAGGATTGGGGAAACAGAGTCCAGGGAGGGCCCCTTCATCAGAGGACGGCAGTGGTTGAACTAAAGCAGGGAGAAGGATGCATAGAGTAGAAAAGCATTTTACTTGGTGGATAAAGGAGGACCACAGAAGAACTGTGAGCAAGAAAACGTTATGTATTTGAACTGTATTTAGAAGAATTAATGGGCAGTAATCTATTGGGTGAATTAAAGGGAAGGGAGTATGTGACAAGAAGGCCAATAGGTTTTATAGATAATTCTTGGCCTTCAGAACACCAAGGTGGTGGGGAGGAGAGGTGGCTGCGAAGGCCCGTAGGAACTCAGGGCTCTCAGTCCCTATTGGCCTGGATCCCTTCCTTCCTGCAACAGCCCTCTGCCCCTTTCAAAATCAATTCCTCACTGATGTTTTCTTTCCCCTCCACTGGTATATCTTTTGTATATTCATTCTTCCCACCCTGAAAAGTTTTGAATGTGGGAACTATATACTCTTCCCTAAATAAAAAAGGTGAATTTACAGAGGGAAGTTACAAATATAACCAGTCAATTTGAATAATGCAAGACCAAAATGTTATTGTTTTTCTTTCTGCTCCTGGATTTAACTTACCCCTTCCCTCTCCTCTGTCCACACAGTTTCTGTGGCTGGGAGGTTGCATGTGAGCTGGTATGCAAGTGGTCCCGTGCACCCACGATGCCTCTTTCTGAGTTCTTGGTGCTTCTTTTTGAAGGTTTTGTTTGATCCTACTAGAGTGTCCAGGAATTCAAAACTGTGGCCACCTTGCTTCTCTGACCCGGACCTGGGGCCTCTGTCAGCACGACAAGTAGCTACCATGTCACTTGCTTGGCTGCCTCGGCTATCTCCTTCTTAGGCCCCATCAGGATGTGTCAGAAACAGGAGCAATACCTGAAGGTCTACTTGGTGTGTTTACTCTTTGTACTTACGGACAAACTGGAACATTCAAAAGTGTATCACAGGAGATGAAGGAATCACCTCCACTCTTTGTTCACCCACATTAAATGGATTCAGAGGGCCCAGAACTGGTGCATTTTCTAAAGGACACATCTGTCCTTAGTGCTTTTCTTGCAGTGGCATTGTTGTTCCCTGTCTCATCCTGAGGTCTGTTATTTTAGATGGCTGAGGCTCAGGCATTTTTTACTTATTCTTTTCAGCTTCTGATACTCTGCACTTATCAAATAAGGACAGTTCGAGGAAGGTCAAGGTTCAAAAGGACTCGATGCCAATAGGAAATAAAGCATCTCCCTCCCTTTACACAGGTTTGCTCACACCCCACAGCTGCGTTGGGTTTATGGCCGAAAGGGAAGCTTATCGTTCCCGACTGGATGCGTAACCAGCCGCTGACTTGCACATATAGCTGTCACCATCCCTGCTTGTGTTTCCCCTGTGACTCATTTATTTCAGGTGCCATAGCAACAGGTCTGGCATGTGCACATGATGAACTCAAGTTCCTCTCCAGACTGAGTTCAAAGCACCTCTTGCCCTTCAATGGATCAGAAGAAATTTTCTTTTAAAATATCTGCCAGCTGACCCAGAGCTGGTCAAAACGAGAGGGAATTTTCCACCAGGACTTGGTAGGACTTTGGGAGCTTCTTCCAGAAGAACTAAGTGGGTTCAGTGGAAAATGCTTCCTTGTGAGTAAGAAGCTTGGGTTGTAGGCCTAGATCTACCAGAACCTGCCAGAGGAGCTGAAACACTACCTCTCTGAAGTTAGACCAGCTCAGTGACTCATGGTCTGGTCCAGGTTACGATGAAGTTGGCATAAAAAAGTAAAAAAATGGGAAGAATGTAGCAAAGTTTTCATTACACTAAATTATTTCATCAAAAGTGCCAAATTTTATTTGAATCTTCTACTTTTCTGATGTTAAAAAAACCCATTATTCAAGGCCAAGTTCAACTATTACCTTCTCTCAGAAGCCTGTTTTGATGTTCTCAATCTATCTCAATGGCTCTTTTCATTTTCATAGTACTTGATAGTTATCTTACCCAAAGACTTTAAAAAGCTCCCCCCACCTTTTTTTTGGTAAGATGATAGTGATGAGTTTTTTAGCCCATACATGAATTCAGGAAAAGATACGTGGGCTGGAGAAATTACATTTTTAGCTTCTTATTTTTTCAGTCTACTTACCTCTTTACCAATCTATGAAATCTAGAAATCTGAAAAACTTTGGGCCAGATGGGTCTGAAGGACCATTCCAGGCCAACACCTTCTAAAGTCTTAATGAGCATTTGTGCCCATTATTTCACACTATGCCCACAAAACAGCAGTGAAGTAGCTGGAGCAAAAATACTCTGTGTACCTTCATTATTCATCCCACCAGCATAAATGCCTGGTGTGTGCTACATGCTAACACTTGCCATCAGGGGCTTGTCAGCTGCAGATCAGGGAGGGTGATGTTTATACAAACACATAATAAAAATATGCATGTGTACAAATACGCACATGCATCTATGACACAAGGTCACTAGAGAACCAAGCAAGGCCCTTCACTGGTTGCATTTGTTCATTTAGGTGTTCTTCCCCTTTATTCCCATTTCCCACCCCCACTCCCCTGTCCTCTCCACAGGCAACCTTCTTAATCTCTATCCTTTCATTTGAATGTGTGCTTGCAAAATGTGTGAATATACTTTTAATTTTGCATTTGATATTGTTATAAATCATACTCTATTTTCTACTTTTTTCCCCACTTCCCGGATCCATCCATGTTGCTGGCATACATCTAACTTTGATGGAATCAATCTCACCTCTTTTTTTTTGGCCTTAAATTCTGTGTTTTAACATTTGTTGAAGACCTTCCTTACCCTTCACCACAGAGATATTCTCCTAATTTTTCTTCCGTAAGTGTATACTTTAGTCTTTCTCATTCAGGAATTTAATCCAGCTAGTGAGCTTATGTGCAGATCCAGTTTTATTCTCCTCCATATAGTGATTCAGTTTTCCTAATATATCCACCTACAATCCACATTTCCCCTCTCGATTTGTAGCACCTCCTTTATTATATAATAAGTGCCTATGTGTAACTTTCCCAAGGTCACTCAGTGTGAAGGCAGTTTAACTGAGATTAGATGCTCTCAAGCCCATTTGATCCTGTGGCTCTCCTAAGATTAATAAATCTCACTCAGAAGTCACAGGATGTCAAACTTCGAAAGGAATCTAGAGTTCTAGGCTAACTCTTTCATTATGTATAAGATAACTTAGACCCAGAGAGGTTGAGGGACTTGCCTGAGTCATAGCAAGAAAGCCAAGGCTCAAATGCCTTTCAAATCTACTGTTCCTTGCACTGCACTTAGAGCTGTCCAAATACAATTTGAGGGCTTGGGAACAGAGCACACAGACAAACAAGCATCTCATATGTGTTTGGCACTCATATTTGAAACATATATTTGCCCTAACCTATTCAGTACTGTGTTCCAACTAGAGTATAGCAGAAAAGAGGGATAAGAAAAAAAAGGAAAGGAGGTTTTTCTACATAATTTAAGATTGATGTTACAAGGTCCATTTTATTTACTGGCAGGAACCTCAGATCTTACTCAACACGGCTTTGCTTTTATTTTATTGACAGGTTGACCAAACTTGGTTGTCTGATTAGTAGGAAACAGCAGATTACGAAGAGTAAATTAGGAGGAAGAAGAGGGGGTTGCTAAAGACACCAAGAGGAAAAAACTTCAGAAAGATGAGCAAAAGCCAGAACAGATTCAAATAGCACAATGGCATGACACCACAGTGTGTGACTCAACAGTCTTTCAAAGCTCAGTGGGCACTGAGGGTGATCACTCATCATGGCCAAATAACAAGCATTTTCAGGACAATATCCCAGTTCCCAAGAGCAGGTTAAATTACATCAATTATATTCTGTACTAAATGCAGGAAAACTTGTATAATAGTCTATCAGTGTTTTCACCCCAGTGTCAAAAAGAGTAATCAAAATTGAGGGTCTGTTTACACACAACAGAGATGGCCCAAATGCCATGACACCCCAACAGCAATAATCACTCTTAGCACCTAGATCTTGGTCTCTAAAACCATATGCTAATAAAAGGAGCCACGGATCCTTGGAGAACTGGCTGATTCTAGGTCTGGGGCAGGAAATATATGAGATGAGCCTGGAACAAATTGTTACAGCAGGAAGTAAGGGAGTGCTCAAAACCAAACAAACCAAAAAACACACAGTGATATGGAAGAATGTCAAAGGGACACAGAAGCCAACTAAAAATCTCACAATGGCCAAAGCTAGAACAATTTCAGCAACAAAATAAAGTAGTACTGGATTATGACCCAAGGTATAGAATAAGTACCCATGAGTCACACTGATCTAAATGAAAGACTGAATACATAAATAAAGGGAGAGAAGAGACAAGTCTCCTGTGCAGAAGAATTCCAAATGATTTATGCAGAGACACCACTCTAAGGTGGGAGTATACCTTCCCGTTCCTCAAGTGTGGGCATATAGTGATATCACATTCTTCTTTCCAAAGACAACAGTATGCAAAGATTGGTGAGAAATAACTTTACAGTAGAGAAACGTGGTAAGCATGATCTTAGGTGATCAAGGTCAACATCAAGAGTGACAAATCATATTGATATGAACCTTCAATATGATGGGATGAAAGCACACTTTACCTCTCTGATCTTCTTTTCCCAAAACCTATAGCCTCAGCCTGATCATGAGAAAATCATCAGACCAATCCCAACAGAAAACCGGCCTAGGACATATCTGACCAGTGCTTCTCAAAACTGCCAAGGCATCAAAAGCAAGGAAAGCTCAAGAAAGTGTAACAGTCAAGAGGAGCCTAAGGAAACACAACTACATCCCATGTGGCACCCCAGATGGGACTCCTGCACCAGAAAAAATGCAACAAGTAAAAAGTAAGAAAATCTGAATAAACTATGAGCATTAGTTAATAACAATGCACCAGTATTCATTCATTGATTGTAACAAATACGCTATTAGTAAGATGTTAATAGGGTGTGGGATTTATGGGAACTTTCTATATTAACTCTGTAGTAAATCTTAAACTGTTTTAAAACATAAAGTTGATTTAAAACAAAATAAAGCAAGGGCTATAGAGTCAAACCTTCATGCGTCCAGAAAACTTAGATCTCCAGAAACAAAACTTAGATCTTCAGGGTTCTGGGTAATTAAGCTTTTGGCATACACAATTTACATGATGATATCTTCAAGTGCAGTAATAAATGGGATAATTTATACCTTTAAGTAACCAACCACCATGATTATGTACTTTATGACCAAACTCAACCTTGAACTCCTAGTGAGCTGTGCTGATCTTACTCATCAGGGTTTTCCAGCACCTAGGACAGTAGCCGGCAGATGTTGAGCCATCAATTTGAAGGCTAGATAAAGGAAAGAAGAAATGCAAGATGACAGAATCAACTGTATTTAAAGTGGCAAAGATTGTGTTTTGAGGATGGAAAATAATTCAAAGATGTGGAAGACAAACAAGAAAAACCGAATCACTCAAAGACCCAGAGCAAACCATTTCGCACCCATTATCAAAACAAATGAAAAGCAAAAAATAACAGCTGTTGGTGAGGATGGGAAGAAACTGGAACCCTTGCTCACTGCCGGTAGGAATGTGAAGTTGTTCAATGGCTGTGGGGAGCGGTGTGATGGATCCAGCAAGCCTACTGCTAGAACTGAAGCAGGGACGCAAACATAGTTGTGCACCCATGTGCACAGCAGCAGAAAAGTGGAAGCAACCCAAGTGTCAACTGGCAGGTGAACACATAAATGTGGTCTGTGCACATAGTGGGATATTATTCAGCCCCAAAAAGGAAGGAAATCTGGTACATGCACCAATATGGGTAAATCTTGAAGACATTATGCTAAGTGAAATAGGCCAGTCACAAAAAGATAAATGCTGTATGATTCCACTTACATGAGCTGCCTAGAGCAGTTGCATTAACAAAAACAGAACGTAAAATGGTGGTTGCCAGGGGCTGGGGAGTTTCCGTTTTGGAAGAGGAAAATACTTCCGGAGACGGATGGTGGTAATGGCGGCACGAACACATGGGTGCACCTCATGAATTTAAAATGGTGAACTGTGTTAGGTATACTTTACCACAACTTCTAAGAATAAAAATAAAAGAATTATAAGGTAAAAAAAAGATTCAGAAAAAGGCTGAGTTGAAGATGCTCAAATATTGTTAACCTGAAAGTTTGGTAGAGGGTCGAGAAAGAATTCTAGAAATCTGTAAGCCGTTTCACAGGGCATTTACAAAGCTGCCCAAGCATAGAAGGTGAATATTGTCATAGATGCTTCTTTAGCTATGCCATAGACATTTCTACTTTCATTGCATTAAAAAGATCTAATTATAACAATAACGTCTAAGTGATTGGTGCTTTTGCATTTACAAAGCCCTCTCACGTCGTTCATTTTCACTTTCTTCTCAGAACAACCCTTTGGGGGTTGGAAGGTGAAAGGCATGGTCCGACTCCCTAATTTGCATACTTCTCCAATATTTATGTGCTGCTCCAGTGTGCCAAGCACTGTGCCTCCCGACAGGCTGTGGACACAGAATGGTAAGGCTGGAGCCCACCACGCGAGTTAAAACCCTGACCACCCCTCTTTGCAGCTCTAAGACTTGGGACAAGTTGACTGAATTCTCTGTGCCTCAGCTTCCCCATCTGTAACATGGGTTGTCTGAGGTTGAAATGACTAAGTTAATGTATTACACTCAGAGCTAGTGTCTGGCATTCAGTGGGTCCCAGATGAATGTTAGCTGAGTTATGGTTGCTGAGGATTCAGAAAGGCACACAACATAGATAGGATAACAGGTGAGGCGGGAATGAGGCCATGGTTAGGGGAACTCAGAGGAGTTCTGCCTGGGAACATCAGGGCACAAGAAGGGGACACATGAGCCTTGAGTACAGAAAAGGAGAATGTGGAAAGTGAGAAACACAGGCCTGTGAGCCAGGCCAAATGAGGTCACATCAGTCCCCATTTTAGGGAGGAGGATCTGTCGGCTCAGAGTTTAAATAGCCGGTCAAAGGATTTAAATTGCAGTGGCTTCAATGTGGCCAACCAGCACACACCTGCATCTCCCTCCTTCTGGTCTAGACCTTGTCATTGTGCCGCAGAGAAACTTCATTTGTTCATCGAGTCTTTATTGACCACCAGCCAGGGGTGCTGTCTTAAAACACTCTGTGTACGAAGATCCATCGTGGTGCTTCCGATGCGGGAGTTGTGTGGTTGGAAATTCAGCAGTGAACGAATTGAATGAGTGAAGTACCTAGCATGCTAGAAGATGCAAAGTGCAATGGGAAGGAAAAGAACGGAGGTGTGAGGGGAGGGGAGGGGCCGCTGGAAGCATGGATTAAGAGGCCAGAGTGAGAAGTGAGATTACGGACAATCCTGATGGCTTCACTGAGTTCTGAAATCTGTGCTCTAACCTACGGATTGCCTTCTCGCTCCCCCCTGCCAGCACCCACGTGGGATGGATCCCACCTCCACCTCCAAAGTATGGACCCAGTGGGCAGTGTCTTTTCCCACTGGGAGTCTGTGGGGTGCAAAGTGGTCCACAATCCCCTCCCAGTTCTTTGTCCTTTGAGATCAGCATTTCATCCTCCAAACCTGACTATCTTCCTCCTCTCTCGCCTAAACCCCTACTGACCTTCCTCTGCCCTGGAATTTTTAGGAAGAATGAGATGAGTGACAGCTTTCTTTCATCAGCAATAGGACAAGGAGGAGGTCCTAGGTAACTTACCTGGTCCTAGGTAAGTTTGGACCAGGAAATTGCCTCTCTGTCTTTCTCGGTCATTACCCAAACGCAAAGTTTTCCTTTGTATCAGGACATGGGCTGACACATCCAGATTGAGCTAGGGGAAGGTACTCAAGGGCGTTCCTGAGAGTCAGAGGGGATGGCTCAGTGGAGGTAGATGCTCACCCCAGTGCAGCCCTGGGAGGGGCAGGAGTAGAGGAAACGCCCAACCAGCCAACCAAACAACCATGAACTTGTCCGCTCCTGTCTTCCCCCATAGGGATGTTGGGAAGTCACTACATGTCCACAGCTGCGTACCATCAACTGGACAGAGAAAGGCTCAGCCCTGGACCCTGTCAGCAGCCCCAAATGCAAGCAGAGCCACAGAAATACAGAAAGCCAAGGCAAATCCCCAAATCCCCAGCTGCTGGTGCGACCTCCCAGACTTTCAACCTCAATGTAACCTGCCTCCCCACAGATCACAGAGGAAGCCCAGCATCTTGGGTGAAATAGGCTTTTCTTTGGTATATCTGCTTTCATTCCTGGCACTCTGTGATTTCAGTCGAATGAGCAATGCCATGCTGCCTGGGGTGGGCATTGTAAAGGACTCTGATAGGGTGCAAAGTACCAGATGTGCCCACGTCGAGTAACATAACCTGAAGCTACGTTTGAAATCCCTACTCTGCAGTCCAGTTTCTTGGAACTAGTCCGGGGAAGTGGAAACTAGAGAGAACTTCCATCTCCCCTGACCCCACTGGCCTTCACAGCTGGAATGTGCAGGAATCGCTTCTGGCACTGAAAAGGTTAATTGTCTCCTGCTGGGAGGGAGAAGCTGAGAAAGGGGTCCTGGGCAGGGGGAGGAATTATGGTAAATGGGGTTTTCTTTAGAGTACTGCTCATTCTCAACACGCTAAAAGGGCATTAGTTCACAGTCACTTTCTCTGGAATTACCAAATCTGCTCAGAAGCCTTCATTAGGATATTAAACAAGAGTTAATAAGTGAAAGTGATTTGCATCGCGGATAATCGTGGGCATTAATCAAGACGGCTTCTGTCTCTCTCCCTGCAATATGTTTCATGTTCCATTGTAAAGCCCCTTTAATTCTGGAGGGCTTCTTAAAAGGCAAATATCACATTTAGGAAGCCATTTTTTAAATGATTTACTTAGCAAAGATCACTATAAATAATGGTCTACTCCCTTCTCAGCTTTAGGTATCAGCGTAATTAACACTGTGAGGCTCACGGATGCGAGCGGGCCAGATGTGTTCCCATTTATCAGACATGGGCTGCACTTACTCTAATAAATGCTCCAGCCTTTCAAGAGAACTTGAAGTAGGACTCGAAACCCAACAAGCACAGTGTGCACTTTGACCTGAAGGCACAGGTTGTGGCCATCTTCTATGTCATTCTGGGGACAGACGTCTTCCAAAAGCCCTAGATTATAAGCAATAAAAAAAGAAGATCTGCTTGGGGTGGTCTGTAAGATCAGAAACATATAAAAGTGAAGCTATTCAGGAGTGTCCCGCTTTCTCTATAAAGCTGCTGTCTCTCAGGTTAAAACCAGTGGCTTCAGAGCAAGGGGACTTCCACCCAGGGGAGGCCTAGTTTACCGCTACGAGAAAGAAGAGAGACAAGAGTTAATCCTTGGCCAGAGGAACACCCAGGATTTTTTTTCCTTTTTCTTTTATTTTTTCTCTTTTTCATTCCTGGTTTTCAGCTTCACAAATGGATTATTTTTCAAGGCTTTCTGAACAAAAGATCAAGGCTGTCTTGTAACTTTTCATGGTTCAGAACAGTGTGGGAGACCTGAGTTTTCTGTCTCGGAGGCGCTCTAAGTCAAGAAGCAAGAGAAAGAGCACAAGGATGGAAGTCTGGGTCCCAGACTTGTGCCCACAATTCAGGTCCGCACAGTCTCTCACTTCCTCCACCCGGGACAGTCCTGCTAAAGCTGCCTGTGGCGAAGACGTATGTCTGTGTCCGTCTGTTTAACAGCCACCCCACCCACACACGAAGTTTGTATACCGTAGATGCACACACTCCCCCTAAGCTGTTGTACCATCGAGAGGCTTCGATTCTCTTTGCACATTTGATGACTGCCTCTGCCCTACTTAATGTCACCACCATCGCGTGTTCAGGCTCCTCCCTCCCGTCCTTCAGGCAGCCTCATTTGTTATGTCTCTGCTAAAATTAACTGCACGTTAATAATTTCTGGAGGCTCTGGAGCTGAATGCTGGAAAAAAGGTTATTTGCTGGCAGTGACTAGGGACACGATTGTTCGCCCGCACCAGGGCTCAGCACAGTGTTTAGATGGAGCTCACGAGAAGAGCGCCTGTGAGGCAGGGGAGCCTACCCGTCCTAATGGGCTGCAACGTGAATTATCCGCCCTACTTCACCTCCCTGCTTCACTAAGCTGGATTGTTCACACGGAGCCATTTACCCAAAGGAGGAGGCGTCATTCCCGACCGAGGGCTCCCTCTCTCGTTCTCTCTCGCTTTTTTCCTTTCCTTTCCTTTCTTTTCCTTTCCTTTCCTTTCCTTTCCTTTCCCTTTCCCTTTCCTTTCCTTTCCTTTCCTTTCCTTTCCTTTCCTTTCCCTTTCCCTTTCCCTTTCCCTTTCCCTTCCTTTCCTTTCCTTTCCTTTCCTTTCCTTTCCTTTCCTTTCCTTTCCTTTCCTTTCCTTCTCTTTTCTTTCCTTTTCTTCTCGTTTCTTTCCTTTTCTTTTCATTTCTTTTCTTCTCTTTTCCTCTTCTTTTCCCCTTTCTTCTCTCTTCTCTCTTCTCCCTTCCCTTCCCTTCCCTTCCCTCCCCTCCCCTCCCCTCCCC
>CM052551.1:31626236-31658798 GCA_028533065.1 Trachops cirrhosus
TCCCTTCCCTTCCCTTTTCTTGTTTTTATCCTTTATCCGTATCTCCCAGCTGGTCTGTCTGTTTCTCTCACCCACCAGGGGGAAATCTACTCACATCTGGTGAGACACCTCCAAGTTTTAGTCCACTTACGAAGTGTCAGGCATGGTGCTGGGAGATGTCAAGCATTGTCTCTAAACTTTCGAAGGATATGTTATCAGCCTGAAATTACAGACGGGGCACTAAGCTTGGAGTCGCTATGTCACGGTACTGTTACTGGTTACATTCATGCAGCTACAAAATAAGGAAGCCAGGAGTTGAATCAAGGCCTTCTAGGTCTGCTGGAGGCCAGATCTCACACACTTTTCAGTTCCACCCCATCCCCCGCTGCCTCTTCTTGCTAGAGACAAAAGATGAGGGCAATGACATTTCGTTGGGACGCTTCAGTGAGAGAGTGAACACTGGAATGTGGGTGCCACTTCATCCGAAGTTGCCTATCTCTTCCTGTGATTAAGGTGAAAGACCCCACACCCACTGCCAGGTTTTCTGTCAGACCCAGGGACCACACAGCAGCTTCTAGTCACGTGTTTTCAGAACCAATAACCAAAGTCAGACACTTTGGAGAGCAGAGCTGCCAGTTTTCTTCCCCTACATATTTTATAATGCCAGAAAAAAATAAATAAATCTGCACAGGCTATACAAATTTCAATATTCAGATTATTTTTTCATGCTCTAAAATATTAGATACAATCACCTTTCTGTATTTCCAGAGATAATAATCTGGTGTGAGGATTCATTATTTCCCATTCATTTTCTCCCTCCTCTCCTCTCCTATTTACATAGCAGCTGTTAAAGTTCAAAGCCTTTCTACTAAAGGAAAAAAGATACCATGGTAGGAATGACATGTAAATAAGACAACTGTAATACTTAATAGTTTTTGAAGAATTATGGAAAGGAAAAGTAAAGAAAGGGTTAAAGCTATTTGTTTAAAATAATCAGTGAGGCCGAAATTATAGCAGTAATACATAGCGACTGAACGCATGCATTAAATCTCTGCTCCCTTCAGAATTTCCAGTAATGTTAAAAAAAACAAACAAACAAGGTGTGCTTTTTTAAAAAAGAAATGCACCCACAAAGACAGTTACGACGGGGGAAAAAGACAAAGTAACGTTTTGGAATCTGTAAAGCAGATGTCCAAGTAATAACTGACATCAGATTCAAGAAAACCGCATTGTCGCCCCCAAAGTAATGAAAGCCACAGACGCATCCTGATTTAAATCAAGACTTGGGGAAGCAGGTGCCTCTGCAAGCAGAGTTGAAGGTGCGGGCAGAAGAGGGGGATTGCTCGCAAGTCTACATGAGCAGCATATGTCTCCTCCATACTCTGCGAAGCTTGGCAGCTGCCCTTTCTCCACCCCAACCAGCAGAAGATGAAGGCTTTTTCTCTCGAGAAGACCCCTGACCTGGGGACAACAAGAACATTTGAGGTTAGGGGTACTGTAGGGACAACAGACGGAATAAGAGAAGGTTCACATTATCAATGTTGAAACCCTCTTGCTCTGCCTCCTCACCCCTCCTTCCCTCTTTCCCACTTGGCTCGCAGATTTCTGGCAACAGGAAATTAGGAGACTCTTGTCTAGGGCCGGGAAAGGACCTACAGATGCTGACATTTGGGTGCCCCAAAGAAAAGTTCCCACCAGCTCACCCTACAGGGAAGACCTCCATGTACAGTTTCTAAGTGGGGTTGGACAGGCACATTCCGGAATGTGAACAGACAGCCCAGGGTCACCAGACACTTGAGAAAATCATCTAAAATAAAGTCAGAGAACAAAACAACCAGGAGAAAAGCAATTTGAAGGACCTAGTTTCCTAATATGCAAAATGACAGTTTGAGTAAATGATATTTATATCCCTTTCAAGTCTAAGATTCCACTATGATTCAAGTCAGCATTCCTTATCATTGGTAGTATCTGAACAGCCAGAAGAACAATAGACCATTCAGGTCACAAGCTAGGGAAGAGAGAGATGCAGAGAAAGCTAGGTGGGCGTGGCTCAGCTTTACTTGGCTGCTATTTGGATAAAGATGCTCTTACTCTGATTTGGAAGATGAAGCAAAATAAAAGGTTACTACCCCAGGGATAGGTGGAAACCCATGTCGGGGAATAAAGACCTAGACAAAAGCACAGTGATAACTTGGTTTCACTTGTTCTCCAAATTTAGAGAAGTAGAGAGAAAAAGGAAAGGAGCCACACAGGTTTACGAACAATTTACGGAAAGGTTGCAAAATATGGCCAACAAGGAAACATGAAAGGGAAAGGGAATGTGTAGCCTAGAAGACGGCTGAGGGCCATTGCATAGTCATTTCTTAGGAGAAGCAGTGCAATTCTAAACAGAGAGATGATCAACATGTTCGTGATCCAGACCAGTGATTTTCAAACCTTTTGAATTGAGAAGCAGGATAGTTTCTCCCAATGGAGTCTTGTTCAGCAACCCAGATACGTTACACAAAACAACAAAAGAGGTTTTTGATGGTTGACGTAGTGATGGGGATCCCCAACCTTCCCACCATCTCAAGCACTTTTTCTGGAACCCTAGAGTTTGAGGAACACGATTTTAAAACAACTCATTTAAATGAGTGCTTTTCAAATATCTTTTGCCATGAAACACAGAATCATACCTCCTTCTCCCTGTGTACCACACGCACACACACACCTGAAACAAACTTCTCAAGACAGTGTCACATTTTGTAGTCTGTTTCATTCTGTTTTATTTGTTTTACTTTAATGCCAATCAAGATTCAATTAATGGATTTTAATACCCATTAAGGGCAACTTGCATTAGAAAAACACCAATCTAGATTGAAAAAACAATGTATATAAATTGACCAAAAATTATGTTAAATTTTTTCATTATAAATGTGATTAATTAGAACAGGTAAGGCCCTGGCTGCTGTAGCTCAGTGAATTGAGTGCAGGCTGTGAACCAAAGTGTTGCCAGTTCGATTCCCAGTTAGGGCACATGCCTGGGTTGTGGACCAGGTCCTCAGTGGGGGCCACATGAGAGGCAACCACACATTGATACTTCTCTCCCTCTCCTTCTCCTTCCCTTCCCCTCTCTAAAAATAAATAAATAAAATTTTTAAAAAAATGAACAGGTAGTCATAGGTGATTATTAATTTGTCACTTTTAAGATTTTAAGAACAGAAGCAACTCTTTCTCAGGAATAACTTGGGATGGGAGGGGTAGAACAGCTGTCCCTTCTACCTCTGGAATTCTCTCTGCAGCAATGGGGGGGGGTGCTAGTAGGTGTGGATGGATAGCGGAGATGTGGCTGGACAGAGATTTCTACTTTTTAAGCAGTGTTGATGAGAGAAACATTACACAGAAAAAGGCTCATTTGGTTTGCTGCGTAATTATACAGTGCAAGAAAACAAAACTTAGAAGGACATTGAGACTATAAATAAATCAGTTGAACCTAATTTAAAAAGAAATGCTCCTTTCAACAATCCTTCTTTATTCATCAAAAAGCCATTTGGAAAAAATTTAAACGTCAATAAAATATCAGGCATTTGGGATCTGGGAAAGAAAGGCAAAATAAATCTTGCAAGCCATTCACAAATATCTTGTTTCATAATTCATAAGAAAGAAAAAAAGAATCAAGTGACTATTGGAAAGGAGCCATGGATTCTTATAAAATTTTAGTGGATATACCAATTAAAATATTGAAAGCATTGCAATTCTTTTTAAAGTTGAATTTAAAATTGAACCTCATTCCCCCAATTTAAGGGAGAAACAGTGTGTGCAAAAAACTGTAATAATAATAATAATAACAGCTCATTTTTGTGCTTGTGGTCAAGGCCACACTCTACTGAGTCCCAAGTATTATTTGCAATTTTATGTATTCGTATGAGGGTTTTATGTGTTTAAGTTACATTTCCTAACTTTAACATGGTCCATTTCATTGTATTGCTTCTCTTCAAATAGCTCTTTATTGTCTTTATGAAGATTCAAACTAATATAACCCCTAGAATACTTGGTGCTCAGTATGCAGTAATTCTGTTTCTTCTTCCTTTCCGAAATGATATTTCAGGAAAAGAAGGGAGATGGGATCCCAGGATTGCGGCTGTACCTGGCAGCCTATTCTACCACTGAGGATGAAAAGGCAAGCATTTGGTGAATTTGTGGCCCCTGAGAAAATCAAGCAGTCACAGATGATGGGAAATTGACATGATAGTGACTCATCTGTATTCCTGTTTGCAGCCTCCATTGGCTTACTCCCCACTGCTTAGCCACATCCTTGGATGGAATCTGAAACAGCCTCCACTAGAGGTTTCTGGGTTTTATTTATTTATTTTTAATTAAGATGATCCATTACAATCCCAAGATCCATTACAATTCACCATTTCTGCCATATCTGTCCTTGGAGAGAAATTAAAAGAAGAGAGGGAGCAGGTTCAGAGAACTGAACTTTGGTACAAACATTGATACTCAAAAATGGCAAAAACTTCCTTAATTCAAACTCATTAGGTATGAAGATCAATCTGAACTAGAACAAATTTTATGTAGGAAAAAATGGTTTTACAAAAACCATCTCAAATCCTTTTTCAAGTGGAATGAGATGTCAATATTTTTTTAAATATTACTGTTTGCAGGAAACTAAATATGAAATCATTTTCAAGTAGAGACTCTGCTTTAATGAATAGCTCAGGCTACATGATTTGTATGCAGGTAATTACTAAGTACCAAGTCCTTAGCTCAGTTCTTCATAAATAATCTGAAGCAACTGCAACAATATGCTTGTAGTGGCTTTTACCAGAATGGTTCACTGAAAGGACCCAGGGTATTTTCACAATACAGAAGCCCCATCTCACTCCAAACATCCTCCACTACAACATTTGTGGAAGGACAGAAAAAGGATGAGTTTGTAGACTTAAAAAAGAGGGGGAAAAAGCTCCCGAGTTGGTTCGTAGAAACACCGTTAACCAAAAGCATGAATCTCTTGAACATTCGCTGCCTCATAAACACTCCTGCTTCCAGATGGGGGTAATCTTACAGACAGGACTTGGGATATCTGGTTCCAAACTCAGTGCTCTCTCCTTAGCACCACGCGCCCTCTGCGATAACATCAAGGAAGCCCAAAGGTACCTGCTAGTTGATAAGGTTTAACTGGAAGTTAAGAAAAGGCTGCTGATCCCGAATAAAAACGTGCTAATCCGCAGACGCTGGGAACAGGGAGCGCACAGGGCGCTTCGGGGATGTGCAGAGTGGGGAGCATATTGTTCCCATAGGAAGAAAAAGCAGCCGGGACGTTAACCAGCTTGTGCGTCTCTCTTCCTACACATGTGGCAGGAATTGTCACCTCCCCAGAGCTGTATTTTATACCTGAACAAGCCTTTGTCCAAACATGTAGTGTTTCCTTGCTCGGACACACCTGGCCTGCTCCTTGAACTGGAGCTCCGAGATTAGTTGGCCCGGTTCCAGCTGAAGGCAGAAGGCGTTTTATCTTTCTCACGGTGACAAGCAGCACCGGGAAGCCCCGGCGATGAGACACAGGAAGGATGCGGCTGTTATTGCGGGTGGCGTTGCTGCTGTTATCTGAGAGAATCATCTTCCTCGAGGGCCACCCCGTCCATCACACTGTCGAGACCCCTCCAGCCATCTCCGTCACCTGTCACAACGCGTCTCAACCTCTCAGCTGTTCTCAAGAGCCCTCCACCAATTTGCCACCCCGTTGTTGGCGCCTCTTCTGTCATCTCTTTAACCGAGACGTCCTCTCCAGAAGCAGGGGCCGAGTTCTTCACCCGTTCCTGTTCACAGCGGGCAGCACGCGGGGGAAGTGCCCTCCTGGCGGCCGCAGCCACGCTTCATCACACCGCGGCCCCGGAGCCGTTTGCGGGCACAGGCGGAAGCACGGACTGGGGAGGCGGGTTGCCACGTTTGCATCCTGCCTCGAAGCAAGGCCTGTAACTTCTCAGACGCTCCATTTCCTTATTTGCAAATAGGCCTCCTGACCCCTGTCCGGCCTATCACACTTCCTGGGCCAGCTGTGAGGATTAAAAGATCGTGGTGGTGCCAGGACTCGGAGGTGTCAGGGGTGGGCGCTGAAGGCAGGGCTGGTTCAGATGAGATTATCAGCTGAGATTGCAATTCATAGACTGGAGGTCCCATCTTTTTTTTTTTTTTCCACTAAGTACAAGGTAGATGATGACTCAGGGCACGTTGCCAAGTCAGCCAGCTGTCCACTCTCCGTACTTAAGACTCCACCCAGCGATGGAGGATGAGTCTGTGTCCCCTCCCAGGAAAACCTCCCTGAGAGAGTATCTCCTGGTGGTTACCCTAACCCTCCCCCAGCGCTCTGGTTTAAGCCCCTTCCCCATCTTCTCAGAAAAGGGAACCCTCGGACAGTCACCCCCACTGCAGAGGACAACTTCTTGGAATGGGAGACACCAAGTGTCTACATTCACGCCACCTCTCACTGTGCAGTGGTGTGGAAGGGCCCCACGTTAGGGAAGCATTTGGAGGCCTTGAAGCAACCCAGGAGGTATGGCAAAGAGAAGACCCCTGCGCCAGAAGTCAGGACCCCTGACGCCCACCCTGACTGCGCCACTAACTGGACTTTCCTCACACAGGTGTTCCTCACTCGAGGCTTCTACAACACGACGAGGTGGACGGGACCGTCAAGCCAGGAGATTCTGCGTCTAGGTAAATGGGTGTGCGTAGCTGCAGTGTTGCCAAAGTCTTTATGAAACTGTTCATGGCTGTGACAGCTGGTATATATTTATATGCACATAATCATGGTAATAAAACAAAGTCACAATTCTCCTACCAGTAGAAGAAAGGCTTGAGGAATATATCCACACACAAAAACCATGTTTTGGCCAATAGCGTGGCTGGGTCAGGTTCTTAATTATGAATGACTGGCTCAGCCTCAGGGCATCATGCTTTCTGCATATATGCACAGTAATATAATGTTACCTTGGGTCCCCCCTCAACACACACACACACCTATCTATCATCTGTCCACCTATCTCTCTCTCCCTCTCTCCTCTTTCTCTGTCTCTCTCTCTCTCTCTGCCAGAGAAGAGCGAAGTCTTAGGGGTTTAGGTATTTTGGAGCTTAATGAATCCTTCTCTATGATTCTTTCACACCACCATCAATAAATAGAGTAATATTGAGCCTAGACCTAATTTTTATTTTTTTTAAAGAAAAAGAATGTTCAATGTTCTTCAAAGTGATTTTTCTTTCAAAAAATATATTTTCAACTGGTCACTCTCACCACCTCCTTGTGCACCCCTTAGTGTCTGTGGGACAGATTTATCCGCTCCAGATGCTGAGCTGGAGCTGCTGGGATTCCACCTGCCACATCTGGCTTTCTGGCACGCCAGGCCAGAAGCTTCAAAGTTGCCTCTCTGCACTGTACGTGGTTCGACTGCGGGCTGCTGCTTTATCTCCTTGGATGTAATTTTCCTTTGATTCACCTATAATTCTGAAGAATTGATGCATTTGTATCCATTTTGAATAAGGTTCTATACAAATGTGCCATTTGATCTCTGAGCAGACCCTTTTATTTCCTCTTATGTGGCCTCGCCTTTAATTCAGGCAGAAGCCTGGGAGCCACTCCGAAACACTGTGTCTGATTCTTTGCAAAAGTAGTTTTGTTTGTTCCAAGGGCCCTGTCTCTTGTTCTTGGGAGCTGGGGGGAGAGAAAGTGGCTGGAGGAAGGGAGCTGGTCATGCTCCTACTTTTGAGAAGGGAACAGGGACAGACGGTGGGGCTCCATGCTTTCTGCTTTACCCCTTTCGTGTTCAGGTGTCGCCTTCATATTTACACTCCACATTTTCTCAAACAACTGGGTTCGTTTAGGTGGCACTGATTCTGAGGTATGAAGTATTACGGCAAAGCACCCCTTCTCAAAGTGTGCCCCACACAACCTCCATCAGCTGGATGCTCTGGATAATCCTTTGCTGAGATCACAGTGCACATTAACATACTAAATGTTCTGGGAAGTCCCAGGCGTAGAAAGATTTACGCTTTTGGGTTTCTAAGCGAGCTTCCCAAATTTGTTTGAATATGAACCCTTTTCTCATGTAACACCCGTGAGCCTCCCATCAGAGCCCAGCCTGTGGGTGCTGGTGTGAAGGGATGTTCTTGATTGCCCTTAAGGAATGCACCAGCAGTGACGCAGTGCTCCTGCCGCCAAGCCAGAAGCCAAGCACTCAACCACGCTGCCATTATTCCAGACAGTTGTGGTCCAGGGAGGGAATGGGGCTGAAATAGCAAGCAATTTTCCTCGAGTTTCTCGAGTACCAGCACAAAGATATAAAAACACAACAAGACAAAACCACCAAAAACCTGACTCCAATACCAGGTGAATTCCACAATAATTTTCTCCAAAGAAACATTATTTAAATAAAGTTAAGTAAGAAATAAAGGTAGGCGATGCTATGAAAACTACTTAGGGGGGAATTTTATTTGAATGCCTAAGTTCTGATTAATTTACCTAAAAGCCTGTACCAAAATTTTCTTGTGCATCCAATGGTCAATATATAGGCGTGGTTACAGGGGGCCCCAGCTGTCCTGGATTTAAGGGGAGCAGTTCAGCTATTCCCAAGGGACCCCAACATGTCCACGATATAGCCCTTTCCCAGTCTGCCAAAACCCACTGACAACCAAGCTGCCCATCTCATGTCTAGTGAGTGTGTCCAAAGATCCACCAGAATCTATGAAGTTTGGTTCTCTTCCTCCCATAGTCAGAAATTCTATGGCAATTATAAAGCTTTGCAGACTAGGAAGAATGTATATTTAGGCTCACCACTGTAACAATATAGCATCATGTAGAACTGTCAGGACAGGTCTTTAAAATAACTTGTCTATTTCTAAAATCATCAAGGGTTTGAGGGGGACTTCAGTTACCCATTAGCACATCTTATTTAAAACATATGTGATATTTTTGAAGTTGGAGTTTTTAAGGGATTACATATTTCTCTCTATCACAACTTTTGAGTTATTTATCTGACCGATATTTATGTGACTTGTAATTGATTTTTCTCCTGTCATTTTTCTGTTTCTTCTACATACCAAGTCAAATCAGTAGACTTTGAAGTGCCAGGAATATTTTTTAAATGGTTACTGCATTGAACTATGTGACCAATGGTATTTGTTTCAACATGTAGATTATATCAGTCTCCAGCCAAACCTTTTCATCATTTTTAAAAAGTGGTAACAAAGTTTTTAAGATCAATCTTCTATTTACACCATAAACCCCAGGAGGAAAGTTTGGGCACTATAAATTCACAACCCCCAAACTCTTACATAAGGAGTTGGAAGGCAAGGTATATTATCAAACGATGCTGCATGAGCTATTCTCACAACTAGTTGAGTTAATATGTTCATAGACTACAGCTAATTATGATAATACTGTCTACGTACTTTACTGTTTACACAATACAAGTCAGATTGCCTGGTTCAAATCACATCTCCACCATTTTTTAGTTGTGTGCCATTGGTCAAGTACTTAACCTCTCTTTGCCTCGGGTCTCTAAATCTGTAAAATGGAGACAATAATAGTACTCCCTCATAGGGTTATTGCAAGGATTGAAGAGTTAATAAGTAGCACACAGTAGGTGCTAGGTATTTGATTTTGCTGCTACCATCATCATATCAGCTAATTTTCAAAAGAACCCTGGGGGACGAGAGGCTAAGATATTATCATAAATCTAGGTCATAAATTAATTTTAAAAGTAGTAAGTGCAATTGTCAGTAAGAAAAATTGCTTAAAGCAATACTTAGATACACAATGGCACCATGAATTTGATGTATTATTATAATGAAGTCATATGTGCAAATTATCTTCATTGCAGAAAACATTATTAAAAGTTTACAATTTGCTTTTTATTTGAGAATTTTTTATTATTTTGCCTAACATGCCCAGTGAATTTCATATCTTGTCTAAATTAAATCTAATTATTTTAACAGCATTTAGTTACTATTCCCTTTGTGAGTCTAAGAGTAGATCTAAGGTCAAATTTTGTATTTTCTACCAAGCTGTTTCATCTTTAGACAGATCTTGAAAATATAATGCATGATCTTTGAGGTGTTCCAAAGTGTGCCATTACTATCAGTTGATGTATGTCTCCTAGTGACAAATTCATACTACACATGCCACGTGACACACAGGAAGAGTCTGGGTTTCCAGAAATACGGGTCTGTATGCCTTTCTCTAACCAACCATGTTAGTTCCATTATTGTAGGCTTCTCCTTGACAATCTTTTAAATCAGTGCCTAACATTGAAAGCTATTTCCTCCAGGTCTCCAATTAAACCTGTATCTCAGATGCCAAATCAGTGAAATTCTCATTTTGATTTTTTAATTTTCTTTCTTGGTAGTTCAACAATTATAGGTAATGAAGGTCAGATTTCAACACGATTTAGTTGATTCACATACCATTTCCTTTTCCTGTTTCATGAGTGACTTCTCTCATTTTAAAATCCTCTGTAGTAGTCAGCACTCGCAGTGACAAACAACCCCAAATCTCAGTGCCTTCCAAGAATAAACACCCCTTTTGCTGGAGGAGGTCTGAACAGGGCTGTGATCCTGCGAGGCCTCTCTGAAGGGTCCTGGCCTCCTCTGCACTCAGGTTGGTCCCAGAGGTCTTCCTACTCTCGTACCTGGATAAAGCACATCCATTTTCTAGGCATAAAGTTTTCATAGGGAGAAAATCAAGGGTAGGTGGAGACAGAGCCAGTCCATGCAAGCACATTTAAAGCTTCTGCATGGTGTGGCACATACCTTGTCCGCTCACGTCCCCCTGCCAAGGAGAATCATGTGCAGAGCCAGAAATCAAAAGGGTGGAAAAGTGTACCACACCAAGGGGAAGCATGGCAAGGGCGGGGGCAGAATGAAAAGTTGTAAACAAATAGCATTATCCATCAAGACCACCTCCTTGATCACAAATATTTACTTCCTTCCTGAGACCTAAAGTGTCATTCAGTCAAGTCTTTAGGCTTAAAGCCTAAGGCCTCATAATTTTCTCAAGTCCAGTTATAGCTCCTCTTGATCCAGGGACCTATAATCTCAAAAGACTAACTGTCTACCCACCTCCTCCACACACACAGCCAACACACAGTAGGGAAACACTTCTGTGCAGAAAGGGGAGGCAGGGGAGGCACCAGTCCATCCTGAAATCCCATGGAGCAAATACTGCAGGTCCCCCATCCCAAGGATGGGCAATGTTCTTTGAGGAGGACTCTCTTCCACTCCCTGGGGGTCTACACCAGTTTATTAGTTTCACACCTCTTGCCTCTTCTTTCTAGGACTTCTGTCCTCTTTTATTACCATCCTTGGCCATGTTGGAATACAGCATCAGAATGTGTGTTCTTCTGGTGGCCAAGCAGTCTCCTGAGCCTACTTCCTATCCCTGTGAAGCCAGAGTATTTTCCTTCTCAGTCACGGTCTCTGTTAATTCATCCTAAAGCACTCTTGGTAACACAGGGATATTTTTTTAACTGTTATGTGGCCCTTTTGTTGTCTTTTGTTTTTATCTATTTGATTCCAGGCAACTAACTTCATATGCTAATAGCCACACTCCCAATTCTTTTTAACACTTTAGCTCTCTCTTAATTACAAACACTTTGAGCTTATCAGGCTTTAAGAAACCATGTCCCTAGTTATTTATTTATTTGTTTATTTATGCTCAGAGCTATTTTGTACAACTGAAATAATTTACTGGAGAACACATGATTCATCTAATCAGACATCCGAACGAAAGATGTGTGAGCTACCATCTTGGTTTGGTCTTGTCCTCAAGCTGTGACTTAATGGCAGCACTCTTCAATTAGCCCTTGTCCTCAGGTTGAATGTTAAAATGAGAAATCTTTTCATCGGAAGGAAATGAGAAACCGTAGCCTGTGTCAAACCAGCAAGTTCCAGAATTTATGGATTCTCACTCTTCCCTTCATTGTAAAGAGGCCAATTATTTCCCCAGCTCTTCTCTAACATATAGTCTCTTATCAAATGTAGCAAATAACAACCAAGCCATGCTAAACATTCTGTCTCAAAGCCTCTCATTCAACACTGCACTTGCCCATAGAGTTAAACCAAGCGTTTCACCAATGGGCTGCCATTCCCCAGGTTCCTGTTGCAGCCTCCTCAGTGCCTGAAGCAGCAGCTCATGTTTTCAGATTTTATGATGGCAGAACCCCAGCCATGGTACCAATTTCTGTATGTATCGGCTTTTACCGATGCAACAGGCACAAAAATATCCGTTGCTAGCAACCACAAACACTGTTTTGTTGCTCATGTTGTTTACGGGCTGAGGGTTAGATGCAGTTCTGCTGAGCTCTGCTGGGCTCCACAGGGGTCTGATCAGCTGTAATGTCTTCTCCACCTGGGACCCAGGATGAAGCCTCACCCACCATCTGGGGCATGCTTTTCTCTGGTGCAGGGCAGAGGATCAAAGGGCAGGCAGAACCAAACCACACAAACGCATTCAAAGCTTCAGCTTAAACTTTGTACAGGTCACATCCAAGGGGAGTCATATGGCTAAACTCCAAGTCAGTGGGGTAGGAAATACATACACCCTGCCTGTAGGAAAGCTGGCAAGGGTTGGGGAGAAACAGAAGCAAATAATATAATCTATCACACCTATTAAATTAATAAATTTGTCATCTTGAAATCTCCAGTTAACTAATAGCCATTTGTTCCATTGTTTCTTGTGTACATATATAGTTGCCATTACTTCCTTAGTGTTTGGAGCAGGTGGGAAAGGCTGGATCCTGATGGGGAGAGAGGACAAACCGCAGAGTCTGAAGAAGGCCAGTGCAGACGCACTTGCTTTCGGTTTCTGTTCTTCCCGCCTCGTGCACCAGCTATGGACATTCTGCAGACTCATACCAGCCCATAGACTGCACTGGTCTGCAACAGAACCTGGCAGAAGGGGGGTGAGTGTAAATCTATGGGTTAACAGCAGCTGTCTGGATTAGGGCACCAAGATTAATTCCAGACCCTTTCTGCCGGTGAGGATATAGCTTCCCACTGAAGGTGTTCACCTAGGGCTGGCATGTGCAGGGATGCCTGGGCTGAAGGAAAGGGAAACAGGCATGGAGAGAGAGTAGGTGAGAGTGCCAGATACCCAGGGAATACTCGGAGACAAGAGGAGGATCTGAGTGCCTACAGAATTTTAGGAGCTTTAGGAAGGTGTGGATCACGGTGAGACATTTCCTTTTGAGTGAAAGGGTAATGAAATATTGTAGGCCTACTCAGCAGAGGCCGTGACCAAAATGTGAACGATTTTCCTAGGAGATCAAGCACATCAGAGCCACTTCCATCCTAGTGTTCGGTGCCTCATCATTTCCCAGATTTAGAATGATGGCCATGATAAGCAAATGTTGCCATGTACTTGGAGAACAGGAGGCAAGATCAAAGGCCTGGAAAAAGGGCCCTGCCTGGTGTTCTCTGCTCGGAGGGCCCTGATGGATGAGGCATGACACGAGAGCGTTGTGAACTTGGGTATAGCAAAGGGCCTGGAAGACACCGAACACGGATGTGGAGAGCCCGGATGTTAACACATGCTTGGCCAACCTTAGAGTTTAGCGTTTGCCCAGCCCTGGAGATATTTTTAAAAGTTTTACCCTTTTAGTGTGTTGCAGGTGATTTGAGCAAGGCATAGATAAAACAGAGGCAATCCCCAACTATGTTAGATCTGAGTTCTGCTGTTTCCATTCTTCTTTGCTGGGAAATGTTCAATATAAATAACCTAAAATACTTCAGAGAGATGGAGAAGTGATGATCATTATATTCTCTGACTGGCCCTCGCAGGTTCAAAGTCTTCTTCACAAATACCATCGATTGAGCAGTTGACCCAGAAATACAAAGACTGCCTTGCTAAACCATTACTGCCCTTATTTGAGGAACAACCTTGCTAGATATTAAACCAAGAGTAGACCTGGTCTCAAAATTCACTCCATGGTTGAACAGCCTTATTAGTTAGAATCTGTATTGTAAAATTTTAGGTCTAAAAAGTATCTTATGGATAGTGTGGCCACATAATTGATCATCTAAACCAAGACAATTTTGAGAGTAAAAAGGAGTGCTATTAATTACTGCAGCACAATGGGTATACACCAGGGTAATCCTAAGCAAACCAGAAAGACTCCCAAGGTGTATATATGTTAGATAGTCTCTAAACACCCCCTCCAATGTCTCCATCCATAGTCTACACACATGCTCCTTCTCTTATGAAAAGGTGGAGTCTATTTCTCCTCCCCCTTGAATCCGAGCCCAGTCTCATGACTTCCTTTAACCAATGGAATTCAAGTGGAAATGATGCCATTTCCAGGTCTAGCTTAAGTGTGGCACCTGCTGACTTTCACTGTTTTGGAACTCAGTAGCCACGCTCATAGAAGTCCAAGCCCTGAAGGGTGCAGGCACATGAGTGATTTCCAGACAAGACCTTGTGGAACAGAACGACCATGCTAAAGTACAGAATCATTAGAAATAATAAGTTATTCTCCTAAGACACACCTTTTGGAATGGTTTGTTTTACAGCTGTAGAAAACTGGCCACCCACCTTACAGGTAATGTAGTTCACCATCCACACACAATCCTGCTAAAATAGTGTTAGTCCATAAAAAGCTCCATATGCAATTTCAGCACAATTTGAATGTCCTTACGGAAGTAAAACCTGAACTATATGAAAACATAGGGACAGTTGCCAGATGTGTAAATCATATGACCTTGAACACAAGCAGCTGCATTTAGAAGGTGACCCTCAATGATTTCTTTGGAGTTTAAAAGAGAGATCATTGTGCTAATGTTTTCATTGACTTCTCTGTCTACTCTTTTTCTCCCCAATATCTTGACCAAGTATTTCTTAAAACTGGAACACCTTTGGGTCCTCAGGTATCTGTTTGCAAATTTGGTATCTGAGTTGTTAAGTAGTTTGAAAAGTCATACAAATCTCTCATTTCTAGAGCTCTTTGAAATTCTCAGCAGCAAAGTCCTGAAAAACTTGCCCTTTCAGCAACACAGCAGGTGAGTCTTGCTGGATGGTCATGACTTTCAACAAGATGACTGTGGCAGGCGAGCAACGGGAACAGAGAATTTCCACTGCTGAGCTGGGAGATGCTGGGACTCCTGCCTGTCCTGATGCTCCCAGAAAGAGCAAAGAAAACCTAACTCTGAAAGTCCATGGTAAGGCTTCAGAATCCAGCTCTCCCCTTCAGAATGGACTTTTAACTGGGAGGTGATAGCATTCAGAGAAAAGCTATGTTACAATGCAAATTCAAATCACTTCTGCAGACCCAACCAGAGCATAGCACCAGAGTGTGGTCTGATACGGGAGGAAGGCCAGGATGATCTAGTGAACAGTCGTCGTGTCAGAATATTTTTAATAAATGATACTTTGCTTGTTTTTTCACTGAAGGAGATTGTCAAGTGTCAGTAGTTTGAGTAATGTCTTTAATAAATAGATAAGCATCATTTAAAAATGGCTGAGGGAATGGGTATTTCTACCTGCTCAATAAATACTTTTCAATAGAACAGAAGTAAACATTTTTGCTATCATCAGAATTTTCCCATTTGGGGTGCTTGACTTGTTCCAGTTATGACTATTTTAGTCAGCCAGTCTAAAGTAGAGAACAACAACAAAAAAACTGTAGAGAAATAATAGTATTTGGTTCCTAGTGTAATCTGCATATTGTCAGTAACCATCAAAAAGGCATCATTGTCTTAAACTCTTTGGGAAGAAGCAGTTTATGATGCAAATATTTGATCTACCTAGAAAAATATCTACAGCATTATTTTTATCAACCTGCCTCCTTAATATACCTGTGCTGCATATTAGTTGAGGTGTCGAAAGGTAATGTGGTAACCCCACCTATAATGTACATTCCCATTCATTCCCACTATTATCTTTTCTCTGAGACCTTGTCTATAAGCTCAATTCTTTCATCTACTGTGGCTAGAGAGCCCTTAATAATTTGCACGGTCACTGTATTCAGATTACAAGGCATTCTATTCATGTGGTCTCCGAGTCTTAAAGTCTGGAAGACCAGCATGCCCTGCCCTGTGATGTGTTAGGAAAGAGAGCATGGGCTCTAGACACACAGCCCTTGGCCTGAATGTATGCTCTGCTACTCCCCAAGTGTGTGATCTTGAGTGTTTGGGAAAAAAGTCCCAGATATCTTCCTACAGTAATGTTCCGGACTGCAGAGCAAGAGGCGAGCTCCAAAGGAAAACACAGTGGTCACAGTGAATGGAGGAGGCAGAAATAAAGGTTCAGGGAAGCAGAAGCAGCTGGAATGTAAAGAGCACAGTACCAGAGAGGAGGGGACAATTAGAAAGAGAGGGCCAGACACGGAAAAACTGGGAGCTGTCTGCTGAATAATTTTCAGCTTTCACAGAGTGTTGGAAGAAGTTCAATGTCTGATGAGCTAAAATGGAAGGACTTTATTGAAGACTTAGTTCATGTAGTACAGAGTCCCAAAATGTCTCACCTAAGTATAGAGAGCTCAAAATAACCTTAGAGTAAAAAGTCCTTCCTTTTACTTTACAGTACTCTAGACCAGCCCTTTAAAAGTTTAAATATCAGCTAAAAAAATAATAATAACCCAATATGATCTTTACTTAGCTTAACTAATTGCCAGACCAGAATGCTATGTTATATATTTAAAGAAAAACAAACAAAAACACTCAACAATGTAAAATTCAAAATGTTTAGCACTCAATCAAAATATACAAGACATACATACCAAGAACCAAAAAGAGTGATAACAGAAAAAAATATCAATGCAAATAAATGCAGGACTGGCAGAAATAATAAATTAGCCAAAAAAGACATCAAAACAGCTACTATAAAAAACCCAAGAATTTAAAAGAAGATATATAACAAAGAGATAAATAAAATTTTTAAATAAAACTTCTCTCACTGAAATAGCCATTCGAAATGGGAAATGCGGTAGATGGAGTGATCAGCAGATTAAGCATTGCAGAATAAAGTCAGCGAGCTTGAGGACAGAGCATTATAAACTATCCAATGTGGAACATCGAAAAAGAAAGGCAAAAAAAGATAAACAGAATTTTAGTGACTGTGACACTGTCACAAGCAGTGTAACACAGGTAATGAAGTGCCAAGGGCAGAAAAACATGTGAAGAAATAATATTAGAAATTTTCAAATTTGATGAAAGCACTAAATCCAATGATCTCAGAAGTTCAACAAACTTCAAGCATTCTAAACAAAAAGAAAATCGTGTCACAACATCACACGAAGAGCTAAAAACCAGTGAAAAAGAATCTGAAAAAGGAGCCAGTGGAAAGATACATGTCATAAACAGAGAAGCAAAGATAAAAATGACTGCACGCTTCATAACGAAACCAATGACAGCTAGAAGACAATGTAATGGCATCTTCACAGTGCAGAAAGGAAACTACTACCAACCTATAATTTTATATCCACTGGGAAAACCATCAGAAACGAAGGTGAAATAAAGACTTCACAAAAAGAATTATTTCAGAGTGGAAGATGAAAGAGCATTGAAAGTGATAAGTATGTGGGTGTATCTAAAATACTCTTTTACATTTTAATGTTCTAGAACATAGTTGACTACTTATAACAAACATACAAATGTGTTGTGGAGTTTATAACATGTAGAAATAAAATATATGTCACAATATTACAATAAAGAAAGAAAGGATGACACGGAGGTGCACTGTTGGAAGGTTTTACGTTGTACATGAAGTGGAAAGATATTTGAAGACAGACTGGGACAGGTTAACATTCAGGAAACCTTAAAGCACAAAATAAAGACATTTCCAGAGAAAGTAAACAAACATAAATGTCCAAGAAAAGTTTGCAAATAAAAAATAATTAAGACTGACTACCTCTGCCAAATATAAAATAGCAATTAGAAGTCTGGGTAATGGCACAAGATTAAGCATACACACAAACAGAGCAGAAAAGAGTGCCTGAAATACAGAGAGGAATGCAATTCCACGTGAAGTTGGCCATGACATCCAGCGGCTAAGAGACAGATGACGTGGTAAACTTGCCAGGACAGCAGGATAGAAATTCCGAAAATGAACTGAGTTGTGGGAGTGACATCACCAAGGGGGTGAGCAGGAGGCTCCCGATCTTCTCTCCTCCCACAGATGCACATGCATCACTGGGTCATTTTTATTTCTGGTATAAGCAGTCAATTATGTTCTAGAAGGTTAAAATATGAATATACACCTACAAATAGATCATTTCTTCCGAGAGAAATCCAGATATTAGTTGGATGACTCCTACATATCAAGTGTCTGAGAAAATGCACACACCAAAATGGACAGGAAAGACTGAGACACACTCTTGCCACTAACCCCATCTCAGGCACGGCACCTTAAAATCAGGAGGGAACATGCGACTCCCAGCTTCTCCTCGAGTAGCAACGGGCTTGGACCATGTAACTAGAGCTCTAACTTTTAAGGATGCCACACAAGGTAGGGCCCCCATTCTTGTTGCTCTGAGAGCCTGTGGAGATTTCATTCACAAGTCCCACAGGCCTATAGCAAACAAAGAAGCAGTTTATAAATGAGCAATCGAGGACTCTCCACAGCCACCCTCCTGGGCTCTGTCTGCATAGAGGAAACAGACACAAGCGCCTGTCTCCCAGTCCGCCCCTGGGAGGGGTTTCACTGAGTACTTTCCCAGCTGCTGATCAGCCTGCATCTCATTGCAGAATGGGATCCTCCCGGGAGCCTTAAAGAGCCAGGGGCCATGTCTCTGCCTTCTTCCTCCCTCTTGCTTCAACAATAAAACCAAATCACCATCTTCTCCTGGAAGGAGGTTGTCCATACATCTAGTGCCCTGACTTCTAGAGCTGCCACCCAAGAGACAGGCCCTCAATCCCCTAGCCCTGATAGCCAAAGGGACTGGGCATTCCCAAGTCCCATGAAACCATAAAAAACAAAGAAGCAGTTGTTAAATAAATACTCTCTGCAGCTATTCCCCATCTCCCAGGCTCAGTACAGAGAAAATCAGCAAAAACACCCATCACCCAGTTTTTCCCTGGAAGAGGCTTGACTGAATGCTTTCCCAGCTGCTGCCCGAGGATCCAGCCTCTAATCAGCTTGCATCCGAGAGCTACTGACATCCTCCTCGGAGCATAAAAGAACCGGTGGGCATGTGGCCCAGCTCCTCCCCTTGGACCACTCCAATAGTAAAATTGTCTCTTGCTTCTCCCAGGAAGGAGCTTGCCCACACATCTACCACCCCAACTCATGGCTGCCATCTGTGGGACTGGCTCCCAAGTCACATAGCTCGGGTAGCCAACAGGGTTCAACATTCACGAATCCCCCAGGACCACACAAAACCAACAAGTAGTTCTATTTGGGTGCACAAGCACTCCCAGTGACACTGACTCAGCACAGAATGAGTAGGCAGAAACACCCGACAGCTGGTTTCTCCTGGCCAGTGTCTCCACTGCACATCTAACGTCCTGAATTTCCCAGCAGCTGCATGAAGGCCTAGCTCTCAATTAGCCTGAAGCAGGGAGTTAAAGGGGCAGAAATTAGTGGTCATCTGGGAGCCTATATAGGTGTGGGTATTTCCTACATCTTTGGGACACTGACATGACTTAGCATACCTAAGCTAAAGGGATCCACTAAGAACAAAGATGATGGCTTGGAAAATCACAAAGGTTTAAGAGGCAACCAGACACTTAGGCCAGATGACTGACAAGGTTCATCTTTTCCAGGAAGCCACTTGGTAAGACTGGGAGAGGTAACTATATATCAAATATGCAGAAACCAACATAGAGACTCAAAAACATTGAAGAAACAAGGGAATATGTTCCAAACAGAAAAACAAGATGAATCTCCAGCCACTGACCTTAATGAAACATGGACAAGTAATTTATTCAACAGAGAATTCAAAATAGCACTCGAAAAAAAATGCTCACTGAGTTAGGAAGAGTGATGCATGAAGAAGTGAGAATTTCAACAAAGAGATAGAAAATATTTAAAAGTACCAAATGGAAATCAAAGAGTGGAAGAATACAATAATTGAACTAAAAATTCTAATGGAGGGGTCCGACAGTGGACTAGATCAGGTGGAAGAGAGCATCAGTGAATGTAAAGGCAGGACAGTGGAAATCATCCAGTCAGAGGAGTCAAAAGAAAAAGAATGAAAAATGAGTGAAGTTAGCTTAAGGTACATGTAGGGTACCACTCGGTGGGCCAACATGCACATTACAGGCATCCCAGAAGGAGGAAAGAAAAAGGGGCAGAAAGCTTAGTCAAAGAGTGATGGCCACAAACTTTCCAAACCCGAGGAGAGAAATAAACATTCAGATCCAGGAAGCCCAGACAGTTCCAAAGACACTTGTATGGAGACAATTGTCAAAACTGCCAAAAATTAAAGGCAAAGAGAGGATTTTGAAAGCAGTAAGAGAGGTGTAACTTAACAGGAGAAAATATTTGCAAACCATATATTCTGTAAGAGGTTAATATTCAAAATATACAAGGAGCTTATACAACATGACAGCAATAATTATAACAACAACAACCCATTTTTTAAAATGGACAAAGGGCATGAATAGCCATTTTTCCTGAGAAGACATACAATGGCCAACCAGCACATCTAAGGTTCTCAGCATCACTAATCATCAGGGAAATGCAAATCAAAACCACAGTGAGGTCACTTCCCACCTGTTAAGATGCTTATTATCAAAAAGACAAGAGATAACAAATGCTGGCGAGGGTGTAGAGAAAAGGAAACTCTTGCACACTGTTGGTAGGAATGTCAACTGGGACAGGCATTTTGGAAACAGTAAGGAGATGCCTCCAAAAAAAATGTAACTACCCTATGATCCAACAATCCTGCTTCTGAGTATGTATCCAAAGGAAAAGAAACCCCTGTCTCACCTAGAGATCTGTACTCCCACGTTCACTGCAGCATTATTCATAATAGCCTAGATATGGGAACAACCTAGATGTCCATCAGCAGATGAAAGGCTCAAGAAAATGTGGTGTATATTTACACTGAAATATCATCTGGCCTTTAAAAAGAACAAAATTCTGCCATTTGCAACAACATGGATGAACCTCAAGGGAATTATGCTAAAAGAAATAAGCCAGACAGAGAAAGACAAATACTACATGATGTTACTTATAAGTGAAATCTAAAAACAAAAAAACAAAAAGTGTTGAACTCATAGAAACAGAGTAGAATTGTGATTAGCAGAGGCTGGGTAGTGGGGGAAATGGGGAGAGGTTGGCAGCAAACGGGTACAAACTTTTACTTAGAAGATGAATAAGCTAGGAAGATCTAATGTGCAGTATGCAGACTATAGTTGATAATATTGTATTGTATGATTGCAATTTGCTATGAGAGTAGATCCTGAGTATTCTCACCAAGACAATAACAATAAAGGTACCCATGAGGTGATGGATGTGTTAATTAATTTCATGGTGGGAATCCTTTAAGAATGTATACACGCATCAAACCATCATGTTGTACACTCTAAATAGCTTATGATTTTATTTGTCAATGTCACCCTCATAACGATGACAAAAAAAAGGAATTGAGGTGAATCTCTACCATTTTACAGCAAATAAAAAGCCCAGATACATCAAAGACCTAAATACAAAAACAAAGCAAAATTAAAAATACTAGAAAAAAACAGGATGTTTAGGGCACTGAAAATACTGTGCATGGTATTATCATGATGGACACATGTCATTGAAAATGTGTCCAAACCTATAGAATGTAGAACACCAAGTGCGAACCCTAATGTGAACTATGGACCTCGGGTGATATTGCTGTCTCAGTGCAGGTTCATCGCTTGCAACAGACGTGCCGCCCTGGTGGGGGCTGCTGATAATGCGGGGCGGGAGCTGTACATGTGTGGGGGGAAGGAGCACATGGGAAATCTCTACACCTCAATTTTGCCATGAACCCACAATTGCTCTGTGAAAAGTATAGTCTTATAAAAAGAAACAATAAATATTACTTTTAATTTCCAAATGAGAAACGTTTAATTATGAACCAAATCTAAAAGCCAAGAAAGAAAAAGAATAAGTATAAATCTGAGCATACCAAACTAAGAAGTCCTACGTGGAAGAGAAACGCAGAGAACTGCATAAAGCCACGGACTGCGCTGGGCAGAGACCCTCACATCACATGGTCACCGGTGTCGGAGTCTCCGAGGGGCCCCATGAATGGCAGTCCTCCGCCACGCTTGGTTCTCAACAGACCGAGAAAGAAAGCAAAGGAATGGCACGTGGAGGCCAGAATAACTTTACGTCTGACAAAGACCTAGTTCCAATACCCTGATTGGTGTGGAAGCCGAGTGGGCCGGCTCGCAGGGCCGGGCTAAGACGCGAGCCCCGGTTAAGACGGGCCGGGCACCGCAGCAGCACTGCCTTCCTTCTTGTCTTGAACCTCCTGGGCTTCTTCCCGCCTGGGAGACTTGGTGCTCGTTTTTCCTCGTTTGCCTGTGGAATGACCATGAGCTAGATATTCTCGGGCTGGCTGCTTTCTTCTCATTCTCCCTTCATGCCTCAGCTCACATGTGCTCTCCTCACAGAGACCCTCAGCTCAGCGCCTAATTTTACAAGTGGGCCACTCCTCCACCACCACGGTGAGCCCCATCGCTCATTTATGTATTTACTTATTTATTGGTATGTTGTGTTGTGTTTATTCTCCTCCACTAAAATATAAGCTCCATTGGAACATAGACCCGTCTGCTCATTGTACCCTCAGAAGAGAACCTGGCACATAGTAAGTGCTCAATAAGTACTCCCTGAGTAAAGGAGGGGGTCACGGGAATGAGCAGAACGTGTGCTGAGAGACCCTAGAAGGGTGTATGGTTTGGGGAATTTGGAGAAGTCTTCCAAAGGGACATGGAAGGGTGAATTTTAAGTGGGGACTTCACAAATGAGGAGGTATTAACTAGAGGGGCCTTTTACCCAAACTGAAAAAAAGGGGGGGCAAGAAATCCTCCGAAGATTTGGACTAAAAAGTCATGTTTAGAAAAAAAAAGAAAGGAAATAGCCCTTTGGTTGGAGTTCAGGGGAAAGGGCCTGTCAATAGTCCGCCACAGCCGAGAATCAGATTGACAGATAAAAGGGGCCTGGAAATATAAGCAGAGCAGAAACAGAAAAGCTTTTGGTGCCAAATTAAGGAATTGAGATTTTTTTTTTTCTCTTAAGAGCGCTAGGAAACTATTGAAAGAATTAAGCTTGGAAATAAATGATCAGATTTATGTTTTGAGAGTTCTTGTGGCCCTAACTCCTGATAGAGTCTGTGACCAGGGTAGTGCCTTGAACACCGGGTAGTGGACTCTGTGTGGAGACGGGGTTTGGGAGGAGCATCCCCGGAGGCAGGAGGACCAGCGGGGAGCTGCTGCAGACCCCCAGGCGGGAACCCACGGTGGCCTCAGGAAGGGCCACGCAGTAGAGGGAAGGGAGCGCCTGGGCACGTGGCCGCCCCTGCCCGTGCCCCCCTGCTGGCCCCAGTGGACCCGACCATGCACTCCCCACCCTGCAGGTACTTCACCACCTGTGCAGAATAGCAGAAGACAGCATCCTAACTCCCCACTCCCCAAATTCCCAAGGATTATCTCCTCCCATTTGGGGAAATCACAAAACCAAGGCAGCCTCCTATTTTAGAGAAGAGCCTTAGGGGAGGGGGATTGGGACTGGGGTGCAGGAAAGTGGGGTGGGGGAATCCCTCGCCAGGTGGGACTGTTGCAGCCCGGCATCTTCTTATCCAACCGCCCCTGTGCCTTGAACACAAAGGGAGGGAAGGTGAACAGGTTTCTTTTTGGCGTCCCTTCTTCCTCCCATGTTTCAGAATCATCCGAGTCTCTTTTTCAGATTTGCCCTATCTTACCATTAGCCCTAGTCAGCCTAGGAGCACATCCCTGTCTTTCAAACAAAGGCCTGAAAAGCAATGGCAAGAGCCACCCAACTGAATCCTTTGGCGAGTGGATACAGTCTCATTCTCCCCATGCAGAAGGGCTCATTAAATTAAGTAAGACCCCACATTCAGCCAAGGCCCATGTTTACTAGAAACCAAAGAGGAAAAACTCTCCAAAGCCAGCTGCAGAAAGAGGTGAGTCCATCCTGTGTCAAACCACAGTCCTGGAAATTGAATGTTTAATTCATAAAGTAAATTAGAAGAGATTACTTGTACAAGTAGCTGCAATGTCCTTAAAATTATTCTTTAACTGAGGAAAAGTTTTTTGACCTTTGGAGGAAATGCTTGCTTCTAGCTATGACTAAAAAGAGATTTCCTTCTTTCTCTGTTGTGTTAAGAATCTTTTCTTCTTATAAAGAAGGCACCACAGTGATTTATAACTGTCATAAAAGCCTGGAATCCTTTTGAGGTTAAGCTACTCAGCTATTCAACTTTTACTACAGAAACTTTGAAATTCAAAAAGAAAAAATAATGTAAGTTTTTGAAGGACATGTGTTGCTGTAGGTGATCCTGTTAATTAAAAGTGATTGCCTGCTAGGAAATCATCCTTTAAAAAGTTTCATGAATTTATTAGAACCCTGAAGGTATCTTTGTATGCACAGAGCTTTACATGCCATTTATGCAATTTTGTTTCAGATCTGCTCCAAGTCTTGCTGACACTCCCAGAACAGGGGAGCAGCGCTGCTAGCGCGCATATGTGTTTTTGGCTAATTGAATTATGTGAAAATACATACTAATGAAGCATTAGTGGAGGTGTTTGCTGTGTAGACTCTGCCTCTAATTTCCCCTAAATTAGGAGCATCTTTTTGGAACAGATTAATGTGATAGGAAAGGCTGCCTTCTTGTTAAAAAATAGCCCACTCTCTAATATTGCAATTCATTTCTTTTGCATGCTAAAAAGCTCTCTGCACTCCTGATGTGTGTGCCCATCGGAGGGGAGAAATCTAAAAGTCGTTTTTAATTTTAAAAAAATGCACTACTCTGGAAAGACCAATGGTGTGTAATTATCCAATAAAATTAACGAGCTAATTATTCATCTTTTAAAACATTTTGGGTTTTCCCCCCTTTAATACCCTTTAAAAATGATTGTTTGCTTTGGTTTGGTTTTAATGAGGACGATTATTTAATGGTATTTGGATTACTCTTCTGCATCTCTATTTGGAAAGAGTGCCTCGTTACAGTTGCTGTAACTCTGCGCTCCCCTGATGCTGGTAGTTGGGAAATCCGCTATGGAAACGCTGTAGCTGTTTTGCACCGGAGCCCAGGGAGCTATCAAAGTCGGGGGACGTGCCTCTGTTTGCAGTAGAGGTGGGCAGGCGCTGAAGCCCCCACGTGCAGTATGGGGCTGCGGGCGACAGCAATCAGCTAATTGCCTAACCGGAAGGTGCAGCCGTGCCACCTCCGCTCAGGGGATGCCTTCGGGTCATAGACCCCAGAAAGCGGCTTGTTTGCTCTCTGTCGGGTGGGGAGGGGCGGGGCACTCGGCCCTCTCCAAAGAGCACTGCCTTGGATACCTGTTACCTCTCAGGGACGAAACGAAGGAGGCTTCTGGAGGAAAGAAACCGTGAGAAAACTTGGGCTCTCCTTGCCATGCTCTGCTGTGCGTGTTTACAGCGCACAGATCAACCTTAGGAATCAATGTAACCCGAGACCACGCTGGAAACCCTCCATACCGCCAAAACCCGGGAGGCTTGGAAAACAGTTTGAGAAACAACAGCCATAGAAAGTAATCGGTGGCAGGGGGGCAGGGGGCGGGAGCGGGGTGGAAATCACACACATATGCTTTAAAGTTACATATGTATATAAAATATAAAATTATAGATGTCAACCAATATATATGTGTAGTTTGTGTGACCATAGAGAGAATTATCCTTTGCTGTCAAAAAATTAGCATCTTGACAGCAATGGTGTGATTCATATGGAGCCATGGAACCCGGCACAGAAAAGTGGCTTTTCAGTTTGGGGCTAGAGCCACCAATCCCAGAAAGGGTCCCAGGGTCTCTCACTTTTCACTCTTCCCTCAGAGAGGGGAGCATCCTCTGCCCCTAACCCCCCCACTCCTCCCCCTGTCCGGAGAGTCCAGCCCCCACCTGACAACGCTGTTGTTGTTGCAGTTCTTCGTGGTCACACATAACTCTCCTGCCTCCCTGCTCGGTGTGTCTCCATAAATCCCCCCCTTTTTTTAGGATATTCCCATTTCCACGTATTTTATAAGGATAGCAAACCTGAGATCTAAAGAGGTGAGTTCCAAGTCCCTGTTCTGCTACTTACTAGTCCTGTTCATGTCGCTAACCCCCAGTCAGCTGTTGGTTTCCAAATCAGTAAAATGGGCAAAAAGAAAAATACTTGTCCTGCCTGTCTCAGCAGGTGGTGGAGATGAAAGGCTCTGCAAATTTAAAGTCAGCTGACAGTATTATCAGAGAGCACACTGCTCATCTATCAGGACCTTACCTGGTCTTCCCACCTCTTCTTTAGATCCTGACATTAGGATCTACTGTTCCAGTCCTGTAGTTCACACCTTGTTGTCACCGCCAGACTCCTGGAAGACAAACTGTCAGCCAGGAAGCAGGTCAGATCCCGGAAAGCAGACTCTGAGATGGAGATTCTCTGGCAGGTGTGTGTTAGCAGTGCCCTCCGGCTCAACACCTGGGGAAGGGGCGGGAGGGAGGCAGCAACAGGCGGAGGGACGAGGGATGCTGTCTCAGGGCTGTCTTCAACCAGTCCCGCTGGGGCTCTGCAGCTGGGCTGACCCTTCGAAGATGCTCCCAGCTGGCATGAGGGGGCCATAGCTTATTCTCCTTATTCGAGCAGTCATTGCATTCAGGCTGCCGGGAAGGAGTTTTCTTCAGCAGGGAAGCAGCTGACAGCCTGGGATCTTCCAGCTGGGGGACTGCGTCCTCTATTCCTGAGGGGGGACGTGGGTGGTGCCCATTACAACATCCACCACACTGATCTTTTGCTTTTGGTTGTTTACTTCTGGAATATGCTCAGCACATTGTCCTGTGGGGAGAATGTGTTGATTTCTGCTCTGGCCTTCAGAAGTGACTTGGGAGTTAGAACACCCAAGCTCTGGGTATGATTCTGCACTGTCTGAACTAGCTGAGCACCTCTAACAGACTGGGTGGCAGGGTCCCCTCTCTCTTCAATCTCCCTGTGGTGTTTTAGGGGGAACCCCTCTGAGACCCGCCTCTTAGACCCTCCTCTCCTAACCCTCGCTGTCTCTTACACTTCATCCTTTGGACCACCCCTGACGGGACTCAGACTTCACATCCAGGGTTTATCGTCTCTTCTGTCCACTCACCCACCACTCCAGGCTGCTGGACTCGGCTCCCATCACAGCCTAGGCCCCATGCAGCCATTGGGGCGAGTCGGACACCACTCATCTGCTGTGTGGCCTCAAGCCACCACTCAGCACCTTTCTTCAACTGCAAAAGAAGAAATTCTCTTCTTTCCAAATTCATTTATGGGTTTTGACAATCAAACCAGGCAGTGGGAATATATGTGGGGTGCAGTTCAGTGTATGTTTGCGTGTACTCATTTCACAGACATGGACTTACTGGGTGGCCGCATAGGTGGATGGGTGTGAGGCCCATAGCTTCAGTAAATCCTACAGAAGAAGTTTATAGTCTTCCCCCTTCCTCCACCATTCGTGTCTTTGGGAGCACAGTCATTGTCATGCAATCGCTCATAGAATATTTTACCAAGCATTTTCGGTAAATATTGTAGCATACAGAGCAGAGGCCCTGGCACTCTACCTGGCACACAGTAACCTACCATTACCTCTTGAACACCTAAAAACCGTATCTGCCGTCGCTCTTCGCCCACTCATTCATTCCGTGAGCACTGAATGCCTGCCATGTGCCAGACCCTGACATAGGCACCGGAGACAGGACCGTGGCTAACGCACAGAGCTTGCCCCATGCAGCAACCAGATGCCTTTAATGCAAATTTAAACATGACCATAAAAAGACGAAATCAGGCTGTATATAGAATAACTATTGACTTTTGAATAATGTGTGCTCTCAGGAGTGTATCTCTTCAAAGATGCTCAATTTTTTTATAAGAAGTTCAGGCAAATGAAGAAAGTTTTTCTTCTGTACTTCCAAACATAATAGTCACCTACTTCAGTCCCTAGAGAAAACCAGTTTTGAATCGGTGAATCTTAATTCACTTTCCAATGAATTTTAAGAGATTGTTGTAATAAAGGTCCCCAGGCAATAATATCTTTACATTGGATTTTTAATTTCGAAGTGTTTTCCATGTCTATTAACCAAGTAAAGCCTTACAAAACCCGTAGTAGGTAACTGGAAATTATGAAACCCATGGCACTGGAAAGGAACCCAAGGCACAGAGAAAGCTGAGTGATTGTCTGAGACCACTCAGCCAATCAGTTAAAACAAAATACAGAAACAAAAGCAAAACTAAGTCTAGTACCCAGATCTCTTTCCACTGAGAAATTTGCACATTTAGAGTTTTTCATAGTAAATGAATTTTTATGACCTCTGTCACACTCACAATTTCCACCCCAGCAACCAAATAGCGAATCTCTCAGCTTGTTTGCAGCCTGTGTGATTATTAAATAAAATGATTAGTGATATGTATCAACTGATAGGAATTGCTGATTAAAGAGGACTACTATGAACCCAGGGTCTCAATTTGTCAAGCCCGAGGATACAATTCAAATTCTCTAGAATCTGGCCTGCTTGCTACTTGTTACTAATTGCTTGAAATGTTTGAATTTTTTTATCTTTTATGGAATACTTTAAAATTCTCTCGTGTACCTTGAAACATAATATTAGAGGCAGCAGGTAAGTATTCGCCATCTGGTACCCTCCCCTCTTGCCTTCAGTGCCTTACAATCTGGAGAGAGGGCCTGTTGGTCAGCAAAGAAGAAGCAGGAAGCCTGATTCTCGACAGTTGGGCTGGCCCACCTCACTACAGCCCCCAGAACCTTCCCTTGTCTTTCGCCCGTGGGAGACACTGAACTTGGCCTGCCACCTGCAATGCCTCAGAGGCCAGAGCCCCCGGGAGGTAGCCAACAGGCTGGCAGTGGGTGAGGTGGATGCGAGGCTGGAGCCTTTCACCCCACCCCGCATCTTCACTCTCACCTCTTCCAGGAAGTTCTCCCTGATAAGTGAAATTCCTTTCTTTACCTCAAATCACTCTGGCCTCTTTAGGGGAACTAACCACAAAATGTCCATACTACAATGTGAAATTTAAAATATATATAAATCAGGGAACAAAATTATCTACTCAGATATTTTTCATGAGATAATTCCTAAAATAATCCTAAAGAACAAGGCATTCATACCTTTGATATAATTTCTGCCTTTCCAAGTTAAAATATTAATGATATATTCACATATAACTATATCATCAAAGATGCATCTACTTGCATCAAAAAATGCTGGAAAGATAAACAGTAAAACTGAACAATTATTATTTCTTAGTATTAGAATAATGGGTATTTTTTAAGTTTTCTCTATTGATCATGGATTATTCACGACACTAGGACAAAACATTACATGAAAGAAAATAGTCTATTTCCCTTCTAGTTAATCTATTTAATAAAAGAATCTATTGTACCTAAGCATCCACGTATCCATGTCTTTGTAAGAATCTCAGAGTAGGCTGCGCAACAGTGTCGATGCACCCAACAATCTTTTTAATGAGCAAAGAGAGTGTGGATGAAGTACTCTTCCGCAAATAAAGTCTGTAAGCTTTAAAAAAATAATTACATTAAAATGTGAAGCAATTGCTTTTCTTCTGGATTGCAGTTAATAATGATTTTATCTGTGTTATTTTATGCATTTCCTAAATGTTTGTAGGAAAATTAGTATTTCCCTTAAAATAAAAAAATATGATTTTAGGATTTTGAAAATACTACATAAAAACAGTGACTGTGCTTATGAACTTCTCCTTTTTGACGTGGTCTGCATTTATTTCCATGTCATTTCACGTGCCCATTTTGCTCCCTCAAGGGGACAGAGTCCTAGTGAGCCTTCCAGTCCTCTTGCTGCCTTTGGAGGCTTTGATGCGCATTAAAGTTTGCATGTTCACCCAGGACGCTCTCCTCTGCCCCAGCAAAGGGGAGAGAAGCCTACTCGGACCAAAACCTGACGACTGCCCCTGCATTTCTTCTGCAACTATGTATATCTGACCATAAGGCTGTGTAATACAAGTATCGGACCATGAGACCAGGTGAAACATTGTGGATGGGTCAAAAACAAGACAGATGGCTGCATCATTCTTATCGCCCGTGTGTCCATATGAACGCCCAAGGAAGTTCGTCCGCGTTCATTTTGACCAGAGCTCCTATCTGCTGCCTCCAGCACGGGCTGCACGCTGAGCTGGCATCCTTGCAGTGGGAAGGACAAAGCAATTTCTCGTTGTTGGCAAGTTGGCCAATCTCATCATTAATCGATCATTTGCTTTTTCCACTGTGATCCTGGGGCATTCCTCCAGGGAGCAGAGCAGGAGAGCAGGATTTGCTCGATCAGGCACGGCAGCCTCAGGCTGTGAAAGAAATGTTCAAGGTATCTCATCAATAAAGGACGGTCACTTGCCTTTGCAACAACATGCATTTCAAACCAAAAGAAAATCAGGCCTGGGATTTCCATCATTGTGGCCTTTCCAGGGGAAGTTTTTGTTATTAACGCCCCTACTAGGCTGTGAGTGCTTCTCCCAGCAGCGTAATTTCACAGCAGAGAAAAGGGGGCCAGAGGATCACTGAGTGTCCTGTCCCCTCAGCTGTCCTGTCCTTGCTGCAGACTCCATCCTGAGCTGTCCCTTCATCTGGAGCAGCAGGTTGGAGAAGGAGGCAGCCTGGCACCCCCAGGTCCAGAATGCCAAGGGCCTTGCTGAGATGCAGACAGTATCTCCTTGCTCCCTTTTATTGCTGCAAGCCCCAAACTCTGGAGTGTTGCTAAGGGGTCAGAGTAGACAAGACGTCAAGGCCTCCACAGTAACAGGACTTCGAACCTCAGTCACTGTTAAATTTACCGATAACTCAAGTGAACCTTTTAGTTAAAGATGGAGAGGAAAAGCGAGATTTTGATCCATTTTGGACACATCATGTGTCTCAGGAGAAAAGGCTCTTCTGAAGAGTCCTGTTTCCCCATCGGGGCTATCAGTCCCCAAGCCGGCAGAGGCCCCGTGGGGAGGGGGGACACCACATGGCCTGCGGTGCTGATCCTCACACGCTGCATCAGAGAAGCAGGTGGCTGGCCTCCTTGCTTATGTGGCCAGATCACTGCCTTACTTTGCATCCCGTATTCTCATAAGGCACAATAGCACAGTGAGTGTAATGTGTTTTCTAGCCACTCCTTTATACGGCTTAAGACAGAGTGGGGGGGGGGGCGCCGGGGGATGTGTTCATGTTCCTTTCAACTCCCTCCCCTGGAAAGCACAAAACTAGAACAACACAAATCACACCCAGTGTTTTGCCATGTTTCACTTTTAATTCCTTATAACATCTTGAATTGATTGTCAGAATCTTAAGGGTAGGAATCCCATCTTCTACGTGTTTACTTCCCCTACAGAACCCAAGCCAGGGCTGTGTCCCGAGCACCACCCAGCCTTATGAAATTCGTGGAAACTAGCATTGGAATAGCAGGTTCTAATCTTCACAGCACTTTCCCCCCGGGCACATCTCACCGTGTCCCGCTGAGCCTGGAGCAGGAAACGGAAGCCCCAGAGGGAGGGTGACTTGGCCTGCCTCACAGAGGGTGAGCGACAGAGACGGAACCAGAACGCGGGTTCTTCTTTTGCTCAGATTTGTGTTGTGCCTGAGATTGTGAGTTTCCCACTTTGAAGACACACAAGTGGTGAGAAGGAGGGGTTGAGAGGGTGGCTGAGATAAGAAGTTACTTGAAGACTTAGTTGGCTCTGAAAGTGTCCAAATCATCATGTCAAAATCAAAATAGAGAAAGAAGACGTGTGCATGTGTTTGAAACGACCTGTCCGATCCATCGAGTTCTGAACGCCAAAGGGAAAGGCGAACTGCTCGGACATCTTGATCGACTTTCTGAGGACGACAAAACGAACATGTCAAAACAGGATGATCTCATTTACACGTGACACCTGACTCAGGGTGGTTCTTGCACGAATGTCCCACGTTGATTAATGTCACAGAAAATTAACAGATTGCCTCTTCACTAATCTTGCAAGGAACACCTGATATATAGAACAAGCACTCTTACTGCAAAGCCATATTAAAGGATTTAATTAGTGTTATTCTCTGATTTCCTGACAGAATGGAATTCCTCAAGGGATGTGATAAAGATTCTGACCAAATTCCAGCCAGGCTCCTCGGAGCCCTCTTCCAACCAGGCCTCGACCTTGGCCTGTAAAGATGTGAAGGAACACTGACATCATTTCCAGCAGCTCAGGGGCGCATCCCTAGGATGAACCTGGACCCCCTCAGAGTGTCTGCCCAAGAAACTCAAGTTCGCCCAAAGAATGTACTGTTTGTTCCAGCCAGCACCCGAAGACAGGGCCCGTCTCCCAGCCTCCGTGGGAAGGTAGGAGCCCAACTTCGGTAAACACCACGCACATAACAGACCCAGAAGGGTTTCACATGGGCCCACCTCCCGCTTTGAGTCATCTTTTACTTCCGTGACTTACTGCA
>CM052551.1:31659298-31681930 GCA_028533065.1 Trachops cirrhosus
AGAGGGGAGAGGGGAGGGAATTTCAGGGGAATTTCAGGGGAGAAGGGAAGGGTTTACAGCAACAAATGTAGAGGACACATGGACAAAACTAGGGGGGTTGGAAATGGGAGGGAGGAGGGGAGGGATAGGTGGGTGGGCTGGAATGGGAATAAAGGATAGAAACTGTACTGAATAAACTAAAATAAAAAATTAAAAAAAAAAGAAATCACTTAATGAATAGTGGAGGGTGATCTCTGAGCAAGTCCATTATCCAGCAGCAAGTTTAAATAAGGGATTGTTTCCACCCTCTTCTTAAGAAAGGAAAATGGAGAAAGTAAGCGTGGGTGTTCATATGGCCTAAACAATGACAGGCAGAAAGCAAGAAAATGGTCACAGTTCAGGAAATAATTGATAACTTTTATCTGAATAACACTGATAACTGCCATCAAAAGAGATGGAAGTGATTTTCACCATCTTCTATAGTGAAAATAAGATAATGATCTTTCTTGGAAGTCTAGGAGGAGAGCAAACATTATATAAACCCCACTCAGGGTAGTAGCAGGCCAGTAGCAAGTAAAGAAAATAAGTACTTTATTTACATGTAGGAGCTTAGTTTTCTGTCTTTACTGGTACAAAAATATATGCTGGAATTAGTTATTGTTTAATTATCTACAAACTGATTATTATAAATAAGTAGGGAGCAATAGGGAGGGGTTGGTTAAAAAACTGATCACTTAGTAAAGAATTATATTTGTGTAGGAGAAATACAAATGACTATGTTAACTTGTGTTCAGTTCTGGTTCCTAAGTGGTGCTGAAAGAAACCTGAAGAGCTAGGAAAAGTTTCAGGGATTAAAAAAGCATAATTGGTAGGTACGAAATAGACAGGAGGAGGTCAAGAATAGTACAGGAAATGGAGAAGCCAAAGAACTTAAATGCACGACCCATGGACATGAACTAAGGGGAGGGATTGCAGGAGGAAAGAGGGGTACGAGGCAGAGCGGGGAAGGGGAGAAAAGTGGGACAACTGTAATAGCATAATCAATAAAATATACTGAAAGAAAAAAGGGCCAGGCAGTAATGACCATGGAATAGATGACAACGGCCATTGGGAAGGAAAGGCAACCCCAGCCAACAGGCTATGCCTCGTCCTCAGGGCTAAGCTTTTGCCCCTCTACTGCTTGTTAACTGAACTCTTCACTGATTTATCCACTTAATACACTATCTTACCATGTCACTGGGGAGCAAGAATATTTCTTGAAATAACCTGGGTTTTTAAGCCGACTGGATTCTAATGAGAGATCTGCCATCTTCTTACCTAATGACCTTGAGAAATGTACACAACCTCACCATCCCCCATATGCAACACAGAGAGAACTGAGATCTTGAAGGAGTGTTTGTAGGTTCCAGCAGGGCACCTGCAGCAATGAGGGAAGAAGGGGACACCCACACAGCCACCCTAACAAGCTGAATCAACCCTGGAGAACAATGGGATGGCAGATGTCATGTACGTGCACAAACTTGCAGCTCGAGGGTAAGTAAATGCTGGAGTTCTAATGCACAGCATGGTGATTATAGTCAGCGAAGCTGTATTATGAACTTCTAAGTTGCTAAGAGACTGCATCTTAATTGTTCTCATCACAAAAAAAATTACAATTCTGTGTCATGATAGAGGCATTAGCTAATGCTAAGATGGCAGTCAGATTGCAATAGATAAATATATATATCAAATCAACATGTGCCTTTTAAACTTATAAAATGTTATATGTCAATTACATTTCAATAAAATTTAAAATGATTAGTTCATTTTTATTTCAATTATCTTTGCATGCTACATGCTATGTTGTAAACATGTGCCTGATTTCAGCTTGAGAAGAAATTAGGTACATGTCTTATTCGCCCCCAGTAGCAAACAAACCGGCCCATAACATAGCCACACGGGGGCCACAGACCCTCAGAATTCAGTTCAATTACTGAAACACTTATAGTATCTTTTCCTTTCATTTGATTTGAAGAAATTAGCCAAAGTGACAAATATGACCTCCATGTCGACAAAAGCAAACGACACACTAAATGAAGTGAAATGAAATGAAAACAGAACATTAAACCAGCTTCAGAGGGGAAAAGCCTGTTTATCTGAGAAATCGAGAGTGGCCAGGGGGTACATGCATAAAAGCAGAGGATTTACTCTTGTTAGTGGGCTACTTAGAAAATGACTTGATTGGATCATCTAACTTTTAAACCGAGGGATCTTTGAGATATTCCACCTGTCTGTTTGTTGTAATGGAGACGCCACCATAAACTCCAAGTCCCAAAAGCCCATAGTGAGTCCTTTCATCCCCAGCTGGCCCCAAACTGTACCCTGTCCTTTAGGATGAAGACCTCACTTCTCTGGTTCGCGCTGGTCATCCCTCTGGCCTGGGAAGTGTCAGTTCTAATGAGCAGGAGGAGAAGGACTGGGACTCTTCAATGAGCCTGGAAGAATGGAGGGACGCCTGCTAAATGCCGTTCACAGCTCCACATAGCTGCTCAGATTAGTGGCCGGGGCTCCTAAACGCCGGGCCCCGCACTGATGTGTGTGCAGACCCCTTTCAAGGTCAGTGATCCATGCAGCTCGAGTGGTAATGGGATCTGACCCTTACTGCCGAAACCTGCACCTGTCAGGCCTCAGACAATGGGTCCCTCTGAAGTCAGCCACTGCGACTTGCTCTTTTCCAGACCAGTGAAAAGAATATCCCATTTCTCTTGGAACTTGGTGACTACCACGCAAAATACTTGGACGCTATATGAAAAGATCACACAAGCCGTGAAAGTGATGCTATTACAGATGTAACACCACAGACCTGCCAGCCTCACATTTTGAGAATAACGTCTTTCTTCCAGTTCAGCAGACTGTAAATTAAACTCACATAAGTGACTTGGAAGAAGAGCATCAATGTCTATATGTACACACGAGAAAGGGAGGGGAGAAGTGCTAATTAAACACATGTGGAGAGCACATTGACTCATGATCAGAAGCGCTGGGTCCCACTCTCACAGTGGCTGTGTGACTTTGGTAACTCAAGTCACACTTCCCCATGGGCTGGAGAGAGTTTCGACCACTGAGCATCATTGGAGCTCAGTAAATGGACTTTCCTCTGCTTTGCTTTCAGTTTCATCATCTATTAGGGCTTTGAATTAAATAATTCCTAAGGTTTCTTCTAGCTCTAAAATTCTATTATTCTACTTAATTCTTTGATTTAAATTATTCTGTGATTCAATATAGTCTTAATAGGTGAAGCTGCACCCTTCCTACTATTCAGCAGAATTGTACCAATATAGAATACCATTGATTAAAATGTATATCAAGTAGTCACTTGAATCAGTATTTCCTAATTTCTCCAAAGTGGGTATTAGTTATTTGTGTCATTTTTAACTGGCTGAAGAAGCCACCAGCTTCAACCACCTTGCCCCAAGGCATAGAAACAGAATAATCTTGCAACAGTAATTTTTAGGCATGAAGATTACACACCCTCTCTTCATGGCTGGTATTAGTTTATAGTCCATTCCACATTGGCTCATTCTTCACAATCCCTTCTGCCTTTTCCTACATTTCCCTGCCTCCCTTGCAATTGGGCACAGCCATGTGACTTAGTTTTGGCCAATAGGATGTGGGTGAGAGTAATGTGTGCCACTTCTAGTTCTGACCCTTGCAATTCTTCCACATGTAACTCTCCACTGTGCCCATCTGCCTGCTTAATGGAGAAGATTCCGAAGTTTTCAAGGAGGTGTGGCCATAAGATCGAACGTTCTTATGTTTTGAGAAGAACTACCCAGGGTCAGTTTTGAGAAGAACTACCCAGAAAAGCTGCCTCACAAGAAATATCCATATTGGATTATTGCTGCCAGTTATTACCAGAGTTAGTAACCCTGATTAATGTTATCATGTGGAAGATTACTTCGATGCAATGGTAGCCTCCAAGTATATTCCCAGGCATAGCACCTCAGAGGTCAGAGAGCAAAGGCCCACAGAGCAAGCTGAAATGCACCAATCACGTGGTCTATTGAAATGACTTAAAGCGCACAGGGAGAAGCAAGACGAAAAGAGAGGGGCAAATGAAGGTCTGGAACCGTACTCACTAACCCTGGCTCCACGAAGTTCATCTGCCCGGCTGCTTTCTCCACTTCAGCCGCTTCCCCGGTCTGCGTGGTCACGAGGACCAGAGTTTGGGTTCAGACGACACAGAGCCTCCAGGATGTCGTGAACCCTCTCCTGACCCCACAGTCGGCCTTGAGGTAGCTCTTTGCTTCCTGCTCCTCTGGAAGCCAACCAGAGGAGACACCGAGGCCCCAGCCTTGCCACCCAGCAACTGGGAGATGAAAGGAGCAAAGGCAACACGAGGGTCCCTCATCATTTCCACCATTCCCCCCGCTCCTCCCAGTCCTGAGGAAGGGCCCAGGGGACGCACGCAGCACGCAGTCCTTTTGCCAACAGCGAACATCCCACCAGACAAGGAGGCAGCCCCTTCCTGTCATGAACTAGGAGCTATGATTTTCTGCCACGTTATTGGCATTGTGAAGCCCTCCAGGAACTCTTCTATCCTCCGTAGCCACTGTCCTCAAGACAGATCAAACTATAATAAATGGTGTTGGGTACATTGAGAGGACAATGGCAATTGCCAAAAAAATTCTTCGAAATCGTTCTAAGTTCACCTAATTACATTTCTTTATTAAGCTGGGAGACTTATAATAAATTATCACCCCACTCTCAGAGTTCGCTCAGGAACCTAAAGTTAAACCATGGGAGTGGACTTCTTTAAGAAAAACTATATTTTTAAAAGATCTCACTTTTGCAAATTAACAAAACTACGCAACCACGTGAACTCATGGCAGCCCCTCGTCGGGAACTTGAAAGCAGCCTGTGAAAGTGAGGGGCCCGAGGCTTAAGCTTGATTCGCTCCTGGTAAGTCCACCTCGGACTGCAGGCACGCTTCAGTTGCAGGTTTGTTCCAGAAGCATTTGCTGTCTGCCTGTTTCTACAGAGAAAGCTGAAGAGAACATGCCAGGAAAAGACAGTGTCTGGAAATTTAGAAACTGAATTTCCACACTTCCAAGCAATTAAATCACAGCCTGAAAGGAATGTTTCAATAACATTCTGTTCACAGCTATTCTTTATGCCTCAGAAATATCCAAATAACCAAGGTTTTTTGCCTTAAGCAAAAAATTTGTTGGGGTGGTGGTAGAAGTTTGACAGCTGATCCCCAACTACTAGCAAGCAGCCTTGGTGTTCTGCTATTTATGACACTGAGGTATCTCTCTCTCTCTCTCTCTCTCTCTCTCTCTCTCTCTCTCTCTCTCTCTCTCTCTCTGTCTCTGTCTCACACACACACACACACACATGTCCATCATGCTCACGAAAATGTCAGGCCTGCAAAGATGCCCACATTTCTCAGTGTAACTTCTTTCCAAGCCTGCCTTCCCTCACTCCAGGTCACTCACGAACAGCAGGGGTGTGGGAAGGGGGCCAGGCACGCAGGGACCAGGTCGTTGCCCCGGTGTTTTTTGTCCCTGGCTTTTATTGCCTGGGATCCCACAGACAACTCTGTGGGTAAGCTGAGCTCGTGTGGGCACAAAGAGCCGACTTGTCCACTCCACGCAAGGCTTCCTTTTTCCTTCTGTGCCCTGGACAGGGACGGTGGGGGAAGCCGGGAGATAAGCATTCGACAGCAAACTTGGGCGCCTTTGTCTTTTGGCCTCTATCAGCTCTTCCCATCCAAAAGTACATGGGGTAAAAGAACAGACCGCTTTCTCCAGAGCAATCAGAGGGTTAGTCAAGGGATCGCTTTGCCTTCCCGTTGGCAAACGTCTATGTGCGTGGAAACACCTGGAGAGCTGACTGGGTCAGTTTTGAACCAGATGTCGGGCATCACGTGGACGGACATGGCCTCTACCACCATCCTGCATTTCTCCAACTGTTTACCTGATCCTTTCGAGAGACTTTGTCCAAGAGTCCTTGGTCACCGGTGGGGTGTGGGGAGGTGAGACGCACCGTGGTGGCTTCCCCGACCTGAGCCTGGCCCTGGGCTGCCCTGTGGCACCATCTCTTTTCTTCCAAAGGGCCGTCTAAAAGCAACAGTGTTTCTCTTCCTGGCTGAGCGTCAGCCCGCCACAAGGAGATCTGCTGTCAGGACGACTCGGCCCCTTCAAAGGCCTGCAGTTCCTTCCACTGAGCTCGCGGCTTTGTCCCTGCGAACTCCAGGTCACACCAGGGTGGCAGGCACATTCAGCTCCTCGCTGGCTGCCTGCCCCTGACGCAGGGAAACCGGGCCCTGCTTTAGAGCCAGAGGAACACAATTACCTCCTTATCCATTTTTAAACAGCCTCTTCCCTTGCAAATCTCTGCTAATAAGCACAGCTTATCTTTATTTACCAGGTAGCTCCTTTCTCTTCTGAGAGACCAGGAGGCCTCACAAAGGGAAGCAGAGAGAGAAGCATTTTCTACCAAATGACAAGGACACAGCACTTTTCTGTCTAAAAATACACAGATGTCCTTCTCCTTCACGGAGGCTGACTTGTTATAGATAGCGAACAGCTTTGAAAAAATTCTTGAGAGAACTCTGTGTGGCCTGCAATGGTGGGAGTCCCCATTTAACTGTTCCGGGTTCTGTTCCACTTTCCACCAAATGAGCTCAACAGCATAAAGCAAAAGAAACTTTAAGGCCAACTGGTCTACCCCTGTCTCTGAGCTGAGTTACACTTCACCATTCAAAATTCTTAGATTAAACGTGATTAATAAGCCGTCCTGTTTTGTTTGTTTTTGTTTGCTTTTTCTTTCTCATAAACCAGCAGTAAAGGCCCTTATTCAGACACTAGGAATTCTCTTCTCTGGAGCTCACTTCTTGAATTTATGCCACTTGAATGCTAAAAGTGCTCCTTCCCTAACGAGGCAGTTCCTATGCAGCGTATCAGCAGCTCAGTCAGTCACACTGTATGCTACGGAATTTTGGAATATCCTGGAATACACCAACCACAGCTGTGCATAAATATATGTCAAAGGATACAGCAAGTGGGGACTCCTAATCGCTAAAGCTGGCCATCGCACCATTATAAAGCCTGAGCAAGATAAGTTTCAGTCCTGTAAAAACCAGCAGACCTCGTAAAGACTCTAACCTCTATGCCCATGTCAGGGGCACTCTCCGGAAGCACCCTCCCAAAGCGGGTGAAGCTACGTGAGGGTAACCGGCCTTCTCTAGGTCAACTCGTTGCAAATTTCCCAGGCAGAAATCTTTCTCTGTTTAGAAACATAGGTTATAGTCTGCCTGGATACCTATGAAAGGCTCCAAAAATCAGAAATGGTCTCAGGATCTACTGAACTGAGGTGCTAAAAGGAAAAAAAAAATCTTTAAAAAAAATCCCTAATCCTAGGCATAGGGACTGGTGCTGGTGATAGTGGTGATGATGATGATGATGATGATGATGATGAAGGTGATGTGATGACAGCAGCCCTAAGTTACTCAGCGCTTGCAGTGTGCCAAGGAGGTTGCTACGTCTTTTGTGTGAATCAATTCATCTATTCCTCACAGCAACTTATGGGGCAGGTAGTGTTAAAAGCCTTATTCGATGAATAAGAAAACTCAGTAACAGACTCAGGGTGTTTGTTAGGTGGCCACCCAAAGTCACACCTCCAGTAAGTGGCAGAGATAGGACTGGGACCCAGGTCCTTCTGATTCTAGGTCCTGTGAATGGAACTTCCTACTCTGATATCAGAGCCTAATGCGTGGTTAATAAATTTGTGTGGAACAATCTGAGATGCAACAGAATTTTGAGGGGTGCTTCTTTCCCTACTTCAGACTCCTGTGTGACTTGCAAAGGCGTTATTTGTTACAAAACATAACTGCAATTATTATTATGATAGTCTTAGCACTCCAAAGTGAACTACAAGTGCCTTGAGGGCAAGACAACAAATCTTCATAATATTAATAGGCACTATACTGTGCTTGACGTACACTTTTAACCCTTACAATCGTTCTGAAAGGGATGTGCTATTCTCCCCATTCTTTAGAGGAGGAAACAAATGCAGAGGTGAATGGCAGCCACGGAGCCAGCAGCAGGATCCTCAAACCCTCCCTGTCGGCCTCCAAAGTCAGCGCAGTGTCCACGATGACCCACGGCCGCCTTTGTCACCTGTGTGTCCTTATGGTGACCTAGAGCTCAATACTTGGAGCAAACATGAATCATGTATTCACCTTCAGATATTTGCAAAATAAGAATCATTTTTAGTTTTAACTCCGCCTTGCTGAGAGCAGACTACCCACGTTCTCCAGGTCTTGACATTCATCTTGACTCAGGACGTTTGGGTGTTATATTATTACCTTGGGTCCCCTTCCTTCATAGCTCTGCCTCCTTGCCAGCCTCACGAAAATCAGGGAACTCTCATAGAAGTGGTGGAGAGAGGAGCAGGGATGTCACACTGCTTGTCTCTCCCGGTTCTCTGTCTCACCGCATGCGCTTGGACAGGTTACAGAAAGTCAGCAGTGGGGGTCAGATCGGGGGTCAGAGTCTGTTATGTGAGAGGACTGGACAGAGGAGGCAACGCTCCACCTTTCCTGTCCCGCCTACACCACACCTCAGGGCTGGCGCCGCATCACTGCTAATGTTCACAGCGTCTGCTGGCCCAGCCAGCTGTGTCCCATGTAGCATCCATGGCTGTGATGTCCTTGGGGGAGCCAGGCCACTTTCTCTAGCAACCCCAGCTTCCAGAGGCACGCAGGGGTGTCCAACCCACGGCCCGTGAGCTCATGAAGCCCAGGATGGCTGTGAATGGGGCCCAACACAAAATCATAACTCTACATAAAACATTATGAGATTTTCTTTGTGCTTACATGTTGCAGTGTATTTAATGTGTGGTCCAAGACAACTCTTCTTCTTCCAATGTGGCCCAGGGTGCCAAAAGGCTGGACACCCCTGCCAGAGCCTCCCCGTGCCCTATCACTGCCTGGGCTGCCTGCACTCCTGGGGTTAGGGTGTTCCGACAAAATCCACTGCCTCTCCTGGCCGCCGCGTTCCACTTCTTTACAAGCCTGCGGTAGGGCGTCTGGCTAAAGGGAAGAATGTTTCTTTGAACTCAGACTGTAAAGATGTACCATTTTTACTCTCAGCGGGGGTCTTCTCCTTGGGGTCATGAACAGCCAGTGGTTGGGGGTGTGGGAAAGGGTTGCCTCCCCTTGGTACTTGGGCACACTGTTTGGAAGAATACAAGAAAGAACTGAAATACAGATTCCTTGGTCAATCAGCTCATGTCTGAAAATCACCTAAGGGTCTACCTGGAAAATGTTTTAGTTGCGTTCTCCAGGGACCTCCATGAAGTACATTGAAATAACCAACCGAGTTTAAATCAACCCCCACAACCTGACTGTTGCATAAGCATGTGTGGTTGGCTTTCCGCTCGTGTATAAGCCAGAGGACAGGGACCACATCTTCCCTGTGCTCCTAGCAGTCTGTGTGGCCCAGAGTAGGTGCTCAGTAAGCCTTTGTTGAATGAACATTGAAAGTCACCAGAGAGGCTCGTTTGGCCCGCGGGAGTCAGGTATAAAAGAGTAATGGAGGGAAGCAGCCCAGGGATGCCACGGGGTCCCCAGCTTTCCGTGGAGCCAGAGCCTCTGCACCAGATAAATACACAGTAATGTAGCTGTTCTGGTGGGACTCTCCGGCTCTTTGACAATGACAAGTGAATTTTGGAAATAACTATTTTAACATCTAGACCCAAAGCACTAGTCTCCTGAGCACAGGTGAGACTGACAACCTGTGAAGGGACAGCAGAAACAAGGAGCTGTGAGAATGCAGCTCAGTGGAAACGATGAGGCCTGGAAGTCAGGAGACCAGCTTCAGACAAGAACCTCTCTCATTGCATGTGGGCTGAGGGTGAGCCTCTCTCCCCTTTATTCTCCTTCACGTACATTCTTGATGTGAGCAGGTCTCTCAATTCTTCGTCTATGGAGTGGGTACAATTCATGTCCACTCTGCCTGACTCGGGATTCCTGGGGGGAATTGAATGAGATTATTCATTCTTCCTTTCAACAAATATTTGTTGGGTAGTTGCTAAATAACATCACATTTCGAGAAAGACTGTGAGAGACACAACGATGAATGAGCCTGGCTCTTTCCCTCAGGTTCGTGGGCGATGTACACAGCAGGACAGGGCTGTGCCCCAGGGTAAAGATCATTAGTCCAAAGGATACCTATGCAGAGCTCGGAGGAGAGATTGTTCCAGAAAGACACATTAGGGAAGACTCCAGAACAGAAGCTGCTGCTTTTGAGCTGGGTCTTGAGAGTGAAAATGGAAGCGGTTTGGAAACAAAATTACTATGCAAATGTTGCACACAGGTTATAAACAATAATAATTTATTAAATGAACTGCATTCTAAACTAATGTCTGCCTAAATTCTTAGGCAGACTTCAAGCAAGTGATAGACAACCTTTTATCCAGTGCTTGGGAGGGGCCAGAGACTATATACTTACATTTGAGAATCCACGTCATCTGAGCCTAAAGCCTATGAGGCAAGATCTAGTACTATCCCCCCGGTCCAAATGAGGAGATGGAAACTCCAAGGAGCTGAGTTTCTTGCCCACAGTCACTCCGACAATCGTAGAGCCAAGATTTATACTCGAGTGATCAGAATTCAAATCCTGCTTCTCACGCAAAAGAACAAGAATAATACAGTGATTCCTCAGATAATTCAGTCCCTTCAGAACTGTGATCTTGAGAGAAATCAATTTTGTATCCTGATGAACCACGGCACCGCCTATCTGGGAAATTATATTTCAGATTGAGAAGGTACAGGAACCCTAACCCACAGGAATAATCTCAAGTAACTCAGGAGTAATTTGCGTCGTGGCCGGTAGATGGCGGAAAGTGACAAGGAAAGGTCTGGAAACCACAGCAGGGCACCCGGCCTGCTCCCAGTGTGCGGGACAAAATGCATTTTGCATCCAATGTGGTTTGTTTAAAGGAACAAGTCCTTTCTCAAAGCAAGCTAGCTCCAAGTAGAAACTGTCATTGTTTGAAATTCTCCAGTCACCAAGTCCTAGCACCGTGAGGAGGACCAGCTCCAGCTGTGTCTGCAAGGCGTTTCCTCTATAAAACTCTCATCAGGCCGGGGCCAGTGCTGGCCAAGCCACCCGCCCCTCCCCAGCCTCTCTGTCTACTGCAGGAAATCTTGGGCCTGTGCAGATAATGCCTGGAAAGTACTTGGCAAAGTCGGAAGACCTCTACCCCTAATGAGTTAAGACAAAAGCCAGCAATATATTCTTTCAACAAAAGGTGTGTTAAGCACCTATTACGTGCCAGGCTGGGCTCCACCAAAACCTTCCGACCTGCTGTTATCTGCTCCTGGTTTCCCAGCAGCTCGCTGTTGCCAGCTGAGCGAGGAAAGAAGTTAGTTCTGTGGATTCATTTCCTGAGTAGCTCTACCATGAAAATAGAAGAAACCAGTGGTAAATTCTTTGTAAAAAGAATTACCAAAAAACCCCTGAGAGCATCTGATTGCCCTGCTAGATTATAAAAGATCTTTCAAAGTATTAAAGAAAACTCAGAACCAATAAAGGATCTTGTATGATCAAATTTCATGACATTTTAGTTTTCTGAACTGCAAAAAGCACTTTAAAAACAAAAGTCAAAACTGCAAAACATAATGATGAAGGACTAATATTCTTAAATACAAAATGCTAAGACCTCTTACAAATTAACAAATTCATATATCAATAACTCTCCTAAAACCGATAAGATGGGCATGTGGCATGAACTGGCAGTTCTCAGGACTCTGGGCAACCTGGCCGTTCAGGTAGCGGACTTACCTGCAGTGCGCTTTCTGTCTATAATTAAACGCGTAAGGGGTACAAACATAATGACTATCTCTAAGTCTGGAAAACTAACAAGCACCACAAGTACTTCTGAGCAATAAAACGGTGTGAGAACAGTCCCGATACAGCAGTATGCCCGAAGGGTAATGTGTGTGAAGTCACACACCCCGCAGGTCGGCAGTTTTGCTGCACCCCCCACGTAGCAGAGATGGCCACAACAAGGGCTCTAAGGAGCAGTCCACACTTTTGTTGCCAAGTCCCCATGACCTAAGGAGGGGATCTCTACAAGTAAGATAGACACTCGTGTATGAGAGTCACGGTTCCGTGGGCCCTTCTGGAGCAGAATCTACTGGAGCAGCAGCCAAGGGAGGGGGTATAAATGGGAGAAGGCAGACTGGGACACAGTTTCAACATAGTCTCCCTCCCCAAGCAGTGTCCCGGGTGAGGCTCAGAGGGCTCTCCCTGCAAGAGAGCCACACGGAAACCGTACCTGTTTGTAATTGTCCACTTACCTGGGGATGTTGTGTGACATCCATTATGCCACAACGATTTCTGTAGGTCACTGCCGTTCACCTTCTTTACTCCTTTCATGGGAAGCCAATCTGGTGCCAGGCCCAGAGTGAATGCCCCCAAAGCCATCTGTAGATTTGGAGAGCAAAACGAATGGACTTGAACAAAAATTCTGTAGTGCTCTCCTGAACAACAAAATTCTAGGGCTCTGCTCCAGGTTTCCTCCACGCTAGTCTGTGCTCGAGAAAGGCAAAGAAGGGAGGACACACCGGCAGTGGGGCTGCCGTGTTGCTAATACCTGTGGAAGGGCACTGAGTGAAACTAGGAGGGCCGCTGGGACCCGTGATTCTGGGATGGCTTCTGCCAAAGCAGGAGGCAGACCACAAAAAGCTGCTCCTGGCTTGTCCCATTTTTGATGACTTTTGGGGACTAACTTAATCCCATCAGCTGTTGCTCCTTAAAGCGAACCAAATCTCACAAAAAGTTGGTTCTGTTTTAAATCTTCACCCTCTATTTTAGGAGCTGAATCTAAGTAATTAATCTAAGTCCATATCACCTCATATGAGGAGTTGCCCCAAAGGACAATGGGTAAAAGGTTTGTGCTTGCTTAAAACTCAACTATAAGAAAATAAAGCACCTGATTAAAAGATTGGCATTGATTTGGTGTTTACCTTCACCAAAGAAAATATATATAGGTGGCAAATAAGTGTATGAAAAAATACTCCACATCATGTGTCATCAGGAAATGCAAATTAACAAAACAATGAGACACCCCAGCACACTGATTAGAATGGTCAAATTCCAGAACGCTGATGCCGCCCAGTGCTGGCGAGAATGTGGAGCAACCGGCTCTCTCACTCATTGCTGGGGGGTGCAGCCATTTGGAGGTCAGCTTGGCAGTTTCTCCCAAAACTAAACTTATTCCACCATGTGACCCAGCAATCACACTCCTTGATATTTACCCAAAGGAGGTAAAAAACTTATGTCCACACAAAATCCTGCAGATGGATGTTTATAGAAACTTTATTCATAATTGCCAAAACCTGGAAGCAACGAAGTTGTCCTTCAGTGGGTGAGTAGATAAATTGTGGTACATTCAGACAACGAAATATTACTCAACACTAAAAAGAAATGAGCTATCAATCCATGAAAAGACATAGAGAAAACCTAAATGTATGATACTAAGAGAACGAAGTCGAAAAATCCACATACCCCGTGAGTCCAACTATATGGCGTTCTGGAAGAGGCAAGACTAGAGAACAGTAAAGCCATCAGGGGCTCTCAGGCAGAGGAGCGGGAGATGGTAGGCTGAGCACGGGATCTTTCGTGCAGGGAACCCACTCTGTGTGATACCATAACAAGGGACCCTTGTCATTATACATTTGCCCAAACCCACAGAAGGCACACCCCCAGCAGTGAACCCTAATGTAAACTATGGACTTGGGGAGAGAATGGCGCGTCGACGTGGGCTCTCCAGTTGTAACACACGCACTGGTCCGGTGAGCGATGTGCGTAATGGGGGAGGCTGTGCGTGGGTCGGGCCAGGAGGTACGTAGGAACTCTCCGCACCTTCTCTCTAATTTTGATGTAAACTTTAAACTACTCCAAAGAAATAACTTCTATTTTTTTGAGTTTGTGGCTGGGGAAGGTCGCCCAAGGAGAAGAGAATGGGAGACACGCCCATGGCTGCCTTCTTAGACAGTGAAGAATACTTTTCCAATCCGAGCCTGCTGCTCATTGGCAGAAATGTATGCCCGACTCCCCAAATTCTTCCGAAACACTTCTGTTCAGCTCCATCCAGATGTCTTACTAATTCTAAAACTAAGTGCAGAATTTTGGGGGTGAGAATGATATTTCTTTTCATTTTTTTAAAGAAGATATTTGAACATTCTTCTTCTCTGTGACCATAAACCTTTCAAACTTCGGTCTTGAGTGAAAAGATAAACTACCATTTTAAAAAAAAAAAGCACCCCAAAGGATTTCCACTTGAATTCAGCAATTCCTGCACTCACCCTTCATTCCCGTGCACTTTTCTGACAGGTTTGCACAGCTTTCCCGGCCCCGCCCGCAGCCGCAGTCTCTCCCAGCCGTCAGTAAGTGCCTTAGCACGCGGTTCTTTCCAAGGGCAGGTCAGGCAGGAAAAGCTTCCATCAACTCGGCAGGAAACCGACAGACTCACCTCCCACCTCCTTCCCTGACCACCGTCTCCCCCACCCCCCAGCATGGAAAATCCAGCCTCACTGTGGGAAGAGATAAGGATGAGCTAGCGGAGAAACACTTCAAGGGAGAGCCGTGGAAAGTTTGGGAGCGCTCACACTAACAGTTAGCCAGTCATTCCGAAACCTGGCTTGACTGACCTTTCAGAAGGAAGGAGGGGTCACCAGGGAAGCCAGTCACCCAATATTCACGTGCCTTTGCTGAGAAATGTGAGAAGTATGGTCACAAATTTAAATCCTTATGCAAACTTTGCAAGAAGTTCACCTCAGTTGTGTTCAGCTTACTAACAATCACTGAGCGCCACGTGAGCAAACCAAACACCCAGTGTTACTGCTCAGATGTGGCAATGTGACGATGGATTTAAACAAACACGATTTTTTTTACCCTATGGCAGCTAAGAGCCTCCAGCCCACTGTTCTCAGAAACATTCTCTCACAGGAGAAATTATCATAAAAAATAATTTAGGAAATTTCCCACAATTGAAGGACATGAGTTTTCCACATGGAGAGCCCATAAGGTACTTAGGGCCATGGAAGGAGTTAAACGAACATAAGGCACATCCTGGGAAAATTCAGAATACTGGGACTAAGAGAAGATCCTACAAGCTTCTAGAGGTTAGGCAAGTCAGAATATGTACTTATTTAAAAAGGATCAGGAAACAGACTAACATTGCCAGTCAATAGAATTAAATGCTTCCCAATTCGGGGCGGGGGGGGGGAATAATTCCAATGCAAAATTCTCTACCTAGTGAGACTATCAAACAGATAGGAAGGTAAAATAAAGACATATTTAGATGTTCAAGGCCTCAAACTTTTCCTTCCATGCACTCTTTCTAGGGACATTTCTAGATCAAGGAAAGGAAAGACAATGGATCCGTGAAAACAGGACTTTAACTCAAGAGACAACGGAAAGCCCCACTATGTTGGTGGGAAAAAATCCAGGATGGTGGCTCAGCGCAGCCCAGGATGCGACAGGTCAGAGACTCAACAACGGCCCCTGGAGCTAAGGAAGAGCAGCCCGGTGGTTTGAAGGAGCTCTAAGCAGGCCCGAGCGCCTGTTCTGGCCAGATCTTGATCTTCGACCACAGAGGCCAAAATCTGGATTTTTGTGTAACTCTCCAGATGTCGAAGCAATAGCATAAATTTAAAAAATATATATAGTACTCAAGTCAACCACAACTCATTTACTGACCAAATGTGGACCATAAATCATGAGATTTATTCTGGCTCCAGATGCTTCTGAGATAGAAAGTAACCTGAGGAAAGAAAGCAAGAGGAAAGTACTCATTGTTTTAAGTTCTGAACAGAACGACTTTGAATTAAGCCCCACAATCCTAAGAAGAAGGTATTATTGCCTCTTTTTCTAATGCATGAGAAAACAGGCTTAGATAGTGAGGACCAACTCAAGGTTACTTGCCGGTCAATGGCAGAACCAGGTGCAAAGCCCATGCACCCCCACGCCGCCACTCCGCCTACGTTAGCCATTCTCAACCCTGGTTGGCTCACGGAAATCACCTGGGGGAGACTTTAAAACTCTCCACTCCCAGGTCACACCCAACCCACTTAAATCCGAGCCTACGGTGCTGGGGCTCAGGCGTCAGCATTCCTTCAGACCTCCCCAAGAGACTCACAGGGGACCTTGATGCAGCAGCAGCACTGGCATCGCCTGGGGTCCCACCCCAAACCCGCTCCGTTAGAATCTGCATTTAACAAGGTCTCCATGCAACCGGAGTGCCCATTAGGTGGGGGAGCATTGATGGAGAAGGAATGAAGGCCTGAATTATGCTTCAGAAGTCTGAAGCATTTCATCTTCAAAATTTTGCATTTATTAATTATCCAAATTTGGGGACTCAGGGAGAGAGGATTGCTAAGGGGAGAAATGGAGAGACAAAAGAGGAATTTGCAGAGCCACAGAGTAAAGCACACCCTTGGATTTGAACTCTGCATGTCCAGTGATTTTGGGTGGGGGGATGCCTCATTTCAGTTCATTTGCTTTTTCTGCTTCCCCAGATTATTAGAAGATAAAATTATTCTGTCAAAGAAAAATCATTCATATTAAAACAGGCAGATTTCATCAGGGAACAATTGGGATTTGGGATATTAGGATTTGGCAGTAGGTTTTGCATTAGGGTTTTGCAGGAGGACAGAGATTGTGTTCACTCTGAATGCAACAAGGAAAAGTAGGGATGCTATAGCCAGTAAGAAGGGTGTGCGTGATAGAAGACGGTGTGGGGGCTAAAGATCTGTGGATAGAAAATTACAAAGAGGAAACCTCAGGGACAAGGGGGATTCTGGCTCAGTCACCCTAATGAGATTCTTGCTGAAGGCAGACCAGGGTGATCGGATATCAGTGGGGTGGGGAGTGGGGGGTGAGGAATTGGGGTGGATGTTGAGGGTGATCAGACAGCAAGGATGGGAGAATTCTGCTCAACCCATTGACAGAATTCTCGGTAACTCTAAGTGCTGCAAGAACAGACGTGGAAGTCCAGAAGTTGAGGCCTTGCTGGGAAGAGAATTCACAGTGTGATTAAAGTTTGGTCAAGCAGAGACTGTCACTTCCCAACTTCAGACTGTGTCTTGAGCAGAAGGAAGCAGAGAAATGACCATCAGTTAAGACTCAACTGTAAGTGTGGACTTAACTTCCGACAAACAGCTAGCATGCACAAATGCTCACTACTCTCTTCGGGCCAGACCACCGTCTGGGAGGCAAGTGAAAAGAGAAAGGAACAGTGGCCTGGCCAGAGCAGGCACTGTGGCCCTACCCACAGGCCCCTCACCCCTTCAATCCCCCTAAGTCTCCATGTTGACAGGCAGTAAAGCAAGTCTGCAGACAAATGCGATTCAGCACGCTCTCAGATACAGGCCTCTCCGCAGGCCTCCTCACCTGCTCCCTCTCCCCGCCAGCTCACCCTCCTCCTCATCCTCCTAGCCATGCCTGGCTGCAGGGAGGCACCTGCACGGTGAGTTTTATAGCTCTTTAATTCTGCCTTATTATCCTCTGTTCTTCCAACCAAGGTCTTCGCTGCTTTCATTGTGTCGTCAGGTTTCCCTTTGATGTCTAAATTAATACTAATGGGAAGCCCCCTCAGCTGGTTCTCCCGGTTGAATGTTCCTCCATCGGGGCTGTGCACTCATCTGAGAGCCCTTCCTGGGATCCACTTTAGAGGAGCCTGAGTGTCTTACACAGGGCCTGCTGCTCCAGAACTGGGTAAGTTGGGGTGGGGGGTGCGAGGGGAGTAGGAAAGGAAACTGCACCAAAATCTGACTGATCGGCCATCTGGATGTGACACCGAGGGTCCTTGTGACTTTGATTAAATTTAGCTTTAAATCTTTGCTCTAGAAATTATCTCTCTCTTTCTCTCCACGCCCCTGCAGAGACCTGCCTTTCCCCCAGGTAACCAGCAACCCCCGAGGCAGCCGAAGACAGTAGCCCAGATCTGAGTCACAGTCACAAGGTTGGACCTCTCCAGGCAAAAGGTAACATCTTGACCTAAGTTATGTTTAAGTTACCTTGCCCTAAGGGGGAACAACGCCTGGCTGCTTCCCCATGAGATCAGGTCAGGGGGACACTGGGAGCAGACCTCAGAGCTGTGCTCAAGACCTAGAAAAATAATTTATTACCTTCACCTTGCCTCCAGCCAATTAGCTCCCGTCATGAACCCGAACCTCTGATGCACAGTAGTTCTCCCTATATAATCTGTAACCTGTGCCATCTGGGAGACCCGGCTTTTGAGCCTTAGCTTCCCATATCCTGAGTGGCACCACTTATAATGAAATGGTCAATCTGACTCCATTGCAATTCTTGGGGTTCAGCATTTGGCTCTGCACACACTGGGGGTGCACTCTTTCAGTTTGATAGCAGACGCCACCAGAGCTGCAGATGGGGGGCTCAGCCCCTTTGTCATGTGGGCTGAATGAGTCTGCCTTTCCAACTTGCTAGTGTTTCATATTTGATAATTCTTCTAGGGGCCAGTCCCTGTCATTTGAGGAGCTTGTGAGAGGTTCTGCTGACCCCAAATGCTTTCTTCCATAGCCTGATAATTCCCTAAAATTTCACCTTTTTAGAAGTAGTTCCTTTAGGATTTTTTCCCCTGGATTTGAAACAAAAGAATGAGCACAGGCAGTTTTGGGACGGTTCACATAGGAAAGCAATGATTAGTGCCCATTTGGACTGTGTGGTGGGGCTCCACCCACAGGGCACCCCCCATCTGCCACAGATGAGAATAAGTCTACCAAGACGTGATCTGCTTGGGAAGGAAAGGTAGCCAATCTCTCAAAGGAGAAGGGCCAGGAGCCTGTTCCTCACTGGGCTTTTATTGGGTTCATTTGCACAGGATTACAGATAAAGCTCATTAATCATTGTCAGGCAGTAAGGATCAAACAATAGATAACAAAGAACTCTGAGGGCCTATTCTGAGTCAGGATCAGATAGCTAAAGAACTGTAAAGCTTTGAGGAACAACCTCCCTTCTTGCTTGGACCTTTATCATTTCATTGAGAGCATTCTAAACAAAGCAGGTTTCACAGGATTTTGTATATTCTTTCTAGGCCTGATTGCCCGGGGAACCCGCCCTTTCCAGCACAAGGCTGCATCACCCTCTGTCATTGTTTCAGGCTTAGGTGGATCAAGGGAAGTGAGGCAGCCAAGAGATTAGGAGACTTCTCCCAGACAGAATGAGGACTCAGGCTTTGTCAAAGCCAAGAGGTGATGGTCAATCACCCCCTTTTGCTTTACCCCACAAAGTCCTTCCTTGGAGGCCTCCCACGTGATTGTGCCTGTCTTAGGTCGTTCCCCCCTTGGGGAATCTCACCTGTCATTGGCTAACAGACCAAGCATTGGGGGCCAGTTATGGAAAGAGGAGCAGAAGCAGTGCTCCTGCCAGGGAGATAAGCTTTTGTCTTCTTGGTGGCTTATGGTCCAAGGTCGCTCCCTCAGCCTTAGCCTTGGCGGGGGTTACAGCTTTTGAAACCAGGCAGCGTGGTTCCTAATAAGACTGGGGACTCTGTTGACAGACAGGGCAGGATGAAGAAGGAGCTCCCTGGTCCTGAGGTGAGGGTGGATGAACGGCTGGGTGGGGAACCAAGGAGCACATTACAACTTTGCCTGGAGGCAGCGGAACTGTGGCTCTAAGGAGAAATACTAGCCACTCCTATCCCCCAATATCATTTCTCATTGTGTCTTTTCCTCCCGGAGCAGCCCAAATTCAACAGATACTTGTCAAGGACCTAAAGTTCTGGCCAGAGTGCAAAGAGAAAGAAAAAAAACTAAAAATCAAAAGTTAGTCAGTCACCAAAATTAAATACCTCTAGTCACCACAGAACACAAACATATAGATCCTGCCTTTAAACTTACAATTTAAGATAGAAAGAGACACAGATGGTGCTCCAACCAATTGAGCTACCAGCCAGGGCAGGAACATTATATATGCTTATGCACATATATTCACATATAGTAACACAAACTGTATGTGCGTGTGTGTGTGTGTATACACACACACATTGGGGAGAAATACACACACACACACACACACACACATATATATATGTGTGTGTGTATTTCTCCCCAATGTGTCTCTTTGTACCTTAGACTATAAATATATATAAATATATATACCTAATAACCTCTTGCTCATTACTGATCTGACAGAGCCTGAATCCCATGTGCTAGGCAAGCTGCCTGTCACCCACGGTCCCTTAGACTTCTCTAAGCAGCCTCAACTCAGCCAAAATCTCTCCTATTCTTTGTTTCATTATGTTTCTCCTCTATCTCATCTATGTCCTCCTTCTTATACTCCCCTGAGTGCATGCTGACCATCCAGGGTCATTCAGAGACATCCAGAGACATTCTTCAAATCTCTTATCTTTTCCCTCATAATTTTATTTTTCTTTGGGGGGAGGGTGGTGGTGGGTTCGGTTGTTTTTCCCTTTTTTGCTTTAAGATTTTTTCTTCCACTTGGTCTTTCAAATTATTAATTTGAATCTCGACAGTGTTCATTCCTTCCTTCAAACTGTGTACTGAATATTTTAGTTTACAAATCACAGTTTTTCATTGGAAAGTCTTTTGTTTATTTTTTTTAATCATCCATGAATTCCCATAAATAGTCAGCAAATATCTCCCAGGCTTCTCTGCTTGATTGTTCTGTTTGACCTTCGCCTATTTGGCTGAGGGTGCCCTTACACACACCATCCTTCATTCTGTCCTCTTTGGAGCCTCTCCCAGATGTTGGAATTCCCATGGAGCCTAAGGCCTGCCAGCCCCAGAGTCGCTTGGGTCGGGACTGACAACCAAGCTTAGAGTTGGGAATCATGGGGAAATAGGATAAAGTCACGTGGCCATCGGGCCCATATCCCCTAGAAACCTCTGGGAACTGAGTATTGAAACCACACCCCTCTGTATTTTCAGAATCCTAAAAAGGTCAATCACCTGGACTTGAGTTGGGTGTTCTCTTCGCCATCTGAGTGACCTTGAACATGCCCTTTAGAACCCAGGGTACCCTTCCTCATGTGTACGTTGGGAACAGCCTTACTGCCCGACTTGCTTCACAGGTTATGATGTGAGGATTGAGTTCAACAGTAACTCCCAACTGTAGACATGGAGATGTCTTTGTGGTTGCTGTCGTTCCTAATCCCGGCTCTTTTTCCTTCTTTAACTAAAGTAATAGGGATGGAAGAGGAAATCACTTGAAAAAAATTACAAAGTATGTCCGGCTTCTAGATCCCTACAAAAAAAAAGCAATCAGAACATGTTTTTCAGAAAAGTACTCATTTATCTGTTCAGCACAAACTGTGGACAGGGAGAAGGCAGGAGAAATGCAACTGCCAAAACACTCCGGTGCCTGCTCCCTCCCTGCGAGCACACCGGGAGGGAGGGAGGGAGGGGAGGGGGCGGGGAGAGTGATTCAGGGATCATAGAAGAGGCAGCTCACCAGTTCCCACTGACTTGACCTTGGGAAAGCTATTTTATCTCTCTGAACCTACTCTCTGATCCTAAAATGGGCCAATAATGTACCAGCTTTGTCATAGGGGTTTAGCGAAGATAAAGTGGGATAATAACATATCCTACACAAAATCAGTGACAGGTATAATAAGTACTCAATAAATGGGATTAAAGTGCGTATGAATTTCCCTTTCCCGACTACATATACTACCTCTGTTTGATTTTTGCAAACACACTGGTCTTTTCTCAGGTTTCTCATTTTCACCCCCAAACCCATTACTTGCAGTCTAAAGCGGGCATAACTCCTTTCTGGAGTTATAAAATGACAGCCCTTCTTCAAGCAAGGGGCATGAATAATGAGTTTTTCCTCTGTCAATAAAAATAAAGTAAAATGAACATTCGCATCAGCTGAACAAGGGCCCTAGAGAGATTGGCAACTGTCGCTCTGTCATCACTGGGAGTCTCTGACAAGCAGGGACACAGAGTGCCTGGTGCAACACTGTGTGTCTAATTATGGAATCTTGGATTCGCTATCTTCTTTTGGCAGGGAAGGCCCCCAACAGAGATTCGTGTGGACAAATAAAGCTTCTGCTTCTTAGCACTTGGCTTCGCGTCCAAGAAAGCTCGCCGAACACCTGCCCGGCGCTAAGCACCAAGCATTAAAGGACTCAGACTAAATTAAAAAGGGGGATCCCTGCCCTTGAAGAGCTTGTGGTCTGCACCATCAAGTTCCTTCTACAAGCTTGCCTTAAAATACATACATATTCCTACAATTTGTATTTCGCAGATCCCTTATTCTAAAAACTTTAAGTTAGTTTTTCAAACTTCATTTCAAGCTCCATCCTCTTCATTTCAAAATTTAGGGCGCTCTGAGGCCTGGAGAGTTTGTGTGACTTGCTCATGCAAAAATTCTATTTTTTAAGGGAATAGAATAACTAAAGGGTAGTTACCAAGTACAGACCTAATGAAATTCTAAAAAGATCATACTAATTTCCTTTAAGTACTTCAAGCATGCTGAATGGGAAATGTGACTGTTTTTAATCGTACCTTTTTCTTCCTTTTCACCAACACACAGATATGGTGGGGCGGTGGGGGTCTGGGGGAGAGGGCGAGGACTGGCTTACATGGAGAAAGAAGCATCCAAGAGAGCAGGG
>CM052551.1:31682030-31764506 GCA_028533065.1 Trachops cirrhosus
TTATTTCATTTAATCCCATGCCCGTCCTCAGGACTCTGCACAGCGCTTCTCCCTCGGGCTATGATGAAGTACTTGAAGCAATAAATGGTTCTTGCAGTTGGTCAGATGTGGGTTCTCATGCCCGTTTCCACACTAATTGGTTCTGTTCATTGGACAGAACTACCCCCGACCCCCACAACAAAGTTTCCTTGTCTGTTAAGTCAGGGTCCCAGTTCCTCCTTGGGGGACGGGATGTTGCTGTTCGGGAGTAAAGGAGACAGTCAGTCAACGGCATTGCCACTTCTGGGACGGGTGTTCCAGGTGACCTTCCATCTTGTGACCTCCTTTGAAAGAGGTTCAGTTCTGGGCTTCTTAATAGAAGTGTGCGGAGAAGCTAGGGAAACCTCCCCATCCCCTGATACCAGGAACAAAAACAACCACCTGCATGTTCCCATTGCAGGGAGTGGGGAGCCACCAAATTATCCCATTTCGGGCCACGTAGGGAATGTTTAAAATCACTTGCATTAGCAAAAAGGGGGGGGGATGGTACTGCAAGGTCTTGCAATTTTTGTGTAAAGAAGGAAGAAGCACAACTGAGTAATCTATTTTTTTCCATTAATTGAAGTGACAAATGAAAAGTCCATTTTGACATTCAAAGGTGAAAAATAATTTTTTTGTTCTCTATTTCCTGGTGTATTTCCAGTTAGGATGTCAAATCTTGGAAATAACATTTTGGTTTTCCCAAGTGTTCACCTCATTCAAAGCAAATTAGTCAGAGAATCACAACCTGCATAAATCCATCATTGCGGGGGCCTGGGGATCTCAGAACAGTCCTCTGCTGAATCCTGAGATAAGTCTTTATGCCAGAAATCCTATTATTTAGAAGGACAGCAAAAATAACAATCGGAGATGACATCAGGAAGACGGGAACATCGCGCTGCTCTTCCTTGCGGTCAGAAGAAGCTAACATCCGCTCATCGCTGGCTAAAGCGACAACACGGGAGCCTGGGAAACGTCTGCTTGGCTCCGACATCCGTGATCTTCTGTCCTCCGGGGAAAAGTCTTTCCTCCGTGGCTTCAGAAAGCCCACTGGCATGGGCACACAAACACCTCCTGGAGATGGCATGGGAATATCATTCAGTGAGTTGAGAAGAGATAAGGATGCGTTTCCACACTTGTGGATAAGTAGGTACTGCTTGGAGTGGATTGAACCCTTCTGTCAACAGGCCCTTTCTCAGTTCTGAGCCTCTGGCTTATTTAAAGACGTGACGGAGAGCATTGGTCAGGGGAGGGGGAAGCGTGCAGTTAGGCAGAAGAAATTGGCAAGAGTGCAAGACAGATAAAAATGAAGAGATGAGGTGAGGCGAGAGGAAACATCTGGAGCACCTGGCAGGGGGTCCTTTCAGGCTCTTCGCCTGAAGTAGCTCCCTGTTGACCCTTCTTCATTGCAGGTCGCAGTCTGGTTTTTCCTGCTATTGCAGATTTCTCTAAAAAACAAGCGGGAGGGATAGAAAACATTGCCATTTGCTTTTCAGACTAACATGATGTCCTCTCAAATCACACGTGAGTATTCTACTTCCACAATTCGCAGCTGGTCGTGGGTTTTACATCAACTGCTCCTGGTGCATTCCAGGGAAAGTGGTCGGGATCTTCTTGAGTCATTCAAACCTGGTCACGGGTCTCAGGCAAAGCCCTCAGCTATGGGCCTCGGGCTGAGCAGGCTGCGTGCCTTTTATTTTCAAGAGACAGTAGATATCTGGAATGTTCAGTGAAAGGAGTAGTTTTTATAAACCTTTATTTTATGGTGGTAAGAACACTTTTCCTTCTTATCAAATGTTTACATGTACGATATGTATTGTTAACTGTAGATACAGGGTTTTACGGCAGATTTCTAGAATTTGCTGTTCTTGCTTACCTAAAATTGTATGCCTGTGGATTAGCAATTTCCTGATTTCCCTCACTCCAGCCTTTGGCCCCCATCATTCTTCTCTTTGACTCTATGAATGTAACTGTTTTAGGTTGCTCATCTAAGTAGAGTCCTGTGTGATGGATTCTAGTCATGATGGTGAATACAGTTATGATGGTGAAATACACCATCTGTGACTGGTATATTTCACTGAGCGAAATGTCCTCATCCAATGTTCATCCACGTGACTTGGAATATGGGTGTTCCAATCAGCAGAAACAAGGAAAATTCATTCGATAGTGAAGCCTTCTGAACACAGGTAGATCTCTGAGCTGGCAGGTGTTCCCAAGTCTTGCAGGGCGTCAGGCTCCAACGCTAAGCCTCAGTTTCCAAGGAGATACCCCGTAGAAGTGAGTAGTTGACACACTGCAGATATTGCTGTGGAGAAAAAGTTTCAGATATCTTTGAAGTCAAAGAAGGCCTCCAGCAACCTATTGTCTTTGTCTGTTTGTTTTAACTTTCTCAAAAAGGAAAAATTTAGATGCTTTTGTGACCCTTGTCTCTTCCATTCAATTCAGTTTCTATGGACATGTCAGTTCTAATATGTCAATCCTAATATATATAAACAATAGCTCTCTGGTGACCAAACTAATGAAGTGGACACCTTATGAATGGCAAGAATAAGGTAAAAGAGTTCATGAGGATTTCAGTTACAATTTTTTAAAGATTATTTATTTATTTATTTTTAGAGGAGAAGGGAGGGAGAAAGAGAGGGAGAGAAACATCAGTGTGTGGTTGCCTCTTACACGCCCCCTACTGGGGAACTGGCCTGAAACCCAGGCATGTGCACTGCCTGGGAATTGAACTGGTGACCATTTGCTTCACAGGCCAGGACTCAATCCACTGAGCAACACCAGCCAGGGCCAATTACAAATATTTTTGTATTATGCTTAATTATACATAGAACCAAGATAAATTTTATAGCTACACATCTCTTCCATATATTTCAAGGCATTTCCTTACAAAATAGACACTACACCACAAACAATGACTATTCATAAATTATTGAATCAAATCTCAGCAAATTCCCAACTCTATTTCATCGGAATGTTAGCATATAAAAGAAGCCTGAAATAAATTACATTACACTTGAAAATCTGTTTTGGAGATCAGAGATACTAACTTTAATCGTATTTGTAGCTCTTGAGCTGAGTTTTTCCTTTGTACAAATACTATCTTTATGGAATAGATCATTCTGTGAAAATACATTTTATTGGTGAATGAAAATTAAGTGATGTCAATGAAATACATCATTCTTCCTCTTTAATCAATAAAATGCTCAGATATTATAAAAATATTAATAACTATTCTGTTATCTTCTTTCTCTGCTCACTCACAGTCATTTTAGAAAACTGGTGTTTTTATTAAAACAGTATTACTTTATTCAGAAATGGGTGGCCATTGTGGGGATGGAAGAGCAGGCTGATAGGCCCCCATTAGGACTGATCGTTATCTGGGTACAGATAATGTCCGCTTCACTACTTCACGATGGAATTATGCTAATGAGTGAGGGCTTCTCAGTCAGATACAACCCCATTTGATAACAGCCACCGCTATGGAAGGCTTACCTGGAAGTACGCAACGTTATCGATATACATCATTTCATTGAATACTAACACTAACCCTACAAAGACACTGTTATGCACATTTCAAGATGAGAAAACTGAATCCTGGTGACACTCGGTAACTTGGCCAATCAGTGGTCAGTGACAGAGCCAGAACGTGCACCTCAGCAGCCGAGGTTCTCGCTGCAGCAGCGGGCACGTCCGAGGCCAGGACTGCCTTCGTGATGCACGGCTTTCTTCTCTTCCATTTTCTCACTCGTGTGCAGCCGAGTGTTCCAGAAGCTGCACGGCGCATGCTGATGGCGGCACTGAGGGCAACAGCATGTGGGTTTGTGCATTCTCGTCTTTAAACAGTTTACCAATTTTAATTTATGGCACTTGTTTGTAGAACTAACCCACGTAAGCAAAAGGTCTTCTGGGTCCTCAACAACTTTTAAGAGTGTGTAAAGCAGTTCTGATGCCAGAGTCTGAGAAACAAAGTCTGTTATTATACCACCTTCCTCAGAAAACTTCAGATTTCAAGTAGCCCAGTAACAAAAAGATGATCAAACAAAGGAAGTCTTATTTTTTTAAAAAAAAAGCACAAAAAAAACCCCACGAGAGCTTTTCTGGTGTTTTCCTTGAGTCCCGGAGATCTCTGCAGGAGCTGCGCTCATGAGCTCTGCTACCTGGGGCGTCTCATTGACGTCAAGTAGCAAATTCCCCTCCTGCATGGGACCCACTACAACACCTGGATCCCTCCAAGTCCAGTTAGGAATCTGGAGTCAGACTGCCCGGTTTCAAATTCTGGCTTCCCCACCATAAAACTGTAGGTAAGTTATATTCACCCCGTCTGAGTCCATTTCCTGATCTACAACATACTATTTTAATAATGTATGTTATAAGGTTACTGGGAGGACTAAATGAGATCATGCTTTTTGAAAGCAAATGAAGTAAAAACCATTTAAAGTACTTAGCACTTAGCAAACAAACGTTTCTGTGGTCACCACTCTTATGGGGGGTTCTTTGCTAGCTTTCCAGACCCCTCAGTGTGACATTTCCCCCCTGAACTCCACTCAGGCTTCAGTGAACAGTGGGTCTTCCTATGACAAGGAATGAATTCTTTCTCTTCTACCACATTTTTAGCAGCCAGATGCCTTCAAATAATCAGGACAAATTTCACGGCGCAGCTCAGCTGTTTCCTTCTCCCTTCTGAAGACCTCCTGTCAAAGACGGTGACTGTGGAGAAGACGTAGCACCTTGCACAGGGGCCGTCTCTGCTGGAGCCCTGGGAGGGTCCTGAGCAGCAGAGCCCACCTCCCGCTGAGCCTGGTTCCCCCCTGCTCTCGAGGAGGGAAGGGGTTTCTCTACAAAGTTTATGAAGTTCATTGTAACCGTGAACTTCTGTGATGAAATATTTTCAGATGTAAGCGTCATTTCCACCCTGAAAAAACAATAGAATATCCGACGTGTTCACGGCTTTATTCTATGATACCATTTTACATACAATTGAGTAAATTCTGCAAATACGAATTACAAGTAAAATATCAACAAAATATATTTTTCTTTATATTTTCCAGATAAAAAATATATTTTTATATAAATATCTCAACAGATGTTTTTTCTGTTGGTATTTTATTCATTTTCTTGAGAAGTTTTAATTTGTCACAGGAATAAAATCTAACCCTAGACTGATTTCCTGAAGGGATTAGTCAACATTTATTTTAATGCCTTTTAAATCTTTGGGTTCATAAAATCTTACATCTCTCAATTTGAATCAAATCTCTATTTCCTGGAAATCCTGGTTAATGTCAACAATCCCTTGAGTCCTTAAAGAGTAGCTGATAACTTGTGGAAATTTGAAGCAGATTAATTTTTAGTAATCATGGCTTCCCCACAAGGAAAACCATATATTTTTAGCTTTGTTTATCACACACTTTAATGAGGAAAACAAAAACAAACTTTTCAGTCAGTCATCAAATATTTATTGAGTACTTTCTGTTTTATGATGCTATAATATTAATAGGCTAATTTATTCAACTCAGCTAGTCCCTTGAGTCTAAATGGTGCAAATTATTTCTTTGTGTTTTCCTCCAGACTATCAGTATTTACAGAGATTGCATTTATACTCATTCATTCATAAATACTCCTCAATGCATTTCTACTCCAGCTTCCTATCAAGCTGTCCACAAATGTAAGGGTGAATTACATATATTCATGTATATAGTATTTGGTATATATAGTATTATTAAATATAAAATATAGTGTATATATTATATACTCATATACATATATATAGTCACACACACAATTACCTACCAGTCGTACCGTAAGCTTAAAATCAGTAAGGACTGTATTGTCTTACACTTACTGTATCACTTCCTTCCATCTGTAATACAATAATGTTCTGCACACTGACAGAGGAATAACCATCACTGACTTGACTCAGCTATTTTGGACAGTAGAGGACCAGTGCCAAAGAACTGAGCCCAGTCTACAACATTAGCTACAAATAAACGCTTACCCATCGTCCCCATCATCATTAACATCATCACCCACTGAGCACAGTGAACTGAGAAGTCCCTGGATGGACTCCTCCACGGTGACATGCAAGTCTGTTTCGTCACTTGTGCTCCTCTGTTCAGGGAGGAAGAGGGGTGAGAAGATCATGCAGAAGAAAACAGCCCCATAGTCAGGCCTTTTCTCCATGGTGTAGAGAAATGTCCTCTAAAGCTCTTCCTTGGAAAATCAGTAAAAGCCTGGGAGGTGAGGGGAAAGTAAAAAACATAAAACTTTAGAAGAGAATTTTCAAGTCAGAATCAGGTAATTTGATCAAGAGACTCCGAAGGCAGGCCAATGGGAGGTGGGGCGAGGAAGAGTGTGGAAGGAAGCTGGGAATGATGTGCTCTGAGTGGGGATCAGTGGCTTCCTAGGAGTGGATGAACGGACGTGGTCAGCCACACAGGTCACCTTCCCGTGTCTGGATGCCAGTGTCAACCGGCTTACTCAAAGTGAGAGTTCTGTGGTGGAATCGCAACCCCATACCTTCCGAAATCTCATTCTATACCTCTCAACTCTCTTAGATGCACTCAAATAACTTTAAATAGAAACTGAGTCTAAGACCAACTCTTCTGGGTGAGTTTGCTGCAGGGGGTCTAAACACTTGGACAAACATTGCAGATGCAGCCCAGGCATATTTTTTAATGCCGTGCCATGTCTTAACATTTGCCGCATCCTGTGAAACTGAACCCTAGAAATCAAACTCTTTATCACAGACACTAAAGCCTCATGTCAATTGCAAGGAAAGTGTGCGTGCGTGTGTGTGTGTGTGTGTGTGTGTTTGCAGAGATCGGTGCAGATGAACTATTTGGAGTCCCTGCATCTTGGTGTCTCATGTGACTTTGAGTTTGGACTGATCTCTGTCTGCCTCTGGTGTCATGGAAGGGAAAACACCCTTCCCGAGGCCACAGCTCCGTGTGAGGGGAAGCGGACCACTGATGCCCAGGGGTGGAACCCGACAGTGATTCAACAAGATGTCCAGGAAGGATTGTGACTATTTTTGTTTCCTGAAGGTAAGCAAGCTGATAATTTGCATTCAGAAAGATGGGTTTTTCTGAGGACAGCATAGGAGAAAAATGTTTCTATAGAAACCACTTGCTGTGTTCCTTCAGCTCATGCAGACCCAACTCCTAGACCCTACGAGGAAGAGTGCAGGGAGTCGGCTGTGGACACGTCTTTGGGCCTCAGCTCTGCGGCAGCAGCATCTGTCTCTAGGCTTTGAGAGGTCAAGGCTGGGGACTCACTGGGGAGCAGCCGCTCATGTTACTGCCCAGGTGGGAGAGAACAAGGGAGCTTCTTGGCTGGTGCACAATAGGTTCTCAATCAATATTTGTTAAATAAACTACGTAACTCCTGACACATTGGTTGTTAATGTTCTTTTAATTTTTTATTTATTGATATTTTTTTAGAGAAAGAGAGAGGAAGGAAGAGAAAGAAAGACATTGATTTTCTGTCATTGATTGATTCCTGTATGTGCCCTGACCGGGGATCAAACCTGCAACCTGGGCACATGGGACCAGGCTCTAACCCTCTGAGCTACCTAGCCAAGGCGCACGTTCTTGTTTTTTTTTTTTTTTAAGAATTTAACTTGTTTAAATCCATGCACACACACACACAGAAAAGAAATTTGAAACTTTTATACCACCCTAAATTTCCCCCATTTTGTTAGTATAGATGTAGATATTTTTATATGGTTGTAATTGCGTATGTGCTAATTACAACTCAAAAATTGTCTCGTGAATGAGTTTCTCCTCCAACAATGTGCTTCCAGGAAGACCACTCCCCCTGTGCAGTCACGGCTGCCTCCCTCCCCTTCAGGAGGCTCATCTCCTCCCACAGCTCATGGCTCTCAGAAGTCTTCTCAATGGAAACCACATCTCCAAGAATGAAAATAGCTTATTTCAGTTGCCATGGGGCTTCCTGAGAGCCTTTCTTGGGTGCATTTAGCCAAAATGATTTTATAGACCTTTCCTTCTCCTTTGAAGCTAAGCAAGTGTGATCTTCCTCGCTCCTCAACCCACCTCCTGCCCTCCACAATATACACACTCATACACCTTTGTTGACTAAGACAAGGTCCAACTGATTGCCTCTGGGAATACTGCCTCAAATCTCCATCTTTCCCTCAGAAACATTCTCACCTTGACTTTGCCATCAGTGACATAAAAATTAAGCATCTTGTCTTTTTGGCTGTGACTCTTTTCTAGTCTTTATTTCTTATTTAATGTGGTCTTAAATCCAAAATGGTCCACATTACATTCATTTGAAAAAAGAAAGAAAACTCTAATATTTCCGTTTTAGATTCATTTGAGTTCCTCATTAATTATTCCCCTCCCGTGTGGCTTTATCAGATCCTGTCCCAAGTCCTGCCCTACAGCTGTCACAACTGCCCCGAAGGCCCAGCAGTGTTCCTGCGGTGCAAACAACCTGAGGTGACTCCAAATTTGCCTGTTTAAGAAGGACAGAAGTCACCATGTAATTACCAACTGTGGCAAGAGAGAAACCATGTAAGTGTGGCTCATCCGAATAAGACAGACCACCACAGCTTCCTAAATTGCAATTAGCTAGCTGACTAACAATGCAAATATCCCATAATGACTAACAGGGTCAAACACGCTACCTCCTATTGTTCTTCGCTCTCAGTGTTCTTACTCCCTCCATTCTCTCCTCTCTGACCTGTCAGTGTGGGTCTCCAAAGACAAATATAATAGCGGTGGTGGGGAGGGGACAGGGGGCGGTGGTGATTATTGTCAAAAACCACACAAGATAATGAGATGAAGTCATCGACAACACACTACGTAAACACAAGGGTTTACAACAATACACATAGCTTCTCTGGAAAGTGTATAAATCAGTATTGTATATTAAGCATGCTTTTTTTTTCTTTGTGCCTTACATGACCATTTCAAATGCATTGTCTTTACCTCTTACAAGCAAAGTCTTGAAACCCCCCCATCCTTACTTAGCTATTTGTCAGTGAGTTAATGAGAAATGAACACTTCAAGTACTCAGGAGCCTTTTATTTCAGAGAACCTGAAAGATGGAAGGGTCTACAGAGCGCACCTAGTTTATCTGTCCTCAGCTTGCTTTTGCTGGACCCACAGCTAGAGATTCTGCCTGCGTAGACCAGGCAGGAGCCTGAGCACGTGTTCCTTTAAGGAGCCCAGAGTGGTTTCGATATCCAGCTACCATGGACAAATCTAGTCCAAACATCTTATTTCTTACATGAGAAACAGAGAAATTAAATAAATTACTGAGACATTTAAATCTCTTTTGAAACTAAATAAATGTTTTTCTTATTCAGCACACACTGACCTCAGGCTCTGCTCTGTGTTAGGCAATGATTCAAGACGAACGAGACGTGAACTTGTCCTCAGTAGCCTTCCTTACCTAGTCAAAACAGTGATCATCCCCTGAGAATTAAACGAGTTAACACATATTAACAGCATTGGCAAACTATGAATGTTTATAATGTTTATAGAGATAGAACCTGTAATTAGGACTTCTCTGCATTTGGACCCTGGCATTCTATGTAAAATAGATCCCCTTACACTGGTTTTTCTTTTCAGGAAATTGTGGGAAGTGTCTTAACATGTGAGGGAGCGACCTGAGGATTCCACACCACCACCAGCTGGGGAAGACTGAGAAATAACTGGTGCATACTGGCTGAACTAACCATCTGGAAAACACAGCCCTCCCTCAGCTGACCATTGTCCACATGCTTGCTCCTTAAGGTCCAGGAGGGCAAATGGAGAGAATGTGGGCTTCTACTTCCCCAGACTGCCCTGCCCCACCTGCAGCAGGCATAAGGCAACAACAGCCTTTGTGCGTTGATGCTCTAAATGTGCATTTCCTTCCCAATAACAAGCCAATGTCCCGGGTGAGTGCTGTTTCTCGGCTGCCCATTTCGACGAACCCCGACTCCTGCCGGTGATCCAGGCTCTGCCGTGGGAACTGTGCTGCCCTGGGTGTTGAGGTAGACGGCACCGACTTCCTTTTCCATTCCCACACCAGTGCGGGCCATTCACTCCATGACAGAGTGGTCTGCAAGGTTAGGAAGCGCGCCCGCTTTCCACTGTCTACACACACAAGCTGCCAGCCAACTCAGGGCTCGCTGACGCCTCAGGCAGTTCTGTTCTAGTTTGCTTCTCGGTCTTTTCTTCCATTTGGCATGGTGTCTCAACTCCGTAGGAAACTAACTTTTGAGTTGTTTAAATTTACATTTAGATTCTCTTGTTTCCCATTTGGGGCAGAATTTTACTAATAAATGCTTAAAGAACAGCTCCACAGTTACTGCCAGAATACACATTGACCAACTAGTTATACAAGTAGATCCTTGACTGGCTTGGGGAAAATGCATTTTATCATTAAGAACAAATGATAGAAGGAAAATGCCAATGTTGGCTGAGCTATAATGCTCAATAATGAAGCATTAGGGATACCATAGTTGGAGTATATCACTAATGTTTTGAGAACAGCATAGCATCCTAAAGGATGATGATCATCCTCTTCAAGAAATTATGGTTCTGTCCTAATTTCTGGGAAAATTCCTGAGATTGATAGACCATAAATCTCACTTAAAAGTGCCTCCGATGTGGTTGTTTATGTGAAAGAACATAGATGCAAATACAGACGTGAGGCTGCGCTGAGGTCCCCTTATCCTACAGTTGACCTTCCTCCTTCCTTTATTCCTGTCTGTATCCAGGATGAATTAAACACAGATGAAATTAGCCCAGGCTAGGATGTGGTGGAAACTTCAGTCTCATGACAAGGAATCCTTTTCATAGCGTTTCAGTCATGCATTTCCTCTTAGAGTCCGACTGTGGAGAGAGGCGATCTTCCTCCGGGACAACGCCTCCGTTCCACCAGCCTCTCCGGGCCAAGGCCTTATCTCAGAGTCGCTCTCCAACACCATGGACCACACATCCGGGGCCATCTTTCAAGCTCTTTTCCTGTTTATTGCCTTAAAACTGGGAGACGGCTCACTGAACAAAGGCAGTTCCCCCGGGCCAAGCAGTGTGCAACACGCTAATAAATATTCAAACCAATGTCTTTCAAATGTTATTGTGAATCATCTTTCCCTCCTTCCTTCCCATGGTTCAGTCATCTTGCTGGCTCTGGATTTTCGCCTTTTGTCTCAGGCCTCAGCTGCCTTCGGCTAGCTGCCTATGACTGCAATTGTTTTGTGTCCTCTATCCGCTGCACTGTGTCTCATTTTCCTGAAGTATCTGGCACCCACTTTTCCACAACATTGTCCCTTTGTTCCAGGAAAAAAATGATTCGGGGAGGCAGCAGAGTCACAGTTCCAAAGGCCACAGGGTGACATCCTCTCTCACCTGATCTTTATTCATCTCTGGGTTTTAATTGCATTTTTTCCCATTTCTCAAGCACTGAACACCCCCGCTTTCTCCCTGACAGGAAGGAGCATTTTATTTCTCATTCAAAATGCTTTCCTACTGATCTCTATTCTTCAGAAGCTCCAGAGGCCCCTTATTACCTGTTGGTTTTTCTCGTGTTGGTTGATCTGTTGGCCTTGCTGTAGTTTATTACCTTTTCAACCTTTTTTTCCCCCTCTTTCCAAACTTAGGCCAGAACTTACAACCTGCTGTCTTTTCTCATCTTCACTATCATTATCTTCAGACCGAGTCTTCCCAAAATGGATTTTTTTTTTACCAACCCCGTGCTCTTTAAAGAAACAAAGAGAATTATGTGATGGTTTCCACCGTCGGAGCGTCTGTGACTGTTTGAGCGAGAGCTTCAAATCCAAAGCTAAACCTTGACTTAACACACAAACTCAATTGACGAGAGGAGTACCACCAATTGGCCGAGGACACAATCAGAGGGTTATTGGCAGGTATCTTCTTATCTCCCTGGTGCACTGACAAAACTCAATTCATTAAAATAATAAAAAAAGATCTCGGTCCCTCATGTGAGCGGCATGTGATTTTCCATGAACGTTCGGCTCAGAAGGCATCGTGCCTATTATACATTCCATTTATAAATCAAACGTCCCTCGTCCTGCGGCTGCACGCTGACATGTCAGCGAGGTGTGGGTCAGCCGCACACTCTTCCACGTGAACAGTAGATTAAGGCAAAGAGACGGGGAAGCGGCTCTTTTTTCCCCCCCTTTTCCACCAGTAATAGGCAGCTTGAATGTTCAAATTGGGCTGAGACTCCAAAACCAAAGTCCCATGAACCATAGAAGCAAAGAGACTTGAGATAAAAGACAGGATCTGTCTGTTCTTTTGGAGCCTTCACCTATCTTTCTCTCCCCTTCATCACGTTGCAAAGTAAAGTATGTGCATGTGTGCGCATTAAAGAATATATCTAGGAAAAGACGGGATAAAATCTAACCCAAGACAGACTTTGGTTTCTGAAGCCTGCGGAGGCGGTTTGGGGCCTGGGCGTCTGGGGCGCTGTGCAGGCCCGGAAGTGCACACGGCAAGAAGACTTACAGGAGGTGGACCGCAGGACCCCAGAGGGCCCTGCTGAGTAGCTCCTCCATGAGGGCAGCGCGTTCCCAGTCCGCCCGGCCCCGTGTCTAAGTCCCCTTGCGGTTCCTCACTGCGTGTGGAGCTGGTTTCACGTGCAGCCCCCCATCTGTGTCAAACCGTGTGATTCACCGTGACCCGGGGGCGGGGGGGATTTTATTGAGAACATGTCCTGCTGAACCAGGTGTGCCAGAGCGTCCCAATCTTCACTCCGCTGTCCTCACTCGGACCTCTGTTATCTTTCGTCAATAATAATAGAAAACAAAACTGGAGGGGAAGCAAAGAAAAAGAAATCCATTTGTGACTCGTATTTCCTTTGGACATTTTTATCTACTGTGCTAAGAAAGAACCCGAAGGAACTGAGGTGAGGGGATCTAACAAGATAAATGTTATCTTTTATCTACAAAATATTGTGAGGTTCTGAAATTGCATTATCTTTTGGAAATGGCTACATGTTATGGATATTGATCCAGCTAATGAGGGAAAGTCAAGGAGGGAAATGAGATACTGAAAAGTGGTGGTAACATAATTTATTACCTATTTTTCTCAAATGTCATGTTTTAAGACTTATAGGTCCCCCTGCTCCTCGTACTTTGAGGAATATGGAATAAATAATTCAGTTAAACCTCCTTAAAAAGAAAATAATAAGATGACTAAAGTAGACTATACTGGTTATTTTCCTTGAATGAAATATTGTAGAAACAAGTAGATGGCATGCTCAGCTAACAGGGAGTATCACTAAGATTTCCATCCCAAAGACATAAAGTAATGGTCTAAAATTCAGGCGGATTTTAAGATAAATGGGTTGTGTCAGAAATGTTTCATTAAAGGGTTTAAATGTCATAACAATCTTTGATTGATATTAACAATCTTTGATTGATATTAGAACCAGCATTTAGTGTAGTCTTCAAAAATATATAGATTATAGACAGACTGAGCCAAATTTCAAAGGGTGAGGTCCAGATACCTGAATCTGGAAAAAAAAATTCTCAGATCATTGAAAACCACTGAAGTAGTGACCTTTCCAATTTATGGGCTTTAAATAATTAATAATGTGCAATTGCTTGAACATAGAGTTGACATTCCATGTGAATTTTCCTGGTGACAGGAATGAAACTCTGTTGTTTATCTGGTTCCCCCTCGTGGCACGTGTGCCAGAGGTGGTGGAAGTGAGAGAGCAAAAGCTAGTTGTGCTCTGACTGTAGGTCAGCTCCCCTGGTAGCGCAAAGATCACACTGCCTGGACTAACAAACAAACCAGCACAGTGCGTGTGCCTTGTCATGTAAGGCCTCCTCGATCTCACGTAACTCTTATGATAGGCAACGCTTCCTGCAGTTTCCATTAAGTACGGAAACTGAGCCGAGGGTATTTTTCTAGATGGTGCATAATGTGCATCTACCGAGTGTCTTTAGTTATACTCTGATATTGTTTTCAGGATAGTTTCTAATGTTTTAATGAACGGTGCCTGGATGACATGTTTTCAAAGTAGTTATTCATCCGATTTTGCTAAGTCAGCTTCTGCCTTAGCCAATGGCATGACAGGGTGCATAAAACAAACAGCAATAGTTGAAACAGGACAAAATCCAATGGATTAATACTTAAAGTAGTTAATTCGCCTAGAAGCAATACTTAGACAAATAGAATATGGGCCCCATTCACTCACTAACGTGCTTTGCCTAGTTCGGAAGGCTTTGTCCCCAGAACATCACCTGCACATTCATTACCAGTATGGCACGTAGCATTAATACTGTTTTTCACTTTAAAAAGTTGTGTGTGCTCTTTGCCCAGCTCTTTTCTTTGTCCAGTACCTTAAGTCCCTCTTTTTCTTTTTAAGGCCTCATCCGTCAACCTGCTGCACACACTGATGTTCACAGCTTTATCAAAAAACCAGTTAGTTTATGCCGTGATTCAACCTGGTAATGAGACATTTAGGTAAACACATATGCCCGGAATCATACAAAAGTGTTAGTGTAAGATGCCCGAGAGAGCTCCTGTCCTGGACCTTTCCACTAACGAGGTGCAAGGGGCGAGACTCGCAGGTGACCAGCCCGGGTAAGAATCCAGTCTCCTGACTCCTGCTCCAGGGCGCTTCACAGTAAGTAAATCCTGTCACCCGGATGGATGGATGGACGAACCAGAGGGTTCAGACTAACTAAGAAGTGAGAGATACTGCCTCTTGACTAAGAAATCCGACCCACCAGCTTACAACCGACCTCAGATGTGAGGCCGATGGGCAAACCTGCTGAAGGAGACATTTGGGGCTGGGTAAAGGCCCGGCCGGGCGTGATTGCCAACGTGCAGGGAAGTGGGAAGGACAACAACTGTAAATGCCAACGGTAATGAGATACTTAAAGGGAGAAAGTTTTTCATGACTACATGTTTGGGTAAGATGACATCTGAACGAAAATATAAAAATTCACTTTCAGTAACAACACCGATATCTCTTAGTTCAGTGTAACTAATTCCTCCATAAGAGCCATAGACCTATGATGTACTTTATGTCACATCGGCTGTGTTATGTCTCCTGTTAGAAAATTATTCCTGAGGTTTCTAAAATGTCAGCTAAGTCCTGGAAACTACAATATAGTTTACTAAGAATGGATAATTATGTGAACAACTTCTGTGTTGCCATTGACTTATTTCAAACTTACATTTTATATGTATCTAAGTTGTGTATGCATAGCCTAAAATTTCAAATAGCTCAAAACCTTATTTAAAACACGTATGCTAATGTTATCTTTCAATAACATGCTTACTTGTACATCATGAATTTTCAAAATTAGGTATTAACAATTGCCCTCTCACCACAAAAAGTAAGGATTTAGCTTTTCCTCAAAACTGCTGCACCCTGCGCCATCATACATATTGTCATATATATATATATTTAAAGATTTTATTTATTTATTTTTAGACAGAGGGGAAGGGTGGGAGAAAGAGAGGGAGAAAAACATCAATGTGTGATTGCCTCTCGCACACCCCCCACTGGACATCTGGTCCACAACCCAGGCATGTACCCTGACTGGGAATCAAACTAGCGACCCCTTGGTTGGCAGGCGGGCACTCAGTCCACTGAGCCACACAAGCCAGGGCTTATTGTCATATATTAATATATATACTTTCCCTCTCCATTCCATTAATATAGTTCTATCTTAACTTGTGATTAGTTCATATTTAGTGTTTATACTATTATTTCTATGTTTATGCTAATCATAGATGACCTACTTTATTAAGTAATTATTTTTTCTCACATTTTAACATCTCTTAAATCTGGATGTGTTTTTCAATTGTGGTTGTCTGACAGCTGTTGCAATATTGTTGTCATTGTATGTGCATAAGTTTGGTTAAAGCTATTGAGGATGTCACCACTTCTGTTGAATTCATACATGAGAAGCACCATACATGTTGAGTGTGACTGCCATACAAAATATCTCCAGAAAGATTACACTGTGAACTTGGATTAAAACAAATAGTTATCATGTATATAGAAAGACAAAAAAACCTAGAGTAGTGGCACATAAATTTATTACTAGTAAAGCAAATATTTGTCATTGAAGGAATGACAGCAATTCAATATTTTCTTGCAAAGCATAACCAAGTGCTTGCTGTGAGATCTAAGAAAAAAGACCCAGGAGTAAGGAAACTATGTTATGTTGGATAATGAGATTATGGAAAGGATTCCTTATCACAGCAATGCAATTGAAGACCAGAAAATATACCAAATCCCTCACTGAAAAGCAGAAAATTTCAGAGCAACAGCGATTGATGTGATTGACTCATACATCACACAGAACTCACATTAAGTAAATGTGTCATCACTTGATTACAGAGATTTTTCTTTCTTAGTTGTACCTAAAATAATGGTTTATTTGATCATCGATAGCATCTTAAAGTCAACAAAATGTGGATGTAATATGTTATGCTTATATTTACTTTTTACGTCCTATGATCTTCCTTCATTAGCATCCTAGGAAATTTCTTTCTCCCTGGGTATGTCTCCTAGACACCATGTCATTCCCTTTGATTGATATCCTTGTTTTGACCTACCACATCCCCTAGTTAGTTCTGGTAAAGGGTTCATAACGGTCATATTTTTTGATACCTTGCATGTCAGAAAATATCTTTATTCTGAATGATAGTTTGGCAGGATATAAAATTCCAGGTTGAAAATCATTTACCCTCAGAATTTTTTTTAAGTTTTATTTTTTAATTTAATATATTTTATTGATCATGCTATTACACTTGTCCCATCTCCCCCCATTTATTCCCCTCTGCCCTGCACACCCCTTCCCACCCACATTCACCCCCTTTAGTTCATGTCCATGAGTCATACATATAAGTTCTTTGGCTTCTACATTTCCTATACTGTTCTTAACCTCCCCCTGTCTATCTTCTACCTACCATCTGTGCTACTTATTCTCTGTACATTTCCCCCTCCCCCCCACTCCCCTGCTGATAACCCTCCATGTGTTCTCCATTTCTGTGGTTCTGTTCCTGTTATAGTTGTTTACTTAGTTTGTTTTTGTTTTTATTTTAGGTGTGGTTGTTAATAACTGTGAGTTCCCTGCCATTTTACTGTTCACATTTTTTATCTTCTTTTCCTCAGATAAATCCCTTTAACATTTCATATAATAATGGCTTGGTGATGATGAACTCCTTGAACTTGACCTTATCTGAGAAGCACTTTATCTGCCCTTCCATTCTAAATGAAAGATTTGCTGGATAGAGCAATCTGGGATGTAGGTCCTTGCCTTTCATGACTTGGAATACTTCTTTCCAGCCCCTTCTTGCCTGTAAGGTCTCTTTTGAGAAATCAGCTGACAGTCTGATGGGAACTCCTTTGTAAGTAACTGTCTCCTTTTCTCTTGCTGCTTCTCAGATTCTCTCCTTATCTTTAATCTTGGGTAATATAATGATGATGTGCCTTGGTGTGTTCCTCCTTGGGTCCAACTTCTTTGAGACTCTCTGAGCTTCCTGGACTTCCTGGAAGTCTATTTCCTTTGCCAGATTAGGGAAGTTTTCCTTCATTATTTGTTCAATTAGTTTTCAATTTGTTGCTCTTCCTCTTCTCTTTCTGGTACCCCCATGATTCAGATGTTGGAATGTTTAAAGATGTTCTGGAGGTTCCTACATCTCTCCTCATTTTTTTGAATTCTTGTTTCTTCATTCTTTTCTGATTGGATGTTTCTTTCTTCCTTCTGGTCCACTCCATTGATTTGAGTTTCAGTTTCCTTCCCATCACTATTGGTTCCCTGTGCATTTTTCTTTATTTCACTTATTGTAGCCTTCATTTTTTCATCTAATTTGCAACCAGATTCAACCAATTCTGTGAACATCCTGATTACCAGTGTTTTGAACTGTGCATCTGGTAGGTTGGCTATCTCTTCATGGTTTAGTTGTATTTTTTCTGGAACTTTGATCTGTTCTTTCATTTGGGCCATTTTTTTTTTTGTCTCAGTGTGCCTATTACGTAGTGAGGGGTGGAGCCTTAGGTGTTCACCAGGGCGGGGCAACCCAGTTGCTGGTTGTGAAACTGTTTGTGGGGGAGGGCCCGAGAGGGAACCATGGTGCTTGCTGCGCCCTTTGCTGGATTTCAGTCACTTCCCCTGGTTCCCACCAGTAAACTGGGCCCTTCTGGTGCTGATCCCTGGGTGGGTGGGTTTGTGTACGTTCTAGGACCCTGTGGGTCTCTCCAACAAACTCTCCTGTGAGGCTGGAGGTTTCTCCCAGCACCTCAACCCCAACAGGTGTTTTCAGTTGGTGTTTTGAGGCTTTATTTCCCAGCACTGGGACCCTGGGTTGCGCATTCTGTCTTGCTCCCCAGTTTCACCGGGTTTATCTGTGGGTGAGTGTGGGACTGCCTGATCCTACTTTGGGCAGCCCCTGTCAGCCTGCGAAGAAAGCCAGCTTTGGGTTGAAGACAATGCATCGGGTGGCAGAGCAGGGACACAGGAAAAACAACACTAGGTTCTTGCTAAACAAACCCGGAAGCCTGACTACCTCTGTATTGTCCATTATGTGAGTCAAGGAACTCCTCTATTTTTAAAGCTGGATCAAATTGGGTTTTTCTTTACTGACAAATCTCATCACATGGCTATATTATCTAGATTGCCTATCACAATTATATAATTCATTATGAAAAAATGCTCCTGAACTTGTCTACATTTACCCAATTCACTACAAAAGAATGTTAAAATGGATGTGACATTAACATTAAAATCTTATTGATAAAATGCATCTATGACATTGGTTTATTTGCTGATGAATGAACTCTTAATTTTCACCAATTGTCTTTATTAGGTAAAATAACAAATATATTTACTTATCTTTGCCTAGAGACAGCACTCTCTCCTTTCTGTCTCCCTGATTTGTAGTTCTGTGGGCACAACTTTTAAAGCCATTTACTATAACACTAAAGTGAGAACTGTCAAGGAAAAAAGGAAAGAATAATCATATTCCAGCAGAACATTACTTTAATTCTGAAAATAAATACAGATGAGGATTGCCCTGCCTGGAGAATGACTCAAAAGCTTTTTGAACTTTACTGTCCTAAAGATCAAGATATTAAATAACACTTGGAGGAAGCAGCTAAAATTCTAGTTGTTCTAGTGTTTAAATAATACAGACATTTGTAGAACAACCAAACCAGATAATTGAGAAAAATTAATACACTTTGCAAATTTATTTAATAGGTAATCTTCAGATCATTGTCAAGTTTTATTTTGTGCAGTATAACAGCTTTCAAAACAAAATGAGAAACATAAATATAATAAACATAAAACAGAGTAATGCCAAGGGCACAGTTCTATGGTCTTTTTTCTCTAGCCACACTCACTGTCTTGGTGATCCTACCCAGGTTCAGGGTTTTAAACACCATCCAGACACCAGTTATCACCAGTTTTAAATATCCAGACCTGACCTCTCTTTAATCTCGACTTCCATACCAAACCACCTTTACGACATCTCCTTCTGAATGTCTGACAGACAGTTCAGACTCAGCATGTCCAACACTCATCTCATGGCATCCCCCCTCACAATCCGCTTTCCCCCGTTTTCCCTACCTGAATGGAAGACAACTTCAATTTCCCAGTTGCTTGGGACAAAACATCAAGTCATCATTGATGCATCTCTTTTTCTCAAACACAACTAATTGATCAGTAAGTCCTTCCTACTGGCTCTCCTATCAAAACACTTCCAGAACCTGACCACATCTCTCTGCCAACAATTCTACTGACATTTGCTCAGTCACTGTCATCTCTTGCTTGAATTATTACAATAGCCTAACCAGGGACCCTGCTCCCAGCTACCCCCCCAAAATATCGATCTTTTTAAATATTGTCAGATCATGTTATTCTTCAACTCAAAATCATCAATGGCTTCCTATTTTTCACTCAACATAAAAACCAACACCTTCGTAATAACCTCTATGAACTGTTCCTCTGCGTTCCCTCTGACTTCATATCCTCCACTCCTTCCCCATCGGTCCTCCGGCTCCAGCCGCACTGGGCATGCCCTCACCTCAGGGACTTCCCCCACTGTTCACTTCCACTTCCCTTCCAGGTGTTATGACGTCACATTTGAATAAAGCCTATGGGGATCCTATTTAAAATCGCAACCCTCTCCTCCATAACCCCCTGTCCCAATCTCCCGCCATGCTGCTCTATTTTTCCACTTCTCCTTGGCAGTGACCACTTTCTGCCATTGTCTGCACTTGTCCGGTTTATTATCTCCTCCCCCACCAGACGATAAGCACCATGCTTTCAGGGCTCTTGGTGTGTTTACTTGTGCATCGCACACACCTTGACTCATGCCTGGGACACTTACTTCCCGAATCAACACATAGGAAAAGTAGACTGCTCTATATGCCTTATTGTTGAAGACAAAAATGGAATAACTCTAAGACTGAAATTAAACCTGTTTTAGTTTTACAAAGGGCTTTATAATTTGCTTTACTTATTTTCTATTGGACGGAAATGTGGATATTTTTTGAAAATTCACACTGATGCATGTAACACCTATTACTAACGGAAAAGCAGTAAATGAGCTTCAACATCTCATACACCCACAGAGAACACATGTCTACAGGTTTCAAATCTTGCCTACGGCCTCCAGCCCCAGCACCCCCGTCTCCGTTGTCCCTCCCCGGGCAGTCCAGGCAGGTACATTGGCTACCTCCTTGTCTGGCTCTCACTTTGAGAAGGAGTTTATTTCCCCTCTAATTTTTACTCTAAAAATTTTAATCCTGCAAAAAGTTGGTGAAATGGTATAATGAACAGCATATAACTGTACCTCGTGTTGCCAATCTTGAACATTTTGCCATACCTCCTTTCTTTCTTTTTCATGTATATATTTTGTTTTTTCCTGATACTATATTGCTGATACCATGACATTTCACCCCATAATATTCCATCAAGTATCACTTAAGAATGACATACTCCTATATCACCTCAATAAAAGGATCATACTCAAGAAAGTTAACATTAATATGTTAATATCCAATATAACCCATATTCAAATTTCCTCAATTTCCCAATAACATCGTTTATAGTCGTGGCTTTTATATTCCACTATACCCACGGACCATGCATCATATTTTGTTGCCATGCCTATAAAATAGCTTGTTCTTCCTCTCTCCTTCCTCCTTCTCCTCCTCCTCCTTTTCCTCTTCTCTTTCTCCTTTTCTGTCATGTCATATAAAGTGTCCAGGCCAATTATTTCCTCTAGATTCAGGTTAAAATTTTTTTTAGCAAAACTTCTACCATAAAATTAGACTTCTGATGCACCCTTTAATAGCTATAAAAGACCCAGTACAGTGAAGTGGTTACAGGTCATGTCCATGCAGCCAGACATACCCAGGTTCAAATCCAGCTCTGTCAACTCATATACTGTGAGAAATATTTAATCATTTTTTGCCTCAGCTACCCTGTTTGTAAGATGGAGATAATTGTGCTACACATCTCACAGGACCGTCATTTATTTATTTATTTTAAGGATTTTATTTATTTATTTGTAGAGGGAGGGGAAAGCGGGGAAAAAGAGAGGGAGAGAAACATCAACTAGTTGCCTCTCCTATGTGCCAACTCGGGGCTGAAACTTGCAACTCAGGCATGCTCCCTGACAGGGAATTGAACCCACGACCTTTAGCTTTGTGGGATGATGCCCAACCAACTGAGCCACAAGTCAGGGCAGGGCTGTTATTTACATTAAGTAGGTTAGTATATGGATTGTGGCAGATGCTCTGTGTTCTCTTTATTTATAGTTTTACAACAACCTTGACTAATGTCTGTCTACTGTCTGAGATTAGGGGGAGGAGCAAGAAACACAGGACAGAAGCTTTGTATCTTCCCTGAGTACAGAGTAACTACCAAAGGCCTGGCTTAGAATTTTAACTCAGCCCCATTATTAGCGTTGGAAGTTCGGAGCGTTTTCACCTCCTCACCTTTTGACAAATGGCATTTCCTGGAGATTCAAAACAGAGAGTAAGGGTGGCATCTCCAGGCTCTCCACAGGGAAGGTTCAGAGACGAGCTGCCTTTGTCTGGCACGCCTCTAGAGGGCAGCAGAGGCACTAGCTGCTCTCTTGGCTCCTTTGCAAGGGCGTGAACTTTGCCCGCCGGCCCACCCACCCACCCCATCCTTGGTCCAGTCCGAAAACCATAAACTGGGTAGGATGTTGGCTTTACTCAACAGAATAAATAGGTGTGTGATTGTTTCTTTGGGAACATGAAGCAAATAGCACCAGTAATACAGACATACATTATATTTTCGTAAGAGAGCTCATCTTAAATTTAAGTGTTTTTGAAGACTAAATATATCACAGTAATTGCACACCTCCTCCAAACCATGGTAACATGAAGCTCACTAGATCTGGTTCCAGCAGTCCATTTCTTAGCCAGCAGCTGAGTGTTGAGAGTGACTTTGCGATATCACTGCTGCAGGAGGCAGCTCCACACGCTGAGAACACCAGCTTCTCCAAACAGAAGGGAGCGCGCAAACGCCCTGCGGCCGCCTCGCTTCAAGTTTCCGAGCGTGTGTGTGCATTTCTCTACCTTGTATCAACTTAAAGACCTTTTTGGTGTTTCTAACTTTCCGAAGTCAAGGCATCTCCTATAGCTTAGCTACTATGCGGTGTGGAAATAGATGTCTCAAAAACCCCAAAGCACTCAGAAATAGATTCAACTACAAATGAATAATTAGTAGTAACGCGATGAACACCTTCTCCACATTTTCTATGGGAGGGACCGAGTAATGGGTAGAAGCATGGAGCCGGAAAGCAGGGACCCTGAACCCCACTCCCAGCTCCACAACTACCTGGCCGTGACAGGGTGAACAAGTTATGTCATCTTTCTGTGCCTCAGCTTCCTCTTCTGCAAAATGGAGATAATACCAGACCTACCCAATAGGGTTAGTAGGAGAATTTAAGAAGTTAATAGATGTATGTTTTTAGAACAGTCCCTTGCATTTGATAAGCACCACAGAAGTGTTAGTTTTTATCATCTGGAATCTCCGAATCTTTTGCAGGCACTCCAGCCTTCCCGTCCTTCTCCCCTCCGAGACAATCCTCATGGCATAGCAGAGACTAGGACTCAACACACCTAGGGAGCGTCACCCTTGCTAGGTAGCTGAAAAAAAAAATGGAGCATTCTCCCCTTCTCCCAAAGCATACAGACGACAACTGTACAGCTCCTTGGTTCCCCGGGACTCCCCTGCAAGTGCTCCTGCTCTGCCTAGTCCTTTTCTCTACCTTTGCGGCATCTTCTCCAGACCTGCAAAGTTCCAGCTGATTCTCTTGATGCAGGTTGGGCTGGCACCTGTTTCTCTCCAGGTCGCCTACTCCAGCACAGCCATTCTTAAACTCTTGAGGTCACTTCACTGGTCACCCACCGCCAAGCACACACATTTCCTGTTTTTACCAAGTAGGAAGGGATAGACAAGTATTATACATATTCTCCCCATTTTAAAACAGAAACATAAAGAGAATTCGTTCAGAAAAAATTGAGTGAACTCTTTTCAAGTTTAAAATAGGAATTTTTAAAATGTTTCAGAAAGCACACGGTGTTACACCAAAACCAAACCGAGAAAATCATGTAGTGACTGGGAGAGGAAAATCATCTGTTCAAAAAATAGGAGATTAGGAGGAGGGGGAGTATATAGAAACCCAGGTTGTTTTTTCACACTGACATTATCGTAATTGGAAAACAGGATCTGTGTGAATACGTCTTGTTGAGAGCGATTTGCAGACTTATTTTTTACGTAGTTCTATGAGAAGTGGGCAGTTCCCATCCATTAGGTGGTTTGGGAGACATAGGTTCTACAAAGCACACAGGTTGTCTAACGTTTTAGTCAGTTCTGTGAGCTTACCTAGGGGGCTTGGGTAGCTGAAGCTTAGTTTAACAAAGAATTAATGGACTGTTCCTCTGACTACTTTCAGCATTTTTGGAAACCCAATCAAATTAAAATAGTTTGTGCTGTGCTTACCAGCTCTGAGATCTCGGGCGAGACTCGGTGGCGTCAACTGTCACATGGAGATCACTGTACCTACCTGTAGCAGGCAATGTAGGTGTTTCTGTCCCACCTTCTTTAGTTAGCACCTGGTACTCTTCTTTCATAGGTGACCCCCACCTCTCCACCCCACCCCCACATACCTTGCTGCCCCTGTTTTGTTAACCAATGACTCTGCAGCTGGATGGAATTCGAGCCCCTTCTCCTAGCCTATAGCCCAGAGCTGCCCTGTGGGACGGATAGGAGGATTTGGCCTGAGACGCACCCCTGGCCTGCTTCTCCCACTCCATGGTCTTCTCCCCTAGGACCACCTCAGAGATAAACCCCTTGTGTTTGAATCTCAGTTCAGCATTTGGCTTCTGGGGATCTACGACTTCTCATTTAACCACCATAGAATTTTGAAAAAGCTGGACGAAGACAACGCAGCCAGAGCACCTAAAACAGAGCCTGGCATATAGGAAGTGCTGTATGTGTCTCAGCTGTCACTCTTATCTGCGATCTGACCTACAGAGCCAAGGCGAACCGAGAGAAATACATGGGGCTTCAAATAAACATACACCCACACACATACAAACCCTGGAGAAGTGTTGAGGGAACTGAATAATCCACATAATTGCTTCCTTTCGCATCACTGTTTGCACCCGCGGCCTCAGTTACAAGGGAATAAATGCTTCTGGCTGAGTTGCAATACAAAGAGGCTGCTACTGCGTGCTCCCATCAGACCCACCATGGGCATTTGATTCAGTTAATAAGTATGGATACTGGGAGACTTAAATATTCTCTCTCCCATGTGATTTATACGTGTATATATATTTCCTATATACATGAATACTCTTCGGTTTGTCCTTTAACCAGGTGTCATGGAGTAGTTCCAAGGCTTGCTTGAAGGTAAGCAGCAGGAGTCTTAAGAACTGAATTTTAAGAAATTCAAAGAGCAAAAAATACACTTTGTTCTTTGAGTTTCTTAAACCTATATTTCATACCCTTTCATAATAATTTGTCTTTTATGGATAAAATATACACAAATCACTGAGGAAAAAAGGCGTCTGCAGTGACCTTGGACGACCAAGTCCTCCTGTTTTTAAATTCCATGCACAGAGTATATTATCAAGATTTCTATGTGGCAGCATTTCCAGCACAGCTCAGAAAGAGAATTTGCCACTTCTTTATCATTCAGTTCAAATATAAGGGCAAAGAAACTTACAGGATTTCTTTTTTTTTTTTTTTAAGGTTTTCATTTATCACCTCCTGGAAAAAACTGGTACAGGCAGAATCCCAACATGATAAAACCCGAACGCAAGTAGCCGTGGCCGAGGGGAACCTCTAAGTGAATTATTATGCTCCCAGGTCCTAAAAAAAATTTATTCTTCTCTGGTTCTCTCATCTGACCCCACTTCAGACTAGCTTTTGTCCACTTCACAGCGCTTGTGCCATTAACGATCCCCTCCAGGACACGCGGAGCGCTCTCTCTTCTCCCCGCATTCACTTTAATCTGCGCGCGGTCTTTGTTCGACTCCGCCGCAATCTTCCTCCTCCTCCATAAGGCTTTCTTCTCCTAATTTTGTCTGATCCTTTAGTATTTCTCTTTTTTCCATTTTATTATGTATTTTAAAAATAAAAATGAAAGCCACAATTAGAGATGAGGGAAAGAAGCCCCCAAACCCAGACACTATTATTTTATTGGATTTATTGGGTCCCCCATCCCACCCAGTTTTTTTCTTACTGGGTTTTACATATTATAAATGGGATTTGATATCCTTCTTTTTCTGCCAAATATTTTATCTTAATTATTTCACTCATTGCCATATGATCTTCATAGACTCCTTCCTTAATTCCTTTTGATAATCTCATCTCTCTCTTTTTAATTTTCTCCTCCTCAGCGTATTCTATTTCCCCATGCAAATCCACTCCTCTCCCCCAGCAAATCCACGGAAGAGCTAAAAACTCTATCCTACATTCTCCTTTTACATTCAAGTACCCATTTTGTTCTAATAATATGAATACTATTTAAAAAAACACAGCAAAATAAAATTCCAGTGTCCCACCAACATATTCATACCAAAAGTCTACTTACTCTGGAAGTTAATCTGGCAATTTAGATCAAAGATGTATTCTTCTGAAATGTCTAAAATGTATCTTTCCTCTACATAATTCCCAAGATTCTTCCAGAGTTCCTATAAAGTAACAGGCACATATAGGCACACTACTTAATTAGTAGTTTTCAACAAGACTGATACTAGAGTAGCATTTTCTAAATTCCGTTCCGAGTAAGATAGATGCAATACTAGTAGATATTAAATTTCAAAAAGAGGAAGGGTGATTTCCATGACCAAAAATAAATATAGAATACAAGTTAGGGAAACCTTAAATTAAAAAAAATGTAAAAGATTTTGCCCTGGCTAGTATGACTCAGTTGCTTGGAGCATCACCCAGTAACCAAAAGGTTGAGAGTTCGATTCCCTGTCAGGACTCATACCTAGGTTGCAGTTCAGTCCTGAGCTGGGGAGCATAAGCAATGACAGAGCAATTGATGTATTTGAAAAACAATCTCAATGCAAAGGAGGTTCTGTTCATGGCCTGATTATATGCTTAGTTATCTTTGATACATATAAAACTTCAGAGAAGCTGAAGTTACCCTTGCTTCCTATTATCAATTTTTCTTTCTTTCTTTCTTTCTTTCTTTCTTTCTTTCTTTCTTTCTTTCTTTCTTTCTTTCTTTCTTCCTTCCTTCCTTCCTTCCTTCCTTCCTTCCTTCCTTCCTTCCTTCCTTCCTTCCTTTCTTCTTTCCTTTCTTTTTTACAATTCTCATATGGTTCAACACTCTGCCTTGTGCTATGGTTCACTGAACAACTAACTATTCACTGAGTAGCTACCTTGTTTCAGGCATTGCCTGGAGCAAAACAGACAAATCTCCTTGCCTTCATGAGGCTTCTTACATCCTAGCACATTTTTATGGCTTTCTAAGTACACATCATGTTTCTTCTAGCACATTCTCATATCCGGGAGGACCAAATCTGGGTCTAGGGGCCCCTGCTCCACAGCTTCGACCTGTGTGCATTTCCCAAAACAGCTCAAAATAATTGTTTGGGAAATTGTATGGTGCAAGAAAAGATATTGCATTTACCTTAAATTTTAATGATTTCCCCAAAAACAAACATTGAATGTTACTAATCTTTAACTCTTATTAGGAAAAAACACCAAACCAAAGATTTATTTTAAGTGTTGCAGTAACTCACAGTTACAACGATGACAGTTCACCACTTTCAGCTTTTGCATAAATTCTTCTTCTATTGTTTTTCCCTCCTGTATCTTTCTTCCTTCTTATAAAAGTCCTCATTTTAAAATGTGATACAGTCACATTTTATGTAAAGATTAAACCTACAAAACAGGAGGACTACGGCTTTGCCGCTTTAAATGTCATGCTTAATCTCTTCTTTTTACGGAACTCTTCTGCTCTGACTAAAAGTCAGAGGGGACTTTAGAAGGATCATAAAGCCCCCAAAATCTGGCTCTGGTGGGTCGCTCAAGTCACGAGCCTTTGGTGACACACTCAAATTCTGTGCCCATCCTTCCTCCCCCAGCCAGTTCATAACACTGCCTCCACCAAGAAAGTTGTTAACAGTTCTCAGCAAAATAGAAATGAGCACAACTTCTACACTTTGTTACATTTAGTACCTTTTTTTTAATGGAGGAAAAGACAGTAAGACTTCTCAGAGATTTAAAGAAAAAAAAGCTTACAAGTCTAAATGAAAGCCAAGTATGCCAGTAATGGGGTCTTCTGTTTTTGATACCTTTTAATCCAATTTTTAGCATCTAGTTAGAACTACTATCTTTCCTGAATGCTAAGGACAAACCAAGCTTAAGTTTTGTTTCTTAATCTCTCTCTCTCTTCTTTCCTCTAAGTACAAGAGAACACTGCTGGTAGTTTAAGAATTGATCGATGTGACTCTCAAACAGCTACTTATGTACCCTTCTCTGGCTTCCGCAGTCTTCCCACAGACAAAAATAGTCTCTTCTTCTATGGTAACTCTGCCTCTAGTGAAACTGCTGCAGTGCGGCTGAGAGGCTCATGTCGAGTCTGTAAATCATGCGTTAGGGACGCTCTTGCTGCACTTCAGCTTGAAAGCAGAGGTTTATTTCTGTTCAAGCCCACACCTTGGCTCGCCAGCGAGAGAGCGGAGCTTTCCACAGTGCCTGGGCCACCTGGGTTCATAAGCATTGTAAGCCAGCACCTGTGATTCCATGATCAGGAAAGTAATGACATACCCACCTCGAAACAACAACGCTCATCCCTTTTATAATGCTTTTAAACTATTTCCAAATAAAGATTCTGATCTCAAACTCTTCACAGATCCACACCCTGGTATTGTTTATTCACTCCTGGGTTATGGTGCAAGAAAGTCTGGGAGCTAGGTCAAACATGACCAGTATAACACTTAATATCAGAGTGTCATCACCCATCAGAACTTTATCAGCTCTTTCAGAATTCACCCACTCAGAAAATGTTTGAGAATCGAAGACATAAATATCATTTCTCCTCAAGTCCATGCCACTGATTGGGAGGTAACAGTAAGGGACCTAGAAGGAAACACAGAGCTGGATGGATGACCCTTGGCTCTCTCAGAACACCCTTGCTATTGCAGTAATCCCGAAGTGAAGCCATAGGGGTGGAAGGGCCTAGGACCTGAAATGAAGGGAGGTGAAACTAGAAACACAGAGATGGAAAGAATAACACAGGTCTTACGTGTGGAGTACTCACAGGATGAAAGGTGGGCAGAAACGAACTTGAAGCATTGGAAGGAGGTGATGTCAGCTGTCACAGGCTGTATTTTTTACGGCTCACATTCCCCCTTCTCCTTTCTCTGTGTGCACGCTAATCCCAGGGCTTGATCACTGCAAGTTCTCGAATCCATACCCCTCCTCTCCGTCACCACTGTTGCTGCCCTTGTCCACGCCAGCAACACCCCTCTTCTGGACTGTCTGATGCATTTGATTCCTTGTTTCCCCGTCCCTGCATCCACCCTCCTGTAACTTATCCCACATTTGTGAAAATGACCTTTCTAGGACAACAATTGGCTCACCCTATGCCCAGAGCCGGTCAGAGCCCTTCCTCACGAGGCCATTCTGCTGCTTCAGCCTCCCCTGAGATCCCTTATCTGGGGCCGTAGCGCAGGCAGCAAGGTGCAGCGGTCCAGGGCCTGAACTCAGCCACACAGCCTGCGTTCAGTCCTCCCCCAAGTTCTCTTGGACAAGTGATTTAACTACAGTGATTCAGCATATTCATCTATAAAATGTTAGGAGGATAAAGTGAGAATATATTTAAAGTGCAGCTGGTACACAGTAAGAGCTATGGAAGTGTTTATTAAATTTAAGTAAAAATAATTCTCTGGATTGCCACATCCTCTCCTCCCCTGTGAATTTATACCTTCAGGTTCTTAACTCCTTTGGGGAGGGCCTCTTTCCCTTGGTCAATCATTCATCTTCCTTCTGGACGGAGCTAAATGGTCAGGTCCTCTGTGAAGCCTTTCTGCTATACGGTGTTCTTTCCCCTGTTAAAACTGCATTGTGTTACCATTTGTATTAGTTTTCTACGGCTGCTGTGAGAAGTTACCACAGCCTGGGTGGCTTCAAACCACAGAAGAGTGCTGTGTCACGCAGCTGGAGGCTAGACATGAAATCGGGATCACGGGGCTGCAACCAAGGCCTGCACCCCTTCCAGAGGCTCTTCGGGGGAAGCCTGTTCCTTGCCCCTTGCGGGTTACTGGGTTTGCAGCAAACCACTCTCCTCTCTGCCTCTGTCATACCACTGCTGCCTCCTCCTCTGGCTGTGCCACATCTCTTGTAAAGACACTTGTGATTGTACTGAGGGCCCAACCTGATACTCCAGGATCCTCATGCCACCTCCAGTTCAACTTCTGCAAGACCCTTGGAAACCACGTTAAGTGACATTTACAGGTCCCAGGGATTAGCACTGGGTATCTCTGGGTGACATTTTTCAGCTACTGCATAGCTCTTTGCATGTAGCGTGGTCTTTTCACCATTGAATGGCAAGGGTCTGCCACTCAGTGTAAGCACATAATGAATGATCGAAACTGAAATGCATGCAGAGGCACACCAGCACAGGGTACAGCTCCACTGCCCATGCACACCCGTATCCCATCTTTGCTAAGGCTTGATTTCTCTAGGCCAGAGCTATCTCTTTGTGTGCTAATTTGTGGTAGGAAGGAAATGTCACTCATGACTTGGATCGATTTCTAGGTCAGAGATATTTAGCCACGGGGACCTTCATCTTTGCACCGCCTCTTCTGAGCTACAGTGAGGTGATGTGACTGAGAACTCTGTTCCTTCCAACTGTGGGGCAGAGGCACTGGAAAAGATGGAGGAGCTCTGGCAGCTGGAAGGTGACCTTCACGGAATGTGAGAATGCCGAGTGGTGAAGTGACAGGCGTGAATTGCAAGAAGAGTGCTGTCATCGGTTTGCCCGAGCTGGTTTGTTGCCATTCCTCGACCGTGTATTTTAAACAGTTTTCTTCATAACTTATGTTCCTCAATTCATCACTGTTGCTTAACTATTCTCCCATCTTGAGTCACTTCGTGTTCAACACAGGCATTTTTCTGAAAGGAGGCTTGTTTCTTTTCCAGTGTTCTTAAGTCACAGTCACCTTCACTCACCAGAATAAGTTGCTCCAGCCACCACTTATCTGGAAAGACAACCCAGTAGCTATGCTATTGTTTTTCTTAGCTATTGGAAACCTTTCTCAATGAAACAGGAAAAAAATACATACTTGCAATACAAAAAATAAACAAGTAGATTACTTTGCACAATTAATCCTTGAAACGGTAAACTGTTTGCTGTTTATAACTGCTTACTTCTACGTCATCTTATCACCTTCATGCTGGTTAGAGAGCCCAGAAATCAGAGTTAAAAAAACTATAGAGCCCCAAAATTCATCCAAGGTTTGCCTATGTATGCATGTATTCTGAAACTTCTAGGGTTTGAGAAATTTCTTGTTAACATATAATATCCATCTGTAATAAAACACAATTGTTAGAATCATTTAGGTAGTCTGGCTGGCCTGAAGCTCAGCTAACATAGTAGCCTGGCACCTGCCAGAGGCTGGTTGGACTCCTGTAGCCTGCCCGACAAAACCACTCACCTCCTAAAACCACCTGGAGCAGCACCCTCCCCCCAGCACTGCTCTGGTCGCTGTCTTTCATACAGGTCATACTTCTTCCTACCCACGGAACTTTGCACGTGCTGTTCCCTCTGTGTAGAATGCTTGTCCCTCCTCTTCTTGATTAAATTCTATTCATCCTTTGGATTTAGTTTGGGCATTGTTCTCTCTGGAAAGCTTCCCCAGACTAGGTTAGATTCACCTAAGCACTTGAGACCACTGTCAGTTTTCATTGCATTTGTGTGATTATGTGATTGAAGTCTGCTTCCTCCACCAGAACGTACAAAACTCTGTGAGGGCAGAAGTAAGTCAGCTTTCAGTACCACTATATCACCAGCCCACATCACTGTTGCTGGAACACAGTAAGCACGTGGTGAATATTTAAATGTTAAATGCATGTAGTGGCATCTCCTGCTAGCTCTACCTACTGCTGGATTATTAGGCAAGTTACTTAACTTCACAGGGCCTTACTTTCCTCAGTAAAAAATGCCTCTTCCGGTCCCCAGATTCTAGGATATTTATGATTCCTGTCTTCAGCCTAGAAGATTGATTAGACTACAGCTAGAAAGCTGACACTATGTGTTATCTGCTTGCTATATATCTCCCCACGTGGAGAAAACTCACGCCAAGGAAGAAATTGGAATTACCCTTAAACATCTTTGCTTCTTTCCCTAATGCCACTGTCTCCTTCTGGCTTCCTTCGCCTGTCATTTAAAATACTGCAAATGGTCCCTTAACTGGTTGGTGGTTTTGTGTTCAGTCCTCTCCCCTCCCAGTCTGCCTGCAACGCTGCCAGTAGAACTCGGTCTGCAACACTGGCCTGGTGATGGCACCCCTCTGCTTGAACACTACCGGGGAGTCCCACACCATGCCTGGGACAAAACTCCCCTCTTGCGAAGCTGCCCTTCCCCTGTTTCTGCCTCACTGCCAGCCCTCTCCTTGAGAACTTACACTCCATTCAGAACCGTTCAGCGGGCCCAGCTGCACACTGTTCTTTTAAGTCCCCTGCCTTTGCAGTAGTTGTCTTGGCCTGGAAAACTGTTCTCTGCTCTTGTACTTGCAAAGTCCTGTGCATCCTTTAGGCTCAGCTCAAACATCACTTGAAGGTGGCACCTGCCTTGACCAAACCCCCACTCCTCTGGCTGAATTTGTCACTTACTGCTTGTGTTCCTACAGAGCACTTTGTCCAAGCCACTACAATAACACTAAGTGAGCTGTATTACTTTGCACAGTAATGGACTTGGAAATTATTCTGAGTGTTAGCTGCCTAATATTGGAAATGGGAGACATCACACCTAACTCATTGGGCTGTTGTAATTGTGGATTAAAGGCGATACTGTGATTAATGCACTTAGTATAATGCCTGGCCAATAATGCTCAATAACTCACGGTAATTGTTATTGGATTGTAAATGTGTTGATTGCAAAGACCCAGATCTATGTCTGTCTTTCTGCCCTGGTGTCGGGCACATAATGGATGCTCTCAGTGAATGTTTCTTAAAATGTGTAAGTGAGATAGTATTCTTGATGTATTTCTTTACAGGAAGGCTAGAGGCTTATTCATTTTAAGGAATTTCATTGAAGCGTCAAAAATTCTACTGATCTCATGACAGATTCCAAATCACATTTACCTTTCCTGTTGCTGAACTAGTCTTGAACTTACATGGGTATCATAGTTTGAGAACAAACTTGAGTTTTCATAAGCATTAGCATTTTCTGCAAAATTCTCATACTCTCTTCACACTTTTAGCCTCCACTGTAAGCACATCAGTTCGGGCCTTTACATAATCCCACCTGCACACAGGTCACATCCTTCTTTCTCCTGTGAGTGACGCCAATAGCTGCATGTGCGCAGGACTAATGCTAACTACTGTCCTATGTGCTTTAGGTGTTTTAAGTCCTCTGGGCGACTCATAACCTGACTGGTTAAAACCACTGCGAACTCTAGCTTAGGGCGCTGGCCACGCCGCGGTATTTATTGCCCCTAACAAGAGCCTAATTCCTGGAAGGCGAGGTTATCGGCCCGCTTCCTCTGCATCACTCAGGGCCCGCAGTCTCAGCGAGCTCTGCGGCCCAGGGCACTTCCGCCTCGGTCCACGCATTTACCTGCCCGTTGGGGGGCACAGGGAAGACTAAGTCCACACCCAACACTCCCCGAGACTCCCTGGGAGATTTAAAGCCTCACAAACCTCAGCACATCAAACTTTTCTACTGTAATTTCTCTTCCGTGTTCCCCGATGACTCATTCCTTCTAGGGTCTAAACACGTAAGGCTGAGAAACATCTTTGCTCCCTTCAAGTTAGCAAGGGCGGGTCATCCTCTGGGACTAGCCGAATGTCCAGGGGTGGCCTTGGATGCTTTTCCCCGTAGGCGACCGCATCCCGCCCACGAGGGGACAGCCTCCCGCTCTCTCCGCGGAGACGCCGCGGAGGCGCAGACGTCTCACGCCCTCCTTCCAGGAGCCGCCAGGGCTGCAGTTCTTTGTCACGGCCACACCGGAAACCGCCCCGATCGATCGCGGGGCGCTCGCCGAGGGTCCCACGCTCGGGGCGGGGCCGCGGGGCCTGTCCTCCTCCCCACGGGAGCGCGCGAGGGCCGGGCGGGGCCGCCGTCCCTTCCGGGGAGCGGTGGCCACCGCCGCGTCTGCCGGGCGGCTTCCCACCCCGCCCCCCGCAGCCCTGGGTGACGCTTCTCCAATAACAGCTCGCGGGGAGCCGCAGCCCGAGCTCAGCCGGCTCCGGGCGCCCCTCGGTGCCAGCCCGGCCGCCTCGCCGCCACCATGAAGGCTGAGGGGGACAGCGGCCTGGAGCGCTTCTCCAGCCCGGGCAAGGGCCGGGGGCTGCGGGCCCTGCGGCCCTTCCAGGTGGGCGAGCTGCTCTTCTCCTGTCCGGCCTACGCCTTCGTGCTCACGGTCAACGAGCGGGGCAACCACTGCGAGCACTGCTTCGCCAGGTAGGCGGTGGGCGGGCGGGAGCAGGGGGCGCCGCGCGGTGGCTGGGACCGCGGCGAGAGGAAGTGCGCGCTGCGCGCGGGGTCCTAGCGCCGGACTCTCCGGTGGTGGCCCCAGCGGCGGGTGCCGCGGGCGGGGAAAGTCGTTTGAATCCCACTCTGGGCCGCGCCACGTGCAGTAGGAAGCCGGGGTCACGTTGGCGCCGCACGCCCTTTACCACACGTTTTCAGAGTTGCTTACGCAGGATGTGCCAAGCTGGGAGGGCAGGGTACTACCCTCAAACGTGGGCTCGGAGCCAGCCTTGTTCCACGTATGGTCAAGCGCTGCCCTCTAGGTGCGCTGCCAGCGGGGCCCCAGGTCCGGGCAGCCATAGTCTGTCACCTTTAACTTGTGCTTCTTGCGGTGTGTTCTGTTCTCCACAGCTCAGCCCTGACACAGACTTGCCATTTCTTCCACGGAACTTAATGACACTATTTCATGTAAAGTACACGGCCCCTCTTCCTCCTCAATCTCTGCACTTGGTGTTTAGGGAGAAGCTAGAGGGGCACTGATCGCACCCCTGGGATTCCGAGGGACTGCACTGATGGAACACATCTAGCCCTGGTTTGGGACTGGGAAGAAGACATGGTCACTGGGGGGGATTAGGCAAAACGTGTGGTTGAAAATGGCGTGTAATTGTAGCATGTCATATGCACACATATTCGCATGCACCAGCACATCATTATATCCTCAAGCCTTATGATAGTTTCAGGCCAGAAAGGCACCTTAGAAATCACCAATACAACACCTTGTCTCACCATTTTACAGGTGAGGAAACTACTGTCCAGAGAGGAAGTGCGGCTGTGTGTAGATTGTCACACGTATACTTAAGGGAATGAAATCTGTTCTCTTCAGTGCTGTCCCTTCCCTCCCTGGTTGGGTGCTCAGGAAAATTAGCGAGGCAGGAAGAGGCAGGAGTCCAGTCTGTGCCTGGCCTTCCACTGCTGCCTGAAAAATGGGCCCTGCTGTTCTTTCTTTGAAACCTCAGTTTCTTCATCTTTTTTTTTTTAAGATTTTATTTATTTACCTTTAGGGAATGGGGAAAGGAGGTAGAGAAACATCAATGTGTGAGAGAGAGACACATCTATCAGTTGCCTCTCGTGTGCCCCCAACTGGGGGCCTGGCTGCTGCAACCCAGGCGTGTGCCCTGACTGGGAATCGAACAGGCGACCTTTCATCGCGCAGACCAGCACTCAGTCCACTGAGCCACACCAGCGAGGGCTCTTCATCTTTGAAATGGAGATTCTTGGGAGAGATTAAGCGAACCTGAGTAACTTTGAGTCCCCTTCGAGTTCAGGTCTCAAGTCCAGCATTTACTGAAGTACTCAATCTCTGAGACCTGAGCACCTTATTCCACATTAAGACATAGTAAAAGAAGGGACAAAAGCTAAATACTATAATAATCTTGGCCAGACTCCCTACCAGAGCTGTCTTCCGCTTGGGGGAACCTGGAAAGAACTAGACGCAGAATCATGCCGTGGGCAGCTTAAGGGCTGTATGTGATGTGTCTCTTTGAATTGGTGAGCCAAGAGCTAAAGGGTCATGGTACCACTTTGCGACGTTTGAGTGAAGTGAGCACTGGGTTTTCCCAAAGTTAAAAAGGCTGCTGTGACTGGTCCCCTTGATCTTCTGAGCCTTGCTGTGGCTCAGAGTCTGAAGCAGGGTGGGTGTCTGGAGTGACAGGAGCAAAGCATGGTCATCCCCCACAGAAGGCGCATCCCTTGCCTTCATCAGGGATCCTGGTGGTCCATGGTGTGAGAGAAGATTGGGGTGCCAGGCACATAGTAGGTACTCAGCTGGTAGCTACCAGTCCACTCCTCAAATGAATTAAAGATCAAACCTGTCTGGTTTTGGAAGGGAGAAGCAGAGCTGAGAGCTGCTTTTCTTTATTTGTGAATCTCCTAACTATCTATTCCACACCCCCGAACCTTTAGAACAGCTGTGTACATTCAATTGCAACTTTGCATATGTGACAAAGCTTGCTTCCCCCACTCCCATTTTCTGAATGATGCCTGTCAGTGTCACCAAGGCTGCCACAAGCATTAGCGTGGTTCTAGGCACCTCCCCCACCTGCTCTGTTGACTTAGGTGAACTGTCAACACCCACAGGTCACGTCCTTTCATTTGAAGTCAACTAAAATAACACTCAAGAAATCATGATACCGTGACACCGACGACATTAGGAATACCTTGGTAATCCACTCTATGAGTTCTGTTAAGTCTGACAGTTTAGAGTGAGTGATTAGACCCTTCTCATAGATTTAACACCATTTCCTCTGTCAACTGTTCGTATGTGACTGAGGACAAATCAGTCTGTCCGCCTGTCCTAGAGGAGCGTGTATGTCTTCACGGTGCATCCGAGGGGTAGGAGCAGAATTCTCAAATACTGAAGCATACAGGGCAAGATCCACTCTTCCCTCTCTCCCGGGAAAACTACTCCTTATCCTTTCTTGTGCCAGAAGTTTAACGTCAACAATATGGCTTAGATAAATGAGCCACTAGAGATTTTCCCTGTCATATTAATTGTATGAGGGCTTAACTTATTTTGAAGGAAAATAAGTGATTTCTTTAGGAATAATTATGTTTTATGGTTGAAAAAAATGGGAAGTTTCTTAGGTCACCATGGAATGGAGTTGTTACTGTCAGGACAATTGAGACAAAAGGTTTGTTTCTGAGAGTTTTAAATTTGTATCACATGTCCTCAGATTTGGTAGGTGACACTTGGGAAGATGTGTGTCTTGCCTCAGCAGCTAGAAGGCAGCTTCTAAAAACGTGTCTTCGGATTGGCAGCTCTCCTCATCTGACCTCTCAGATACATTTTATGTACGCACACACTCAGGCGCAAACACATGTTTTTGGCCTGAGGCCAACTTTTTGTGCAGGTTTTTTTATGTCATAGTTCAAACTTAGTATTTGACACATTTTAACACTTGACATTGTCTCAGAAGGAAAAATTCGCTGTAATGGAGTGTTCCATCTGAATATTCATTCGTGAGCAGCTCCTCAGGTGGGCAGATGCTCCCTCTTGATCTTTTATTCTTTGGCTCATGGGGCACTTCAGGGCAAGAATATTGTCTTTTTTGTTGTTGTTGTTGTTAGATTTTATTTATTTTTAGAGAGAGGAAGGGAGGGAGAAAGAGAGGGAGAGAAACATCAATGTGTGGTTGCCTTGCGCATGCCCCCTACTGAGGACCCCATGGCCCACAACCCAGGCATGTGTCCTGACTGGGAATCGAACCAGTGACCCGTTGGTTCACAGGCTGGTGCTCAGTCCACTGAACCACGCCAGCCAGGGCAAGAATGTTGTCTGTTTGTCAGTTTGTTTAGAGTATGGAGGAGAAGTAAGAAGGCCCACTTAGCTTCCTTGAAATAGAGCTGCTGGAGCCCAGTTTCAAGGAGTTTATATTATGTCCAGCTCACTCAGTGGTGGTTTTAACTTAAAATGTCTGCATGGTTAACACATTCTGACAGAGATGTCTTATTTCAGCAGTTGTAAGGACGTAAGGTCCCCCAGATTGATTTGGTGGCAGTATTCATCTCCTCTTCCCCACTGTTGGACCAAACTTCCGCAGCCCTCCCAGTTGCTCCGCCCATCAAAAGGGGCGTGGTCCCCACGGCTGCTGTGGTTCTGCCTGTTCCCAGAACATTTTCTGAGAGTGGGAGAGTCTCAGAGGAGAGAAATGGCTTCCCATGTTCTCAGATTATCCTGCTTTCTGAATGAAAATTAGACACTGGCTCTAATAGAGAAATCCCCTCTTCTTCTTACATGTATTTTTGTAAACATAGCATGATTAAAAAATCAGACAAAAAAACACAGACATCAGATTTCTTCTAAAAATTTACCATTAATGAATACAAAATCCAGCCATCTGTGTGTCAGGTGAGATATTGTGTTGTCACTTTCACCATTTCGACATTTCAAGTTTTTCTTTTATTTAGAGACTGCAAAGAAGGGACTTCGGTTTGAATCCTGGCTTCATCCCTTCCTGGTGGCTTGGTTTGGCTTTTAGCAAATTAGTTAACCTCTCTGAACTCCCAGGTTCCTCCATTTGTACGACCTGCGCTTTAACACCCACCTACTGAGCTAATCCTGAGATTGTGGAAGTCAGCACTCTGCACAGCCCTCACCCGTAGTAAGCTGTCACAATTGGCCCGCTGTCTGGCTTGTACTGGTCGGATGCGCTCTGCTGGCTAATGTTAACTAGTGCGATAAAATATTGTAATGCCAGGGACTTCATTAGGGTGGTGGGGTTGGGGTGGGAGATACTGGGGGGGAAATACCGGGAATGGCTGGCCATCGGAGTCCTCATTCAGGTGGTACATTGGCCCAGAGCTAAAAGCAGCAGCTCTCCTCCTTGGGTCCCCCCAGAAAAATCATGGGTGTCCGGGGTCAGTTTTCAGTATTTTTCAAAACCTAATAGGCATGATATAATAAACCTATACAGGTAAAACTTTTTTTAAAAAAGAGCCTTTTCTAGCTTCAAAGTGCTTAGGCACTTTAGTACTCTTTTACTATGACATTAAACAAATATTTGAAAAGAAACATGGAGGAAAACAGAATTTTCTCCATAGCAGAGATACCAAGGCTCCTCTCTGCTGTCTCCTCTGAGACTTCAGAGTGCCCAGCGCTGTTACACGCGTAGATTTCACATGCAGGGGACATCGTTTCTGTTACAGCTTATAGGGGGCTCAGTGGCCAAGCTGCCCATTTGGAAACGAGTTGAGATGAAAGAGACAGAGCAACAGCGGGGTATCTTGAAGTGAAATTCTAACCCTGGTGAGTTAAAACCACCATCTAACACCTTTCCCTCCCCAAAGCAATTGCACAGAATCCTCACAATCAAAAAAATCTGAAGATCCATATACAATGACATTCCTTTAAATCACATTGCTCTTTGCAGCTCATAAAGTATTTCCAGATCCATTCTTATTTCGATTCTCTCAAGGATGGCTGGGAGAGAGAGGGCCTTATCTCGTTTTATGCAGGAAGAAACTGAGTGTTGGGCAGGTGAAGTTGTGTCATTGAATCTCACTTGTCTTTTGTCATGGATTGTTACGCGCCTTCTCAGGAGCCTTCTAATGCTCCTCCTAAGAGCATTCGTGGATGGAGCCCTGTCTTCCCACTCTGAGTGTGAGCTGCCTCCCTCTGCCCGCTTTGGCCTGAATCTCCAGTGCACCTCACACCGGGTCACCAGGACTTAATTCGCCTCCAGTTTCCCCTTGAATGAAATGCAGTTGTTATCACTTTCTTTCTTTTGCTCCCTTCTCCCTCAGTAGGTGATTCAACAAACTAATGCATTATTTTTAAAAGTTTAACAAATAAATGATTCAGCGGTCTTGGACCTACAAGACATCTTATATCTGATGCTGTTTTGGGTTCAGCGATGTTCTTATTACAATGCTTTGGAATTTGCCTAAGAGCTACGTAGATCCTTTTGCATGTGCTGATTGTTACGTGATAAAGCACAACAAGAACACGAGGCCGTGGTCCTTTTGTGTCTGTCATCTTAGTTTTCAGACCTACATGCTGAGTTTGTTTCTGTGCTCTGTGGTAGGGCAGCATCAGAATGGGGCCCTTTTCTTTTCCTTAAACATAGCCATTCTCCAGACCGTTGCTGTGTGCAAAGTTAATCAGTGAGGTTAGGAAATAGAATCTATGATGCAGCTATTCTAGGAGTTCCCCGGCTGGTGTTTCTGTGGGAAGAGCAGCTTGCACACTATCTCTCGGGAAGTTCTTTAAAAATGCTAAGAAATGTCTTAAATTTCTTTGGAAAGGTCTGGGGTTCAGTGCTATACTTTGGCAGTGACTGGGTTTCCAGAGAGCTCAGAGTTGGGGAGAACCTGGAGCAGCAAAGTTGTCTGTTTTAGAACTTCAAACAGAGAACGGCAGAGACAGTTTCTATTTACTTTGGTGTTTTAGGCTTACCTCTTTTGCCTTAGGTTAATCTCCCCTTTCTTTTCCTTGCCGATATGAAGACAATATGAAGTCGTCACAATTTTATGCCACTTTATTTCTGCTTCCCAAGAAGGCAATCAGTAATGATAAATATTTGTATTCTGGAGTCATTAATAACTGAAGTCACTTCCCCCACCACACATGCACGCACGCGCGCGCGCGCACACACACACACACCCCTTTTCTGTGGAGCTCAGGTGTGGAGTGAGCGAGGCGTTCGTATTTTTCAGTTCAAGGCACGCTTTCACCTAGTCTGTGCAAGGCCAGGTTGACTGAAGAGAATTTCTCCTGTTGCCGATCCCTTATTGCCATTTCCTGCCCCTCTCACAGACAGCCCTGTGATGGGCTCGCCTGCGTGTCTGCGAGTGTGAGTGTATATCCCAGTCATCACCAGGGAACTGGGCGACCTGGACCAGGGCACGTTGGTTGTACTTGACCAGATTCAGGCTTTGAGTCTTCTGCTGGTCAGCCTGGCAGCTCCGTGGCTTTCTGTAGTTGTTCCTAGAAGGAAAGTCACTCTGCCTCTGGCCCCTTAACCCTGGACAGCGGCCTGTTCTGCTCTCCCCTCTCAAGGGCCTTGCGTTGTCAGTCTCTGTACATCACCATCGCCTCTCCCACCCACATTCCCAGCCACCCTCTCATCTTTGGACCTCTTGCAAATCTGCGGTAGTTTAGGGTGCAGTCCTCCTGCAGGGAATTGACTGAAATAACTGCCTTTTCAGGGGTCGAACCCATGACCTTGGCCTCATCAGCACTTGGGCTCTGACCAGTCACAAAGCCACTCACCTCACTTTGTGTAACTTCGGCGGACTCTGCTCCTCCCACCCTCAGTGGCCTCCTTTTCAATGGCAAAGGCGTTCACACCAACACAATAGGACAGAAGGGAATCCGGTCTCTTCAAGACTTCTCTGAAGGACAGAAATATGCAATTTAGCAGGAAAATAATGCCAAAAAGTCTTGAGAGCTCAGGAAACAGCTTATCTTTCTAGTTCATGCATTTGCTGAGAATCCAGCCCTGTCTCTCAGATTCTTCTCCAATCAGAAATTTAAAAATAGTATGGAGCTCCTTAGTGCGTGCCAATTTATTAACATAACATCTGGTGACTCTTATACATGAAGTGGAAGGTTTAAGTGATTAAGTGGCAATGTTGATGGGTATTATTAAAATGGATTAGGTTAGCTTTTACAGGAAGGAGTGGATCTGAGATTGTGTGACCTTTGGAACATTTCTAGTCCCTAGAAACTCTCCATGAAGCTGAGACACTGGTGTGTGTCCACATGTGCAGCAGGATGTACAGGCGTGGCAGTGCCCACAGGATTCAGAATGCCCACCCAGAAGAGAGAAGGGCCACTCTCACCCAAGGAGCCAATTTCACACCAGGGGGAAGGAGGTGTCGAGAAAATCTGGCTGACCAACGAGATGCAGTTTTTCGTCTTAGCCCAATAAAAATCTCAAGGATTTGATGTCCTGTCTTTTGATAGGAGTTGTATCGCAATTTGTGACAAAGTGAAAAGAACTTGGGCTTTTTCACTTCAGTCTGTGAGCACCAGAAAGGACTCTTCAGGGATGTGGTCCTAGGCTCATATTCTGTTGATCTTCCCTCACCGTGGGGATGTTTGTGTAGGACACACGTGCCCTGTACCACGTGCAGAATCTCTTCTCTGCCAGTCACACAGATACGTACTAGAGTTGTAACCGTAGAACCAGCTCAAACGGCCCTATTCCAGGGGTCCCCAACCTCCGGGCCTCGGAACACTACCACCTGGGCCTGTTAGGAACCTGGCTGGACGGCAGGAGAGCTTGAATGTCATGCGCTTGAATCATCCTAAAAACATCCGCCCACCCCGGTCCATGGAAAAATTGTCCTCCACGAAACCTGTCTGTGGTGCCAAAAACGTTGGGGACTCCTGTCGTATCCTGTTTGAGGAGACACTTAGACACTTTTCAGATACAACAGGTGATTCAGCGAAAGCACGCACAAGAGTAGGGAACTGTGACCTCCATCTGTACCCAGCTGGAACCAAAGTCTAGCCCCCTCCCCCAGGACCAAAGGACTGGGACATAACCAGAACTTGAGCATCGGAACGCTTTCAGAAGCCAGGAAACTCTGGTCCGGATGCCCCTTTACCATAAATAGCCAAGTTCCAAGGTCCTCCAATGAAAACTTTCCCTGCCAGCACTTCTGTATACCTGTCCCCCACCCCTTAAAACCCGTAAACCTAGTCCAGCGAGCGAGACGGATCTGAGGCTCCATTATGTCACCTATCTTCTCCATTGGCACCTTCTCGGCCAATAAACCTTTCCTTACTCCAAACAAACCCTGACGTTTTGAGTTTCGGCCTTTCGGAGTGCTGGGCACACAAATTTTGCTTCGGTGACAGAGTGCCGATGGCTGTTCACAGTGGTGGCCTCAGATGTTCCCCAAACCTCAACAGTAAGGCGCTTACTTATGAGCCGATGGTCAGCTTCCTGAGAGTAGAGATTGTGTGTGTGTGTGTGTGTGTGTGTGTGTGTGTTTAATGTATGCAACCAGTGTTTATATTTACGGAGCACTTGCAGGGTTCTAAATCCTTGGGAGACAACTGTGAAGAAAGGACACAAATCCAGAACACTACAGAGCTAATATCCGAGTAGGTTTTCTTCACCTTTATTTTACCCACAGTGCCTTGAACTTGGTATGGTTTCGACAGATGGTGTGTTGAAGGCAGTAAGGTTTGGGGTTGAGTATTTTCTTTTATTTTGTTGAAAGCTGGTAATCCATGCATGTCATAAAGAAAATTCCGTCAACCAAAATGTTTCACCACACACTCTAGTTCGTGACTTGCAAAGAAAGGGAGAATTTTGACCAGATAATATTTAGGTCTCCTGAACCTGCAACAACCCCTCATTGTAGTGAAAGACCAACAGTTTGAGGTAGACATTTTTTAGGAGTTAATGAAATTTACTGCCCACATACACCTGAGAAAATATTTCTAAATGTCACTCTTAAAGACTTTAGGGTTTTTCACCTTAGAAACTTTAAAGCTCACAAGGTAGTAGGGATTTAGAAACACTCTACTTGTTTCATTGACTCTTTCATTGATTAGGGCACATGTTCAGGCCTTCCAAGACACCTAGCTACTAAATCTTTTCTCGGTACAGGGGGAGAAAGAAGCCGGGCTCCCCCCTTCTCTTCCTGTGAACCTCTGGAGGCGGCCCTGACGGAACCGTGGGGTCAGGGCTGCCTGACGGGGGGGCCCCAGGACTCGGCGGTGCTGTTTCGGTCCAACTTGCTCTGCAGCATTGTTTTCGCTCTGGCAGCCCCGAGTGGCACACGCACACACGTGTGCACACACGTGCATCTGGCCAAGTCCCCCTTTTATCCCTCTTTGCCCAGATGGCTCTCAGGTGCTGAGAAGCCCGTCCTGATTTCTGCAGGCTGGATCGACTCCCTTCGCCTTTGCTCCCGTAGCTCCTCGTACACCCCGCCTTCCTCACACTTGCTCCCTGAGTCCGGGAACCACTCTTACCTCATCTTTGTAGCCCGGACACTTAGCCCTCGGCCTGGCACTCTCTGACCTGGGTAAAAATTGATTCAATGAATAGTCTCATTTGTGTAACTTATTTTACCAGTGGCTCTCTGGGCAGGCCTCACCATCTACCTACACAGACAACTCTGTTCATTCTTGGAATCAAATCCTTGTGAATACGTGCAGAACCCTTCGCTGATTCCTGTTTTCTGTAGGACGGAATCTTGACTGCTCATGTCCTCCCTATTCAGTGCCCTCCCCATCCTACCCAGTGTGACCCGTCCCTGCTGTTTACTTAGACCCCGAACATAACCCTGGTGGTCCTTGCAGTGTCCCACAAAGCCGCTCTGCCATTTTTCATTCCTCTTGTCCACCTGTAACCTACACGGCTTTCCTCTGCGTTATTCCCTTCCTCAGCCCCATCCCAGGGAAGGCCTGATGCCCCAAGTCTGTTCATCCTCAAGAGACACCCAACTCAACTTACATCTCTATCCCGAAGCTTCCCCTTCAGTTTTTCAGCCCACACATCTCTTCCTGTTACTTAGCTGCTACTTTCTATCTATACATGTCTGCAGTAGTTTACTGTTGTATTTGTATTTGTTTTACACCCCGCTGTCCCAGGCATTGTGCCCTAGCCTGGGGACCCAGAGGTGACTGGGACGACATTCCCTGGAAGTGCCCTCCATCTGTGTCTTGAACGAGCTCAGTCCTAGGAGCAGCTTCCTTCCTCAGTTCAGTGTCATCTGGAAGCGGAGTCATCTTGCCTGATATTTATGTTAATCACTGTCATGAAGGTAGGGCTTATTTCCTCAGGAAGCCCAATTTTGATAAAAACATCATTTCTCCAGAGCCTGACACAATACTTCACACACAGAAAATGATACTCTTGGGATAGAAACTTCTTGGCTAAGGTAGATTAACCTACTTCTTCCCTGCCTTGTGTACAAGTATAAAAAGCGATCTTTATTCAGAAATGCAAATGAATTCATTGGGATTGAAAGACAAATGTCTACTTTTTCACAATGGGTTGGCTGCCAGAACGCAGGTGTCGTGAAACCCACCAGCTCAAAGCCAAAGTGGGAAAGGACAGACTCACATCAGTGTTGTCATTAATGAACATGTAGATTCTGCCAAGTCTCCCACCCTGGCCATCTGGTCTACCAGTGTGGTGGGCTTGACAAAAGAACCATCGGAAAATTCGAGGAGGCTGCTGAGGTGGGGGAGCGTTCCTGCACATGTGCCTGGGCCTCGGATGAGCTGGAAGCTGGACGTGAGTGTGGTGTCACCATTGATACCTCCCTGTGGACATTTGAGACCAGCAAGTATTATGTGACCATCATTGATTCCCCAGGACACAGAGACTTTAGCAAAAACACAATGACAGGCACATCTCAGGATGACTGTGCTGTCCTGATTGTTGCTGCCGGTGCTGGTGAATTCGAAGCAGGCATCTCCAAGAATAGGTAGACCCACGTGCATGCCCTTCTGGCTGACACACTGGGTGTGAAACAGCTGATTGTTAGTACTGTTGATTCCATTGAGCCGCCCTACAGCCTGAAGAGATACGAGGAAATTGTTAACGAAGTCAGCACCTACAGTAAGAAAAGTGGCTACAACCCTGCCACAGCAGCATTTGTGCCAATTTCTGGTTGGAATGGCAATGACATGCTGGAGCTGAGTGCTAACGTGCCTTGGTTCAAGGGAGGGAAAGTCGCCCAGAAAGATGGCGATGCCAGTGGGACCACGCTGCTTGAAGCTCTGGATTGCATCCTGCCACCGATTCGTGCAAGTGTCTGCCCCTGCATCTGCCCCTCCAGGGTGTCTCTATAAGTGGTGGTATCGGTACTGTCCCTGTGGGCCGAGTGGAGACTGGTGTTCTCATACCAGGTGTGGTGGTCACCTTCGCTCCAGGCAACATTACAACTGAAGTCAAGTCTGTTGAATGCACCATGCAGCTTTGAATGAAGCTCTTCCTGTGGACAACGTGGGCTTCAGTGTCAAGAACGTGTATGTCAAAGGTGTTTGTAGTGGCAGTGTGGCTGGGGACAGCAAAAATGCCCCACCAGTGGAAGCAGCTGGCTTCACAGCTCAGGTGGTTATCCTGAACCATCCAGGTCACATCAGTGCTGGCCATGCACCTGTGCCACATTGTCACATAGATCTTGATGCTGCAGATTTGCTGAGATGAAGCAGATTGTTGTTCTGGGAAAAAGCTGGGAGATGGCCCTGAGGGTCTAAAACCTGCGATGCCACAGTTGTCAGTGTGGTTCCTGGCAAGCTGGTGTGTGTCGAGAGCTCCTCTGACTGTCCTCCTGGGTCGCTTTGCTGTTAGTGACAGGAGGCAGACGGTTGCTGTGGGTGACATCAAAGCAGTGGACCAGAAGGCAGCTGGAGCTGGCAAAGTCACCGAGTCTTCCCAGAAAGCTCAGAAGGCTAAATGGATATTAGCCCCAATACCTGACACCCCAATCTTAATCAGTGGTGGAAGAACGTTCTCAGAACTGTTTGTCGTGATTGGCCATTTAAGTTTAATAGTAAAACACTGGTTAATGATTACAAGGCATCGTTAAACCTTCAGAAGGAAAGGAGAGTTTTGTGGAGTGTTTGGGGTTTTTTTTGTGTGTGGTAGTTTTTAAGTTATTAGTTGTTAAAATCAGTACTTTTTAATGAAAACAGCTTGACCAAAAATCTGTCACAGAATTTTGAGATGCGTCATTCAGGACAGATCGCCTGCTTCTTGGGCAAAGAGTTAGTACTCACGTTTGGCTGCGGAAGGCCTGGCCATATTCTGGAACTCACACTTCACATTAGATTATAAAAGGTATTTTTACATATTTTTTCCTACTTTGTGGTCAGAGTGTTGAAGTGAGGAGTACTATTAGGGGCATTTTAAGTTTTTAAATAGTTAAATTTACGTGACTTTGGTTTTGTCCTTTTCCTTGTTGTTTAATCACCAGGGAACCCTAATACTATCGGCATCCGTTACAAAGCACAGGTGACGACGTCTCCATGCGTGGCACCTTTAGAAGCAATGGTGCGTGGCACTTACTGCCTGATCTTTATGAGAGAACTGGATGAAGGAGAAAGGCATTCATTGTTTCTCTTCTTTGACTTTCCAATCAGTAGGCATCAGAGAAGTAGACAATAAAGTAGCAAGGAAGCGTCCTTCTGATTTCGCACAAAAGTTAAGGAAGAAAGTGTTTCCAGAGGCAAGTGTTAAACTTTAAAGAGCACACACCCGATCTTCGGGCAGGCTTGAGACGTTTGGGTTCTACAGCGCCGACAAGACGAGGTGTGGATGCAGGTGCCGTCCAGTGGTTGGAAGCGTAATGTAATTCAGTGGTCACTGGAGGCCATCGTTTTTCTCCTCTATTTGTAGGCTTCGTGAATTTTCTCTGTAAAGCGAAGATGAATTCCACGTCGACCAGAGCCTACATTAAAACGAATCCTAAATCAGCATCGTCATTCTTTTTCCGTTTCTGAGCTTGACTCAACTAGTGAGGTGTGGAGTCATGCATATAATTTTTTTATGTGGATGGAGGAGTAATTGACAAACACCACTGTGTCCATTTAGAGTGTACAGTGTGGTGGTTTTATGCATATGCACCATGGAATGATGACTGAGATCAAGATAATTAACACAGCCCCACACAGAGTTAACTTCTCTGTGTGCATGGTGAGAATGCTTAAGATCTACCCCCAGCACCTTTCAAATACACAGTACTTTGTTATTAACTATAGTCACCATGTTAAAACCTCAGGATTTATAACTAAAAATGTCTACCTTTGACCTGCATCCCTCCAGCACCCCTGCCCCCACCCCCGGTTTTATCATTTTATAGCAAGGCCAGCCATTCATTGCCAGGACCACCAAGGCCAGCTTTCTCCTTGTAAATCTAGCTTCTATTCCGATAGTTGGAGAAACCTATTATTTGCTCCCTGGCTGCCCTAAATATTTCCTGCCTCCCCTAGAGGCCCCAGGGCTCTAACTTTTAACGAGCCCCAGAACAAAGGCAGGTTCGAAGGGGAGGGTGCAGCCAGGCTCTGGGAAGAAGTTCCCCCCGCCCATGGGTCCTGGTTCACTGCTACATTGTGGATTAAAGTGATATGGAGCATCTTTCACCGCTACACAAAAACCCAGAGCCTTCGTATTATCCTTGTCCCCTGACTAGGGTTATAATAGGGTTCCATCACAATTCCTCCAATTTTTATTTCCCTCAAATAAAAATTTGCTGGTGTAACCACTCTCTCTGGGTGGGAGGCTAACTTTGTTTCTGATTGTCTTATTTCAACCCACGGCGAAGTGATATTGCGCTGCTGGACTTTTTTCCTTTTCTCGTTCCCGCCTGGCCGGGGCTGCCTCTGTTCGCCGCGCACACTCGCCACTTCTTCTGTCGGCATTAGTTAAAAGTAATTGTTATTGCAAACCCCCTCCGTGCCGGAATCATTTTCTTTCATGGTGAAACCCACCAAGCATTCGCTTCAGTAGCAGAAAGTAGGGAGCTCACAGGATCAAACCCTTTTTATCTAGACCAACAGCACCCCCGGCGACGCGTTAACTAGCAGGAGTTGTTAATTACATCTCTAACTTGTTGATCTTCGTGGCTTCCGAATTTTAAAAGCAAGAAAATTAATCACTGCGTGTGTCTCCTCCCGTAAGAAATGGCAGGCGCGTGTCTTCTAAGTTCTGTTCCCATCACTAATAATCAAATCCTTGCATTTTCCTGTAGCATTTCTTTCTTCCCTTTGTGAATGGAGCCATTTCTTAAGTTCAAAGAGCCCTTCCGTTCACAGCAGGGTAAATGTTTGCCCATAAAACAAAGGCTTTAGAAACATAAATCCTCTTCTAAATATGAGTCTGGGTGAGGGCATACTGAAGATATTTCCGTAGTTGACCTGACTTTAAAAAAGAAAAAAAAGTGAAGGCTCATTAAAAGTATAGTCCCAGTCAATGTCAACTTGTATTTTCTCATTTAATTTTCATAACAAACCTATAAGGCAGAGACTCTGTCTTTACAGTGGAGAAAGCCGGTTCAGAAAGGATTAGCAATTTTCCCAAGATCACCTGGATCCTCGAGCACCCGAAGGGAAAAAGGATTTGCAAAGGGAAGTGGGATTCAGCCTAAATTGTGAAGTGGGTAGCAGAGGGAGGTGGACAGAAAGCCGGGGCTGTCTTCTCAAAACTCCTTTCTGCCTTCTAGAATACGATCTTGCCGTGGTTCAAAAACACGGTGTCTGCCACTTTACTCTCCTGAACAGCCATCAGCAAGGGAGCCAAACCACCTAATACTCCACCTGGTGTGTGTCATTCATTGCTAAGACAGGTTACATTGTGAAAACAAAAAAAGAATCTGCATTGCAGGGAAGGATGCTTCAACATGTCAACAAATTCTGCCCTCGAAAAGCACTCCAGCCCAATGGGTGACCGTGGGCCTAGGCACTCTGGAAGCACGAGAATCTCGTGAGGAGCTTTCTAAAGATCCCCACACAGACCGATCAAATGGGAACGGCTGGGCCCCACCGCAGCCCCGAAGGGCGAGGGCCGCCAAGGTTGAGACGCTCTGAGAGGTTACTAGAGACTCACCCTTCACTCTCAGCTCCACTCCTTTGGGGTTGTTTCACGTTTCAGTTCATTCCTGCCAGTGACCTTTATGGATCTTTCTTTGAGGAGGATTTTATTTTCTTTGTTTTGCAGTCTTTCCCCAAACCTAGACAATTCTGATCAAGTTACATGGCAAATGAAAGATTTACGGCTGTGTCTTCTGTAGGAACAGAGTTTATGCCAAAAGCCTTGCATACGCCTCCACTGAAAGTAGATACCCCGTATGACGTTTCTCTCTGGCTAAACTTCTCAGTCAGCAATAGTCAACACAGGATCTCTTTCTCTCTCCTTCTTTCTCGCCCCAGCACATGCACACACCAGCTCAACAAATTTTAGTTTGAGTCTCAACCAGTGGACTTATGAAAAGTCGCATCTTTCCCTGGGTGTGAAAAGAACCAAAGCACGCGTCGGGATAATTTCAACAGCAATCCCCCGCCAACCCGCCCCACTTCACCTGGAATTGCGCGTACCGAAGCAGATCAGAGGAGACTCTTCTGCTGTCCACTATCAGTAACTGGTTACTTTTTCTCCTTCTGCACTCAGGAGGCAGCCTGGCTCCCGGGGATCTAAGAACATTCCCAGATAACCAGGTAGCTGACTCCAGAAACAAACATACAGTGAAGTCAGCCTGACAGCTTCAGCGTTCCGACACCCGGTTCTCAGAGGACGTGATCTGGGGTGGACTCGCCCAGTGGCTGTCTGAGGACCACTTAGATGCACCACACAGTGACAGGCACTGAGTGACAGGCAGGGACCTTCTTTGCACTAACTACAGAATCAGTCCTTATTTTGTTCCAACCCCTGCCAAGTGAAATCAATTACCGTGTCACGATTGAGGGACCCTATTTGTGGAAGTGTTCCCTCCTCAAATCTCATTTTGAAAACTGATCCTGGATCCTTCCCTTTGCATCTTCGAAGTAGCATCAGTGGGATACCACTGGAGCTGGGGCATAATGCAGCCCAGAGTAAAGGATGCCTTTACCTATGCTGTGTTGCTGCTGTTGGCTTATCCAAACACATAGGTCGATTTTGCTGTATGCAGTGTGCGCTCCTGGATAATTGTCAGACTACTCGAGGAAAGATATTTGTGTGTGATGAAGACAAAACGTGCACCCAGATGTGTGAATTCGGATTCTGCTACCCACTCGTGAGTGACCGCATTGGGGGGGATATTTCACCTTTGGGATCCTCATTATCTTCATTTGAAAAATAGGAATCTTCTTCATGGAGCCGATGGAATTATTAAGCTAGATCGGCCATTTTCAGACTTTTTGGTCTTAGATCCCTCTCTATACTCTTAAAATTTGAGAGGGCCAAAGAGCTTTTGCTCACATGGGTTATGTTTATCAATGTTTGGCATATTTGAAGTGAAAACTGAGAAAATTCTGTCCTTCATTTAGACAACCACCATTACTGTTGACGTTTTTTTTTTTTTGAGAACTGTTTTCCAAAACAAAAGAATTGGTGAATAGTGGTACTGTTTTATAGTTTTGCAAATCTCTTTAACGTCTGGATTCCCAGAAGACAGCTGGATTCACAAATATGCTTCCGAATGCAGTCTGGGGCATTACGTAGTTTGGGCTGAAGTATGTGGAGACAGTCGGCCCTCAGCAGATATGTAATTGGAAAGGGAGGGGTATTTTAATAGCCTTATCAGTTAATTGTGGATATTCCTGACTCAGCACTAAAACTCGGCCAGTGGTATTATCTTAAATGTTAGTTGCGGTGTGCATCCTGAAGCCGTGTCTGTAAACCGTACGTACCCAGCCGCAGTAAAATCCCCTGGTCTGCCTGGAACTTTGCATGACTCTTTTGGCCGTGCATAAACATCAGACACTGGACATTTAGAAAATATTGGTTCAAGAAAGTAGACGGCCCTTCTAAAAGCTGACTCACTTCATAAAACCAGATGAAAGCAATCACAACTGTAATCTCATCATATATCAGAGACCATCAAGCTCAGGATGGCAGACACATGTTTTCCAAAGTTCTAGTTTCTGCTGGAAAGCCCCGTTTTTATCATCGGCAACAAATATTGCCAATTGTCTTCCTCGAAGTGATAGACTCATTTCATTCATTTAAATAGCAGATCTTCCAGATACTCAAGTTTGAGTAACCACAGTTGGTCTAAAGTTGTTCTTTCAAGTCAAAATGCAAGAAAAAGCGGCCCATTCAGTTTGCAACTCCAGGGGCCCCGAAGGCTTTTCCCGGAGGCAGCCATCACCCCGTGCATCCTGCTGGTTCCCTCACAGCACATCACAAAGGTGTATAGCGGAGAGTCGAGATGTGATAAAATTAATATTGTTACTGCTTCCTCCGGGGACATCCTGAGGAAAGCCAGCTTCCCCCCTTTGCTCTGAGAACGTGGAAGTGGAGATGACAATGACCCGTGGGGCGGTTTGGTGCCACTGATTCGATGTGTAGTGAGACCCAGGTCAAGACCGTAGTATTATTTCATAAAGGTTTTTGACCTCCCCAGCTCCCTGAAAGGGTGGGTGTTCGGGACCCCAGGGTCTGCAGACCACCACCGGAGCACCGTTGGGATCCATAGTGGAAGTGACGTGACATATTGCCAACACGTAAAAGTTAGCCTTTTTCTTCGTGGTCTGTGGCTGTGGACACAGTGACTGGCTATGCCGAGGAGCCTGGCCTTTGGGAGAGGTCTAATTTCGGTGGCGCCCCACGGGAGTTCCTCCCCAGGTCACCAGAGCCCGACTGGCTTTCACCTCCCTGGGGTGGTACCGTGAAGCTGCAAACAAGGCTTGTTTCCTGTTAACGTTACTGCTGGCCTCCGTAAAACCTATGGAATCCTTGATTTTCTGTATGGTGTAGGGTTAATAAAGATATTTTTGTGATAATTTCCTAATCTTTTCTTTCAGGGCATTTTCAGAGGCTCTTCTGTGGCTTTGGGTTCATGAGCCCTTGAAATCTGACAGAATTTTCCATTGTTTTCTGGGGGTGGGCAGAAGGTGGGTTGGTGGGAAGAGTGAGCAGCTTCAGTCAAACTTACAGAGATTCTGGGACCCCACCCTCGCATAAACGAACATTAACAAATGACTTCAGACATTTTTACGGGGTAGCATCGACCCACCCCTTACCCATTCGCAAACACACTTCTTTTGGGGAAGAACTTTGGAAGTTTCCTCCCTGGCTTTGCCCATCTTTACTCTCCCTCCCCTCGGCATTTCTTCAGGGCCCTCATCACCAAGCACTGGCTTACATGTATGTCCCTTCGGGGCTGTTTCTAAGGGCACCTCTGTCCTTTTTCCCTAGTTAGAAAGTGCAGGTGGGCAAGGACCGTGGAGTCTCATTGGTTTTATATTCCCAGAAGCAAAGTCAGAGTTTGGAGCTCTTCAGTTAGTGCCTCGGGGGTATTTCAGGCCAGAGAACGCGCTCGGCTGCATCCGTGGGTGGGTTCCTTTGTGAGCCATTGAGATGTGCAAACCTGGAATGGTTATTTATGCCTCAGCCACAAGATGTGCTTTTCTCCCACCCGTTCTTCGGGCAGCTCCTCGGAATCCAAGAGCTGTCACGAAAACGGCAAGGGGCCTGTTCCGTTCCAACAGTAGCATTTTTGGCACGCGTTCTGGATTCCGTGGGCGTAGTGTGGGGACTGCCACTGGCGGACAAGGACCAGAGGAGGCTTCTGCAGTGTGATTCTGCGCACACGCTAAAACACCAGCTCCTCTGGGGGCTGCAGGGAGGGGGCGACGAGGAGGCTCCGCTCACACGGCTCCCCTGGTGGTGGCAGGAGGCGCATGGTGTTGGCAGAGCCACGGGTCAGCAAGCTGGCTTCAGGGCCGTGCCTGGGGATTAGACAGGACGCTCCACAGACAGTGGTCTGATTGAAACAAGGTGGTTGCTCCCCACCTCCAAGCAATCTTTTAAGAGTTCTGTCATGGGTGGTTTAATTCAGCAGCTTATGGTCTTTAAAAATGCTGTGGCTTAGCTAACACCGCAAACACATGCACACATAGCAGTCAGAAAGCTGCACTATCCCTGTCCTTTACAGGAAGCAAATGGTACGGCGGTGCACAGGGAGTATTGCCCTCGTTAGGAAGAGGCAGAAGAGTCCTCAGTAGCACAGTGAGAAAGTGGGTGTATGAACCAGTCACATCCACTCATGTTTTATTCAAGGGCATGTCTCCACTGCTGGGTCACATTAGTCTCAAACTTGGCTTTCTGGACATTGGAATTACTGACATACTCAATTTTATCTCCCGTTTTACTGGTGTCTCTGAATAATAAAGCTGCCACTCACACTGCAGTTTTCAATGTACCCCCATCCTCTGTCTTTATCAAGGGAAGCCTCCGAAATGGTTTGGTATCTGTCCCTCTTTAGCAGGTGAGGAAATCAGGACCTAAGAGCCTTTGACTTGCCCTAAACTACCTAGGAACAGTGCAGGAGATGTTGACAGCTGTGTGTCCCAAGCCAGGCACATGAGTCCAAGAGCATGTCGCTCGCCGTTTTGGAGAGCGCCCTTCACGCTGCTGGGGTCGGGGGGCGGGGGAAATGGCAGAGTGTGCACTGTTTGACCAGCGCACTCCTCCTCAAGGGCCAAAGCCGGTCAAAACCTCCTTTGGGAAAATGCCACTCACCCGTGGGAGGGGAAGGTAAGAGGAACCTTCGCTCTGCTTCCCGACCAGATGGCTCTGATGATCGCGTGATGAAAATGTGCAGCTTCGCGTGTCTGTGCCTCTTGCCACTACAGTGCCCTTTCTGTCTTTAAGGAAAGAAGGATTGTCCAAATGTGGAAGATGCAAGCAGGCATTTTACTGCGATGTGGAGTGTCAGGTAGGTGCCGGGCCAGCTGGCAGGGAGGGCCCTGTTTCCTGTGAACGTCGGGACCCCAGCACCCGTCTCTTCCTTGTCACGGCTTCCCCCACGTTCTCCTGCAGCCAGAGCCGGAAAAAGCTCCGCTGTGGCGGAGGATGTGGCTGGACACCCCTGGGTGCTGGCCCAGGACCAGGGCAGTAACATTTGGGGGCCCACATGTAGGACCGAAAAAAGGAGCAGGAGGCGAAGTGGGAAGACACGAGGAGAGCCACGCTGGGCCCGGGCAGGCGTGTTTCCAAGGTCGACAGTCCGCCCGCAAGGCCACAGGCAACAGATGAAATGTGCAGAGATGACAGATGAGCAGTGTTAAAACGCTGTCTTTAAGTTTTTTAAATTTTTACCTTGTAGGTCTGTATTTTTATAAATCCCTCTAGCAGGCCACATGTCACCCGTGGGCTGTTTGAGCCCAGCCCGATTCCAGCTAGACTTGGGTGAGCCCCTGACCCTGCTCTGACCAGCCAGAGGGTGGCTGCTCCAGACGTGGACTTGGAGCTGGGGCCGAGCAGGTCCAGGAGGCTGGCTGCCTGCAGAGCACCGGCCATCTGGTTTGGCGGATAAGTCTCCAGGGGTTCCTGTGCCACGGGAATGGGAAGCTTAAGGAGGAGCTTGGAGGAAGTCTTGCAGACTCGCTGAGGCACTAGCAGTGGTGTCTTCCAAACTTCTCTGCTAGATACCAGTTTCCCAAATGTTCATAGGCATTCCACAGAAAAATCATTCCAGGTTCTGACGACCTGAATTTGGGGAGACTGTGACCTTTGACCTCTGCATACTCTCCCCAGTCTATTTTTTTTAAATGGAAACCTAGTAATACACCTTGGGAAATGCTGGTGCTGTTACACAGTGTCTCCAGCTGACAGGGAGTGACTTGGAGTCATTCACTTCCCACCCCCTCACCTACTCTGATTACCCACTATTTTATCTGATTCCCTCTTCTCTCCCCGTGCAGTTGGCCTCTGAATGTCCCCAAAGAGCATTTGTGGCACCGGGAGAGGTTGCTAAGCCCTTATGTCATCTGACTGTGGCACTCCAGTCGCAGCGGGCCCTTGCCAGAATGCAGCACAGGCTGTGCCATTGGCACGGGGGTGGCTCCCTTGGCCCCGAAGGCCACACGCACAGCCTGCCTTCCTGCGAGTCCTGCACAGGCTTCCAGAGGTGGTCGGCCCGGGCGACAGCGAGCCCGTGAATGGGCTCGTCGTTGAGTTTTCGGGGAGTGTGCCTTCTTCGGAGGAGGAGAGATCACACTTGGCTCCCGCCAAGTGTGGCTAGAATATCCCGTGGTTAGACCGATGCCGTGTCGGAGACATCACCAGCCCTAGGGCTTCCACGATGTGAATCCAGGCCTGACAAGTTAGCAGTTTCTATATTTAAGTTAAACACTTCTAGAAAAGTTAACTCATTACGTTCTGGTTCTTTAGAGAAGCAAGGTAGTAAATCACGTACAGTTTGGACGATATAACACAGACTAGCAGGAGGACGTGAGCCCCGCTCTGCAATTCACTAACTCTGTGAACTTGGCAATGCCAAGGATGTCCCTCCATCCCAGTTCCTTCAACTGTAAACAAGGACAGCAGTGCGCATCATAATGAATTGTAAGGACCAAGAGATATGATAGATGTGAAAGTTCTGTGTAAACTCACGCTGTGTACAGGTGTGAGGGCTTGTGGAAAATAATGTTGTAATAATTCAGGCGGGACCAAAGCTGAGGTTTATGCAAAGGATAAAGTGTATGGCATACTTTATAGGTAAGGGGGCTGTTTTTAAGCTAAGAGAAGGAGTGGATTGTAAGACCTTGGGAACACTAGTGGAATGCACTGTACGGCTGCTGCTTATCACAATACAAAATGAGTTTTCACTTCTCTAACTGTAAGCCCTGCATTAATAGGGAACATCAGGATGCATGAGGTGCTGAGCTACCTCTGGGTGTCTTGAGCGTGCTGCTAAGCTCTCCCCCTCCTCACTCGGTGAATTTAATAATGCCTCACTCGGTGGCATTGTTCTAATGAATCCCTGCGGTCCGTGCTGGGGTTTTGAGATGGCCATGTGGTTTCCCCTGCCTGGGAGTCAGGACTTGGTCTCCCAGATTTGCAGACTCAGAACCTCACGTAAGTGCATACAGTGAGGGGCACCCTCTCTTGGGGTCCAAACACTCTAACCTGTGTGCCTGTTTATTACTTGACAACAGGCGGATGACTGTCTGTACATTCTCTTCCTGTAGTCAAATAGTATGGGTGGTTAAATCATAGTGAGATTGCTTGGCGAGCAAGGGACCCCCGGATGGAGGATACAGCCTGGTGACTGTAAGTCGCATTCGAAGGCCTTAGGCCAGGACAGCTGTGTTCAGCCTCATGACACGTGGAGTCTTCCCTGCCCCTCGACCAGTTCCTGGGCCCGGGCACTCTCAGCCCTGGAGACTACTTATGCACTTCAGTTCTTCTGTGCTTCTGTAAGGTGTCTAGTGCCCAGAGGACCCTCTAGACGACGAGTGATAACTCAGCTCCCGAAGCCCCTTGTTTCTAGGGGTGCTAGGCTGGATTCGACCTGTAAGTTTCATTTTGGCTTCATCTGTCTCCTGTGGTTGCAGGAGGAAGCTGGTGGTCTCTGACCTTTTCCACCCTTTAGTGCCGAAGAATGGAGTACGTGCAGGGCAGTGTATAGTGATGAGATTGAGCGGTCCGAAGGATTAAATAACAGGAAGTGCCTGGAAACAATTGGCACGAAAAGGCTTTGCTTCTTTGCTGGGTAGGTACAGTCTTTAGGGAGGAATGTCAGACATTTGCTCCAGATTAAGAAACTGTCCTCAGGATTCCGCCTGAGGGAATGCTTGGGTGGGGTCAAAGCCCAGGCTCTGTGTGGGACAAAGATAAAACTTCAGGGAACCAGCCTGCTTGACTGTGAGGAAGGTGCTTGAGTGATTGAGTGATTCTCCTCCTAAGAAAGCCTAGCCCTCGTCCCTAGTCACTTACCAGGGCCTTCCTCACAGGGAGGCCCCACCCACCTGCAGTCCTCAAGGGCTCAGTACGTCCCAGCAGAAGGTGGGGCGGGAATGGAGATTCTCAGGTCCAGCCTGCCAGTAGGTAAGAAAACTGTGTCCACAGTGGCTGGGGGACCTGCCAAAAGCCACACAGTGGCAGAACTGGGACCAGCCTTGGACTGCCCGAGGAGCCCTGTCACCACTTTCCAGCACTGTGTGGGGACCCCCAGGGCCCCCTCAGAGGAGAGGCTCCGTGGGAGTGGGCCAAAGAGAGAGAACTGGCCTTTAATGGAGGAGCCTCTTCCAGTGTTTGCTCTGCCAGAAATCTCCCAGGAGTGCCAGCCACACACCCCTCCCTCGGGAGGAATTCCTCTTAACAGGGAATGCGGATCTTAGGAGATCCCAGGCACGAAGTTCATCTCCCCAGACCCTTCTCGTTAACATCAGTGCTTTAGGATCTTGCTGTATTTGATACAATTTGGCTGTGTCTTGTCCCATTTACTTTCTCCTCTTCATTCGCTTTACTCAGTGTGATCCTGCCAGAGGAAAGGTTTTAATTGATGATGCATAAAAGGGTAACGGGAGGGAAATATGAATGAAACAGAAATCCCTTTTTAGTGAGGCTTGTTTTGTGATCTGTGTGTGTTTTAATGAACTATATTTATTTTTATAGGTATGCCTAGAAAGCTGTGTGTTATTAACTCACTTAGACTTCATTAAATTGCACCATGACATATTTAGAATAGTTTTAGAAAGTCAATAGTTTTAGAGGAATCACTGGAGAGTAGAACTTTCAAGGGTGTTATTTCTTAACGTTAACAAATGGAGAAAAACTGTTTTATTAATGGAGGTGATGGGGTTATGGATACTTTTGAAAGTAGGAAGGGGCATGCCATGGCTGGGATAAAAAAAAAAGCACGAGTGAAGTGCATGTGGCTAAAGATGTGAGAACGTCTTTGACTTTTATCACCCAGAAAAAAACTGGAAGTGTAGACGATGTCTCAGAGATGGTCACATGACCCTGTCGTGGTCATGGGTGACGAGTGAATGGGGCCAGAGTCATAGGTTCCATCTTGGTTCAATTCACTTTGGTCTCGCAAACACAAGAAGCATCTTAAACAGAGACACTTGTTTTTATATAATGTTTAGAAGCATTTTTGCGTGTCTTAGAGTGTATGAATGACTGAGCGCACCCCATCACTCTTACGGGGAACATGAGGCAAAGCACGTGTCCTTGTGAGGAGGGTTCTGCGGTGTGGTCATCGAGGTGGAAGCTGGTCAGTGCGCACCGGCTTCCGTTTGCACTCCTCCTCTCGAAGGCAATGGCAGTGGGAAGCAGAAATCGTGTGGCATTTTCTCACTTGTCCACATGTTAGGGAAGCCTGTAGACCTGTGTACCAGCGGGCTGTGTCTGATTTGAAGGCACCATGAGAACTAGAGAGATATCAAATGCGAGAATTTTTACTGGACTTAGCAGTAAAAATCCAGTGGCTTGAGCCAGAAAGACAATGTGTCCTTTGCTCTGCAGGCAACTGGATGACGTAACAATCACTCTTTTCTTCCAGGGTTGGAAATTTGGTGCACCGAGAGACAATTTTGCAACTCTTTATGCATCTTTAAGCTTTTTCGTGCATGCACAGAAAGGAAAGTCATGCAGAGCCATTAATCCACTGGCTGAAAATGAACTAGAAGTTTAAAGGTACAAAAAGAATGCACATCTTACTTTTACATAAATTTACTTGTTTAAATTTATTGCACAAATAATCTGTGCTTCTTGTAGAAGACTCAGAAAGTATGGACTGCAAAAACAGGAAGAGTACCCATAATCTAACCTTCCCAGAGAAAGTCACGAGTAAAGCTTTGGTGTACACCTCTCTGAATCTTTCCTGTGTGCTTATTTGTATATTATTTTTCTGGAAAGTTGGATCCGAGTTTACATAAAATTTTATAAAGATTGCAATCAGAGCAGGAGTAATAGCTTGAATTTTGAAGAAAAATAGGATTAAAAGTTTTAGGAAAACTGACAAATGTTTTAAAAACCGTAAAGGGTTGCAAAATCACTCTGTGTACAAAGAAAGTGCTAATACTATATATTAAAAAAAAGCTAGTCTAATTTTTTCCTGTTTTGTCCAAGCTGATTGTTTATAGTATCTAATGCGTAAAACTGGGGCACATTACCTGTGTCAGGTTCTCTGAGATAATGTGGGCCGTCACTTTCCAACGGAAAGTGAAAACTTACCGTTATTCTGATAAGTTCCCTGAAGAAGCTTGCACGGGATGGTGCACTTCCCGGAAGCTGCCCAGCTCTCTGCTTTAACTGCTGTGTGGGGCTGCATCACATCGTGGGCGCTCTGGCTTCTACCTCGTGTTCTCATGAAAGCACAAACTGCAGAAAGTCAAAGATTCCATCTGCCATCCCTGCCTCTAGGGTCAGTGGCAGAGCTTTATCGAATGAATGAATGAATGAATGAACGAATGAACGAATGAACCCAGCAGTTACCACCATCCCCTGAGGGGGCACCGTGTGTGCCAGGCACTGTCCTAAGTGCTCCTTGTGGATGAGCGGATTCGATCCTCACAGGTCCCTGTGCGGTGACAGGGTGACAGGAAGGCCTGATTATCCTTTGAAGGTCCCCTAGTTCTTGGTAATCTTCAAGCTTTGGATCTGATTATCGCCGTTGGAAGGTATAAGATCACAGGCTCAGAACTCTGGATCTGCTAAGTAACGTAGGGATCACGTTATTTGCAGCAGTGGATGCGGCTGCAAAGGGACCGAGAGGCCTGTCCTGTGTCACAGAGCTGCCGCCGCAGAGCAGGCGCAAGAACACAGGTCTCCCGACCCTGGACCAGCGTCCTTCCTGCCCGACAGCTCTCTGCTCCCGCTCCCAGAGCGCTCCTTGCAGTTAGGGTGCCCTCCGTTTGAGGACACTTACATCGGTAAAGGTCAATGGTGTGTTATTTATAGCAACATCAATTTTGTACTAAGCATATTGATATATAATGAATAAATCACATTAAAAATGTTAATATTAAACTTTTTTCTCCCAGGGGGTCATTGTTGTTAAATACCAGAGACTTCACTTACAGTTCAAAAACCAACACCTTTTTATTTTATTTTTTTATTTTTAGAAAGAGGGGAAGGGAGGGAGAAAGAGAGGGAGAGAAACATCAAGGTGTGGCTGCCTCTCATATGACCCCTATTGGGGGCCTGGCCCACAACCCAGGCATGTGCCCTGATTGGGAATCGAACCAGCTGCCTTTTGGTTCTCAGGCATGTGCTCAGTCCACTGAGCCACACCAGCCAGGGCAGAAAACCAGCATCTTAAAGCCCTGTAAAGAAGGCCTTTGCTTAGAGATCCCGGGGTCCTAGTGGACACTGGTTCGCAGGTGTTGATTATGCACCTGTCCCCACCTGGTGTGTTCCCCCTATTCCTCAGTATCCTGAGGCTGGAAGCCCTCTTTGTGTCTCTCTCCCTGCTTTGCATCCGAGGAGGGAGCTGGTTTGCCTGCAGGGAGCTGGGCCTACCCGTTCCTGCCTCTTGACCTCATCACTGTGCTCTTATTTTAGGCTTTCGCTACAAACAGATCCTCTTCTCCCTTGCGTATAATCTTGTCATTTCTTTCTGTGCCTGCTCTTAGGTATATTTGGCATGGCATTGTTGAACTCTGCAGAAAGTGTTGGCACAGAACTTGAGCCAAGGGTCTGTGTCACGTACTGCATTAAATCTTTGAGTGACACTGTGTCCTTCCTTTGTGGGAAGGGGGTGGAGGGAAGGGGGTAGGGAGACATCTTCATTCGTTCAGCAGCTTTACTGCGCGCCTAGGAAAAGTCAGACACTGTTCTAGGTCCCGGGGTTATAGCTGCGAACAAAAGAGACAAAGTTCCTTTACTTCAGTGGGGGGAGGAATACTAAGCCAGAAACTAATGCCTATGTAATTTACCAGGTGGTGGGAGGTTCTAAGGGGAAACATTAAGTGCTGTTTTGGGCCAGGTGTTCGTGGCAGGTGTCTTGACCAGGTGCCCTTGGAGCAGCGACATGGAGTGAGGGAGGGGGGATACAGGTATCTAGGAGAAGACGGCTCCAGCCGGGAAATGCAGCACGTGCGAGAGAGGTCTTGAGGCAGGACCACGCTTGGTTTGCTCGAGGGACCACAAGGAGAGTGTGGGGCCCACGTGGTCAGGAGCCGGCGGGGGTTGGGGGCGTGGCTCCCTTCACACGTGGCCTCCAGGTCCTCTCAGACTTTGCCTTTTGCTCTGAGCTGAGACGCCATCAGCAGGCTCTGCGCTCAGAGACGGCACGAGCTGAGTTTCGTTGAGCAGGTGGATGGCACGGGCTGCGCTGCTGGCCACCGTCCGTGGGGGTCCGGGGTCGGAGACGAGGTTAGAAATTGCAGGGAGAGGTGGTGGTTCAACAGGGCGTTGAATGCGGGGTGTGAGGGAGACTGAGGCACCAGGGAGGACTCCAGGTCCTCCAGGTTCAAGTGCCTGGCCCGAGCATCCGAAAGAATGGACTTGCCATTTCTGAGGAGGAAAGCCTGAGGGAAGAGTGGACGGTACCCACCTCCACTGGGAGGAAGAGCGGCTGAAGACTGCCATCCGTATGCAAATGTGCTGTGATGTTCCCCAGATAAAAAATGGGCCCGCTCCACCGTGCACCCCGCAAAGCCCCCATGTCTCCCCGTTTCCGTGTCTCCCTCCCTCTCTCTCTCTCTGAGTCCATTGCCAGCAGCCTGTCACCCCCTCACGCTGCCACACCTGGGTTTTGTCAGAGTCTGCGATGACCTCCACGGTGTCAGTTCTCAGTCACCCCACGCCGACCCTGTCACCAGCGCTTCCCTGGTCACTTCCTCCCCACTCCTCGCTCTCTCCCATGGTGTCCACAGCACCTCGTGTCCTTGACCTCCCTCAGTCTTCCCAGACCCCGTGGCCTCTCCACCTTTCAAATCCTGAGTGTGTATCCTCCACCCTTAACCAGGACATAGAAGCTTCAAGACGTGGCAGAGAAAGGAAAACCGTTTTCCCGTTTTATCAAGTGAGTCTTCAGGCAGTCTGTAGGCCCAAATATTCCCCGTAGGTGCCCCAGCAGACTCCCCGAGGGCCCTTCACGAGGCCCTCCCTCGTGTTTTGTTTCTGTCCCTATCAGAGGGGACGAGTTGCTGGGCGCAAGCCCGGTTGTGTTCCCCGACGTGAGACCAGAGCCAGGACAGAGGGCCACATCCATGGCTCGGACCCAAAGCCCTCGAGAGGCACTTCCACGGCTCCCACGGATAACGGAGAGGCGGCTGTGTTGTCTGGAGTGACGAGAGGCTGCAGAAAGACGAGAGACGCTCGTGAAAAAACGCAAAGGGGATTTTCTCATCCTGGCGACCTTGGCCGGGCCTGAGTGCATGTTTTGCAACCATATCTACCTTAAAGGATGTTTTTTTATCTCCAGCCGTTGTGAGCATCGTCCTGTTTTCCAAAAGGAAACACATTTCACTTGACCTCCGCCGGGGGGACTTGTTGCATCCTCTCTTCTCAGACTTCATTCCAGTATGTGTGTGTTCAGAAGTTTTTTTTAACCTTCCCAGAAAGAAGATTGGCCCATGCACAAGCTGGAATGCTCACCCATGGTGGTTTTTGGGGAACACTGGAGTCCCTCAGAGACTGTCAGGCTCACAGCAAGGATCCTGGCCAAACAGGTGAGGGCGTGGGACGCCGTTCAAGTGCATTTTATTTTGTTTTGTTTTCTCCTTAAAGGTCAGAGGGATGAGTAACTGGCCTACAGTGATCACTTCTTGTTAATCCTTCTTGGACCCCATTCGCTGTCACATCCATGTGGACGGGGCTGGGAACGGAGCTCCAGGTGCAAGCTGGTTTGTCACTCGCCCTCTGCAATAGGGTGTCGCTTACCCCAGGCCAGGAGCAGGGCCACGGCTATTAAACTGTACGCTTTTTCTATGAGATAGGATTACATAGAAAAATACAGCTTTTCGAGGCATGAACACCGAACTGAACACAGTTAGTGCATCCTAGGGAACCGGACTGGCCTTCGAAGCACTAGGTTTCCCTCTCTCCTTCCTGACTCAGAGAGGGCACCCTGCACCCCCACCCCATACAGTGTTCTGCCCTTCCTGTCTCCTTACGTGCCCTGTCTAGGCAGGTGAGGGGTGGGATGGAGCGGCCAGGGGGCACAGGCAAAGGAGAAGAGAAAGGAGTGGGCAAGGAGAAGCTGAGGGAACACGGTGGCTGACAGCGGTTTCCTCCAAAGATGAGGCCAGGCCCAGCTGTTCCTCCTCGTTTGCTCAGTCCTCACTGATTACGGGTTAGTGAGATGCCTGATCTCCAGAGGACTGAGCTAAAAAGGGGGGAGGGAACCACCCGGGACCTGTCCTTGTGACACAACGAAATAGGCCACAGGGGACCTACAAGGTATTTTTGTCTACAGAGCTGCTTGCTAATAAGCAGTTGGTGGCAGAGCCTGTGTACTGTAAATCTTTTTTTTTTTTAATTTATCTTTAGAGAGAGGAGAAGGGAGAGAGAAAAGGAGAGAAACATCAATGTGTGAGAGATACACAGATCGGATGCCTCTCGCACACCCCTAACTGGGGACCTGGCCTACAACCCAGACATGTTTCCTGACTGGGAATCGAACCAGTGACCTTTCAGGCCAGTGCTCAATCCACTGAACCACACCAGCCAGAGCTAAATCTTTTAAAGCTGAAATTTCATCCACCTCTTCTTTAGGCACCCCCTCTTTTATACCTTTTTTTTAATCTAAGCCAAATGTGATCTTAATGATTACCACATACCTGACCCCAGACTAAGTTGAGATCCTGGGCCGCGTAAACAGAAGTAGGTCATTTCCGAGCTCTGAGCTCACCGTTCCGTTATGTTCAGCTGGGGTCAGGTGCTTGCTGAAATGCCACCGCGCCTGCTCAGGGCAGCCGGAGGCATTCAGGGCGCCTGCAGAAGGAGGTGGAGTAATCAGACTTGTTTTCCCTGGAGGAGGTTAACTTTTGGGTCCTAACAGTTATCTTTTAGTATATGCAGAGTAGTACTTGGTCAGAAGGAAGGGGTAGGGGGAGCTGTGTGACTTGGGGAGGCATCCGGGTAAGTGAGCCACCGAACTAGATCCGTGAGCACCCAGGGAGGATGGGCTGACCAAGCTGCTCGCTCCCCCCACCCCCCACTCAGCGATGTTATTTATAGTGTTGCAGTTAAGAATTCAGAAGAAGCTGGTGTACTTTCCTGAATGAAAAGCTTTCCCAGACAAAATGAACTACTAATCTTATAGAAACGTACCCCGTGAATGGAAGATTTCTGCTCCCAAAAAGAACTATTGAAATGTTTCCGCACCAGGAGGCTTCTTAGAATGCTATGATGAGTTTATACCAGTTTCATTCAACTTTTATTATAATTACTGCGACTACTAATAGTCTATTAAATGAAAAGTTACCTGGCCACATTTTCATCTCTCTGGGACGTGGTGATTAAAAAAACAGACCATTTGTATTCCAGTAGCTTGCAAAGGATTAGGGGAGACAGGCCACCCAACTTCCAGGGGGAAGCTTAACATGTTAACTAGAGAGGTGAGAGCGTCCTGGTAGACCACCTGTATCCCCAAATTGAATAGCCAGATGACAAAGACATGCCTCGGGCCAGCTCCTGAGCTCTGCTTTTGAACTCTTGTCAACACCAAGTTTATTCATGTCCTCAAAGCCTGGCGGGTTTACTATTGTTAGCTCCTCTCGGGATGTCTAGAACAAAGGCAGCAACACATTTAAAGCAAATCTGGGCTCACAGATACAACCCAAAGTGTTCTCTTTGAACCACAGAATTGGAGATCATTTTAGCTTATGCTTAAAGAAAGTGTAAAATGGATGGGGGGTTTGATTTTGTTCCTTTTCAGAAGGAGATATAATCAATAGGATGGTTCATCTGTAGACTCAGTCCTTTTCAAGTCAGGGCCCTAAAAAGTTGTTTTCCGGCCACGGTTCTTTCCCATAACAAGCATTTCTGAGCCTACTGTGTGCATAGCATTATCGGGGCGTTGGGAACACAGCAGACGCTTTAACAAGCTTTTCAAAGGCGTCTTTGGGATTTGGACCTTGGGCAAACACTCTCAGAGCCCCAGTGGTGGATTCTTGGAGGGCTTTCTCTGCTTCCCGGAGGACTGTTGCTTTCTCTTCATGTCTGTGTAAAAGTGAAAGCGCATTTTGCCCTGGTGGCTAAAATCTGTAACCGTGTGATTTCTTCCCCAATTACTAGAAAAGCCACCCAGAGAGGACACCTTCAGAGAAACTGTTAGCCGTGAAGGAGTTCGAATCCCGTAAGTTTCTGTGACCGGCTAAGGACTCATTTTACCTCCACGTTTAACGCAGACGAGGCAGGACTGGAGACAGGAAGGGACAGTTTGTCTTAGTGCTGCTGGTGGCTTTATAATCCATCGCTTTTATATGGACTTATGTGCTCCTTTGAAAAAGGACTCACTTTTTTGTCTGAGTTGACAGGATTACTCGGAAATAATTAAGGGGAAGTAGGAGCTTGCGGAAATGAATGAACAATTGTACCCCGAGCTCTCTCCTGTGTGCCCTCCTGGCATGCACAGTATTTTTGGATCTTTGCTGAATTGCAGCCTTGCAAACAGCTGATGTCCTTAATGAAAGACTTTAAATCAGGAGCTCTCCAGCTCCTTGACCGTGACACAGATTTCAGGGCCAGTGTGGGTGGGGGTGGGGTGGGGTGGGGGCTAGAGTGGTCCGAGGCTGCTTCTCAGTCATCGCCACGCACCTCCAACCTCGTTGCTAATTTCCTGTCCTGAGTGACTTCCGGTTGTCAGAAGAAAGAAGTGGCATGCTTCTCTTCCCTTGGGTTCATCAGTTAGACCAGGTGGTGGGCAAGAATATTTTGGGGGGGGCTCCACATATTTTTCCCCTCTCCTCCCTGCCATTCATAGTAAGAGAAGGGTATAGCCAGAAACCCAGAGTTTTCTCCCTGGTGAACAACGGTTTGTCTATCCACAGATCTGGATAAGCTAGACAACGAGAAGAAGGATTTGATTCAGAGTGACATTTCTGCTCTCCATCGCTTCTACTCCAAGCACCTCGAGTTCCCCGACAACGAGAGCCTGGTAACGCTCTTCGCACAGGTAAGGACGCAGCCCCGGGTGACCCCGGCTGTGGCTTTTCCCTGCCCAAGCGCCTGTTCCCAGCGCACACTCAGTGAAGGGGAGCAGAAACAGAGGGAGGGCCTCTGGGAAGACAAGGTTCTGGACCTGCTGGACCCTGTTTCCAGCGGCCTTGCTAGATGACTGTGAGCGTGTCAGCGTTAGCTCTGGATGGCCCTCGAGTTGATGGGGGGAGCTCAGGAAGTTGACCCTCCCTCTGCCTGTTGTCACGGAAAGAGTTGGTGAGAACAGACCTGTGGCCAGCGTCCCAGCACCATGGCACACAGTAGGCTCTTTGAAAAGACCATCTGTGGGTCCTACGTGAATCTTTACTTTTCTTCTCTTAAACCTTCCATTCTGAAAGCAGTGTTTTCTCTTCCGGCCAACACTGTCCTGATAAAGCAGAGGCCAGCACAGATGTCCTCAAGGCAGAGGCCCTCTCTGACAGCCCTGGGAAGGACCGTCCACAGGGAGGAGCCCCGGTGCGCCTGGGCACCGGGAGCCTTGTCAGAAACCTCTGGAGAGGCCTAGGTTTACCAAAAGCTAATTTAATACAGAATTAGAGACGTTTCTAGACAAGAGCAACTCCCAAGCGATCAAAGGACTGGAAAGCAGCCACGTGAAGGCTAAGGCCGGGTTCCTTAGAACAGAGAAGGAAGAGCAGCCGGCACCCGCGGCTTCCTGAGACTGCGAGGGCGGCCCTTCCTGGCACACCTGCTTCGTGGGGTTTCTCCTCCTGATACCCTTGTGTTTCCCCGCAAGCTGCACATGTCACTGAAGGTGACCTTCCCAGAGGGAGAAGCACTGGGACACTGCTCCAGGGTGCAAGAAGCTACATTCCCCTGCCCGAACCTCCGTCTCCAGACACGTGAAAGAGCTTGGGAGGAAAGGCACACATTGTTCTTAGACCAGAATAAGCATCGCCTGTGTACCCCTTGACCCATCCATTACATTTCCAGGAATGCATCCCAGGGAAGCAATCAGAGAGTATGGGCAAAGTGGGCCTGCAATTTTTTCTTGTGGAGTTCTCTTTAAAACCAAAAAAAGAAAAAAAAAAGGAAATATTATAAATGGCCACCGGTAAGAGTCTGGTAAATAAACTATGGCATATACTATAAGTTATATTTAAAGGAATGACTGAGACATGGACAACCATTGACGATATAACATTAAGTGTAAAAGCAAGATAAAAATGTGTACGGTATGAGAATACGCACGTGTATGTGAAAAACGATTAAGTGGAAGTTCACAGTTGGTCGTCTCCTGAGTTGTGGGAAATCTATGCTTTTTTTGCTGGATGATTTTCTAGATTTCCTACAATGTGCATGTGTAACTTAAGAAAATACTAAAAAGAAGAAAAGATGAAGAAGCACCCACTATTCTCCCACTTTAAAAATTACGCACAGGAAGGCAGAAGGGAGTCTTGAACCCCCAGGAGTACGGTTTTAACACTGGGAGGGCTTCTTTGGGGAACAGATGTGTTTCTGTTGTGTGACTGTCAGTTAGAAAACAAAGCTGTTACTCACACAGAGCAAAGTGGGTTCAAGTTATGACTGTTGAAGCACTAATAATGAAAACCTTCGTGTTTTTTATATTATCGTGATTTACAACATACTTTTCTAAGCATCCTAAAACAGTGGATTTTGGTGCCAATGGGCAGTTGAGGTATTGACTTGTCTTACATTTTTTTAAACACAAGGTAAGTGACTTTTTCTCTGGGTTAGATGAAGTGTGGTTATGCAAGAAAGCAGAAGAGGTGAAATAAATATAAGCATCTTCTCCTCACTTCTAACTGTGAAAAAAAAGATAAATTTTCCCCCAAGACAACAGTGCATGCTGATGGGACTTCTCAGTGGTGACATAATAGGTATGGGGCCATGTTTTCATAACCAAAAAGTCAAGGCACTTGATCCCATAAGCAGAAGTATATTCATGGAGAAAATGACTCAGAGTCTTTGAATTTTGAACTCAGAAAAATCTAGGAGACAGATATAAATGTGTGCACACACACACACATATATATTCACTCTCATACACATAACCATACGTAATTAATTGCTTCATACACTTCATATTCATCAAATCATAATATCCATCCTGAGACTGTGTGCACACACAAGTACACACGCATATCTTTTTCATATGTAGATTTGGAAAGGGACATTCAGTATCCCCAAAGAAAACTCTACAGCAAACATGCCAAGTGCTGTCCCAGCCTCACACCATGCTCCGGCCGCGCCTCTCAGCCCCCAGCTGCAGGTCCGCCGTCCCAGCCTCTGAGCCTGCCTCTCCGGGTGATGGGAGGGTGGCGCGGGTTACCTGTGGCCCAGCTGCAGCTGGCAGCAGAAGGTGCTGCACCCCTTCCACAGCACGGAGGTGCCTTCTGCTCACTGGGACACGTGCACGGTCGGGAAATGTATTTTTGGTGTGCAGCCTCCATCTAGTCTGAGTGCTAATTATGAGAATAGCTTCGGCAAGGCATTTACGCCTGATTTGACTTGAAAAAAAGGGACTATGGCCCATGCATCTTTCTGAACACCCAAATTCATGTTTCCCCTCCTGGGATATTTCAGAAGGCAGGGAAAGCTGACAGGAAAATCGCTGAGCAATTTGGCTTAAACACCATCACCGCCTCCAAGGAAGGAGCAGTGAGGACTGTGCTTGTAGGCGCCTTCGCTCAGGCAGAAACCCTCTCTGGCACAGCGAGCGGGGGAGGGCAGAGGGAGTAAAGCACCCGAGGTCAGAGAGCCTTCGACCCTGAGGGCATTTGGAGGTGTGGACGGGTCCAGTTGAGCTCCACGCAGAGGAAGAGACTAAGAAGCAAAGGAACACATTTCCCAGCCCTCAAAGTTTTCTGTCTCTAGGTCAGTTTTGAAAACGGTTGCTAAATTGTCTCATTCCTTCTGCAAACATTTACCGTTGTCTTGTGGGTACCAGACCCTGCCGAGGCATGTGAGTGTCCAGTCCGAGGCTGTGTATATCAATAGATCATTCAGTACTTACTGCTGCGGTGCTCTATGTACTGTATGTAGTCCATGCTCCAGGAAGCTTTGTCGAATGAATGAAAATCCTAACCAAACTCTTACCGAATGTTGACTGATGGTCACTGCTGAACGGTGGTTGGCTAATGCCCCGATGACAGACGAGGCTAGGATATTGAAGCTGGCACAGAAAACAATGGTATGCCAAGTCATCTACATGGAAATGACTGACACCTCAGGGTGTAGAAGACCGTGTTGTTCTACTGACCCTCGGCAACCTCTTTTTATGTTGAAAATGATAAGTCTGATTGTAAATATGTTGAATTGTAAAAACTGTAAGTCAGAGCCATCATAGCCTTTACTTCTCTGTGTACCAAGATTCACAAGCCTTTGACATTGGCCCTTTATAATTTTTAAAGTAAAATCACCACACTAGCATTCATGGATCAGAACGACTCTCAGAGAAACTGGGTATAGTGTAAAGAAACACCTGTGTTTCCGACAGCTTCATGGTCAGACTGTCTAGTTGGAATTCTGACTCTATGTTTTCCCACTTGTTACTTATGTGGCTTTGAACAAGTTACTGAATCACTGACCTCCCTGAGCCAGTTTCCACATCCGTGAAATGGGTTATGCCAGAGTAGCACTGCAGAGGTAAGAGGGGGGTAAATATGCAGCACCCAGCACAGGGCCTGGCCCAGGAGTAAGTGCTCGGTGGGTGCCGGTTCGCAAAAGCCCATTCGTTGGCCTGAGATGTACCAGTGCGGTGTCTCCGGTGTGGGGGAGCCTGGTCCCCGCCCCCCGGGGAAATCCTTCCGCAGGCGCCCCTCCCAGACAGCCTTGCTAGTGGCTTGGGAGGAGCAGGGCTCTCCGCTTTAGGTGCTGGCTCTGGGCCAGTCGCTGCGCCTCCCTGACCGCAGTCTCGCCATCTGAAAAGTAGAGTCTGAGCCCCCTTTCCAGTTATGAAACTTTAGATACAAATGAAAGCACCCCGGCACTGTCTCCCCACACACTGGGTGTTTCCTGAGGGCGCAGACGAGCGTGTTCAGCCTTTGTGCGCAGCGCCCAGCCCGTAAAAATTCTCGATGAGTGTTTGCAAAAAAAAAAAAAAAAAAGCATTCATGGAGCAACATAAAATCGGGGGTGTATATTCCTGCTAGCACTAGGGAAGACTTCCGGAATGGCGAGGGCTGCCCTTGGCCTTTTTCAGTGTAACGTCTTGCTTCAAGGATGGACAAGTGGCCAGTGGTTGGTTGGGCTGGCTGTGAAGGAAGGTCTCAGCCCCTTAGCGCCAGGCCCCTCTGCCTCTCCAGGGGCGGACAGTTACATCATCCGTATTAAGGGCTTTCCTATTTACCACGTCCCCTGAGGAGATGGGTACCGCACTAAGTGACTTCTTTTTTAACGGGAGGAAATCGAGGACATGGGACTCAGAGATGAGCTCAGGATCACACTGCAGACCTGGGGCATAATGGGATTGGACTCGGGGAATACCAACTCCCGTTCAAACGGGCGGGCTTTAGTCCTCGGCCCTTAGTGGTCTGCCGCTGGGTGGCAACCGTGTGGAAGTGGGTAGGGTGCCAGGCTAAGGGGGCTTCCCCTGGCGGTCCTGCTTTCATTTGCATATACAAGAGGCTGGTGGGTAAGTTTTGTTTGAACAAAGGGTACTTGGCCAAAAGAAAGGTTTTAAAGTCGCTAAACCAGAACTACTTCTTCGTTAACTTGTTAAAGGTCAGAAATTAACGAATTTCTATCCAGACAAGATTACACTCATTTTTTTCTCCCCCCTTCTCACCATAGGTTAATTGCAATGGCTTCACAATTGAAGATGAAGAACTTTCTCACTTGGGATCAGCAATATTTCCTGAGTAGGCTGGGTTTGACTTCATTTCTTTTCTCTTTACTTACTTCACACTCATTTGATTTTTTTAAAAAAATAACCTAGCTAACTGCATGTGTCAGACATGAAACTCTAAGTGAATTAAGACCCCTTTTTAATTCCGCCAGATTTCAAAATGCTTCCCCTACATTTAAGGACTCAAAGGTAGTTGTTAAGAGAACAGTTACTTGTTAAGTCCTGCTAGGTTGAGAGCTGTTATTAAAGAATATTTTATAATGTGCCCTGCTGAGAAATGTGCTTTTTTGCATACCTGTGGTTATGGAAATCTCTGGGCTTCTTGCACTCGAAATGAAACATTAATTGCCAACCAACAGTTGGCCACAGGCTTATGTGAAGCACATAGGAGCGTCTTCTCCCTCTGTCCTGTGTGAAAATGCCAGTGTAGACACAGCGCGGTTTGGAGAGACAGTACCCCGAAGCAGTGAACCAGGAGGCAGTTTCAAAGCCCTGTAGTTTTCCTTACTTCAGGAATACTGAAGTAACTCGAGAAAGGCTAGCCCGTTGACACATGGCGGTCTTCACAGCTCTGACCTGAATGGGTCACCGAGAATGGCTTTGCCATTGTCTTTTCCATGCGATGAGTATTTTCAAAATGCTTCAGTCCCCCGAAGGCAAGCCCTGGCTTCACAGATGGAGCGAAGGAGCCTTTCTGCATGTGCCTGGGTGACACGTGGGCTCCTGGGGTGTCTGGCTGGTGTCACCCACCTCTATGCTTCACATGGGTCTGAAGGACAAAGAATCTGCCCAAGTCCGCGTCCCCTAAGCAGCTGTCATGGGCTTCCCTGAACCCCAGAAACAAAGCGTTTATTCCCACAGTGATAAACAGTGTCATCTGCGGTTTTCTGAAGGCCCACAGGGAGGAAAGAAGCTCTTTGGGACTTCTGTCCTTGGGGAAAGGAAGGAGAAGAGAAAGGCCACGGGACCCTCTTGAGGGGGGGCTGGTATTGACACTGTCAGACCTGAAATGAACTTGAATGGCTCTCCTTTCAGCTTCTCGAATATGACTGGAAGCAGGCGCAGAGCGGTATTGTCTGAGGTTTCAGCGTTTTCAGTGGCTGCCAAGAGAATGATGACACAGAGCAGGAGTTGCTTTGGGTTCTTTGCCTTCAGTGCGTCCCCCCACCTTCATTAAAAAGATGTCGAGGAGTCTGTCTTGCATAGGAACACTTACTACTTCTGCAGGACGGTTCCAGAGGTCTGCTCTGCCCTCACCAGTGACTTTGGTGCACTTGTCGATCAGATTTCCTGGGCCCCCATTCCCCGTGCGGCCCTTGCCAGTGAGCTGGATGGGCTACAATGCGTGCTGCAGGAGGCCCGCCCCAAGGCCAAGACAGGGGAGTTGCTGCGTGCTGTCCCAGGTTCAAGGCGAGCCACAGACCTCACTCAGCCCTCTAAGCAACTGGGCAGTGGAGGAGGGCTGCCCCCACTCCCGTCCACGGCAAAACCCCAGGCAGCTCATCCTCGGCAGGCTTCGCAACCCCTGTGCCTTTTTTAAGTTTTGGGGCAAACAGGAGAGGGGTTTTGCTGGCTGAGGGTTCAGGCGAGTGACAGTGGCCACCAGAGCAGTGGTACATATGGACGTGAGTGCCCACATGGGCCCCGGTTTCCAGGCAGATTTAATTGGGGGAAAAATCTCTTTGGACTGAAATCAGTTCGGCATTGTGATTTCAAAGGCAGCATTTTCAGAGATCAAGCATTTTTCCCCTGTAGTTTAGAAATTTCTGTTCTCAGAACTTTGACCTTGATATAATCAGAAAGCTCAAAGCCCCTCGCACAGGCGCATCTCTCTGTCCCCGCCGTCCCTGAAACGCAGACAGCGAGCAGCAGGTGCAGCCGTGTCCCAATTTCCCAGATGAGCAAATTGAGGTGCCGAGACGCCAGCGGGCTCCTCCAGGGCTCTCGGGGATCACACGCCCTCACTTGGGCAGCTGGCACCTCCCCCGGGGGCGCTCTCTCCACATCTGAAGAAAACATGTTAGAAACCATCTACTAACATAAAAAGCGGCTTGGAAATGACCAGCGTTCGCCTTGCACAGCGGGCAGTGGGCCGCGGTTCGCTGTGGGTGTCGGATTGGAAGTCCTCCACCGAACAGGGAGGAGTTTCTGTGGGATGTGTTGTTGCCATTCTTGTCGTGGGGTGGTTTTGTTTTTTGGCTTAGGTGTCACTATTTTGAGTGGCACATTTCATGTTTCCGTATTGGGAGCATTTAAGATGACCAGTGCATGCGGAGAAACCTCGTAGGATGCGATGGCCAACCATGAGGTGGTTTTGTCCCTGTCCCGCACCGTGGCCGTGAGTTAGCAAGTGAGCAGCCAAGGATGTACCTAGACTGTGTCACTGAGTAAATGGGGTTTTCTCTTCTGCTTGACAGCGTCGCACTGATGAATCACAGCTGTTGCCCCAATGTCATTGTGACCTACAAGGGGACCCTGGCAGAAGTCAGAGCCGTGCAGGCAATCGGCCCGGGAGAGGAGGTGAGTGCGCGGCCGGGTGGCTGGGGCGCTGTGCTTCCTTCGGACGGCTGTTTTCAAAGGCAGGGCAGAGAAGTTGCCGGACACGGCAGGACACGCCGGGGGCGGCCGGGCAGTCGCGCCGGGTCCATCCTCGGGCCTCCCCGGGCCTCCCCGGGCCTCCCCGGGCCAGTGTTCACATTTGTATGCGCGACTGGGACTGCCATGCATTTGGCTTCCGTTTGGCGCTCGCCACTTCCATCCCAGAAAAAACAGGACAGAATAAATTGGAGCGAACCTGCTCGCAGAGATTTACAGAGGAAGGGGTCGGCCAGCGTAGCCAGGATGAAATTTTGGATTGCCGTTACAGTCTGTGTATTCCTATTGCCAAGTGATGGAGTTTGAGCTTTTTTTTTTAATTAGTGAATTTTGGCCTGGTTTTCTCCCCCCTCCCCAAAAGGTCAAAAGCACTGTTACTGAAAAGCAAAAAGCAGCCCAGCGGCAGCTGTAGAGTTACAGCTGCGAATGCCGTGTCAGCGCCTCGAGTCCTCCGAAGTCCACGCCCGAACTTGGGAGAGTTTGCTTTTTAGGGACGTAGTGCAGGTGGCCGGTTGCATACGCACTGCCAGAGGCAGGAGAGGCCCCCGGTAGCTCCCCTCCCGACACAGGGATGCGGAGAGAACCGTGGGCGCTGTCACCGCTCAGTGGCCCCCCTTGTCCCTTCCGCGCTGTGATTCTGTGACCACCTCTGAGACGGCTCACCTTAAAAGGGCCGGCCTTGCAGATCGCTGGACGTAGGCTCTGTTCTTACGTAAATAATGCAAAATAAAATGAATGCATTCTTGGAGATCGTGACTACACACTTTCGATTACATTGCAGTTCAGTGATCTTTAATACCACACTAAGGGGCGTGTCTGGTTTTCAACGTGAAACGCAGTGGTCAGTGCGCCACGCGAGGGAGGCCTTGGCCTCTTGGAGGCTGTCAGCTGACCCTCAGCTGGAACAAGGTATCCTCCCCTTTGCTACACTCACCACAACAGGGGGATTGTGCTCGGGGCCGGGGCGTCTTGGTTTCTGAATGTCTGGTGGAGACCACCCAGATGCCTTTTTGGTGAAAACCAATGCGTGCAGAGAATGTAAGTGACCAGGCCCCAATGCTCCCTAGGCTGACAGGAGACTGGAGTGGCCTGCAGACTGGGCCTGCAGCAGGGACACCGAGCGGCCTTTGTCGCCATCTTCTGGGCTCTTCTGTTTGTTGCACGATGTGACCATCCCTCATTTCAAGGAAGGGAGGCAGGAAGTCCCCACCACATCCCCTGCAGGGCCTGCTCCTGTCGGTGTGTCCTCGTTTGCCCTCATGCGCTCTCACAAATCTGAAACGCAGCAGCCTCATCTGGGGGAAGGTGCTGCTTTGGGAGACACTTGGCCTTCAAAGAAGAAGAAACCCACTGCCCAGGGCATCGAGGAGCCTCGAGGCCTCCGCTACTGCCCTCTGGGGTGGAGAGGGCTGGGCGGCCCCTGCAGGTGCCCCTGCCTGCCTGCCTGCCGTGCCCGAGGTTCCTGGAACGCTGTCGGCTTGGTGACATCCATCTGTGCAGTCAGACAGTTGCCGGATGGTGTGGGACGAGCAGCGAAGCCGACCCAGTGAGTGGATAATGGACAGTTAAATGTCGGGCTCGTCCATGTGCTCCAAGTCTCAGTTACAGACCCGGTTAGAAAAAGCAGAGGAGCAAGGATGGGAGACCCTGGTGAGCCCACGGGGGAGACTTTCCCTAGTTCTCCGGCCCAGCTGGGTAAGGCAGCAGCATGCCTGCATCCGCGGTGTCCTCAGAGCTGTGCCCTCCTTCTGCGACTCGCGCCAGCCTGCCCAGCCGAGCCTCTTGCTGCACTGCCAGCAGGCGCAGGGAGAATGGGAAGTGCATCAGTAATGCATCTGAGCCGTCCCCACTCGCTCAGTGCGCAGGCGGAGCCAGCCTGGGGCCAGTGCGTGGATGAGCGGGGCCTCTGCCCAGGGGTCTCTGCTTCTGTCCAGGAGACAGTCCCAGCTTGCTCTCTTTGGGGAGGCAGAGGGCGGAGCTGCCTCCAGTGCTCCAGTTTCCTGTGTCAGGGACTCCCTGATTCTGTAGGAGGTAGGACGAGAAGCCCTTTGTCCCTGCCACAAGGAGGAGGACAGCACTAGGGGGCCGCTGCCTGTCAGTGTTCTGATCCTGCACTGTGGCGTCCTCTGCGTCTGTCCCTGCAAGGGCACCTCCGCAGGTGTGCACAGAGCCACAGGAGGGGTAAGGAGCGCGCTGACCTGCAGCAGACCGCAACGTCCACTCTTTGGGCCCCCCAGGTTTTTACCAGCTACATCGACCTCCTGTACCCCACAGAAGATAGGAATGACCGGCTAAGAGACTCTTATTTCTTCACCTGCGAGTGTCAGGAGTGCACCACCAAGGACAAGGTAAGTGCCCCGAGAGCGCTTGCGGTGAAGGTGCCGGCCATCCGCTGTGTCTCGGGACCACGCTGCCCAACCAGCGTCCCCCTGTGACTCGGGGCGTCTCCGCCCCCGTGTCTCTGACCCTTTCAATCCACCTCACTGAGACGGTCCCAGGGGGCCAGGCCTCTGTTCAAACCTGATGACAACGTTCCCTGACGCCATACCAGAGAAGCGTTTGCCCAGTTGCTACTTCCTGAAGAGAATGGCTGCTCACGAGAGAGGGAAGGGGAAGAGCACGGGAGCACGACTCCCCGGCTTCCCACCCTGTTCAGAACGTGCAGAGCTTTCTCTGGCCTCTCCCAAATGTCTCTGCCAGTGCCGCCCCCCCTTATTCTATTCCTTTGACTCAGAGATCTCAGAACACACGTATCTGCCCACAGCAGACACGTTCCAGGTGCCCCGCCTAGATGCAGATTGTCTAGAAAGTTTTTTTTTGTGAAAAGGTCATGGTGTGTTGAATTTCTCTTCGATCCTTCGCCTGATTTCCTTTCGTCCTTTTGTGACTTTAGAATGGGTGGGTGGCACCTGCCTGGCAGGGTGCACTATTCGAGAGGCTTCTGCCTCCGTGGGGTTTCCGTGGGCAGTGACGCCGTGCACTTGGGCACATCTCCCGCAGGATAAGGCCAAGGTGAAAATCCGGAAGCTCAATGACCCCCCAAAGGCAGACGCCGTCCGTGACATGGTCCGATACGCCCGCAACGTCATCGAGGAGTTCCGGAGGGCCAAGCACTACAAATATATCCTTTGCCGCTGGCGGGACGTTTCCCTCCACGAGGTGCTGGGGAGTCGGGCAGAGGGAGCGGAAGGGTGGGCTTCAGGGACTGGGTGTTGAAGGAAGAAGGCCTCCTGGTAAATGGGGGAAGCCGTACTGACCACCCCTGACTTGGAGAAAACCGCATCAGCTTATGATGTTGATCCCTTTCTCCTTGTTTGGCTAGTTTGGTCAGGAGCGTAATGTGGTGGAAGAGTTTTGTCGTCAAAAACTATGGAGAACAGTTCCTTGAAAGTGTTCGTTTTGGGGGGTGTTTTACTTTGGCACAGTGTCGAGGGCTTTGCTTATATTGTCTCACATGATTCTCACAAGGACATGCCCCAGGTCGTCGCCCCGCATTAGATGGAAACAGTCTTAGATATCAGGTAATTTGCCCAAGGACACAGCTCCCCATGGGAGATCCAGAGACCCACATCTCTGGCCACCACTGTCCACATTCCTAACAACTATACTGAAGCACCTTCTTGGGTGTTGAAAAGGCAATAGATTTGTACTAAGGGAAGAACTAAAACCAATAGAGGAAATCGGAGACAGGCACCTTTACTTCTCAGTTTAAGAAAGAACTTACCCACGGTGGGGACCTCATCCTTAATGCTTCAGCTCACCTTAGGCGAGGGTTTAAATGTGCCCTGTTTCTAACCAGCATTGTTTACAGCTGAACTGAGGGTCTGTGGCCTGTGGCTAAAATTCTTTAGTTGTGTTTACTTACCAGTTGAGGTCTTCAGATTTCCCTATTTGTTTCTTCAAGAAAAATGCGACTCCTTTTTCTTTGGGCAGGCCTTGTGTGATTTACTTTTTCAGAGGGCGAGGGTGTGGGTGGAGCAGACAAAATAACTCCTTGAACCCAGCCTGCCTTGGGAAGTCTCCAAGCCCAGTGGGCTGGCCGGTCACTTCCTTGACTCTACGGCACCCCCTAGCGAGCTGCTGGAGATTTGCGAGCTCAGCCAGGAGAAGATGAGCTCCGTGTTTGAGGACAGCAACGTGTACATGTTGCACATGATGTACCAGGCCATGGGCGTCTGCTTGTACATGCAGGACTGGGAAGGAGCCCTGCGCTACGGACAGAAAATCATTAAGCCCTACAGGTGATTGCCCTGGCCCTCCTGCTCATCTGAGCCCGGAATGGCACCTGGTGATTTGGAATGTGCACCTAGGCAGTCTTGTCTTCTCACTGTCCCGTGTCGGAATGTGCCTAGACCAGCTCTCTCTTCTCTGCACCCACATCCGGAGGTACAGGTGCAGGGCGCTGCTCCAGTGGGCCCTGCCTCCTCCCTCCGCCACCTAGAAGAGACACCTAGCTTGGCAACCAGGTTGAGGTTGTGCAGGGCTTGCCGGGACCAGATCCGTCCAGGGACCTGCCCAGGTGCTGTATCCACTGTCGTTAATTCAGACCAGCGCTAAAAAGCTGCCCGTTGGTTTCTTTTCCGTCATTATTCACACTGTCCCCTTGTGATTTTCTAAACTGCAGCTCAGTCTGCAAATGAGGAAACTCCGGGACCGCTGGGTGGGCTGGCTGTGGCTATTCCATATCCCGCCCAGGTCTGACCGAAACGCGCTGGGTTACAGTATAGTCGTGGTGACTGGCAGCCGTGGGGAAGTTTCCTGTTGAGAGGGTTGTTAACCCTGCAAGTGGGTTACAGGTGGAGGCCGTGGCATGGCCCTCAGGCTCTGCGTAGGCACCTCGGGGTTGGGATGGCCTGTTGGAGTGCTGGGGTGCTGGCTGAACCATCCACATTATGCGCAGACAGGAGGATCTCCTCCAGACCAAGGGGGTCAGCATCTTGGCGTCGGACCTGAAACCCCGGTGTTCCAGAAGCACCCCAGGTGTTTCTCAGGAATTTGAGAAGCCCTCTGTTTACCTTCTAAGATCAGGGACTGTTAAATTTATGTCTGGTTTCAATGTCCACTGCCAAGTTGGCCCTCTGTTTACCCCACACTGCCCTGATTGGCCAGCAGGGGGAGCTCAAAGGGAAGCGGCTCCCAAAATTTGTTCTTGGAAACAGAATTTGCTGCCTCGGGGATCATCTTAAAGCCTATCCTTCTTCCTGGAGTGGGTAAGAAAGTTCTGGGGTCTCCTGCACACCTTCCTCTGTGAGATCTGGAGGGAGGAAGGGAGGGAGGGGAGATGAGAATGAATGAGATCCTCTCCGTCTTGTGGTTCCTCTCCTAGCAGCAACACACTCTGCTGGACCTTCCTGTGCTAAGTGAGCCCCAGCTCTGGCCTTCTGGGGTGGGGGTTGGCCCTGCTCCCAGGGCCTGGCCCCCGCCCAGAAGTACAACCAGAATGTGTCTCTTCTGGACAGATTTTGAGGGTAGAGCAGCACAAACCAGGCTGTAAATAAACACCTCCTACACCGCCCCCCCCCATGCACACACACTGGCCCGTGAGCCACCTCCTGGTCTCTGTCCCCAGGGAAAGGTCCCCTTCCCAGGCGAGCCCCATCTGTCTGTCAGCCATCAGTTAAAACCAGACAGCCAGTACCTACTGTATTGTGTATAAAGCTCTCTACTGAACAATACAGAAAGAATGTCTACAAGAAACAGGAGGCATTCTCCCGACTCCAGGGAGCTGACGGTGTTGCTAAACCAACTGGTATCGTAGTGTGATAGAAAGCTGGGGTCCTGAGAAATATTAGTGTGTGTACATTTTAAGTAACTGTCTTTTTAAAATGAGGGGAGAGGCCAAATGTCCTCAAATAGGGAGTTCACCCAAAAAGATGGTTTCCCAGTGCTCTGCTTTGGGGGCACCTAAAACAAAAATCTGGGGCTGGGATCGAATGCTGTGTTGATAAATGCTTTTGAGTAGGGGAAACCCTGCAATGTTTATGGAGCTTTTCAGAAACACACTCCGTGCATAAAATGGGGTGCATCTGTGGTGCTTAAACAGGATCAACCCATCCCCACTCTCCACCCAGACACCCCGGGGTTGGGAGAAACTTGGTTGCCATGGAGACTGTGGCTTCCCTCCCCCGCCTGTGGGCTGCTCCGCAGCCGTTGACCAGGTGGCCGCTGTCTTTTCTCTTCTCCCAGCAAGCATTATCCACTGTACTCCCTCAATGTGGCCTCCATGTGGCTGAAGCTGGGAAGACTGTACATGGGCCTGGAGAACAGAGCGGCCGGGGAGAAAGCCCTGCAGAAGGTATGTCTGTGACGCGGGGGACACAGGCTCTCAGTACCTGGGTGGCCTCCTTGCCATCGTTTCTTCTTCCCACAGGAGGCTGAGTAACAAGGGGTGGCGAAAGCCCGCTCTTTGACCCCCTCTGTCCATACAAGTGGGAGGGGGTGGGTTGGCAGGTGGGGGTGGTGTCATCGAGCCTTTGCCAAGTTGGCGTCCAGGCCCTCCTGTAAGGAGGGGGGTGTGCAGGTTGCCCCGGGACGGCTGACTGCAGGCTCAGCCCACAGCTGGGGGACCACACTGGCCCGGCGGAGCTGTGCTGCTGGACGGAGGCCACTGGGGGCGCCGGGAGCCCGTGCTGAGGCCATCTGCCATCTGCCTGCCCTTTAGGCCTACAGATTCATGATGCCCTGTTGTGGGGAAGTCAAGGCAGTGACACAGGGAGCGTTTCTAAAGTGCACTTAATCATCGGCATCGCTGTTGGTTGAGTACCAGTCACATGCCAGGACCCCGACGTGTGGTTTTTAATTCTTACAAAAATGAGATAGAGTTTCCTGGTGAGGAAATTGAGCTGCACACAGGTTAAGTAATTGGCCTCGGGTACACAGCGGGCTCTTGATTGAAATTGGGATGTTTCTGAGTTGAAAGCTTCAGCTCCCCGCTCCCACTCACGCTGTGACTAACATGCAGGGGAAGTCAGGACCCTGAGCAGCATCTCTCCCCGTTCCCCCAGTGTCTGACAGCTGCCCAGTGCTGCCCGTGGACCCGGGCCGGGCCCCGACCCTCACCTTACAGCAGCTTGATTGTACCAACAGACTCTCATTGTCCTTTAGATAGAAATTAACAGCTGATAAGGGGTAATCTTTGGGACAATCTCTTTATTCCTGCACAAGAATGTCTGTAAATGTTGGGGCCACTGACTAGCCTGGATGCCTAATCCTCCAGATTCCACAAATCTTCCCTATTCAGGTAGATGGGAGTGAGGCCCTGCATCTCACACGGAAGGGTCACGGCCTCGCCAGGCTAGGAGCATGAGTGAAGTGTAACATTTTCCATTTTTAAACCAGTGAATTTGTCTTCCAAGGTAACACAGTCATTGCCTTAGTGGTTTGGGGGGAAATTAACCAGTTAGGTCACAACTGAAAAGTGCTGGGAGGTAATAAAATACAGGATCAAGGAAAGATAGAGAGCCCTGGCCGGTGTGGTTCAGCTTGTTGGAGGTTCATTGTCCAGTGCACCAAAAGGCTGGGGGTTCGATCCCCAGTCAGGGCACATACCTAGGCTGCAGGTTTGTTTGATCCCCACTGGGGCGTGGATGGGAGGCCCTCGATTGATGTTTCTTTCTCACATGGATGTTTGTCTCCCTCTCTCTCTTCCTCGCCCCCTCCCTCCCTCTCACTCTAAAATCAATAAGCATATTAAGAAAAAAGAAAAAGAAGAAGGGTAGAGTCGATCTGAGCAAGGAGCGTGAGGCATGAAATGAATGCAGAGGGCGCAGGGAGGCATTTCACAGGCGATTCCCGAAAGACGACGGGACAGGTGGTTTCTGAAGGCCTGCGCTGCCCCTCGGCCTGCCCCCTCTTGGTCTGAGATCTGGGGGGAGAATGGTATAACAGCAGCGCTGTCGTAGTCACAGCCGTCGGAAGTCCCCTCTTGGGGAAAACAGGCGTAATTGCTGTTTCTCTGGCTGTGCGTCATATGGTTGAATACAGAGGAGCAAAGTAAATTCTCATGGATGACATTTGATACATACTTGCCATATGCCCGGCACTGTTCTAAAAACACTTTGTGTGCATTAACAATTCTGAGAGGTTGGCATCATTCCTATTTCACAGATGAGGACGTTGAGGCACAGAGTGTGAAGTAAATTGCCCAAGGTCGCACAGCTAGGACGAGATGGAGCTACTGGAAACGCTCTCACTTTATGTCCCCTCCCTCTAAAGAACTCTTACTAAATATGTTCTCTCTGGAGCATCCTCAAGTGAATCCCACACCTTGGTTTTTTTAGCTTTGTTTCTTCTAAGAGTAGGTATGAAGAGGAAAGCATGCACTTTTGAAAAGGGAAAAACAGTTTAATTGTATCTCATAGGTTAGCAATGTCACCTTCAAATCAAAACAGGTTTGACGTGAAGCTCACTGTGGACTTCCCTGTTCCAGCCTTACCTGTTCACTTGACTGAGTACAGCCAAGTAATTCTGTCCCTAAAGCAGAATTCAGCTTTTACTGAAATCTCTAGAATAGTGGGGCAAAAACATTGTGCAATCAATTTCTCTGGATCTTGTCTTCAGCTCTTGCAGAATATTTCACTCAGTGGGAGAAACTGGGTGACTCTTTGGTCCCCAGATAATCTTATCCTTTTTTTTTAAAGATTTTATTTATTTATCTTCAGAGGGGAAGGGAAGGAGAGAGGGAGAGAAATATCAATGTATGGTTGCTTCCTGTGCATTCCCTGCTGGGAACTGGCCTGCAACCCAGGCATGTGCCCTGACTGGGAATCGAACCGTGATCTCTTGGTTCACAGGCCCACGCTTAATCCACTAAGCTACACCAGCC
>CM052551.1:31764606-31778627 GCA_028533065.1 Trachops cirrhosus
CCTTTTTTTTTTTCTCTTTTGAAGCCAGACTCCGGAAGAGGAGCGAGCACAGGCTCTGAAAGCCAGTTTGCATCCTGCGGGTTAAAGCAGGAAGCCCACCTTGCATGCACAGCAGCCCAGGTGGAGCTGTGCGGGGACTGGCTTCCGGCTCCTAACGCTTGTTGTGCCTCGCTCTCTCCTAGGCCATGGAGATCATGGAAGTGGCCCACGGCAAAGATCACCCGTACATCTCTGAGATCAAACAGGAAATCGAGCGCCGCTGAGCCCGTGCCGACGTGGCGGTTTTACAGGCCTGTGCAGGAGCCCTCCAGGATTTGAGTGTTTCAGATCCTGCGCACCACTCCGGCATTTCTGCAAACTCTCCGCAGTGAGAACACCATCGCACCTAAGCCTTACACAGCTCACTTGGCATTGGTTTTAATCTTTAACCTTAAGATCACATTCATTTTCGAATGCTTTTTTCCCTAAGAGAGAATGGCATGGTTTCATGTATTATACTTCAGACAGGTTGAGTTTGAAAAAAAGTCACTATTTTTCCCTTCATGCTTATTATTATAACGTTCTGAACAAACCTGAATGATGGAAGAGAATAAAAAAGGTAATAGTGGTTGAAGTTCGTGTTTCCTTTTGTCTGTGGGGAGGACTTCCAGGAGGCGGTGGGAGCCCCATCGCGACGTGGAGGACGCGTCACCTGTTCTGCATCAGTCAGTGAGACCAGCCCTCCCCCGGAAGGGGGTCAGGTGGCCTCCTTAGGCTGCAGTTGCTTTTGGAATACAGTGCCTATGGAGGAAGAAAGAAGATGCGAGACGGAAAAAAACACACCTGTGAAAAAGGAGACGGGATGAAGAAATACGAATTGGCAGCTACTGAGTAGTCACCGGAGGTAAAGCTCCCCCCTTGGCTGCTGTGCCACCCTTCCTTCCTCATGGCCACACACCCACACGCCTCTCACACAGTTCGCAGCACACAGTTGGACCCGGCAGGTAGGGGGCCTTCTCTCGTCCAGTCAAGTGTGTAAGACATTACTTGAACGCCTACTATGCTAAACAGTCCATACCGCTCCCAGAGCAGCCTGGGGAATATAGTCAATCATATTGCAATAACTATGTGGGGTGCCAGGCTGATGTCGAACCACTACGCTCTGCACCTGAAACTCGTATATAATATTGAATGTCAACTGTAATTGGAAAAAAATCAAAAGAGATTAAATTAAAAAGTGGGGAGTGGGAATTTACGTGTAGGGGAGAACAAGCAAGCGCCCCGGGTGCCCCGCACGCCCGGAAGGAGCACGTGTCCCTTTCGACTCTTCGTCTGTTGGCTGGTCTCCCTTCAGTGCACGAGGGTGCTTCACCCGTGCCTCTAGTTCCTGGCCATTCCCTCCTCTGTCTGAAAGCAGACTTTCCATCTCTGCTTCTGCTGATTGGCCTGTGCAGTCCTCTCCTTGTCTGGAAACCCTGCAGGCTAAGCTCGAGAAGGAGAAAAAAATGTCCTTACCAACTCTGTGTTGTTGAGCAAACACGGGCCTCTCCCCACCTGGCGGAGAGCAGGAATCCAGCTTCCCCACAGCCTGGCAGGGAGCGCCCTGGGGACTGTTTGTTAGCAACTGCCGCAGAGACACAGGGCGCAGGACCAGGTGCGCTCCAGGCGCAGGGATGTTTCTCGTAATCCGAAGAGAGGAACTTCCCCATTAGGTAATAATCAAAGCCTGACGGAGTTCATAGCCAAGCTCTTTTATGCACGCTACGCAAACAGCTTGAAGGGCCATCCATCTGCTATGTTATCTCTCCCTCCTCATCTCCACACACCCGTACACGTCTCACACCCAGTTCACCGAGCACAGTTGGACCCAGCAGGTAGCATGCCTTCTCTCGTCCGGTCAAGCGCGATAAGACCTTTACTGAACACCTACTGTGTGAAACAATCTGTGTAGCTCTCCCAGGGCAGAGAGAGGAGCAAGGCAGGGTTCTGGCTCTGGGGAGCTTGGTGTGTAATAAAGCTAGTTTACTCAGTAGCTAAGCCTCAGATAAGCTTAGCCCACCAACTGTCTGCATTTTACACAAGTTATAAAAGTAAACATTTTTCAATAAATTTAAAACAACACCAACATATCAGCAAAAAGCGAGCTGTTCCTTCTTCTTCGCTAGTCCCTCTCCCCAGAGGAAGCCGTTGTAACTGCACATGTGATCCCAGTTTTTCCGTATCTGGATAAATAGATTTAGGAACACAAAGGCAGAATGGTACCAACGTATTCTGTGACCATCTCTGACTTAAGGGCCTCTTTCCGTGTCGGCCTGCACAGATTTGCTTCCTTCTTCTTGGAGGCGGAACATCAATCACCCTGATGCTGCACCTGACTCGGCTGTTGTCATTGCACCTGCGGTCCTTCCAGTTTGCTCTTATTATGAACAAAGCCTCATGGACAATCCTAGACAAGTGACTTCGCCGACGCGTGGTAGCATTTGGGGGCATAGATCCCTAGAAGTGGAATTCCAGGATCAAATAGTGGACACATTTTTAATATGAATAAATATGGCCACATTTCCTTTTTAAAAAATGGCATCAGGAACCAGTAGGATATAATAGCTGTAGTATTTGTTTTCCTCTACCCTTGTAACAGTACTATTTAAAAATTTTTGTTTTGCCTATCTGTGTGAAATATGCATTTATTAATGAGACTGGGCACTTTTTCATATAGCTAGGAATTGTGTTTCTTCTCTGAGTTGTTATCCGTAGCAGTTTTCACTATTTTGCAGGTCATGCCTTTCAATAATAATTTCTAAGAGCTCAATGTGTATTGGAATATTAGCTCTTTGTCCTGTACGGGAAATACGTTTGCTCTGGTTGTCCATTAATTTTATTTTTCATGACACTTCCTGTCCCCAAGCAGATTGTTTTCATCTTAAAATGAAGAAACAAAACCATTTTTTATGGAAGTCCTTGCTTTATCTGGAGTTGTTTTATTTAAGAGTACTAGATCTGGTTGTATCTTAAAACAACTTTAATTTTCACAATTGCTAGCCCCTTATGCCAGCATCATTTATTAAACGATTTATTTTCCCTGCTGGTCTGAAATGTTCCCATTCCTATTCCCGTACGACTTAGGTCTATTTCTGCACTATTTCCTTTCATTGATTTGCCAGGAAAATACTCCTTTAATTATTGTTGCACTGCAAAACTTTTAGTATCCACGAGAGCTAATCGGCTGTGCTCTTTTGAATTTTTCTGACCATTCTCCCACGGTTAACCCTCCAAAGTACCTGAGAGTCATTTGGCCAAGTCCTCTCCTGACCTCTCCTTACCCCACCCCACACCCCCTCCACAAAGATACTGTTGTGATCGCTATCTATGAGAATTGCCTTGGAGTCAGGGCTACACAGAGAGCCGACCTCTTCATAGTAACGAGTCTTTCTATCCAAGAAAGTGCTTTCTCAACTTATCCACATTTTGCCTCGGAAGGGCGCAGTTATGTTTACATGGTCCTCCACATTCGCCCTAACTCACGGATTGGATATTTCTATAGCTGCTATGAACGAGTTTTCCTTCCATTGCTCCTTAACTGGTTAAGTCTGATGAGTTTTCCCTGTTTATTTTTATTGAAGAAAATAAAACGTAAAATCACAGAATAGACATGTTTGACCCTGTTTTTGTCATTTTACTTGTTCATTTGCATATTTACTTGTTTTTTAAAAATATTCATCGTTCTCTTATATTAGAAGTTTCTTCCCGAGCTCCATTTGGAGTTAAACGCATCTGCTGTGGCTGTTAGTGTTTTCTCTTTCAATTAAGTAAAACCACTTTTTCACTATATCTACCAAAGAAAACGAAATGAGTCTATTTATTCAGCCCATGAAAGATAAAAACAAATTAGTATTCGTGCCTCTTCTCTCTCCTAGGACTGGCCTTCTCTCCATTTTCATTGGCATTTTATCTCATCATCTTTTAAAAATACTACGTGGCTTTTCTTCCAAGAACCGCAACTGTTCTGTTGTCACAGTCAACACACACACAGACTTATCTGTATGTTCAGTGAGACGCTCGCCACTTCCTGGCACCAGGCGTACGGTGTTCTCACTTTCACCACGGGAACCACGCTGGGCCCTGCGGAAGGTGGACGACTCCTGGTCCGGTGACAGGGTCGGAAAGAGACCACTTGCAGACGCAGTGCTACTGCCCTGTCACTCGGCCAAGACACAGTGTCCACCGTCCTCACCAGGGGCTCAGCGTGTAGGTCGCTGGCCGTCGATGGGCTGAGGAAAATAAGGGGCGGGCAGCCACGTCTAGCGCTGTGGATGAGCTGGGCTGGGGATAAAAGTTGAAAGACAAGAACTAAAATTCGGGTCTTCTCTAGTAGCCTGGTGCCTGGCTTTTCCCAGGTCAACAGTGTGGGATCTGAGTAAATGACAGCTGGGGAAAAAGACTTGATGCTTCACGAGGGTCTTCGCCGCACCTGTGCGAAGGACCCGTTTCTGTGGAGTCTTTGCTCCATCTGCCTGGCATGCACCCCATTCAGATATTGTCCTAACAGTGGCAACTTTGCAATGTCCAACTAAGTATCTGGTATGATCAAGTTAGACAGGAATAAAAAGTGGGTAGAGATAAATGGGCTTTCAAAAACCAGGCACTTGTGCCTATGAAAATAATCCTAAAAGAGACTCAATGCAATACTTTCAACCAATGTAAACATACATAGTACAGAAAACAGAAAATTCAACGGTTATTTCTGGGAAAAAAAGGTTTATTGCATATGTTAAATCAATAGATATCTTTTATAAAAAAAGGTTAGAATAGAGATCTCACCTTTGTAAAGGCACATATGAAACATTTCACAGCCGAGTCGTGGCAGTGAGAACAAACAATAGGCAACTTTGTAACAGTATCTAAATAAGACGTTATAAAAACAGAAAAGAAACAGTGCAAAAAATACTGTCAAAAGTCAGTTTTATACACCTCATAACTGTGTATAAAACTGCCAAGCATAAGCTTATTAACTGATATAAAAAAGCATATAGAATAGCATGCATAGTTTTATTTAAGGCTTTTAATATTATTAAATTTAGAGGGAGCCTATAACAAAGTAGAGTTGGCATGAATATCGGTAAACACTTCCCAACTTAGGGAATGTCTTACAAACTCCTCGCTCCCTCTCTCCCCTTACACGTAGGTAGTAAAGAGAGTCGACTTCCATTTGCTAGGTAGCAACTCAGGAGCCCAAGCCCCCACCTGGAATGCATTTCTCACCGCGACAACCTAGCAGGTGGATAAATTTCCAGGTCAGCCCACAGCAATAGCCAACTCTGGCTGACACCACCCGCGATTTCAGCCCTGCTGGGAGTCAGGAGGTTTCTGTGGGCTAATCCAAGAACTTCGAGAACAAACTGGTTTCTAACCTGGGAGCTTGTCTATTTTCCTTTAGAAACGAAAGCTAACAATGTCAGTTGTTTTGAATGATACCGCAATTTGCAACATTTTATAAAACACAGACTAAGGAAAGCATCAAAATACTGAATTAAGTAGCATAACAGTTGTCCAGTGAAACAAACTAGTTACACCTGTTATTTGACATAACACAGGTTACACGTAAGGTTACACATTTAATAGTCATCTGCATATGTAAAACTTTTTTTCCCATTTCTGACTCCTCAAACAAGTTAGTTGACCATTAAGGGAACAAAGGACATACCCAGGGAATCATCTCTGATGAAGAGGAACCTTAGTTATGAAAGGATAAGGTTAATGTTTAAGATTCCAAAGAGTGGCAAGAAAGCTCCGTGAAAGGAGACTGCAGTAACGTTTTACAATGTTCACGTCGAAAACAAAATGGCTCTGAATGACAGCTTTCAGTCCCAGGCTGAAGGTTATTTATTAGCTAACACTGCAGTGGAGGGGGGTCGGAGGCCCCTGAGAAACGCCTAGAACTCCGGGCACCCCTGCTGAGCCCCACTGATGCTAACCTGGAAGCAGGATTCCTGAGATTTTAGCAAAACGGTCCCACCACAAGGCACAAAGAGCCCAGCTCCAATCCTTTGGGCTTTCTCCCCGAAACCTTCTGTGAGAAGGCATCTGCCTTTCCCAGGAGCAGGAGATGGGGAAGGGGGAACAGGGCAAGCTACAGAGTGGACAAACAGCTCACCCTGCCCGCCTGCCCCGCCCGATGACAGAACCGACCATAACACGAACTGCCAAGGTTCCCGGGGAGTCCAGAGCTTTTCCCGTTTCACCAGACTGTCTATGACGAGGGGAACTGGTTCAGGAGGAAGCCAGGGACAAATTAACCTGACCACAGACACCACTCTGCCAAGTGCGGCCGCTGGGAATCCGTGTATGTTCACCTTGGAATAAACAGCAGGTGCTGCTGCTGTCAGTCATCGTTGTAAGGAGGACGGTCCATCAAACCCATCCTTGCTCCCCTCTCCACTGGTACTGAGCGAGGGGCTGTCACGGAGGGAAAGGGTGGGTGGGTCGGGGCAGCTTCCTGACTCTTTCTATTCTGTTTATTTCCATTTGCCAGATCTTACTCCTCAAAACTAAATAGCTTTTAAAAATTAAAACCATATTTCCTGATTACATAGTTTGGAGAGGTCCAAGAGTTGAATACAGATTACTAATCTGGTCACAGATTAAACTATTGTGTAGGGGTTTCCTTGACAAGGTAGGGAAAGGAAAGAAGGTGGGCTGGTGAGAGCGGGTCATTACGCAGTGGAAAACAAGGAGAGGTCGGCACAGCCCCCAGCAAATGAGGTGTCTCGGGATGAAGAGGGGGACCTCACAGAACAGTCCCACTACGCCCCCTAGTGAGACAAGCAACAACTGCAGTTGCTGTCCTGACGTCCTCCCCTTTCCGGGGCCCTGATTATAAACATGACTTGCCATAAGGGGAAAATGCTCTGCAGGTCTCTGGGACGGCAGGAAAGAAGAATCAAGGTGCAGGGGAGCTGTGATTCCAACCGGGAGCCACGGGGATGGATGAGCAGAGCCTGATGCTGAAAAAGGAAAGGCCACCGGCAAGCAACGGGAGACAGCACTAGTGAGCAGCAAAGCCAGGCGGCCCCCAGAAGCCACGGCATCACCTAGCTCTGCACCACAGTGAGAGCACGGGTTAAAGCCGGGAGCAAGGGTGAAAAAGACCCCCACACGGCAGTGCGGTGTCTCGTTGGTGCCACCGCCTAGCTTCTGGCCTCACAGCAAGGGACGTAGGAGTGTGAGAGACATTCTAGGGCCCAGAGAATTATTTGTGAATCCATGAATGTCTTCATAGCAACTTCAGGGTTGATCTAAAACCCTCTCCCCTCCTGTCCCCATTCGTAGGTCCTCCCTGGACAAGCTTATGGAACTTTCTGGAAAGAATGATCCTGATGGCCCAAAGTGTGGCAGAAGAAACAGAGATTTTCCACATCTCTGTGGAAATATGAGAGGTGTCCACACCTGTCATATTCAGGCTGCACATCAACTCCAGCCCTCCTGTCTTATAATGAAATGTCCTTGGGTTTACTGCTAAGATCGGAGGCCTGGCAGAGGCTCTGAACAGCAGGAATGGATGCACATCCTCCCCTTGATGGCACCAAACCACAGAAAACCACCCAGTCCTATGACATCAACTGACACCAGACACTCAATGCCAAGTTCACGGACATCTTAGCAGAGAACCTTTGAGTTTGGCCTTGAGGAACAGATGCAGATGTATTAAGCTAGGAAAGATAAAGATAAGCAAAGCAGTCTTATCTGTATAAAAACGCTTGCCCACCGAAGTGTATGGACTGGCTGAATTTCACTGGATAAACCTCACATTTCTCCCAGGCACGTTGCTGCTACTTGCAACAGATGCATCACTAAGGTCTTTTGCCCTCGAAAGTCTTAGAAACTGAGGCAAAGACCAGAACCATCCTGCTTTATCGCCCAGAGTTCAAGGGAAGTGTCAAACACAACTCAGCATCTTAGAGATTTCCACCCTACAGGACCAACAGGTGTGTCACCTACAAAGCTGTGGGCCACTGGGAAATGTGTGCGGTGGCCACGGAAAACCCAAATGGAAGCCGTGCTAGACGGGTTGTTATTTTGCTCACAAAAAGCAATCACTGCGGAAGAGCACGAGAAGTGTCTGATAAAAACCAGAGGCAGCAACTTAACACAGCAGCAGACGAATCTTTGGCAAGACAAGCAAGAGAAAGCTGAATTCCCACGAAGGGCCACTTAAGAGCCCACCAGGGGTTATTTGGTGTTTCTGGGAATTTCTGACACCAGGAGCCCAACTATTCCTGACAAGGAGGTGGAGTGAAGGGCAGAGGACCACTGACCTGGGTCTGACCCAGTCCCATCCTTGCATCTAAGCTCCCTGGCATACACCCGAGAAGGCCCCTGCACCTGCCCCCGACCCCCAGTGACTGGCACATCTCCCACAAAAGAAAAGAAAGTAGGTATGCCCACTTCCCCCACCAAACGTGCACTGGGAGTTGGAGAGAGATTAGAAAGCACCTTCTGCTCTCTGAAAGGACACCTTCGGGGTCCACACACCGTGTCCCCTAACCACCGGGCTGAGGTCAGCTGATACAGATGGCACACCCACAAAGGACGGCAGCTGGACACTCCACAGTGCTGTGCCTGGCGGCCAACCCCACCTAGCAGACTCAACAGGGTGCTAACGCCTCTGCAGAGTGACCTCCAGGCCCGTGAACGGCACCCCCCATGAGGCAGGCCTCACTGCAGCCAGGCAGTGCGCGCACGGAGGGCCACGCTGCCTGGCACGGGCTTCTGCATCCTTCCGCTCTCGCCTGAAGAAACGCCGTGCCCTGGTGTGCTGGGGTCCACGCTACGTCGGGGGAAGAAACACACTCTGTGTATTAGGTCGCTCCACGTGGATTTTCTGTTACTGTAAGTGAAATACGGTCCAACTCTCACAAATTTCGTATGGGTCAACTCTATTAAGCTGGGAAAGACAAGAAAAGCAGACAGCGGGGTGAAAATCCTGCCCACTGTACCCACTGGAGTCGGTAACTGAACTGCAAAGGCTGAGAGCAGACAGGATGGAGGTTCAGGGGGTGCTGGGCAGGCCAGTGGCCGAGGCCCACGGCACAGCCCACACAGCCGCTCTGTCCAGGCTGGTGGAGGAAGGGGCCGAGGTGGCCAAGGGACAGACACCCAGGCAAACAGCATTGACTGCAGTTAAAAAATTTGTTTCTCTTCTCAATCTAGGACCACAAAGGTTCTAGAAGTGAAGTCCTCTGCATTCAGGCTCCTGAAAGCCCATCACTCCAAGTCTTCCACGCGGAGAAGTGTCCCCCTGCCCTGATCTTCCTGTTCCCCTCCAACCGAGGACAGGAGCTCATTCCTCTTTGCCCTCCCGTAAGAAACCCATGTTTGACGTCCCTCTCTAACGCGCCAGACCGTCCTGTGCCTCCTGTGCAGGGAGAGAGGTGGTGCCAACGGAAACGCTACCAGACGCTCTTACTGAGAGGTGGTGCCTCCCTAGAGCTCAGGGAGACCTCCAAGCTCGCAGGCTCCACTCCAGGATAAAGATGTCACACCCACCCTAAGGTCCAGTGACCAGACTCAGCAAGGGCAAACACGGGGTCCACACACCCCAATGAGAGCGGATGAAAGAAAGAGAATGTTTCAACCAGATGGTTTCAAAACCAAAAGCCTGAAAATGTTTGATGTCTTTGTTGTGGGGTGGGGCTCCCCCCTCCTCCATTTTTAATTCTCCCCTTTCAAACTCCAACTACAGCAACAGAGTCCAACAGCCTCAGCTTCGGACTTGGTCCATCATCAGGGACTCATTCCAAAAGTGCTAACTAGATAACTAATTTAATACACTTTGCTTCAAGGTTTATTCCTTGGCTGGCTTCCCAGATACCAAGCATCTCTGGGCAATTATTATGCAGATGCCACTGAACGAACTTTAAATGGCACTGCTCACTGAACAGGAGAGAGGCTGGCATGTGCCAGAGATGGAGAAGGAATGCAAAACGTGCTGAAGGACCCAAAGCATTTGCTTTTCAAAAGGAAAGATGTGGAATAACTTTCGAGTGTTTTTTTTTCCTTTTGGGTTTCCATATAAACTCTGGCTGGGACGTGGGACATTAAGCCCGGTTGTTTCCTGCATATCGTGCCCTCGGGGGTACTCCTGCAGCACAAGGTGGTAACACTGGGTGGGATGGGGGGCCATGAGTGACGAGCTCAGAGACCGCAGACCTGCACGGCGTCCTTCCCAGGGAGACGCATCCACAGTGCCCGCGCCGGGGCCTACGGGAGCAAGGCGGAGGGCTGGAGGAGGGCATCAGACACTAAAGCAGCGAACCGCGGGCCACCTGATCGGCCACCCCTCACAGCCGACTGTCCCGAGGACGGCAGTCTCTGAGGAGAGGAAACAAATACCTCTTTGCTTGTTGACCCAAGTTCTGAGCGTCTCAGAGGGCGGGCTGTGAGCTCTGTTTCACTGAAAGTACATGTCATGCTAAAGGTCTTCTTTTTCAGAATACGCACCAAAATGCCAGAATCTACAGAGCTCAGCTGGAGTCATTATACTCCGTGACTGATTCTTTAGGCCGTGGCAGATAAGGCAGATACTTACACTCTGCCTCCGTCACCAGATACTCTGAGTCTAAACAAGAGAAAGATCACCGTACCATCCAGCCAGATGTGACGCTGAGTTGATTCACAGGCCAAAGCCACTCACAGGGAACTGTGTCCACACCCATCTGTTGGTCTGTGGTGACCGGAAGTCAAAAAGGCACACTCTTCTCTTCTTTCTGGTTGATTTGATGCCATTCTTCCTTTGTATGTTTGTATTTTCAGCTCAGGAGACGACAGAAAGAAAAGGGAAAGCAGGCCACAGTGGAAGAAGGTGCCACACCGCGGGGATCAGCTCTGACAACAAAACCACAGTTTAAAACTTGCATTCAAGAAACACTGGAGAAGAGGGGACAATCCCCCAAAATTCAGCGAGATGGAAGATGTGAGTAATGTCTGTGTCCTAACCTGAGACATTCTGAAGGACAGTGACCGATGAAGGCCCAGGAAGGGGCAAAGTGAGAACCGAGCGTCACTGAAGGCGGCGTTAGCAGCACAGATGACCAGAGTGGGCCGTATGGAGAAAAGGAGACCCCCACAGGACTTTGTGCGAGACCCCCATCTTTCATCACGCGGGCCAAGGTTTCAACTCCAGGGCCTGAGTGGGCTTAGTTCTGCTCTCACAGACCAAGGCCTGGAGATGGTACCAGCACAGTGGCTGCTGGCCAGGCCCCTGCTGAGTGTCAAGCAGCCCCTGTAAATCATCTTTCCCAACTGTTTCCTTGATAACCCATTCCCTGACCTGGTGACTGATGGACAGACAGAAGGGCCCCAGCACCTTGACCTTCAAGCCCCCGCCCAGCACATGCATCATAAGCCAATACAGTATCCAGGGCCTTCTGGTCTCCCCTCTCTTCTCACTCTGGTCCCTCACCTTCTTTGAGTCAGGCAAAAGGCCCAGCTGCACAGATGGCCTGGCTCAGGGCCTCGAAGGCCACCAGCCTGGCACCCACCGAGCAAATGAGGAGAAGCTGCAAATACGGAGGGTGCAGCCCCCGGCTAGGAAACACGGGCTCCAGCACTCCGGTTACGGGTGGTCGACAGAGACACAAACGGAGCTCCGCGTCCAGCCCGGGCGATGGCACTGCTGCACCGGAAGGGCAGGCCTCCGTCCCGCTGCTGCGCCTTCCACTCGAGGTTGGACGTGGGGGCTGGGCAAAGACTGCTGAGGGTGAGGACAGAAAGGAAGAAGGGAGGAATCTGCCATCAAGGCTCATCAGCCCAAATGCAAGGGAATGGTATTGTTTTTCCTTCAGAAAAAGGTCTTGTCCCTGATCTTTATATTTTAGAAGAATTGGTTTTCTTGCCATCTTGGATTCGGACATGAGAAGTTAAGCTGACGAATTGTAGGGCTGGTTACCCGTCTGGCCGCAACTTCGCCAGAGATGTGTTCCCTCTGCCTCTGTCCCCCAAACGGCCCACCAGGCCACCTTCCCTACCAACGTGTTACAATGCAGATCAGTCAAAATGTGGTTCAAATGAAAAGTATGGCATTACAATGATTCACAAAAGTTATTCCAAAGGGGAAAAAAATAAATTATCTCATATAAAATAATACATGGTGTTCATGAATAATCTTGGCTCCTGTCCTCAGGGAGCCGGTGTCCTGTCGGCCCAGCCATCCGGGCCCTGCAGCGGCACAGATGCCGTCTGGAGGTGCCTCCCCAGCTGCAAGGTGGCGCCGGGTCCCTCTTCCAGGAGCTGGGTCCGGGCCTTAAATGAGTCTGGAGTTTTGGAGGAACTGGATGAGGACTTGGTAGACGAACTTGTACTGCGCGATGGTCTGGATCATGAACATCCTTTGCTCCCTGAGGAGCCTCAGCATCATGGGCACTTCCACCTTCTGCAAGAGAAGAGAAGAAACAAGAGGTGCTGAGATGGGGAGCTTCCTTCCGTACGTGGGTCGTTCCTCATGCCCCCATCCAGGAAGCGTCTGCTCACTGTCCACGTGCAGGGACGGGAGACCGCAAAGGACTCCGCCCCCTCTGAGCGTCCCCGGTCGAAGACTTTATACCAGCAGCTGGAGAACCTGGGTGGCATGTAGCCTGGATGTCCTATTTTAAATGCAGGCCAGTGTGTGAGGGGAATCCTAGAGGCTGGAATTAAACCCGACTGGTCCTCTCAAATGTGTCATGGCCCCATAACAGGATCTGTGACGTCCCCTGGCCTCAGTTTCTTCACCTGCGAATAAGGACAATGGTGCTTTCCTGCAATGGCAGTGTGGCCCTGCCCAAGCCAGTGACATTTCCTGAGCAATGACACGGGGCGTAAATAGTACCCACCTCCCAGGATCACAGAAAGAAGCGCACGTGAAGCCCTTAGTACAGCGTCCGGCGCACAGTGAGATCTTCCTAAAGAGTGCTCCTTATTGTTTTATTCATGTCAACGAGAGCAAGCACCTGCTGCCTGCTGCCCTACCGCTCTGTGGGTGTGGGACGTGGACACCTTCCTTCTTCTACCTGTGCCTCGGTTTCTCTGTGCTGTACAAGGGAGCTAATAAGACCCTCCTCACAGAGTTAACGGTGAAGGCTCCCCGAGCTATACAGCCCTTACAATAGTCCTGGCACACGGTAAACACTAAATACAGGTTAGCTGTTGTTACTGTAATACTTTCATTTTTGTCATCGTCATCACTACCCCCTCCCCCACCCCCACCACTTCCACTCCTAACTCCATTGTCACCACCACCACGAGCCTGCAAGACTCAGCCCCAAGGACAGACAAGATTTTCTGATGAGGTTTGGAGACAAGACAAAGAAGGTGCTCCTTGTCCTCGAGGGAAGAGTCCCAGCTGTCTTGAAGACTCACTCCCACAGGCTCTGATGCCACTGTCCCTAACCCAAGGAACCCTGAGGCAGGTGATGCTTGCTCAGTCTTGCCGAGAGGGCATCCTCTCCTCCCCGCTCTGTGAAGGAAGGACAACTTGATTCAGAAAAGCAGCCAGATCAAGACACTTTGCTGTTTGGTTAGTGAGAACCTGGTCCTTTGTCATTAGCTAATTTGGGACACATAGCTAAATCCAGGGAGCCGAGAGAGAGGATTGCAAACCATAAACTCGTGCTTTCTGAAGAAAATGTACGGGCATTAAAACGTTACAGGGAACATTCAGCGACCAACAGCAGCGGGCCACAACATGAAAACGGCACGGATGACGGAATAAAACATAAAGTAGGTTAGTGCAGAAGCCATGGGACGAAGGCAAGAAAGTTCGATAATGTGTCAAAATCTTTGCTGAAAAAAACACATAAACACACTAAACGTGTTCCACTCCTCTCCCACACTAAGGGTCTGAAGCTTACTCGCCAGGCCTGGAGCAGGACGAAGTACAGAACTTGTCTCTCCCTCACCGTCTACCAATGGCCATTATGGGAAATGGGCCCAGAGAGGCCGGCTATATTTGTGCTGGGGAAGGGAAATGAAAAATATGAGTCACCTAGCTATCTTTAAATATCAATGGG
>CM052551.1:31779127-31801872 GCA_028533065.1 Trachops cirrhosus
GTGTTCCACTCCTCTCCCACACTAAGGGTCTGAAGCTTACTCGCCAGGCCTGGAGCAGGACGAAGTACAGAACTTGTCTCTCCCTCACCGTCTACCAATGGCCATTATGGGAAATGGGCCCAGAGAGGCCGGCTATATTTGTGCTGGGGAAGGGAAATGAAAAATATGAGTCACCTAGCTATCTTTAAATATCAATGGGAGCAGAAGTCCTTTTTGGACTGACCACGCTGCGACAAAGAATGTTCTGGCAGGCAACTGGGCATTGAGGAAATCCGCTATGTTTGGATACACCAGGGAGATGTGACCGCCCGAGCCCTGGTCAAGTCCGTGCAAGGCCCCAGGGCCCGGACCCTCACTCCGGGCTGGGCTGGCTCTGACACAGGCTGTTTATGTTCTACTGGGCCAGTGACATCTGGTGATCAGTGAGCCTTCACGTCATCACATCACGGAGGCCTGGCCTTTGATGGGTCTCCAAAGAGCTCAAGAGAACCATCCTTCATGTCAGACCACAGAGAGAACAGCTTCTCAAGGTGAAAACGAGGTGAGGAGGGGGAGAGGGGGTGTGCACAGGGAATGGAGAAAAGAAGAATTTGATGAAGAAAGTGATACGAGGGGGGAGGCGGTGACATGTGAGGGGGAGGGGATGACAAGGCCCTTCGTCCTCCCCTGGAGCCCACGGGACCCCCAGGGAGCCCACGGCATGCTGGAGTCATAGGGCCCCGTTCTACTTCATCTCATCCCGTCTCCCAGCACGGCGCGCATCTGGGACTCGGCGGCAAGCCATCCACTCTGCTGGAGGCTCACGGAGACTTCCAGTGGTGACAGGGAAGCACACGAGCGAGAACTCTCATGGGAGACAGAAGGGCGAAAACTCATAGAAGATGATGGACTCCCCCTCACGTCATCTCGATGGTTTGTTTTCTTCAACGACAGGCCACGTTATCCCAAACTCCTGTCCTATGTTTCGGCCACACAGACGTTCATCCGTGCAGACTGAAAGTTTCCAAAATTAACTCTTTACAAGCAGGGAGTTTAAAATCCTTTGAACACATCCAAACGCGGCATTTACTGTTTTCCTGGAAATTACAAGATGCCGAATTTCACGGGGTAATGGTTAATCCAATCTCTGAACCGCTGATGCTATCTATTGAGTAAGTGCACATATTATCACACATATCCCTTCACAGACTATCGTCGTAACACTTACTAAAAACTACCGAACCACTTCCAAAGTTTCCCTGGCTTCGCCAAGCTGTGCAATTTAGAAAACGAACAAGGACCGAAGGACACTCGGGGTTTGGAGGTGGAGTGGAGACTGGCAGTAACTCCGGGCCAGGGGTAGAGGATCTCATTTCTCTCCGAGGTACCGCTGCTTCGAGCCACATGGCTCTGGATGAGTCCCTAGCCAGTGTCCGGGCCTCCGTTTCCCCGCCTGCAGAGCAGGGGCAATGACATGCACCCAGTCCCTCCACGTGGCTGCTGTGAGGACCCCAACTGAGAAAAACAAGGGCAGCCCAAGGCAGACGTTCTTTGGCCTTGACTTCTGCGTGTTTCATCCTGATGAACTCCGACGCCCCTCAGAGTAACTCCCTGATCTACGGCGAGAAGGGGGACCCACGCACCGTGCCGCCAGTCCGGCCACAGCCCCTTCTTCGGGGAGAGGAGCTGGGCGTGACCTCGGCAAAGGCATGCAGACGGTCGACCCCGCTCTGCGCGTGCACGCCGCCACCAGCCTAGACAAGAGCCGACAACACCCCCCTTTCAAGAAACCCCCTCTGAAGAATGAAAGCCAGTTTTACACGCCACACATTTCACATAGGATCCAGGCCAAAGCACATCTCAGATGCGCCAGCCGCATCTAAACTACACGCGACCAAATAACCTGCCAGGGGAAATTACCCACAATAAAACCAGACTGTCTACAAAACACGGCCGACTTCTGGAAGGAGACGTCGACTGAGATCGGCCTTTCTAAAGGGCTCCTGCCTCACACTCTGATCTCCTCTCCTGAATGCTGCGGACAGACGTGTGCACGGCACAGAGAGACAACAGACAAGGAGGCAGTGAGTGTCCCCGTCCCGGCAGGAACCACAGGTCTGGAAGGCCCCGGCCAGCACAGAGGGAATCAGGGCATGAGCGAGGAAGGGGTGGCCGGTGGCCGCGGGTAGACGTGCCCCAAGGGGGAGTGTTCGGGAAGCGCAGAGCCACTCACTTCATTGTGCTCCAAGCAGTAGATCATCAGCTCGGAGAGGATGACCACGCCGGTCCTCCCCACCCCGGCGCTGCAGTGGACGACGATCGGCGGGTGCTGGCTCCTGGGGCCCTCCAGCATGCTGTTGGTGTGCCGGCGGACCGACTGGATCTCCTCCAAGTAGGCTGCAAGACAGAATGCAAATCTGGTCACCACAGTCCTGCGTGGCTTCGCATACAAGTGAGGGGGACAAAAACCAAAAACCGATGGTGAATCTTTTTTTTCTAAAGTGACAATAATTTACAGTTCTTACAAGACACTAATTATTTGGCTGGTACTCACTGTACAAGTCCTGGAGCCAGAAAGGACCAGCTGGGAGTCAATTAGTCCATGGGAGAATTTGTTCCTTAAATTAAATAGTTCTTTTTTAAAAATTAAATCCTGTTTTCCCCTCTGCAAATCCCAAAGTCCCCCAAGCAGATGATTCTCGACATTACTTACAGCAATTCCTACTATTAACAGACTGGGATCAGAACGCCAGCTAGGGCCCCTTGAATAGCCCGCCTGTCGGAGCCAATTTCTGCTGGGAAGAGCATCCATCTGCCCCTCTCCCTTCTCCTCACTGAATGAGAGAATGTCAGCTGAGGCCTGACTTCATTTTTAGATTTTAAAATAAGACTTGACGGGGCCTGCTTCTCAGCTTGGATTCCAAAGGTTCAATGAGTAGCTCACGATAAGCCACCCACAGCCCCATTTCTGGGGGCGACAGGTTGGGACTGGGGGTCTTGCCACCTGCCCCATCCCTTCCGACTGCTACCGAGCTCCGCAGGGCTGTGCAGGGCTCTGCTCGTTACTCCAAAGGGACACGAGTGAAAAGTTACGGCAACACTGGCCTTCACGATCATCCAAAAAAATAAAAATAAATAAGGGTAGAAATGCAGTTCTCAAACAGTCTGAAAACTGGAAAAAGTCCATCAGTAACGGATTTTGCAGGAGCTGGCTCAGGGGATTTGGAGGTTCTCGGCCCTCAGGAAAACCCCATCCTAACGCAGCAGCGTGCACGAGACGAGGGGAGACGCTCACAAGGGTGAGAGAAAGAGGTACATGCAAACCAGTCTCGCCCATTGAAAAGCATCTGTTTACATACAGTGAATAAAAACTCCCGATTTCCTTTATAAACTGATCTAATTACAAAGCAATCCGAGGTAATGCACCAAAACAAACAACGACCGCTACCAGCACCACGGGCAGTAACGTAACATGAGACAGGACGGACAAGGGGGAAGACAACCCGGCCTGCCCAGACGGAGGGGCTGCCACTGGGTGCTGACAGGGGCTGCGCGCTGCGCATGGGAGGGAAACCCACTTTCTGCAGCGGGTGAAAGGCAGCGGGTGCTGCTGTCTGGCAAGAGGCGATGCTGCCAAACAAGAGACCAGGGTTTTCTTATGCTAAATTTACAAAGTCAAAGAAATCCTGATCAGTGAGGCAGATGCCCGTCAAATGCAGTTTCAGAAAGCACGGAGGAGTTGGGTTCAAACGGGCGTGTCCTCTGGCCGTGGCATTAACGAAGCTGTCACTCAGTGAAGACCTCCGGGGGCCGGAAACAGTTCGGCCTCGCTCGGTGCAGACGGGCGATCCGAGCTAAAGCCTGGAGGGCCAGCATTTCTAAGGCCCCACTCAGCGCCCCTGCCCCGAGTTTCTCAGGAATGGAAATTAGCATACTTAGATTGTTTAAAAATATTTTCTCAGTAATTCAGATGGGCCTTCCTTCCACTGGTTTTCTGATTTAAAAGATTTGGCTTTAATTTTAACCACCTTATAGGCTCAATCTTTTACGGGCGTTGTTAGTCGATCACCAATCTGATCCACTTTTATTGTTTCCATATTCTGCATCTTGGAGAAACTTCCAAACGATCAATTAGTAAAAGCTTGCCAGAATAGAACAAAAAGAATGCTATTATGAGGAAAGAGAGTTCTGCAGAGGTCTCTGCCCCGCTTATTAGTATCTGAGCTACGGGCAACAGCTCGACCTCGGGCAAATCACGGAGCCTCTCTAGATCACGCTCTAGACCCTTTGGTTCCAATCGTCTTTCTCTTCTCTGCTTACAGCCTCCATCTCCTGCGGTACCATCATTACTGGAATGGGAAATTAAACACCTTTATCAGCAAAATAAGTCTGCACTGAACTCTTTCCGGTGGAGTTTGTGAATGGCACTTAAAAACCTGTCTTCTCTGTCTTCCCCACCTCCCTCCCCTGCCTCCCACTCTGAAGGAACATCAGAGCAAACTCATGGTGCTGGCCTTATCCAGCATCCAGAGGACGGCCCCTCGCGCCGGCCACAGGTGCCCTACCAGCTGGGAAGGCAACCACTCAGCAGGTAGAACACTAAAGCTGCAGGGAGCCCTAGGGCCTCCTTCCTAGTGGGGCCAGGAGGGAATGGGCTCTCCTCTCAAGGGCAGGACATTTAGCCAAGGAAGGAAGGGGAAGCTCTGCAGCTGTTATCAAAAAGCGGGTGCCCTGTGAGCGCCAGTCTGAGAACCAAGAGATCACCAGTTCGATTCCCGGGAGGGGCACATGCCTGGGTTGGGGGCCAGGTTCCCAGCTGGGGGCATGTGAGAGATAACCCACTTTGATGTTTCTTGAGCACAGCAATGTTTCTCTCCCTCTTTCTCCTTCCTTTACCCTCTCCCTAAAAAATAAATGAAACCTTAAAAAAAAGGCAGATGACAGTATTGCTGTCACCCCTGGACTGTCATCACTGGCCTGCCTTTCTCACAAGACCTCGAGCATCTTTGACACAAAGATCGCTGCATCTCTGCGTCCGGAGAGCCCAGGCTGTGCTGGCCGCGTGGTGGGCACACGCCCAGCTCTGGCCTTTCAAACAGAGTACCGCACGTAATCTTGGTGTGAATGCGCTTCCAAGGTAAGCACGTCCTGAAAAAGCGTGTAAATGAATGACTCCAAAAACGACAGTGTCAAGCCTCCAAGTGGATTTCAGTAATTCCTAGTATCTTAACCACAGGTCCTGACTGAAACTTACTATCGGGAAACGCAGGGCTTGTGAGAGCAAAAAATAAACGTCTTAATTTTATTGTTCTGTGGGTTTTTTACTGTGGTAAAATGTACATAACATAAAATTTATCATTTTAATCATTTCTATGCATACAATTCAGTGGCATTAAGCATATTCACAACCTTGTCCAAACATCACCACTATCCATTCTAGAACGTTCTTGTTGTCACAAACAAACTCCATACCAGTCAAATAATAACTCCTACTCCCCCACCCCCTAACCCCAGGTAACCTCTATTATACCTTCCACCTCTGCGAAGCTATGCATTCTGGGAACTTCATATAAGTGGAGTCATACAATAGTTGTCCTTTTATGTCTGGTTTATTTTACTTAGCACAATGTTTTCAAGGTTCAGACACGTAGCATGCATCAGAATAATTTATTAATGAGTACCTAAAGTTCTAAATCAAGGTAGAATCACTAGTTTGCCACAGTTTTAGCTTATTTGCATAACAAGTAAAGAGAATATGGTAAGTGTCAAGACTTGTCTTCTCTGTTCTGCACACAGGGTCACATACGTCAGTGCTATAATACTTTCGCCCCTGAAGGGAAAGCATCCTCTTTCCATTTCACCTCCAACAGATACGACCACTGATTCAGTTGGTAAAACCACGACTGGGAAGGGAAAACTTACACAAAAATCCTTGGACATCCTCTGGGCAGCCGTGATCTGGCCAGTCAGTGTATTGCAAATGCCACACCGTCCTTTCCTGACCAGACAAAAGGTGCTTGACCTTTAGGCCTGTGGTTGCATAGCAACCAGAATCTGTTCGGAACTTTGTGGTGACCTTGAACTTGCCATAGGTGGCTGAGCTGTGCTTGGAACCCAGTTTGGGCCAGTATCGGTGGCTCTTGGTTCGTCCGCCCTCCTGAATCACACACAAAAGCAAAATTGGAAATAAGTCAGGGGAAGGAAGCTCTTATCCTCTTAATCTTAAAATCTGAGGACAGAGAAAAATATAAATAGCTTCTAAGTCACTAACTCGGTAGCACTGTGCGGTGTCTATCAGAGATTAGGTTCTATAAATCTGAGCTAAGACCCATAATAACATGTACAATGATAGTTACATTGATGGAAAATGTAAGAGATTCCCAACTGAGCTGCGGTTGAATGTTACAGAGAGAGGAGCCAGTGCAAAGTCTAGAGGTGGAGACCAGCTTGGGGTGTCGAAGAGACAGAGAGGTCTGCAGAGTAGCTGCAGTGTGGGGGAGGGTGGTGGAGAGGAGGCCGGAAAGGCGTCCTGGTCCGTGGTAGGGGGTTTGGATGTCTCGCCACAGACAGTGGGAAGCCATCCAAAGGTGACGGGGCAACCTTGGGCAGTGGAGTGACGGACTCTAGCAGTCCTTCTAAGCCACACTCTGCATTTCTGACGTTCAGCCCCGGGTTCCGCTCTCTTTCTGAGATGCGCTGACGACAGACACAGCCTCTGCCACCTAGTGTCTGTCCCACCGTTTTTCCAGCCTGACCCATTTGTTTTAGTTCAGTCCACCCCTGAACCAGAGAACAATGGGGCACACCACCTTGCTCTCTCCGTTCACTGTGCCATCTTTCCTGAGACTGTGCCTTCTCAACTACTTACACCGTGGGTCAACTTTTACACTTTCTGCATGGTCCTGAAATCCCTGGAGTGGGGGTGGACGAGATGGGGGCTCAGAAGGGGACCCAGGGCAGGGAGTGGGTGCAGACAGCGGAGAAACGCTGTGTGGCGGGAGTGAGCAGCAGCGCTGGGGGGCTTGCTCCTTACACAAGCTCTGACGCCTGGCCACCTACAGAACAGCACATCTCTGGGTGACACAGAGAAGCACCCCCTCATTTATTTGGCTGAAGTGAGTCTTCCTACGTTCAAAGCAGCCTGCCTCTTTTATTTCTCTGAGGCCTTGAATTTATGTTGCTGCCGAGCATCTAAATCAATTACAAGTTTCGGAGGCTGCCTCACAGATCACTGGACCTCATGCTGATGAGGCTGGCCTCTTCTGTCACTCAGGTTTCAGCTCAAATGCCACCCCCTCGGCGGGCCCCGGGCTGTCCCTCTAAAGAAGCCCCAGTCACTCTCTATCCCATTACCTGTTCGCTTTTTCTCCGGGGCACTGGCCACTGTCTGAACTTGACTTGCTCAGTTCTTACCCTTCCCAGCCCTCCGTCTAGGATGTGAGCTCCCTGGGGACAGGGACCACGCCTGTCTCGTTAGGCACCATGGCCCTTAGGTTAGCACGACGGTGCACTGCGTCAAGTTGAATGACATCCCCCCAACTGTATCTCGTGCAATTCCAAAAGATACAACCACCATAGAGATTTTAGGAGAATTAACTCTTTGTGGGAAGGTCAAATTGAAGGTCAGGGAAGGACAAGTGGCTTTAAAGAGGTGAAGTCCCTTTCACCACTAGCTTCTAATGGGCCGTTCTGGAAAGCAACTGCATGGGGCAGCCAGTGAAGAAAATGTGTCTTTTCCCCCCAATTCTCTCTGTTCCTTACCTTTTAAAAATTGTTAGCAAAGGGGTGTGTAACACTATATGTGGTAAAAACCACATGAAACCAGTCCTTTAAATGACTTCAAAACATAGGTTAAAATTTAATGAAAAGAACGAAAGGAAGTGGTTAAGAATTTTTTTTTAAACTTGAGAATGTGACAAGAAAAGAAATAAAAAAACGTCTCCCCGCACAGACTGCACGCTCCCGGGGAGCTGCTGGGTGGCGTGTGCCCGTTTTCATACTGCCACGGAGAGTTCTCTGTTTACAACAGTGAGACTATGTTTGACTTGGCAAAGGAAGAAAAAAATCCTTTTCTCTCCCTAGGGAATAAAGACCTCCACAGGAACAACAGCTTCTGGCCTCTTTGCCACCGATAAGCAGGAGGGCAGGCCAGCTGGCCACGCCTGGGCCGGGAATCGGTGCCTACTGACCCGGAGCAGCCCCGGTTCGCGAATTCCAACGGGAAGACCGTGGCTTTGTTCAGCACACAAGGGTGAGCAGGCTCTTTCTGTGTGTTTGATTTTAGTTCACGGCCATGCAGGGAAGAGAGATTAAAAGCTGATGAAAATGGGATGCAATACATTGTCTTTGGAAAGCAAAACTAATTCACGTGGACATCAGAAGAGGAAACACGTGCGTGCCAAAGAGAAAAGGATCTGCAGAGCACAGTGCCCCCGGCGGAGGTGGGCAGCAGCCCCTCTCTGGCCAGCGCCATCCCCCCCACCCCCCGGGAACAGACGGCTGTCCCCTTACCTCTTCCGCGGTGACCATGGCGATCACGTTGGCTCCCTGCTCCCACACCATCTGCCAGAAGTCATGGCACGTGTGCGGCAGGGGCCCCTGCGTGGCTATGTAGTGCCATTCTGCCCCACCAACCACCACCTGCAAACCAAGGACAGCATCGGTGAGGCAACCCCAAGTCCAGGACCTGCTGACCCCGGCCAGGCCACATGGGTCAGTGCCATTACCAGACACCCTGAGGCCGTGAGGGCTCACGGGAAAATGCTGTTAAAATACATTTTTGTCTGCGACCCACAGTAATTATGCACGAACCAGTGCCTTTCAAACACACACACACACACACACACACACACACACATCTCCACACACACAATATTAGATGAATACATGTGTGTACAACCTAACAGAATTTGTTACAGGAACGACAGCCATGTTTACTCTGTGCAGTGCACTTTGATAATTTCCATTCTTTTCTCTACTCCAGTCTATTTAAAAACCAAGCTGGTCCTGACTCCTGAATTGACTGTACACCCCACTACCGCACTGTGACCCGCAGTTGGAGAATCAGTGCTCCATGGCATCCTTCCCAACAATGAAGAAGTCCACCGTGGATGGAGAGGCTTTGGGAGTAATGTCCTTCTGCTGCTGACTTGGTAAGAAGTGTCGTAAACCTCGGTGGTGCCCGCCACTCCACTGTGCCCCACACGGTAGAGGCGTCACAAAGGCACTTAAGTCAACGACACATGCTCTTCTGTCATTAACTCCTCCTTGTGCCGTCCCACAGCGTCCAACCAAACTTTGGAGCCAGGAGACGGTTTTGGAAAATAAAATCACTACCCCGTGCCGCTCAGAGTGATCTCGGGAGAATTCTGCAGCTACAAATCTCAGCAGCAGAAAAATCGTAAATAAGAAGCTGTGTCCAGAGGGCCAGAGGCCACAGTATCTGGCTGACATGGTGGCCTTGGCAAGGATTCTTTCTGTGTCCCTTTCCATTCCTGGGCCTTGAGGTCGCCAAGCCAGGCTCTCACACATCCGCCATGGCAGATCTCTAGAGAGTTCTAGGAGCAATGAAGGATCATTGTTTGAAACTTTTCCCCTCCCTTGTTTTATGAAACTCCGGACTAACTTGATTCAAACAAAAACAATGTCAGTTATCGTCTGATTACACAAGGCATGTTTAGGTCAAAGCTGGCAAGCAAAATCCGTTTCCCCAGTACTGGTGGGAGGTAACATCCATATAGTTGCTGGCTGGCTAGGAGTTGGGTTATCAGTGGAGCTGGGATTTTCAACATCAGCCTCCCTGGCACCCAACATATAGGAACCATAAATACTTCCAGAGTATGCTGCTGCCTGGGGCCTTGCAGCAAATTCCAAGTATTGACAGGAGGGTATTAAAAACTGCATTAAAAACACAGCCACCAATGCTACTAGGTAGATTGCACAGATGTGATTCCACCTCTGGAGCGGATAAATCTCTGTTCTGTGTTAACGGCCGTTTGGAACCCTGGAGGAAACATTGGCAAGATAGACGACTCTATTCCAAAACCACGGACAAGTTCTTGCAAGCTCCATGGGTCTATTAAACGCACCCATGTCTAACCCAGATCCGCAGATGAGACGTGGGCCCCAGAGAACACTGGGGAAGGCAGTGCTTCTGTTAAGGACACCCCGTGGGCCCAGCTGATGCCGACGGACAGCTTTTTCCAGACAGCAGATGGAAAATGGGAGAGGAGATCTGGCCAAAAGAACAGCACGGTGTAATATCGCCATGCAAGATTTCCATAGGCATTCTATCAAGAAGCAGCTGTGTGAGTTGCCTCTTTGTTGGATCACATTACTTTGGCCATTGTCTCGCAATCTAAACGAAGCCCATGCATCGCGCTGTTAGCAGTTTACTTAAGGGTTTCCTGGGTTCGTTTTTTACTGCTTTCGTTCTCACTCAAAAATAAGAGTGAAATACGCAACCTGACCCGTGACGGGGCTCTTTCATATTTCTTTTGACAGCACTTCCTGATGCTTAAAAAAATAGATACGGTTATCTACGCTCTGTGTGCAAAAGCACTACACCCCACCTCAGTGGGCTTGTCACATTTTGTATCAAAACTGTAATGACTGATATGTGGGCCAGGCGTCTGGCTGCACTTTGGCGGATTTGGCTGCAGTTGAAAAGTCCAATGAAGAAAGGCAGTAACTCCGGGCAAAGCCAGAAACAGGTTTCTGAGGTTATTGATCATACCGGACTAATCATGCAGACCTTATATTGTTTAAAAACGTCCTGTAACAATTGCTTTAACATCAGTTCATGAATAAATTCTTCTTCTTCAGAGGGCAGAGCAAATGGTGATGTTCTGAGCAAGTATGTGCTGTCATTAGAGACACTGAGGAAGGCAAACTATTTGGAGACACTTAACTGTACGGACACAAGTATCCATAACTCTGAATTCTATTTGGGGTCAAACAGAGCTAATTCAAAAAAATCTATGAAACACTGAGATAAAAAGGTTTGAAGTCACTGAAATATTTAAAAATATAAAGACACTAACATACTGAATGATGTGGCGAATCTCGCAAGACTCACTATTGAGCGCACCTTTGGGGTTTATGTTTAAATTAGTCCACAGTCCACTCTTCTACATATGAGGCGACTTTGGGACTTCAGGCGTCAAAGGCCTCCCCTGTGGCACTACCAGGGGCAATGGGTAAGTTGTGCTGCTCTTGCACATCACAGAGACTTCCATGCAGTAAGACAATGCCTGTGACTTCCAAAGCCTCCCTCATCTGCTAATTACAAACGGAAAACTCAAGGTGTTTATGTGCATTTTTGGGAGGGTTCTAACCTGAGAGAGAGAAAAATTAAACCCTCTGTACCAAGCAAGCTTCCGAAGTAGCTGACCTGATGTTTCCCCCACGGCCTCTAGGCTCCCGTCCTTCTGCAGACACAGGCATGCCCTTCCCGTTGAGTAAGGAAAGCCCAGACGTTCAGAAACAGTCCCTCGGGGTCTGGAGACAAGCCAAGGAGCACAGGGGCAGCCGGTCCGACATTTTTTTCTCCCTGCATCTCTACCTCTAACCCAGCCATCCCCTCCAGACCTTCCCGGCGCGCTCCCCGCCTCACCTTGATGTGGGAGGCATTAATGTAGCCTGTGTTATTTTCTTTGGTCGGGATCAGCTCGACTCGATTCTCCTCATAGGGGACGACTTCGCGGATCCGGCTGCGCTCGGCATTTTCCGGCAGAGCCGCTGTGCTGAAAATGCCGTTCGCCTTTTTCTTTGGGATTTGCTCATATTCCGTGAACACCATTCCCTCTTCAAGCTTCTTCTTCAGGGTTCTGAACTGCAACAGAAATGAATCTTTAGCTCACTGAACGATTTTAACCAAAAACCCCAAAAGAACAACCAGATTTCTTTAAACATAGACAGCGATGGTGTTAATAAGTACTTTCAAGATGTCCAAATGCAGCTCGATTGCTTGGTATCAGTATTAACCATGTTGCCAGTTCCAATAACCAATCTCCTTTGCACTTATACCTTCAACAGGACGAATCTGCAAGACCAGGCAAGAGCTGAAATTCGCAATTGGTATTTTTGTTATTAACACCTCTGTTTAAAGTCTTAATGGAAGGAGATTTTTGGTCTTAATTATCCAAACATCCTTTTCTCCACATACGTAGCTCCTTTTACTGGGATGAATTTTAAGATGCTACTGGTGCCCAGTCCTGCAGTTCTGAGGATTAAAATCAAAGTCCCTCTCCTTTTGTTTTTCCTATGGCCAAACTACTAACTATAATAATAGGTATTACTTGGATTAAATAATTCCTCTAAAGTCCCTTCTGGCTTTGAAAACATCCTAATACTTCACATATACTGATGGGAATCTCAAACCCTCATGGTATTAGCATTCTACACCTGTTTCTTTAACTTCTGACAGCAATTTCAGGAACCAAAGGATCACCTTCCTTCACCTCTAAAATACTAGCACGCAATTTAAGCAGCACATTAAGAGAACTCTGTATATGCTTGGGTAAAATACTCACTTTCTAAATAATGGTAATCATTCATAAAAATCATCGACACCAAGAGCCACAGCAATTGTTTAACTTTCTCACTTTGTGAAAAGGGAAAGAGGCCCGAAGACGTGGAGTGACTTGACCTAGGCCCCTTGGTCAAGGGGCTGGTCTCTTCAGGCAGCCACCACTGTGCCAACTTGACAAAGAAACACTAGATCCTTGGAACAGACCCACTTATTACAACACAGCTAGACTACGTCTCACTAATCTTAAATAGAAGAATTAATTCATCAAATAAACCCCAGTGCTGGCATGTTTGGGCAAGGAGAGGGTTTTGGAATCCTCAGCGCACAGGGAGTGGGTCACGTGCTTGACGAGCCCGGTGCTTACCCTCTCGTCCATGGGAGTCCGGGTGCCGTCAGCCCGACTGTCTTCCCGCCCCGAGACCCGAGCGACCGAGAGCCCGTTCAACGCTGCCAACATCAGCGGCCTCTTCTGCGCCTCCAGGCCTGCCATCTTCTGCTTCTCTAGATTCTTGTGGCAAGAAAAGGCATGTTCTCATTGTTTATAATACCAGTAGAGTTCTGGAATGTGTTTTAATCTCCGCAAATCTGTGACTCCCCAGCCAAGGAATGCAGACACTCACCATTAGCAGGGCAAATCCAAACGCAGCCTACCCATCAATTCCCACCGTGCCAAGGAAGCCCGCTCCTACAGAGCTCCCGTTTTAAAATAGATGAATCCGTGAACAAACAAGCAAACAGGAGCAAAGACTTTGTACCAATGCATCCTGCAACAGGGCTCACCAAAAACAATGAAAAACAAACAAACAAAAAAACCCCAATGTACAAACAAGGTACTAATACACCCTGCAACAGGGGCTCACAAAAAAAACACAAAAAACACAAACACTGTGTGATGCATTGTTTAGAGATCTGAACACACAAATTGTAAAGAAAAACCCGCTCAAGTTTCCATTCTGAGGGGCTAACTGGAAGGATGTTAATCCTGTACTGAACCTCCAGTCCTTGAAATGTCACTGCCAGGGTGAGAGCTGATGTGACTTAGCCAACGAGCTCCCACCAAAGCCTCGGGCCAGCTAGGATGACACCCCAGGCAGTCCCTTCACGAAGGGCGGGGTGGACGCCACGGGTCCTGGAGACTGTGGCGGGACCCCACTGACGAGACCCAGCTGTGAGAATACGGGGTTGGGGGCTGAGCAGACCATGTAGGGGAAGGCTGGAGGTTGACACCTGGCCCTCGTTGGTCCTCACCCGCACTGCGCTCTGAGGCTAGCCCGGGTGCCAGCCCCTGCTGTGCTGCCTCACGTCCTCTCAGCTGGGCAGGGCACGAAACATCTCCTTTTACCCACTTCAGGCAACTCAGTTAGAGCACGTCCCCAACATCATTTTGTCGTAAAGTCGGAAGAACGGAGGGACTTCATAAAGCATGGGGAGATTTTGAGCCATATGGAAATGATACCAATTTGCAGACTCCCTTGGCTCTTGCACACGAAGGGATCCCCTTATCCCTGGTTTCTTTTCAAGCCTTTTGGTGTATTTGCGTAGTCCATCGTTTATAAATTTACTCCCCAGAGAGAGGTGTCTTGATGGGACCATGACGCTGGCAGATGGCACAGAGTGAGAGGGTTATTCTGACGGTGGTGAGGGGATGGCGCCTCACTCATTCCCTGGGTTCCACCCGCACCTGGAACGGGACCTGCGTTTGTGAGCAGCACTGCCCTTGAGATCAAGTGCCTCCTCCAGGGACAAGGAGAACCCACCAGGCAAACCAAAGGAGCTTCTCAGGGGGAATAACTGTGACAAGTGAGAAAACTACTGAAGAACTTTCAGCCAAAAGGTATAACAGCCTTAAAAATAGTGACCTTAGCCCTGGCCGGGTGGCTGAGATGGCTGGAGCACCGTTCCGTGCACCAAAAGGTCGCTGGTTTGATCTCCGGTCAGGGCACACACCTAGCTTGTGGGTTCAATCCCCCGTCAGGGCACATACAGGACACAAGTGATCCATGTTTCTCTCTCCTTCTCCCACCACCTCTCCCCTGTCTCTCTAAAATCAATAAACATATCCTCGGGTGAGAATTAAAAAAAAATTAGTGACCTTGGTTTCTCCATCCCAGGCAGATTTAGAAAAATCTGAATTTACATTTTTGGGTTTTTCGTTTGTTTGCTTATAAGTCTGTTATTGTAAGAGAGAATTCCTCCCCTCCCCCGAATTATCCCTTCAGCTGAGAATTGGTTTTACAACTCTGCGAAGTTTTGAGAGCCGTAATTTCGGAAAAATGGGACTGTGGCCCTTCTGATAGTCCCACCTGCACGGCAGGAGCCTCTCACGGGGCCTATGGCACCAAGTCAGGAACTCACCTGGTGGGGAAGGAAAGCCCGGGGATAAACCCTCTCTCTCAGCTCCTTCTCACGTACCCTATCTGCTTATTACCAGAGATAAAAAGGGGGGAAAAAAGATCTGATGGGCCTTTTCTCTTCCCTGCAGCGGATTTCGGGTCAGGGGCTGAATGTGGTCGGGCAGCAGCAGGAGCCAGAAAGAGCGGCTACCCAGACAGCCCGCCCGGGTCATCCGTTCACCAGACAGGCAGCTCCTCCTGAGCTTCGGAAAGCCGGCCCCTCCGGGTCCCCTCGGGCCGAATTTCTCACTGTTCTCCTACCCTCCAGAGGCCCAGCCTTCTCTTCTGTTTCTGTTATCTGTTTCTCACAAGCCAGGCGAAAGCTGCCCGCCGGTGGGGAGGGCAGAGGGGCATCGGGCGTGTGGAGAGGAGGCTGGGTGAGCTTCCTCATCAAAAGCCGGATGGAGAACCACGCGGCACTGTCACCAACACGCCTGGCACACTGGCTCGCCGAGGAACCTCCTGACCCTGCTCTAAGGGCAAGACACCAGCCCTGGGAGCAGTCCTGGGGCTCCCAAGTATGTAGGATTTGGGCGAAATTTCACCGGGGAGAGTGCAGTAGGGATGGGGCACCAATGTTCCTGACAAGTTAAGGGTGAAGTCAGCTATTTGCTATTATCCTTCTGGACAGGATGGGACAGCACACGGGACACGTGGGAGAAGCCCCTTGCTGCCCCGTGATTATGCATGGAGCTCTCTGCAGCAAATCCACGTCATGAGTCTGGCTACAGTCTTCTGTTTAATACAGGTAACAAGAGAAGTGGAGGGACCTGCCCAAAATGAGCCCATAGGACCATCAATGAACATGGAGCCAGCGAAGTTGCTGAGCTGTGTTAAAGGAGGGCGGCTGGAGCCAGGAAGTGCTGGAAATCCCTTTCTGCCATAAATTACACAGCCTCCCCCAAGGCACCCAGCTCGAATTCCATCCCCCAGCCAAGCGGTTGGGTCATCAGAGGCACGAGCACATCCGTCAAAATCTTCCCTCCAGGTTCGCAAGCAGTGGAAAAAGTTATACCTGCCCCAAACGCTCAGCCCTGCTCCACTGACGGCCAGAACTGTGAGGCTGAGAGAGTTCTTAAGGTCTGTCTAAAACAGCGGAGTTGTTCCAGATTAGATCCCTGAACCCCAGAACGTGGCTTCCTTAAAGCACTGGCCCTTGACTGTTCTTTGCAGGTTGATTCCCACTGGGGACTCGGGGAGACTTATGAATGAAGTCTAAGGAACGGCATTCAAAGCAAATTTTAAGTTACGACAGCTCCGGAGTTCCTAAAACATGCCGGGGGGACGTTTACCATTCCCAGTTCATGGAAGTGTTCTTGGCTTTGTGTTTCTCATCTACGGAGCGAAGACCTGAAAACCAGCCTGGACACACCATGCTCTAGTCAGCATCGGTGGGCCACCCTGACATACAGATCGACAGAGAAGGCTCCTAAGAGATGTTGCTCTTTTAGTATCTAACTGGGGAAAAATGCTTTCTGCTGGGAAAACCCCCAAGATGTCAACAGGTGTAGGAAGGTGAGCTCCTCACAGCTCACAGGCTAAGTCTGATCCTGAGCAAACAGCAAGACGCTGGCCTAGACCCCCATCCCAACACCACCGACCTGTAACGTCCTAACTCCGTGACTGCTCTTTGTACCAAGAACGGGATCTATTTGAAGGGACAAAAACAAGGTTTTGTGAAATAAAATAGCACTTGTTTAACTGCCAGGTGACTCTGAATCCCTAACGCCTTCTCAGAATGAGCCTCCCACCTTCTGCGGTGTCAGAAGCACGTGCACTTTCCGGATGAACTCTCTCGGGGACAAGGGCCCGCAGCAGTTCGAGGAGCACCAGCCTGTGTAACCGCCCCCAGCATGCCTTGGGCAGGGACCACACTCACCCTGATCATCATCTCTCGTTCTATAATGCTGTCCTCCAGGGAAAACATCTCGGACACGGGCCTCTCCTTCACGGGCTCCTTCTTGACCCGCTCCTTCACACTGGTCAGGTCGGGTTCTGAGATGGACGGACCGAGGGAGGCCCCGTTGACGGCCAGCTGGTCGGCTCGGGAGACACTGATGGCCTTGGCCGGCCCGTGCCTCAGCACCCTGGCTCTGGCGACGGCAGGAGGAAGGCAGACCTGGTCTTGCCTCAGCGCCCCGTTGCTGACACTCTTCCTCGGGCCTGGGTACTCAGGAGGGGGCTTGTTGGGGATCCGGGCTAAGGCCGCCTGCAGCTGGGCGCTGTACTCCATGTTCTCACGGAGTCCGGGGATCCGGGCCACCGATTCCGCTGCCTCCTCCTCCTCCTCGCTCTCACTGCTGTGGATCAGCATCGTGGCGTCTGAGAAGGTCTTCTTGTGGTGGTACTGGGGCAGCGGGGGGGCCTCGTGGCCCCCGGGCACCTCCTTGGGCGGCCCCTGCTCCCGCAGCGTGTTGCGGCGAGCCATGGGGATGTTGAGGGACTTGAGCGTCATGGCTTCCATGCCCCGCACCATGCTGCTCATCACCTCCAGGCTGTGGCGCTTGTTCACCGTGCCATGGTGCTTGGCGGACATGAGGGGCTCGCTCACCTCCTGCAGCGACTGGTGCACCACCGGAGCGCTGTCCTCTTGGAAGGTCTTCACTGACAGCTGCACCTTGCGGGTCACCAGGTCGGGGCTGCTGCCGCTGACGTACTTGTGGCGGTGGCTGGCCAGGTCTGGGGTGCTGGTGGCGGGGCGGGGCCGTGGGTAGGGGGGCGGCGGCCTGAACAGATAGTTTTTGAGCATGTGGGCCGTGTTGTGGCTATGGGTGCCCTGGAGCTGCATGTTGGCCAGCTCCGGGGTGCTCACCGTGTGGGAGATGGCGCTTGCCCCGGGCTTGCTGGGCACCGAGCTATTCTTTGGGTTTATCTGGTCAGATGGACCGACAAGTTTGTTACTGTAGCCCCCCTGTGGCCCGTAAGGGACACTGTAGGGGTGCCTCTCCCGCATCTCCGGCTGGCTGTACACCAGGTCCTCCGGCTGGTTGTAGGCATGGGTGTTGATGATGTTGAGATTTCGCAGGGACTGGCTCTGGCTGTCTGCGTGCATGAGCCCCCTCTTCATCTGGCGCATGACCGTGTCGTAGTCGGGGGTCGGCCGGTACGACGGCACGATAATTGCACTGTGCCGGTGGCTGGGGATGTAGTCAGCACGCATGATGTCGCTGCCGGGGATACTGAGGTTGGAAGAGACGGGAGATGCTTGGATGAAGCTCTGGGAGCAGTTCAGGGAGTTGATGCTGTGAACGCTACACACACTGCCATTGGCGATGGTGCCGTTTAGGTAATTCAAGTCCAGGCTGTTGTGAGAGTTGCAATAGAAGGCATCTTCGTTCCCGTGGAAAATGCTGTCTACAAAAGGTCAAACAAAGGCACATGAACCTTCACCCCATCCTGCCTCAATTAAATTCATTCTTACACTCACAGGGGTGACTTCACCTAAAGATGTCAGAAAGAGTGCAAAGCCATAGTCTCTAACCACGCAATCCCTAGAAACCTGAACATTTCTTGGATGAGATGCCAACCTACAGAAGGGAGCATTTTAAAGCATACTGAAAAGGAAAAGGGAATCTAAACAAAGAAAGCAATGAACATTTGGACTAGGTGCCCCCCTGGGAAATTCTCGATTGTGCCACGAGGTGTGACATCAGGCAGCACACAGGGCCTCCGTGCTGGGTGGACCTCTTCTCTTGCTCAGGGCTCAGCAACAGGACTGCCTACTTGGGCCGAGGGGCCAAGAGCTTTCACGGGGCAATAGATTTGCAGTTACTGTGTACTTGGAGCTGATCTACAATGCAAAAGGTCCCTCTACCAGAGGGACCGCTAAGTAATCATAAAGACACAAGACAAATAATATGGGGGTCAGCATGCATGGCTCACACCTTCTCATCAGCAATCAATGGAGGGCAAAATAAGAATCAGGAGTTCTTTTAGCCACCACCTAAAACTCACAGAGGCCAAGCCACATAAAAATTAATCGTAGTTTACAGGGGTACCTAAAGAGATAACAATAATAACAACAACAACAAACCAGATTTGTAAAGTCAGTCCTGTTTAAGGTGCCCAGTGTTCCTTCAATGTACACACATACACCCATCAACCTCCTTCCAAAACACTTTTCTGTGAGCAAACTCCATGCATTTTTCACACGACAGATTTAATCGTAAGCAAAGCAGAGAGAGAGAGAGAGACAAAGGCAGAAAGATGATGAACAGAAGAGGTGACTGTAAACACTCGGCTGCCTGAGCAGGAGGGGTGCGGTCGCGGACCCGAGGAGATGAGTGGTCCAGCGACCCCAGGAGCCCACAGAGCCAAAGGCTGCACTGACCCGCCTCTGCGGTTTGCCGGGGGTCGGTGCCTCCCCGCAGGGGCAGGCTGACTCCCCTGGTCTGCTCACGAACAGCAGTGCCGCGTTGAATGAAGTAGCCTTCATTACCTTAGGACAGCGCAGAGGGACTCAACACAGCGGCACACGATAACACAGAAGGACACTTCCCACTGAACACGTCCATGTGTACATTTAATACCGTTCCTTCTCTGAGGTGCGGGTAGTGTCACACGATCGACAGCACTGGCTGGCGGCTGAGACGCCGGTTTGCACATACAAACTCCCCCCATGCCCTTTCTGTGCCCCAATTCTGTGCTCGTAAATCAGAAACAGTAGCAGGTTTATTTTGAGGGTTAAAAGAGGTGATACATCGCAAATGCGAGAAGAATGCCGAAGGAGAAGAATTTCTCTACAAATGTTAGTTGTCATTACAATAATTATTATATTGGAATGGTTTGTTCACACACTTTGCACAGGAGTTTACAAAGAGGAATGTAACACATTTCTTTTGCAAGTGCTCGGAGAAAGGGCCTGGTGGGAGAGATGGGGGGCAATAGCTAATGTTGAAGGGTGGACATCATTTGTGTATTTTTTCAGTCATCCCGGAGGCCTGTGTCCCCTGTCACCACGAAAACCCACTGACTGTTACTGGCAGTGAGGGTGAAGGGCACCCCGCTGGGCTTCGCTGACACCCTCTCTCCCCTAAGCCCACTTACGAGAGGGAGGAGGAAAGAACCTTGCTCACGGCCTCTTCCCAAACCCTTTCGCAGCCAATTCTCGGGACATTTTTCTCTCAGGGATAAAGGATATTCTGTGCTTCTCACACACTGAAGCTGCTGCTTGCTGCCATTCAGACAATGACAAGACTGAAAATGAAAGTGTCGCTGTCATCTAAAAACATACAACGAAGTCCTCTTTCCTGCTTACCCGTAATCAACTGTTCGTCTTAAGGAGGGAAAATGGCAAGCCGGAGTTACCTTGTGAAGTGTGCGTTTCCGAGTAGTGTTCCCCACACTGGACGTGCATGGGCGGCAGGATGTACGGCTGCTGCCGCGGCTGAAACAGAGAACACAGCACAGGTTGGGGGTCACAGCACAGGTCGGGGGTCACAGCACGGAGGGCCATCTGCTGCCCTGGACATCCAGCCCAGCACAGGACCGACCCCGGCACTCGCCCGCATCCGCAGGGCAGCGCACCAGGCCGCTCTGCACCCACCCTGGACCCAACCCCCCTCTTCTCATCCATACCCAGCCCTCTGCACCTCATTGCCAAGTCAGGACGGCAGAAACAAGACGGGAGAAATAAGGAGGCTGGCTCAAGGTGAGAAGGACAAAGAGCCTACAATCAACATGAACACATTTTTTATAATCTATTTTCTGATACACTTGCAAAGCTCCCGTGGCCTTTTCTACAGAAGGAAAGTGCATACATTAGTAAGATACATTAACGGTGGCTAGGAAGTGCTGGATCGTCCAGGGACATGTCAGCGCAATGCAAGATCCCCACCAGCTCCAAGAAACAAATTGCTTTTTTCCCCAAGTACCTGAGACAACACTAATCTAAAACGGACCATGTCAGTGTTGTTTTCTCAATTGTGTTTTTCAATTACAGTTCACATTCGATATTATTTTGTATTAGTTTCTGGTGCATAGCACAATGCTTAGACAATCATATTGGGGAGCACTTTGTAAAGTATAGGATTGTCTAACCACTGCCTTTTTAAAAGGAGTAACAGAGCACATATATGATTAAGTTCCACATTACAGTAATGAGAATAAGGGGGCACCCTGTTTCACTCTGTTCAAAACTAGCTCCCTTCTGGAGCCACAGGCCCGTAACACCCTCGCAGCTGCACCTACGACCCCAGTTCACAGCACCCCATCACCCTCAAACAGGGCGGCAGTGTTAGGCTGGGCCCACTAGCAAATTTACATAAAAATCACAAATGTAATTCACAACAATGGGCCCACAGTTCTCAAGACCACATATTGGCCCTCCCATTGTAGACGCAAATGTGGAAAGGGCCTGCCTGCAGAGAATCCAGGTCAACCAACTACCCCTCCAGGGAAGAATCTTTTCCATAAGGCTCTTAAAAATGGCCATTTGGACTCAGTCTGCATAACTTCTTGCTGCAGGGGAGGGCAGAACTTTTGAAGAACAAAACAATGCTTAGGTAAGTTCGATATTTGGTGAGCCAACAAAGGAAATGTGATTAGTCACTAACGTGATCCTCAGCTACTCCTTTAACCTCAGTAGCTCTCAGCTTCCTGTCAATCAAACCAAGCCTCCTCCCTCCCCTTCTTCAAATACAATCCATTTTATTTATATATTGGGGTTCTAGGTGAGACTTTGTTTGCAGAAAGAGAGTTGATGCTAAAAAATTTTGAACTTTAAAGTTGTAAACTACCAAACAGAATGACCTCTTATATTTCCATTTGATTATTTTAAAATTAGCCTTATAGATATTCGTTGAAATGGGGCTGCTTTAGGAGAAACACACCAAAAAGCAAGCCAAAGCTAGCAGGGGGTCACACTCTCAGCCTCTCTCAACAGAGGATGAGCACTCCCCAAAGGTCTGGGTGAATAACTTATCTAGTACAAATAATGGTTCAGCATCAAAGGGAAAAAAACAAAAAAAACAAAAACCAAACAAACAAAAAAGGGGCAAGGGATCCAAAAATGTTAAAAATCTGGGAAGAAGAAATGAAGAATTGAAATTAATGTAAGAAAGTTCAAGGTATCAAAGAAAAGGCGTTATATCAGCTCTCCTAAGTATTTCCAGATCTCCTTTGGCAGGTTTTTGAGTTGCAGTTTAAAAATATTTTTCCAATTCTTAGTAATACATAATTCAACTCAATCTTTCCAGGGTAGGACAACCAGTTTGAAGGACTAAGAAAAAATGACGGGGAGGGATTCATACAAGGGCATGGGAATACAGGCAATGGTGGCTCGCTGCCTTCTCTCGCTCTCATTTAAAAAAACAAACAAACCAAAAAGGGACTGTTTATGGACTGGCAGAAGTACACAGGCAGAGGACACTAATAAGTAATCCCCCTGACACCATTTCAGGATTTTATTATTTATTCCACCTTTTACATCTGCTAATATGTTATTCTATTTCTTTCCAGACCTGCTAATACAAAGACCAGTGGCATGCCACAGTATAGGCAGCAGAAGGGCAGGGAAAAGGGTAATCGGGCCTCCTGGTTATCAGCAAGGAAGCCACAGGAAACGATGATCTGGTCTGACTCTCACTCAGTCCTAGGAACCCCTGGGGAAGCGGTTCAATCCTAAGAGAGAAGCCATGAACCTGGCTTCCTGTAGACTGTCTTCCTCCAGATCCAAGAGGAAAGCCTCTACATCTTCTCCAGATAATCAGAATGAGATTACATCACAAGACAGCCTGAAAATACTTTGCCTCCCACGGTGTTCCTTGGACAGAAAGGAAACCTTATCTCACTAATAAAAACATGTGGAGTCTACCGAAGGGACAATAAAAATAATATTCACA
>CM052551.1:31802372-31846166 GCA_028533065.1 Trachops cirrhosus
ACCGAAGGGGCTGGAAACCCACAGGACGGGAGAAATAAGGAAACATTTCATTCTCCATCAGACACCGTCTGTGTCGGCTTCAAGAACAGAAGAGGCGGTAAGTACAGGGAAGAGAACGATGGGTTAAGGTCTTTACTAAGGCACGCGTGACCGGGCTACTTGTCCCCGTGATGACACTGGACGTGTGCCTGCCCCTTTCCTGCACAGGATGGGCTGGTGCTTGGTGCTCACTCAGGCCAGTTGCCTACAGAGATATCCTTCTGCCGAAGTGCATGGAAAACTTCAAAATCTCTTAGTTACAACAAAAATGTTTGCTTTACTAGAGTACACTGGACTTGCCAACTAATCCCCCGTGGCAGTGAGAAAGCCAAGCCAGTCCGGCCTGCTGCTATCAACCCTGGTTTTCCGAGCGCCCCTCGCAGAAGGCTGAAGCAAGGACAGGCCCAGGAAGGCTACCTTCACGGGGAAGATTTCCTGTCCAAATCCATCCAAACGCTCCACTTCGTTGATGTACATAAGCTCAGCTTCGGCTGGCGGGATTCCACTGAAATCAAAAAGCAGCAAAGGAGGAAATAGTTAAGGGCAAACCGAGTCAGGGGAAGATGCTACCCTGTGCCTGGCACATTCCAGAGCTGCGGTTCAGGGGCAGCCCTGGGAAAAGCAAGCATCACCCAGCTGTGAGGGCCCTGTGCATCACTGAGTAATTCATTAACATACTCCCCAGCAGCCTTTTACTCACCAGGGAGTAATCAGAGGAAGGTGAAGCATTTAATTAAGAGCCACGGCCCTATAAGGCCTAAATAATTATTCCAGACATCCCTAAGAATAACGCTGCCTGCTTTGAAAGAATAGTTTTTCTCCCACCTAGGGGGAAAAAATCACAGCCACTAAAAAGAAAAAAAGGTAAAAGGAAAAAACAATACAAAGTTGATGAGGATGATATTCTGGGAGCCAAGTGGCTGAGGTGGGAGATGCTAGGAGCACTGTGTGGGTCTTCTGAGGTCGGGAGGGAAGGGTGTTTGTTTCCCACAGAGCTCCGAGCAGCCCCGCTCCCCAGCGCTCGGAGCTCCCTTCAGTTACAGTCTCCCCCCTTGACCCTTGTGATGATCACTGTCCCACCCAAAGTAGCTCTTCTACGACTTCACTCCAAACACAAGCAGCCCCAGGCTTCCCGGCCCAATGACAGATTTTTAGGAAGGTCACAGAGAAAAATTCCCCTGGCCACCAACTCCACATGTGTGTGGGCTCTCTGGTATGGAAGAAAAAAAGCTGGGGGGCGGGAAGGAGTCAGTAAAGGGAGAAAAAGAAAAAAAAACAGCAAGAGAAGGGAAGGCAAATAGCACAAATCTACACACACCTCTCAAAGCAGAGCTGAGTCACAGGCTGGAAGAAATGAAAGTGTGTTGACTCAGGCCAAGGACAGGGGGCCAGGGGCCGAAAGCCTCCTGCCTCAGACGGGACAGGGCTGCAGCTTCCTGTGGGGCTGGGGCCCTACCACCCACCCCCTCCCCCCGTCTTACCTGTGGGCTTTGTGCTCTTGGGCGACCTTCTGTGTCAGCTCCTCCAGGACAGCCTCTTCCAGGGTCAGATCCTATCACAGCAGAGAGCAGGGAAGGCTGTTCACTGGTTTGCTTGCTTCCCCACACACGCCCTCATTCGCCTCCCAACCTCCTCAACCTCCCCTTCACTCCTTCCAATTGAAGGTTGTGATTTTTAGGACTGGGGGTTTATGTTTACATCTCTAACGAGGCTCTCCACTGTAACTTAGACTACTTCAAGGCATTTTGGGGGGTTGCCAACCAAATTCTGCAGGGTCCAGGAATAGCTTTTATTCATTCACTTTGTTCTTCCCTATCTGCCTGCTTCTCAGACTCAACTGTATTAAACATGCTTTCTGAGTACTGATGTGTTTTGAACCGTCAGGGACAAGGCAGATGAGTTCCCAAACCAGCACCCTTTCAGAAGCTGAGCCTAGGAAGGGACTGTGCCTGGCCTTCCCGTCCCCTGTGACAACACCGGCAAACCAAGTCAGAGTCACCTGCCCGCTCAATGCCTACATGACGGAGCCTTGGGGGCCAAGGGGCCAGGACGGCTAACATGGGTCATGGCAGCTCTGTAAGGTAACAGCTGTGTAGCTATCCAGCTGGTGTCCCCACCACCTGCGTCCGAGGCCCCTGGGACCAGGGGCGTGGCAGCTCCCATAGGATCAGAGCCAATTGTACACATCTCTCCCCAGCGCCCCTTCAGAGATGGAAGGAGTAATTTACAGGGCTGGTAAAATAAACATTTACCAGCAAAGCTCGGTCAGGATTGCAGAGATGGAGTCTGGAGGAATAAATCCCAGACAGGGAGACCAGAGCAACCGGTTCCTGAGACACTGACAGTGATTCTAGAGCTTGTGGTGGCCCCCAGGGAGACTCAAGCCCCAGGGAGGAGGCCACAGGTGTGTGCGCCTCTTTCCTCTGAGCTCCAGGGGGTGTCAGAGGGGGTCCTGTGCCGTGCGTGCATCCTGGTGAGGCGGCTCTTCCACACGGTGTGCAGGCGATGTCTGGGCAGGAAACGTCTAAAATGCCTCGTTCCCTCGATTCTACGACGCCGTTCATGTAAAGATCACCTCCAGTTCAACAACTTTTCATCAACGAAGCACTACCCTCCAAAAGGCATACCTCGAAACTACAAGCAACACCACATCTCAAGTTGCAAAAAGAAAAAGGAGTATTTTTTTTAGAGCTGAAAAATGGGAGTGTAACCATACACTGGGAATTCTTCAGCTCTGTAGATGGTCATGAGACATCTTAGAGAAGATGGAGGGAATTACTAGCAGTTCTTATTTTTCACGTGTTAACTGATTAATATGCGGTTTCCTGTTTGGCCATCCATTGAAATGAGTCAAGGCCATGATAGGAAATAAGCTCAACATTTTCAGTTTTAAGTTGTGGAATAATAACAAAGATACCACATGGCTTAGGTTTAGCTGCGTGTGTTTGCGCATCTAGGCAGTAATAACCCAACACTGATTTTGAAAAGCTAATAAAAGGCATGTGGCAACAGAATTAAATAAAAAACGGTTAAGTGAAGATCAAAAAGTGCTCCTTTAAACCTCTGCTTCCTGCTGGGAAAGAAGAACACGCCCACGGGTACCCCTCCGATACCGCTGTCATTCGGCAGCCTCACTCCAGGCCCGGGCCCCCCGGGAGGCACCTGCCCCGCCACCGGCTGCGAGCAGCCCGCACCAATGAAAAACGGCGGCATGCCCGCCCGTGCACAGCCGCACACCTGTGCAGCGCCCTGTGTACTTAACTTTGTTCTTTTCTCTGCTGCAGAAATGCCCTTTGACAAATTCGGTTAGTTTTTGAGATCAAACGCACCATTCATCCCATCTTCCTTCCCCCACCAAAGGAATGCATTCTTCTCTTTGAAAGGTCTTGTGGAACCAAGCAGGAAGTTTACAACGTGCCATGGTTCCCCGCTGCCTACTCAACTAGGTCAGCACCTGGCCTGGCATTCAGAGCAGGTTACTGTGACCCCGCCTTCCTGCTCCTCTCTCAAGGGCTCGAGGGCTCAGGCAGACCTCTTCCTAAGACAGACTGCTTTCCCATTTCCACGCACACTCATGCCGACCCCTCCTGGGAGAACCATTCTGACCCATGACATCACCTCGTATGAAATGTCACCCCACACTTCAGGATCCTTCTCAGCTAGCATTCCTGGGTCAGGGCTTCCCTACTCCCCCTGCCGGGTCCACCTCTTCCGCTGAGTCTCTCCTGGAGCCCTTACCTAGTCTGCCTAGGTCTTCCGTACAGAGTGACTTTACACTTGTCATACACTCTCCGTCCATGTCTCCCTCCCTCTCCTGGATTCTAGGCACCCAAGGTCATCTGTTCTCCATAGCATTTCTGGGACCTGTCACAGAGCTTTTACACAATGGAGCTTATATAAACTTTCAATATACAGTAAATGATCCATAAATATGTACTAAACTCAACTCAATATGCCACATGTAAGTTTCATTATTGTCAAACAGGAGTTTTTAATTATGCAAAGCTGCTTAACAACCGTCTGCACCATCTGCCTGCCCTCTGTCTGCTTACATTTCAATACGCACACACTATTGTAACTGGGAAAGTGCACTCTTCAGCATCCCTGTCCCTGCACAACGGAGACAAACAATGCTGCTAGAGTGATGATGATAGTGACGATGATGATGACGACGACGAAGGCGACAACTAAATACACTCACTGAGGATCTGCCACTGCCAACTTAAGTACTTCACGGGCATGCTCTCCTTTCATCCTCAATCACAGCAGGCTTGTTATCCTCATTTTTAGGTGAAAACATGGTTAAACAACCGGCCCAAGTTCACGCGGCCAGTAAGGGGCAGAGACAGGATATGGGCACAGAATGCTTGAGCCTTGTCCTCGGAACCTCCTGACCACAGGCCACAACGTGTCCAGGATGAGGGGGGAGGTGTGGAAGGTGTGGATGGCAGTGGCCTAGGAATACTCGCGATTCGGACGTGCACACTGACGTCAGCTTCTGCCCGGCACCGTGGGCGCTGCCCCGCGGGACTGCCTGCGATGCCGGAACGGTCTCTATCCGAGCTTTCCGGCACAGCAGCCACAAGTCACTTGTGCTATTGAGCGTTTTAAATGTAGCTGATGCAACTAAGGAACTGAGTTTTACATTTTACTTAAACTTTAATTAACTTAAGTTTGAGTGTAAGTAGCCACGGGTCACTAGCAACTACCACCCTGAAGAGGGAAGTTTTATGTCTGAGAATGACATTGATATCTGTCTGTCTGTCTGTCTGTGGTGGGATTTAACTAGGCCTATGCTGTTTAAATGTCTGATTTGCTCAGAGCTCAGTGGAGATAGTCTCACTCTGAAAAAAGTATGATACACAAAATAACTCCTTTACTGCCTCGTACTTCAACCTGTCAAGGCATTTCACCACCTACAAACTCATAAATATCACCGAAGCCTGATCTCTGCTTAAAGGCTGTGTGATAAAGATGGTTAATGAGAACCGTGGCTGCGTAGCTCAGTAGGGTAGAGTGTTGTCCTGATACACCAAGGCTGCAGGTTCGATCCCCAGTCAGGGTACATAAAAGAACCAAGCAATGACTACATAAATAAGTGGAATAATACATCAGTGTTTCTCTCTCACCCCTCCCAAATCAATAAATTAAAAAAAAAATTCTTTTTAGCCCTGACTGGTGTGGCTCAGTGCATTGAGTACAGGCCTGTGAACCAAAGGTCACTGGTTTGATTCCCAGTCAGGGCACATGCTGTGGTTGCAGGACCAGGTCCCCAGTAGGGGGCACGTGAGAAGCAACAACACATTGATGTTTCTCTCGCTCTCTTTCTCCCTCCTTTCCCCTCTCTCTAGAAACAAATAAATAAAATCTTTAAAAAAGTTTTTAAAGACCATTAATGAGAGAAAGGTAAAATTGTGAAAAATTATCAACCTAATTCATTGCCTCCATTTGAGACCAAAAAAAAAAAAGCACATGGTCTGAAATTCTAAGGTATGAGCTTCACACTTTCCTCCCACCAAGTACCCTAAAAATATCCTGACTTTTCAGGGGCGCTTTGGACAGGTTAGATGTGTTGATTCAATCACGTGGACACTAAATCCCGTGAAGAATTTCTGTGCTAAGTAATAGGGTTTGAATGGAAGTTGATTTAATTGGTAGAATAACAAAGCATAAAAGAGAACAGACCCAGAACACAAAACTGCCATCTTCTTAGAGGGAAAAAGCATAAGGAAAGAGCTGCTCGTGCAGAGTTAGCATCTCGCAGCACTTCCTAACCTGTAAGAATAAGGTCAGCCGTCGACCAATTTAAATCTATCCCACGCACTGATTATGGGTACAATGGCATCCTAACTGCTCCTAGTCTCTCAAAACCTTTGTCGCCAGACACCCGACTTTCTCCCACATCCACAGCCAATCAGCCACCAAGTTCCGCCCATGTTACTTCCCAAATATCTCTCGCTTTGCTCTCTCGTTTTTATCTTGACTGCTAATACGTAACTCGTATCTCTGACCCAGAACACCACAAAGATTCTCTCCTGACATGCTCCCACAGACGGTCTCAATGCTCTACTCCGGCAGTGCTCAAAGTGGAGTCTACGACCCCCTGGACGGAGCCCACAGGGTCTACCTCCCCAGGTGTTTCAGTCTCACCTGCCACCTTCAGGTCCCCTCTAGCACGCCTGAGTAACCCCCTGGCCGGCTGACTCTTACGCAGTGATGCACGCCACCTTGCCTCTGCATGGATCATTCCTTGTTCCCTTCCTGTCTGCAGTCCTGCCCATCCTGTTACTCACACACTAACCTTTCAGCCTTCCCTAATCCCCCAAGGACATGTAACCCTCTCCCCACATAAAATCCTGATGTACTTTAATACACTTGACCTTGTGTTTGGATTTTGCAAACTTCCGATTGACTCAACCACTCTTTGTCTGCCTGAGAACAAGCACTGTTTCTTGTATAACTTCATCCCCCGGGGGTTAGTTACCCAGGTCAGTGCTTTGGGCCAAACAGTTGATCAGAAAGTATGTGTTGAGTGATTCCGATTTCCAAAATAAGAGCCAGAAATGTCAGCCTGGGCAGAGCTCTCCCCGAACAGGGCTTTTCGGCTGTTTTAATCCCTCCTTGTTAAAACTCTTCCCATTTACCCCAAAGTTGCCAAAAAATAAACAATCGAAAACTCCCCGGGGATTACAGCCTAGCCTCTTCCCTAACTTAACGCAGGAATGGACTTTTTACTTCGTGGCTCATTCAACAGACTGTTATGAGCACAGGCCAAGTGCCAGACAGCAGTGGACAAGGCAGAGAGGGCCCCAGCTTGAGGAACACGAAGCTGACCTTCTAGCTGGTGAGACGCACAGAGAGACTGAGAGAACCAGTTCAGCTACTGGGAATTCTGAAGCACACACAGCAAAGGTGATGATTTACAGGACACCGTTGGTGGTGGGGGCGCATCACGTAGATGGTCAAGGGGAAGAAATGTGCCAAGGAGGTGGCATTTCAATCAAGACCCAAACGACAAGTCATAGGAAGGTCTAGGGCAGAGCGCTCCATGCAGAGGGAACCCACGGACAACAGCTCTGGTGTCAGGAAGGAAGAGAGCCGTGGCATTGGCGGGTAGTGGTGGTGGCATTGGTGTTGTCATGGGTGGGGCGGTGGTGCTGGGGAACAGGCAGAGAAGTGACTTGAAAAGGTGGGAAAAGACATCTTTACTTTTTCAATGTTTTACAAAATTTGTCCGTACTTCATAAATTCATGGACTTTCCTCCCCAGGAAATAAATGTGTGTAAAATACTTTGAGATTTCCAAAGGAAAAAATTTGACACCCAAAGCAGGTAGAAAATTAAGTAAGAAAAAGGAAATTATACTTACCATAGGAAACAACACATATTCTCTGAGGAAATCTTGAGAATCAAACTGGTTATAGTCTCCAAAATCAGCTGAAAAGAAGAGAAGAGGGAAGGGGTGACAATTTCATTTCCTGTATGAAACTACAGATGCAATAAAATTGGGTGGACTTATCATCACATTTACTCTTCGCACGGCACCCCATTCCTGCGCAATGATGAACTGACACAGGGCCAAGGCGTGCTTGGTGCTGCTACTGTGTTTACTTAGCAATACTGTCAACAGCAAGCATGCGAGCACCGCTACGCGATTTTCTAGAAAGAATGGGGAAATTTGAAAGTGATTCCTAAGCTATTTTTAACATTTAAACCTATATTTATCTTCCTGTTAAATACACATCAGCACAGGTCTTAAGAATGCCTGCCAAGGGGACTTTCTAACTCGAGGCTCATTTAGAGAACTGCAGAGCCCAACCCATCTGTGTCTCTTCGTACGTTTGCAGCTGGAAATTCCCGCTGTAAATCACCCTTGGCGAGCAACCCTGCAAAGCTGTACACCTCCTACCAAACGTCTTCACGGGTGCCAGGCACCAAAAATTCTGTGTTGTCCCGTTCCCATCTCACCGTGCTGCGTCTGAGCCCATGCAAAAGGAACATGTTGAGCCCCTACCATACGTCTATACATCTCTTGCTTCTAATTTCCCTTACACTCAAAAAAAAAAATCAAAGCAGCATGAAATTTAATTGCTTGTCAAAGAACTAACATCACGTGGAAATTGGTTCAGGTACCTTGAAGGTAACAAGAGATAGAGAATCCGGGGTCCGCCCGAAAGGCCAGCAGAGGGACATCGCCGAGAAGGCGGAGATGCACGTAACCAACTACCAACCCGGTGAGGCCTTCGGGAACGGTCATCAGTTACCATATTTCATCATGAAGTCTATCTGTGTTGATGTGTCTTCCTAACTACCTAGTGAGGCTCTCGGGAAAAGTATTTTACAGATATTACAGCTAGAGCAGGTTTCAGCAGACTGAAGCGCTAGCTTCAAGGATCCAATGAGAAGGGAATTGAGAGTAAGTTCACCAACTTCCTTCAGCCTGAAGGCCATCACCAGGGTCTCCCCCGGTCCAGGGCGCCCACAACAACCCCAGTGGCTGAAGAGTAAGAGCAGGCAGAGGGAGTGAATGAAATGAACAGAGTAGAAAGCCTTTGAAAGGAGAAAGACCCAGTTTGAAGATGAGGGGCACACTGGATCTTCTCTCTCTTCTTCCTGTCTTTTTCCATTATTTTAATGATTTTCTGTTGTAACCACTGACTGCTCCGTCACATTGTCCCGGGCACACTCTTCCTTCCTTTTCCGGTCTTTAAGTGGACAGATGGGATACAATGCGTGTGCTGTCCTTCCATCCACAGGGTGACAATGGAAGCGGACTAGGAATGACACGGCCAACAGAAATCACGAAGCTGCTAATACCCTGGGATGAATGAGGTCAAGGGAAGGCTTCCTCTATAAACATTTGAGAACTCAAAAGATTCAACTGCAGTTCAGAGTTCGGGATGGGAAGTTCAATTCACAGCTTCTAAAATAACAGCCCACACAGCAAGGACTTAGCAGCTGACAGGCTTACATTTGGAAGTTAACTGATTTTAAAGAAAATAATAGCTATTATTTTAAAGAAAATAATGTATTTTTCAAAATAATGGAAAACACGTTTGCCTTTAAGAATTATATTTTTATCTTGTTTTGAAAAGAACTAAAGACAATTAAGCTATCGCTCAATAAAGATTAATGTAGAGATATACGTAAAATTAAGTAGCACTATGTTATACAAATATATGTAAAAATATGTGTAACAGTTTAGAGAAGATAAAAAAGTTGCCCGATAAGCCTGAGCAGGATAGGTCAAAAGATAAATTTAGTCGAATGTTTGTTTGTTGCTTCACATTACAACTGTGCACTTTAAATTTTTCTCTTTAACTGTATAAGCACAAAGGATACCCTGATGTTGAAAGCTAACACACTTGAAACTGATGTGAAAGTCACACGGTCATAGCATTAAGCCACAAAATACGACCACATTGGGTAGTGGAATAATTCTGAGAAAATGTCCCACAGACCCTGAAATGTAGCTTTAATTAAAGGCAGGATGAAAGCTGCTATTTTTTTTTTTTCAAATAAAATGAAGGTCACACAAGCCCAAGCAATTTGCAAACAGCTTTGGGAAAGAAAATCCACCAGCCTGCCACAAAATCACTTACTCTGCACTTCTAACGTCAGCTATCTGGAAATGAAAAGAGAGTTACTGAGGGATCTTTACGTCCATTTCCCTCTTCCCTCTGCGAGGCCAGCAACGCCGCAATCACATAGAAAGCGGGAATTCACACTCTGGTCTCCCCATCTCTTACCCTGCACAGCGAGGCCGGCCAGCCGAATCACCTGCTCCAGTGTGCACCGCAATCGCCCTTCCAGCACGTCTTTTTTGACTTGCAGGTAATACTGATACCTGGTTCATGGGAAGAGAGGAACAAATAACCTTAACAAAACACATACTTGGAATACATTCCCACCACATCAATGTCCCTGGATGTCCAACCTTGTGTCCACAGCAGGACACACAGGTGATGTTGATAAAGGTCGGCTCTCTGAAAGATGGAAAGTGACCTCTGCCCGTGTTTGCCTTCCTTTGATGTGGCAGGTGCCACATCCCGTTCATTCTGGGTCGGACTGCATTCTCATCACATCATTTCTCCGTGGGCCGGCAGGATGACCCGCTGATAAGGACCAGCCCTTCCTAACAGAGGCCGAGAGTGAAGCCCGCAGCCACACAGCTGCCAGAGCCGCTGTCAGCACGGGCTTCCTGGGAAAATCTGGAAACGGACCACTTTTTGAACTCAAAAGTTTGGAAGGGTAGATCATGAATAGGCCAACTCTTTGGAATTCTGCTCAAGGATGGGATACAACTCTTCAAAGCCAGGCTCGCCCTGCATGTCTGTGACTCATAAAAATCGCATCGAATGCAACCCTGAGCCTTCCCACCCCAAGAATGTTCTCCAGGCAGCAAACTGCAGACGGACAGAATATGTCCACACACAGCAGCCAACCTCAGACCAGACCACTGTCCTCAGCAGCGAATACAGGGTATTGTTTCTTTGCCAACAAGACCGCACTCTCAGACTGACCTAAACACTTAGAAATCTGCTCACCCCACACCTTTACTTCCCGGGACTCTACTTCCTTTGAGCACACTCTTAACACACAGTCACCTCTACAAGAGTCGGACTCGCCCAGCATTCATTCCTGGCAAACTCGAACAATCTTTTAACTCCTGGTAACCATAACTCTCTTCTTCGTAACTTTGGCATGTCAGTTAAGGGAAGTCTGGAGTGACCCAGAGTCCAGTTCCTTTGGACAGAGGCAGTCAGCAATGACAGTGGATCATTGCTGGCTCCGGCTTGACAGGGACATCCTCACACCATGATCTAATGCCTGGGTGAGGGAATAACCAGGCTGGCCGCCCACTCCGGTGTAATCTCTACTTCTTTCCTCTGAGTCCACTGGACACGGTACAGACAACTGTGTCCGTCTTTGGTGGGAAAAAAAACTTTCCTTGAAACAGAAGAACCAACACCGGGAGTCAGTTAAAAATCCTTTCTAGTCAAACTTAACATATAATAGAAAAACAACCTATTTTTCCTGCTCCCATCCTACCTCTCAACTAAAATATTGGTAATCGTTTCACAGGGTCCACTATTCGATGCACGCTCTAACTTCCAGTCTGCATCCCCTATAAGGAGAAAACATACTGACAGCACTTCCTGTGTGTCTGCGTCAGCTAGAAGCCAGGGCACATCCTGGAAAGGTCTGAGACGGGCTCTGCCTCGCGCACAAAGGCTCATCATCTCTTGACCACTGCTGTCACGTTTCTGTCCCTAGAGCACTATTAAGGGTTCAATTACTAAGAACCGATGAATAAAGTATTTTAAAAGGTGTTATTGTGGCATTATCTGCCACAGCTCAAGACTTTTTTACGTGTCACCTTGGAGATGAAAATGATCAGCTGATACCTTTGCAAATAGACCATCCACTAATTAATCCACGGGATCCAGCAAAACAATAGTTCTAGTGTCTTCACCCTGCTGGTCCCAACTTCCCTCTGCAACTATCACATCTGGGATGCACCGGCAAATTCTGTAACAGACCCATCCCATCCTAGGCAACAGCGAACGCCCACCCACCAGCAAGGCACGCCAGGCTTGCTCCTGGTCACTCAGGGTGGGTGTGGGTTTGTGCTGGGATGCAAAGCCAAGACGCTGATGCGGCGCTTCTCCCTGGGAGCCTTCCAGAAAGAAAGAATCTCAGGACCGGCGCCATGACCGTGTGAGCTCAGGGACAGCACTCCATGAGAATCCAGGCATGAGGGTGAATCTGGACCGCTTGGAAACTATGTGCTATGTTTCTGCTCGAAAGGCACTTTTACAAAAATATAATAATTCTATCCTAGATGAAGACTAAATTAGAGAATATGAGCTATGATTCTATTTCCAGCATGCTTGGGTTTTGCTTATTTTTGATTAGCAATTCGATTCTGACGGCGGTAAAATATAAGAGTGAATCCTATTTTGGAAACACGCAATTTCATGGAAGTATACTCCACCCTGTCACAGCCCTGGGTGGAGGGGAAAAGCAAAAAAAAAAAAACCCGATCCTCATGCCAGGAAAGTAAGTATTTGCCAACTTTCCAAAGGGATCCTCTTTGAAAACTCAAGTTCACAAGGCAAACTTTTAAATATTTTTCACATTCAAAGACCTGGAAATCATCTGACTGCGGAGGTCCAAGGAGCGGTCTGAGGTTAGGATTCTGTTCTCCCTCTAAGAAGTGGTGAGCACAATCATGCCTATTGAACAGGGGTCAAATGTCTATTTTCAAAGTTTCTTGTTTTGTTTTGAATCTGTCGGGAAGATCAAGTTTGCGCGCTAAACGCAGGCTTCTATGGGTGAGACGGAAAAGCCTCCCGGCAGTTGGTGCCACCAAGCACTCCAGCTGGAGCCCGGCAGTCACTATAAACCAGTCTCTGGAAGTCTCTCCTATCTGGAACATTTCTATCCAATCTCAAGAAAATAAGTGACTTGTCTGTGTTCCTTCCTCCCCCTGCGATTTTTCAAAAGGAAGTTTAAAAAAGTGGCATGTCTGCTCGAGACAACAGAGCATGCCATCTGAGAGGGGTGTCAGAGAACCCTTTCAAAATTCCTCTCCATAACATTACCCTCAACACTTACAGATGAACTGCTAAGATCTGCAATCTCTCCTTTCAATTCGCATGTGAGGGGTTTCTCCAGGCACTTACGCAACCACGGTTTACTTGCAGGTCCATTACTACTTCTCGGATTGAGAAATTCCATGGAGTGGGTGTCCTGAAAGGTATGACCGGTGTGACCACAGAACCCCCAATAAGATGCAAAAACCCAGAGGCCAAGTACATGTCACCTTTAAAATATTTCTCCACCCCTCCCACGAGCGAAATACTCATTCCAAGCCCAGTTCAGCGGAAGTGCCTCAAACAGGGAATAGCCAGGAAAAGACCAAAGCCTTGAGATCTGACTTTGCTTCTGCTTCTACTCAAGGACTCAACATCCTGAGCACAAACCACAGGACTGTGGAGATAGGAGGGTGGGAGGCAGTTATTACTGTTCCAAATATTTGCTGCTGCTCCCCAGGGGCCTCCCTTCCAGAGGGTCACATGCCTGCCACCTCATTAACTCTGTTTAGCTTGGGGTCCACGCAATGGGGGTGGAAGTGACCTGTGCCACTCCTGGGCCGAAGCCCTCTGATCGAGTGTGTGTCTGGTTCCCGTCTCCACCCCCCAGCCCCACCCCCAGCTCTGCAGTGTCCAGGCAGGGACTTCAGCTCGGGGAGACTGAGCCTTGGGGACAGAAGGCAGGGCACACAGCAGACACACAAGGTGGGCAAGAAACAAGCCTTTGTCTTTGAAAACAATAGAGGTCTGGGGGTCCTCTATTGTCGCAGCATGAGCTGGCCTCGCTTATTTCATAAGGGAAGGATTTCGAAACGTCCAACCTTTTTGTTTTTAGAGAAGGAAACTGTGTTGAGGGAGAATGGCTTGCCCAAGGTCACTGTGCTCCCTGAAGGCAGGGACAGACAGACCAGAGCTCAGGGCTCCCTTTAAAGCCCACCCCCCACACCCACAAGGAGGGCAGGATTTGATTCCCAGCCATCACAGGCAAGCCCTCAGTTCCACCGAGGTCTAAACATAAAGACGGGAATGAAAACACCACTACCTGGAAATTTTTATGACCCAATGCTTCTAAGGAAGGACTTCAGTAACCCAGCTGCCCTTACTCCCCCAGTAGGTGGTCTGGGCTGCAGCACTTGAGGCAAACTTTGACCCGAGAAGTCGTCCTGTACAAACCCAGTATAGGACATATTTCATAAATTGGCCCATGGATTATTCAGAGTTGTTTTCTCTCCCAGTGAGAGCCTCTGGGATATTTTGCTTTCTTCCTCCAGCGGCAGGGGAAGGGAAAGGAGACTGCGTGAGCTGTGCCTCTAACTACTTGCTTACCACTGTATAAGATGCACAGAGGGATTAGGTCAAATCTAGAGACTGGGGTCTGTGAGCGGAGGCTCCTAGCCAGGAGAGGCCATGCCACAAGCAGGTACAAACTGGGCCCATTAAGTGTATGGATTTCCAAAGGCAGATTTTAAAAGATAAACAGCAGTCCATCGGTGTCACAAATAGTCTTTACAGACTCTGGCTTTGAGTAGACACTTCTATACCATAGATCAGAAGAAAGTTATCCAGACTTCGTTCTGTTGCCACCGTCACACCACCTGACGAAGTGATAAGATCAGCACACATCACCCACGCATTACTCTGTCTACCCCATTGCCCCAGGAGAGCTGGGACGGAAAGCCCATGCTTTTTCATAGTTAAAAGCTGACCAGTGAAAGCACAGGGTAAGCTGCAACCTCGAATCTGCAGTATCATTGTTATTATCAGACAGTTCGGGCCTTGCCTTCTTCTGGAGTTCAAGGTCAGTCAAACCAACTTATCTCTTCCCATGTGCATGGTCACCAGGGATGGGGCAATTTAGAGAGAGGGGGTGTACCAGTATCACCCTTAGATTCCTCAGTCTGTGAAGTCTTTCCCTACTAGTCCTGGGGGGGAGGGAGAGGGAGAGATTGTTTTGTCATTGTCATTAAGACTTTAAAAGCCCCTTCCTCACTAGAAAACTTCCTGTACAATCAGCAGTATCAGAAGAATCTTGCTAGAGTGTACTGGCACCTAGATTCCCTCCCTGCTTGGCCAGTACAGAACACACCAAAGCACTCACACTGCTTTCTGGTTGACATTATATGGGGGAGGGGAGGCAAATGAATATAAAAAAATGAATGTACATGTTTCTCTGCTATAAAAGACAAAAAAGAGGCAATTGAGGACATGCTATCCTAGGCTTCTGGGGCACAGGACAGCAACAGAGCGTAATTTTAACTCTCAGATGGACAGGGATACGACAGGAGAGAAACAGCACATTCCAGCCATTCCAGAGGGTGTTCATGGCTGTAAATCCAGATAATGGGCAGGCCGGTCCACCCCGCTCTCCGTCTGCCAGGGCCAGATAAACCCTGTGCTCGCAGGCTGGCAACCAGATAAACCTGACCGCTGCCTCCCTCCCTCCGTCCCTCCATCCTCGAAACCCCTGAGAAGACTTTTAGTTTATGATTATTCGGGTATAATAAGGTGTTTGGTACCTGGCCCATGCACTATCCACAAGCTTTTACAGTTAATGAACGTTCAAGTTGACAGTCCATTAAAACTGTATCATCGAGCAAATTACAAAGCCAACCCGCCTGCAAGTATGCAAAATTGAAATAACCCAACAGCGGAGAGAAGAAAAAAGAAGAAAGAAAAGGCTAGAACTATAACTTGACAAAGATCACCTTAAAAGGGAAAGTTTTTCTCCTGGCCCTTTTCACACACCAGCCAATACCTGTGCACGTGTGGCAACACAGACATGCACACACAGGCAAACACACGCAGACAAGGCGGTCTTGGCTAAAGGTCAATTCCAGAAGTTTTCAACATTCATCGATCAATAGTGTTTTGCCAGAGACACCGACTTTTCACCGAGACTCCTTAAGTTTCAGTGAGTCAAAGGATTGCAATTCTTTCCTAAAAAGGATGATGTTTGTTTAAATGCACGTAAACACACAGGGACCTTAACTACTAGTGAAAAAGGGCCAATGACAGCAAGGTGTTGCAACAGAGAGAAGCATGCTCCAACCTGATCCTTGCTTTCTGCTCTTGAACTCTTGCATTAATTATAACAAATTACAGGGAACCCAAGTACAGTTTATAAGTACGATAAACTCCCTAATAATAGCCTATCATTTAATCAAGGCTTCTCTTTAAAAAAGAAAAATTCGTTCTCTACCATACGTCGCAGAGGGAGAGCGAATACCCGACGTCCCTTCTTTCTGGCCCCCATCCCCCGTGGTACTGGGCATGGATTCCTTTCCAGCAAGCCCGTTGCCGGAGCCGAAGAGAACCGGTGGGTCTCACTACTGCGGGCTGTGCTGCCCTGAGCCAGGAAGACATGGCATAGGAAGCAGAAATGCCTCGCCTCGAAAGAAAACACTGCCCTAAAGGTGATGATGTTCAAATAGACTCTAAGTCTGTTTTGCTCTGTCTTAAAAATCTCCAGTGACTTGGAGAACAGTCTGGCAGTTCCTCAGAAAGCTAAATATGGAGTTACCACATGACTCGGCAATTCCACGCTAGGTATATACCCAAGGGGATTGAGAACACATGTTCACACAGGCACTTGTACACGAATAGCAACATTATTCATAACAGAAAAAAAGGGGGGGACAATCCAAATGTCCATCAGCTCACGAACAAAATGTGATCTATCCAGACAATATAGTCAGTCAGCCATAAAAAGGAATGAGGTACTGAGACATGCTACGACATGAATGAAGTCTGAAAATGTTATGCTAAGTGAAGGAAGGCAGACACTAGAGGCCATACAGTGTAGGATTCCATTTACGAGAAATGTCCCAAACAGCCGGATCCATACAGACAGACGGTGGATTAGCGGTCGCCCGGGGCTGGGGGGAGAGCGGATGGAGATGGATTGCTGACGTTCTGCAATCAGACAGTGGTGACGGTTGCACAATTTTGTAAATATACTAAAAACCACTGGATTGGATACTTTAAAATGGTGTTACATGAATATTACCTCAACAAAACAAAACATCTAAAAGCCCTACCCAAGAAAAAGTTCCAACTCCTGATACGGAACACCACGGTCTCCGGGATCCACTCAAAATTACTTTCTGGACTCTCGCCTCACCCCACACCACATACTGGAGTTATATTAAATAGACTGTGCTTCCCAATCCCCACCCCTCCCCCATGTTCTCTCCTGCCTCCTCACTGCTTCTTCTGCCTGATGCTCTTGCCCATCCCCCTCCATTCAGAGGACCACCCACTCATCCTTCAAAGCTCAGCTGAGCCCTGTTCACCAGCAAGTTAAGGGACCCCTGTCCCAGTCCCACAGCACTTCACCCAGGCCTCCTGCATGGTGACTGGTGCCTCCCCGACCCCGCCACGACCTCCTTTCCAGAATAGGGGCTGGGTCTTACCACTTACTGTCAGTACCTGGTACTAAGTAAACACTCAATAAATATTTCTGAGCAGATAAAATGCTGACAGAGAAACAGAGAGGGAAATTCATCACTTGCTGGTAAGATTATCAGATGTTACTGCTATGGCATGAAAGAGGCACCTAAGAGTTTCAGAAATGTAACCCATCTCACACCACGCAGAAGCCTTAAGAACCCTTGTTTTTGGACAAAGGGTTAAAAAAAAAAGGCTCCTTCCAAATCCTAGGATAACGAACAATACTGAACAAGAAAGCTGGAGGAATGATGCTGCCCAACTTTAAGACTGACTGTAAAGTTACGGTAGCCAAGGCAGTGTGGTATTGGTGAAAGAATGGGTAAATCGATCAACGGGACAGAACCCAGACAGAGAGCCTCGTAAATACAGTCAGCTGATCGTTGTCAAAGGAACAAAGGTAACTCAATGGAGCAGGGACAGTCTCTTCACCAAACGGTGCTGGGACAAATGTGAATTACAAATGCAAAAAACTGAATCTAGACCAGACCTCACACCTTTCACAAAAATCAACTCAAAATGGGTGACAGACCTAAATGCAAAATGCAAAACCACAAAAACCTTACTAGACATCAGGAGAAAGTCTTGATGACCCTGGGTGTGCAAAGATTTTCAGATACATCAAAGACACAACCCATGAAAGAAATAGTTGATAAAATGGACTTCATTAAAATTAAAAACTGCTGCTCTGCCAAAGGCAATATCAAGAGAATCAAAAGACAAGTCACAGATGGAGGGAAAAAATATTTGCAAAAGACATACCTGATGAGGGCTCTTCACATGCAAAGATCTCTTAAAACTCAACAAAAAGAAAACAAATGACCCAAGTTAAAAAATGGGCCAAAGACCTTAAAAGACACTTCATTAAAGAAGATAGACAGATGGCAAATAAATACATAAAAAGATGTTCCACATCCTCTGTCATCAGGGAAATGCAAATGAAAACAATGAAATACTACTGCACACCTATGAGAAGGGCCGAATTCCAGGACACTAACCACACCAAATGCTGGCGAGGATGTGGGGCAACAAAAACTCATTCTCTGCTGGTGGGACTGCAAAACGCTACAGCCACTTGGGAAGACAGTGTGGTAGTTTGTTTTTTTTTTACCAAACTAAACACACTCTTACCATGTAACCCAGTAGTCATCCTCCTTGGTATTGACCCCAAGGAGGTGAAAACACATGTCCACACAAAAACCTATACACAGATGTTTACAACAGCTTTACTCATAATTTCCAAAACATGAAAGCAGCCAGTCCCTCAGTAGGTGACTACATAAACAAACTGTGGTGTGTCCAGACAACAGAATGTTATTCAGCATTAGAACGAAATGAGCTATCAAGCCATGAAAAGACATGGAGGAGCCTTAACTGCATATCAATAAGTGGAAGAAACCAATTTGAAAAGGCTACATACTGTATGATTCCAACTATATGACATTCTGGAAAAGGCAAGACTATAGAGATAGTAAAAGATCAGTGGTTGCCAGCAGTTGGGGTTTGGGAAGGATGAATAGGCAAAGCACAGAGGATTTTTAGGGCATTGAAATGGTGTGGCTCAGTGGACTAAGTGTAGACCTGCAAACCAAATGGTCACGGGTTCGATTCCCAGTCAGGGCACATGCCTGAGTTGCAGGCCAGGTCCCCAGTAGGTGGTGCACAAAACGCAACCACACATTGATGTTTCTCTCCCTCTCTTTCTCCTTCCCTTCCCCTCTCTCTAAAAACAAAAATAAAGAAAATCTTAAAAAAACACTCTGTGTGATATTCTAATGATGGACATATGACATACATTTGTCAAAACCCATAGGATTCACAACATCAAGAGTGAACCCTAATGTAAACTGCAGACTTTGAGTGATTATGATGTGTCAGCGTCGGTCATCTTGGTGAAATTCTAGTGAGTGATGGAGGAGGTATGAGTATGGGAGAGAGGACAGAGGGGGAAGGAGTGGGCAGAGGGTATATGGAAAATCTTTATAGCTCTCCCTCAATTTTATTGTAAACCTAAAACTTCCCCTAAAAAATGGCCTTAAAAGAAATACCCCTTCAGCGTAGACCATTTGTTTACATGTGAATGATGTAAACTGCTTTCTGAGCTGCCAAGCAGGGAAGAAATAACCCAGAGGTGAATCACAGCCAAAGATCAACAACAGCATGAAATGGACCCTCGTGGTGGGCAAGGGGAGCGCAGATCAACGAGCAACGAGGCTCCGTGCGGGTTCTCACAGACAAAGCCACCGCTCTCCATCACCACTGCACAACTGGGAGCCAGTTCCCTCTTACCCTAGGCATAAATGTGCCTTGATTCATCAGCTCAAACCACGTACCTGCCTGCTCTGAACATCACGTGTCCTTAATGTTCCCTACAGCTCCCCTGTGGGAAAGGGGAGCTTCAATCGCCTCTGGTAGCTGGGCGAGTCAGCTGCCTAAAGACCCGTCTTCCTGGTGAAGAGCCAGGTTCATCCCTAAGAAAGTTTGCACAACACCCTTCAGAATCTGGTGAGCTGGCAGATGGAAGAACATTACCTTCCTAAGCAATAGGCCCAGCCTGAGGTGAAAATAAATAAAAATCAACAAGTATGGGGCAAGAGGATCGGCTCTGTGGCCGGGCCTGAGTCCTTCCCTGTAATTCTAATTAAAGGCAGCTCCCACATGCTCCCACGTCAGCAACTGCCAAAAGAAGCCACTTCTGCCGTCAAAGCCATGTCTGAGAAATGAGCAGGAAATACTGACTATGAGCTTAACAAATGTTCGGCGAACGCACGATGGAATGAAAGGCATTAATTAATTATACATCCTTGGAGACTATACTAGAAGTTCCCAGCCTATATTAAGTCAGTGGCTAGATACACAGGGCACTTGATCACTGCTGGTGACCAGGGAACGCAGTATGGATAGACCACTGGGTACTAGGTTTCCTCCTTCTTCAAACCAGTTTCCTGAGGACAGCACAAAGAAGGGGCCTGCTTCAGCTCTTACAAATCAAATGTGCTAGTCTACCCAACTCTTACACGCCTGTTGGACTCAAGGAACAGATTCTATATCGGTCAAAAGGCAAGTGACAAGCCAGGTCAAAGGACCGTCTCCCAGCTGTGAGGACCTGCAGTCTAAAATAAGTGTTGGAAGGGAATGATCTGTCAGTGATTGTGATCTTCCCCTGTTCATGGTGACGGCTGAGAATCCTTTAGTACCTGTCTTCGGTCCATGCTGTCGCTGGGCCCTGACACCTTGGCACTCCACGTGAACAGCCATCCCCTCCAGCATCTCTGGCATGGGAACCAGGACCCCACCCAGTTTTGTCCCTCAGAGCGAGCCAAGTCTAATTTTATACTCTGGCTGCTGGTTTTTACTTACTGACTAATCTAAGTTTTAAATGTTTTTAATTTCTGGGCTTCAGGCTTTAGTGTTTAAACTCTGCAGGTGTTCATCCCACGCTCTGTGACTTAACACACATTTTCTGATAGTTGCAGCTTAAAAATGTCTAAAGACTGAAAGAAGAACCAAGAGTATATTTTAAAACACTGACAGAAAATAAAAACTACATTGGTTGAATGGGATGTTCATCAGAAATAGCAAAATAGCTGCTATTTCTGCCCTGGAGTCAGAAATGAAGGAGCTACTTGAAGATCCTGCAAAATGATCTCAATTTCCATAATCTCATGACAGGTCTCTAACCCACTGCACTTTCTAGCTGGCCAGCGAGATCCGTGTTCAACCTCTACCCAGTTACACTACTTCAATATCAAAGGTTTTACACATTTCTAGGATATGCCTACCTATCTCCATCAAGCCTGTATGTACCTTGGGGGCATGGACCACGCCTTTTTGTTCAGTAAGTCAGACCCAGTAGATGACACTACACTTGGTAACTATGCACAAAGAATTATGACCATTTACTGACTCAGAGAAACCCCGTGGGAGAAAAATAAATGCTTTTTTTGGAAGTTAGCCACCCAAAAGTTGGCGTAGAACAATACTGGACTCAGCAGAAAACAGAAAAATCCCCAGATCACCTACACTAATATTTTATATTATATTGCATAAGCTAATGCCTTTCTCCAGCCACCACACTGGAATAACTCAGTCCAATCTCTGGGTTCCCACTGCATTTTGTAACTCTAACATGGTATTGATTAGGCAATTTATTCAATTATGCACACCTATCTTTGCTTCCCTAGCTATTTTAAAGTCTTCGTTTGTTCTGTATTTCCCCTCAACCTCTGGTACACGGTAGGTCTTCACCATACATTTCCATTAGAGCATCATTATATTTACATTACATCACAGCAGCCATATACGATGTGGCTTTACGTACAGCGGGTTAACTACAGACTGGCTGCAAGCAACTTCACAGTTCCCAGGGCACTCTGGAAGAACTAACAAAAACACACCACAAGTCCATCAAAAGCCTGGAAGACTTGGATTCCCCACAACGGAAATTCTACTCAATTTTTCTAGATGTTCAGAAACCAGAAGAGTCAATCATCCTCAATAATAACAGGGCTTTCCATCTGCAGAGCTGTTTTCCCAGTGTTTCCATGAGTCACGATCAGTGTCGTTTCCTGTTCACAACAGCCCTTTAACAAAGTCACTACAATGTCCCCCTGACCCGCGAGGAAACGGAGGCTCAGAGACGCCAGGTGACCCCCCCAAGCCTCCTGATTTTGGTCAAAGACTCTTTCATCACCACACCGCACTTGCGTAGTAAATTGGCGCTGTCTGTGGGATCTATAAGTAGGAAGCATAAACCTCCAAGGAAAAACTGGAAGGAAGCACAAAACTACAGAAGGTTGTAAACACATTACCACATGAATCCACAGACCATTTACTGCATTTTTACTGCTGGAAATGGATACTTTTCTTTTGCAGAATCTTCAAAAGCAGTTGGGGATATCAAGTGTAGACACAACTGCCAAAGATAAAATACCAAACCAGCGAACATCTCACTGCCCAAGAATCTAGCATCTTCCCATGCTGTGATTTCTGCCAAAATTGCGCTTGATAGTCTCAGGCACGGAAAATGCCTCTCTGCACTTCTTCCTGTCTAATCTCTTCTGGGGCTCCAGGCTGGAAGGACTGATACCCTTTTGTTGAATGCAATTTTAAATAATTTTGGATGCCCTTTCTTCTTTTAGAGGTACTTTTCTAACTGCCCCGGTCTCTGCAAGGCAATCCTTTACAACCCACAGCCCGTAGTAAACTACAAGGGGGCCAGCATGGTTTCCTAGAGAAGAAAATGATGACCCAAAGTGACAGCGGATGACACACAGGTAGAAAGAAGCCCACTGTGTAGGTATGGGGACAAGGAAGGCAGACCATCAAGCAAAAAACTGTAATTCCTGCATCAGAGAAAATTCCTCATTGCCTCCATTTTGTGGAGAAGGCTGCTATGAACACGTTCTTCCTTTGTATTCTACGTGTAAGAATTCAAAAGGATCTCATCAGAAACCAGAGCGGGAAAACATCACAGGCCTCTTTAGGAACCAAGAAGCCAGAGGCACAAAAGCAAGAGCAGGGACCAGTTCTGGACACTCGGTGGCTGCACCAGGCACAGGGCCATGCTCACAGGACACGATTCTGCAGCGAGGAGGTGCTAAGTAGGTACTCAAACCCCCCACACAAAAAGCTCAGTAGGCTTCTCCTAAAAACTCGGACTGCAGAAGATATAGGGCTTATATTTTAATATGTTCATGAAACCAGAACAAAATCTACTGGTTTGAAATCAGTAGAAAAGCTGTCAAATTCTATCACTGTGATGATTTCTTAACCACTTAAAAAGTAAACCAACTTAGACCCTACTTACTGGTAAAATGTCAGAAATATACTACTAAATATATTCGATTATGTATTCATCGTTCAATGAAACTTAGCACCTACTACGTGCCAGTTGCTCTCGGCACTAGGGATACAGCAGTGAACTAAAATATCCCAGTCCCTGTTCTCATTCAAAGAACTTAACGTTCCAGTGGGGACCCCAGGCAAGAACTGAGTGAGTAAGTTTACCGGGATTAAGTCAGATGGGAGGCATGGAGAGTAGCAAAGCGGGAGGTGGACAAGCAAGATCGGTCCAGAAAGTGAATCTGAACAGAGACCTGAAGGACAGGAGCAGCTGGCCCTGTGGGTATTTGGGGGAAGAATGTTCTAGTTCAGCAGAGATGAGGGCCTGCAGGAAAGCACGCAGTGGGCATGTTGAAGAAAGTCAAGGAAGGCAGTATAGCAAAGAGTGCGCAAGAGGACAAAAGGTAAGGAGTGACATGGGAAAGGTCACAAGAGGTATAGCTCAGAGTCCTTCCAGGGCAAACGGAAGGACTTCGATTCTCCTGCGTGAGTCTCCATGCAAATCAGAGGAAGGGGCGTGCGAAGCAGCTACAGAAACCGACCTGTGTTTCAAAGAATAATCCTGGTTGCTGTGGAAGCAGGGACACCAGGCAGGAGAAAGGACTCTGGACTCAACTAGAGGAGCAGCAGTGGGCGTGCAAGGAAATCGAGTCTAGGCATATTTTGAAGGTTGAAAATGGGGTGTGTGAGAAAGACGGAATTCAAAGGTGACTGCGGAATTTTTGGCCCGAGCAACCAAAATATAATTTTCAGATAAAGACTTCTTTTTGGAAAATTGACAGAGTGCGTCTTAACAAACAAATTTGAGGAAAATGAAATGAACTATTGGTTAAGAAATATATTATATATTTATATATTATAGTATATATATTATAGTATACAATGATATATATGTGTTATAATATATACATATATATACACACACATCTCCAGATTATCTTTCACTAAAACCTACAAGTTAACAAACCACTTTTGCCAAGTATTTTATCCAATCCTTTTAAAGCCGGGGGTGGGGGGATGTCTCTGATACAGTAATGGATTTGCTCTTTTTTCATCATTCTTCTTCTTCCTTGTCCCCCAAATCCTCTGCTTCAGATCTCTGATAAAGAAATACCTTTGCAGGATGAAGTTCATAGACGTTTTTACCTGTTTTCTACGATCTGAATTTTGACTTCGGATACAGAACGGTCAGGGGGCCCGTGCAGAAAGCACGGGGTGAGCAGAAGAGCAAGCAGTGGGAAGTGAGAAAGCAAACATTACCCTCAGCCAGTCTCTGGCAAAATCTCTAAAAAGCCCAAATCATGGGCACTCCCCACTGGATCCTCTGTGTGAAACTATCATATTTTAAAAAACATCATCATCATCAAATTAAAGGATGACAGCTAAAAGCAGTCTTTGCAGCATAACCTGACCAAGATGCACGCACTAAAAAGATCAGGGAGGAAAATCAAGTTTTCGTAATGAATAGTTACTAGTCCATGCATTTTATTTACGTTTTCTTGTGTGTACGAAAACTCATCGAGAGCCCCATCATCTGTACACTGGCACCTAAGTCCTGTACAGGTTCCACACAGAACTAAGTCGCCACTTTCTCAAGCTAGTCCACTCTATACAACTTCCATAAATTTTTTTAAAGATTTTATTTATTTGTTTTCAGAGAGGGGAAGGGAGGGAGAAGGAGAGGGAGAGAAACATCAATGTGTGGTTGCCTCTATCCTGTGCCCCCTACTGGGGACCTGGCCTGCAACCCAGGCACGTGCCCTGACTGGGAATCGAACTGCGACCCTTTGGTTTGCAGTCTGGTGCTCAATCCACTGAGCCACACCAGCCAGGGCTCATCGATTCCTAAATAAAGGAATGACTGTGCTTATACACAGGCTGGTTTCCTCATAAAAGTCATGATCATAAGTTTAAGATAAGTCCAAAGGAGAACTGAATTGAAAGCATATACAAAAAAGAAGGAACCCAGTGGACTCTTCTATACTTTATCATATACATGTTCATATAAACACCAGCATCTTCTGATGGGTATCATTTTCTCTCTGGAGGGGACCTGTGATAATTATGACATAAAAATAAACCGTTAGTCGGGAGTTGAAGAACACTGCCTCACAATTTTTTTAGAGCATACAGTTTGGTGTCTGATTTTAATCACTCAGATACCTAGGGTACCATAGGCTCTTATAATTCCCAACCTGAACTGTATAAATATGGAAGAAGATGGTCATAACCTATGTATTTCAAAAATGGGACCGTGAGGGCAGGGACTCTATTTTATTTGCTGCTGTGTCTCCAGTAACTGGAAGATCCCTAACGTGCAACAGATCCTGTTGTGAATACTTACTGAACATACACATCCATGCATGAATGAATGAATGAAAATTCCAGCTGGGTGGTACCTGCCCATAATGACTATCCAAATTAACTACAATATTAATTATGTAAAATTGTGTTAAGTTATACCAGTGATACCACGGTAAGGACAAATATGCTGTATTTCATAATAAAATGTTTAGAAAGTAGTAGAGGTAGATTTTTTTCAAAATATAGGGTTTTATGACGAGAAGAAAAAGTAAACGTGGTTCCTTTATAATGAAAATCTGGGTGCTGCAAATATAGGAGATAGCACTTTTCCTTCAAGATCACCTAACTCAAACCTTAGTTCCAGGATGCAGAATGAGATTTCTGACCAGGATTCTGTGACCAATAGCAACAGGAAAATCTTAAACTTCCAAAAAACCCTTTCTTCTAAGAAATCAAAAAATATGCAAAAAGATTTAATTATAAGATTGAAACTTCCAACCCACGGTGGTAAAGGGTAACTTATCTAACAGATTAAGACAATAACAGAGAAGCTAACTGGCTTCCCCAGGTTCACACAGCGAACTGACAGGGGCACTAAAAGCAACGCAGAACTGGTGGCCCCGGTCTGTGTCGATGGCGGGAGCAGTACACTCCATCATCTCTCTTTTAGAGAAGTGGGAACTGGCTCACGGCAGGTAGTTAGCTTACACAGAGTTAACCCAGAAGCAAAGGCATGCCACCAAAATATAAACCCAGGGCTCTTTCTGCTATAACTTAGCTGTTTCCTACCACATTCCAGAAAAACCCTGAGTTTACATGACAATTTTCCTCCCCTCTAATTTCCCTTGCAAGGAATGTTCTGCTTCCACCACACCCCCCACCTTCATCGTCAGTGAGTTCCTGTGGCCAAAGGGGGTCCCCCTACCCTTCAGGTGTGTGTGTCGGGGAGAAAACGGGCTTACAGCCTCTGGCCTGGCTTGTCTTCCCCAATAGTCTTGATTCACTCACTGAAATCCAATGTCAATGGTACTTCCTGCAATGATTAATTATGTGTGTCAACTTGGCCAGGCCATTGTACCCAGATGTTTGGTCAAACATTATTCTAGATGTCTCTGTGACGGTAATTTTTAGATACGATTAATATTTAAATCAGTAGACCTTTAAGAAAAGCAGTCTACCCTCCATAATATAGGTGGGCCTCATCCAATCAGGTGAAAGCCTTAAGAAACACACTGATCTCCCTCAAAGAAGAGGGAACTTGCCAGCAGACCACTTTGGGGCTCAAACAGCAACTCTCCCCTGGGCCTCCAGTCTGCTGGCCCACAGTGGAGATGCTGGACTTGCCCGCCTCCATAACTGTGTGAGTCAGTTCCTTAAAATCAACCAATCGATCTCAATCAATAAATATACAGATAGATAGACCCTGTTAGTTCTGTTTCTCTGGAAAACCCTAATACACCTTCCCAAAGTTTCCCCTACTCATTCTACCCATAAAGGGTGCTCCCAGTAAGCATCTATTATATACTACTGCCTTGAAGTTCAGATATTAAGTGACCATCTACTCTTCCCTAATAGATTGGAAAACCCACTCAGGACCGGCGTGGCATCTTGTGCCGCTCTGCATTTTACAATGCGCCTTACACTTAGGAAATACTGTGTAGAACAAATGCCCAGAGATGAGTCTCAAGGGCAGAGGAGGCTTCCAAGGCAGGAAGGAAAAAGGAAGAGGGAGCTACTGCAAGTACTAGCAAAGAACGGAAAGCAAGTGGTGGATCTAGAATTCAAATCCAGGTCTGTCTGACTCAAAAGCTTGTGCCCTCCACCACTCCGCTGCATTTCAGGCCAGAGGTAAGGAATCAGAGAGCAGGGGCAGAGCAGGCCGAAGGGATTTAGACGGAAAGTGGGGCAGCACGAGGGTCAGCGTGTGGATTCTGGAGCCCTGCTGCGTAAGTTTGAATCACAGCTCTGTCGCTTATTCATATGGTGATCTGGGGAAAGTCACTCAACCGCTCTGTACCTTAGCGTCCCATTCTGTAAAGTGAGAAAAATAGTAGCACTAACTCTAAGAGTTGCTGTAGGGGCTAAATTACATAATACCTATAAAGAGCTTAGAATTATGCCCTGCCACAAACGAAGTACCCAATCAATGTCAGTAGTCATCACTATTGTTACTGTTAAGGAAGATCAATACTCCCAACTGGGTACGTGCCAGAGGGCTTGCTTTCATGCTTACTGATGTCTCTAAGGGCCTCCAACATGAATCTGGAGTTCAATATAGGGAGCAAAGGAAAGCAAGATCAAGTATTCTAAGATTTTTCAGCCTTTAAATTTGCTTTTTATTTTTCAGGGAGTAAGAAAAATGCTGGAGAACTGTTGGGTAAAATACACTCAGCAGAAATGAGGACACTCATTAAAGCCATGTGCGAGCATGTCCACAGGATAGACACTAGAACGTTCGTAGTATGTGTCCCAGAAATGTAAACGCAGCACAGTTCATAATGGCTCCAAAATGGAAACGACCCCAGTGACCTTCCGCAGTGCAATGTGTACACCGTAGTGCATTCACGAACTGGAATATTATGCAGCAGCGAAGGGTGGGCAGAGTGAAGCAGTGGCTAGAATGTGTTAAGTGGAGGATGCACGGATTGCTTTAACTGGGGTCTGATCAAGCTGATTTCTTTAAGGGAAAGTCAGAGTGAATGACTTGTAATGTCCTTGTTATCATTATGCAATTCTGTGTTTCTTAAAGGAAAACCTAAGAGGAGAAGCTGTACAATGCTCTGATGAGCCTCCTTCACAGTATTAGCAGACACGACTCCAGACAATTAAATACACATATATACTTCATTCCCTAACATCAAAAGCTGGATTGATTCTCTAATTTATTTTCATGCTCTCTAATCCAATTACTTCTATATTGAGTCAAAGGTAAAGTGGGGTAGAATGTTTCAAGTATATATGTGTGTTTCCAGGTAAAATGCAAGTGTCACAGGGCTGTAGATAAGACTTTGTAATTCAACATTCTTCTCCTATAGAGCTTCAAACTCCAAATGGAGTTCTAATTCTATTGTAGTTATACTTACACAATGTTACAAACTAGCAAGTAATCCTATTAAATCAGAAAGGCAGAATGCCTGTTTTAGGGTGTAACGGTTCGATAATTTGAGACGCCCTTTCAAAAATCAACCAGGTGTACAGAACACGGCTTCCCTATATCCGGCATTTTCCAACTTCCTGTGAATAAACTATTTCCGAGCCATATTTTTAAAAATAAGAGTGGAATATTTTTTATGAAAAACTGTCAGAACGTTAGCTCTCAGGATCACACTCTGGTACTCATAACGGGAGAACATTAAATCACGTGTGTGTGTGTCCACACAGCTACAACACAACCACCTCTCAGTTTATAGTGAAAAGGTGGTCACAGGAGTTTCTCCCGAAAATTAAGACACCTGCTATCTAGAAGTGCGCCTCTCTATCTTCACATTTTTCTTAAACATATTGTGCTTCTGTTTAGTAGTTGGAATCAAAGATTCCACGAAGCAGTCTACAAAATATCTTTTTTTCAAAAAAAGGGATCATGAAAAGAAACTCGAATCTTTTCACAACTTTGTGATTTCATTTGGCTGAAATTTTATTATTGTTTCTCAATTTACCTATTGTTTCATCTTACACTTACCTAAATGCAGGAGAAATTGACAAATCAGAGAATGGAAAGAGAATTACTGAAATCCACATGTGAAATTCTCAGTTTTGAAAAATTCTCATGTTTTAAAATGAAATCTACAATTTCAAAGCCTAGAGGACAGGAGGAAAGGCCTCAGTGAAGATTTTCAGGTCCTAGAGAATATAATTCAGTCAGTTGTTATTACTTCTTTATTAAAGGTACACAGAATGTTAAATTCTTCTACAATGAACATAGACTAAATTTATATATATGTAAACATATATTACATTACGCATAATCTATTATGCATTATTAAATTCTAACTAAGAGATTTAAGTATTGTATTCTGCCCTGGCTGGTGTGGCTCAGTGGACTGAGTACCGGCCTGCGAAACAAAGGGTTGCCAGTTCAGTCAGGGCACATGCCTGGGCTTCAGGCCAGTTCCGCAGTAGGAGACGCACCAGAGGCAACCACACATTGCTGTTTCTCTCCCTCTCTTTCTCCTTCCCTTCCCTTCTCTCTAAAAATAAACAAATTTTTTAAACATAATTAACTAAGTAGATAATTAAATAATTAATTAATGTTTTCTGAAATTGAGGACATACAACCTGACCAAAATCCCTGCAGAACCTTGGGTTCTCCACTTTTTTCCTTCCAGAACCCCCACGAAGATGCCCACACATATTCTACTTACTTTGCAATTGTTTAATTCCTTCCCAGTTCCTCAAAATCCACCAGAGAATCTGTGACATCTGTTTACTAACATCAAATGCCAGCTGTAGCAGGAAGAACATCGGGACATAGTTGCACTCCATTTAACCAAACTTAACAGTAAGACTCACCTGTGGCGCTGATTAAAAACAGATTTGATCTGCAAAGTCACGAGGGCAAGAAACTGCATTTTTCAAGAAGACCACAGGCAGTTCTGACACGGGCAGATTAAGGACTGCACCCAAAGAATCAACGGGCCCCTAATTTCTTAGTAGTTATTGTTTTTTAATAATCACCACTTCCCGAGAGTCCATCATTTCTTTAAATCTTTAACTGGAATCTGTTTAATCTTCCTCAGATTACACCCTCTTCAAATTACAATTACTGCAAGATTAGCGTGAGGTCAGCCTGGCCCCTGCTGCTGCAGCAAACCTTCCCCCAGACCCCGGCCAGCTGGCTGCTGGACCCTCTGGGCGGCTGGGGGCCAGGCCGCCTTATCCTGTTTCCTCGCACTCACGGGTTACCTCGGCGCAGGGAGGGGGACCGGCCGGGGCTCTCTGGACTGGGTCTGCCCTTAGTTTGGAACTGGAGTGAGGGCGGGCTGCCTCCTGGGAGAATATGTGTTTATGATCACAATAAATTAATTTTTGCAACCAATTTTTTTTGCACTTCAATTAGTTTTTGCAACTCTATCTTGGGGAAGTGACTGATAGAATAAAGAGCAAATCTGAAATCTTCTTCGACATCATAAATCCTCTGACTTTTGAGGGTAATTGTGACTTCAGAAACTGATGAGTCAGCACCAAATTTGTACTCAATAGAGTTTCTACTAAACTAGGGTTTATATATAGTGACTTGGGCTCTGCTAATCACCAAATGTGTACTAAGCCCCTTGGTGGCACTGTAACACCTCCACTTGGCTAGGCTGAACTATCTCCCAGAATGCTCTTCCACTGGACATTTTCAGTTAGTGATGGCCAAGATTGATTCTTTGACCAGGTGACTCACACCTACCTGCACAGCTTCCCAAGAAATGCAGTGATTTTCCCAATACCTTCTAGTATATTTTTTATATTTAACAAAGCAAACGTTATTGGAATACCTACTGCCATAGGTGCTTTCCAAATTAATCTGCACAACAGCTATGCTACTACGTTGTCCCGACTGACTATAAACACAGATGATAGAGGTTTGGGAGCCTGCAGAGCCTGACCAAGAAACAAATGCTAACGGCCAGGTCTTCTGACTGTGAGGCTGTGCTCCTGCTAGAGCAGAGTTTTGTTTATGAGCGACATTTTATTACTACCTATTCATTTCCCTTGAAGATTCGGCTGAAAACCAGTTCTTTGTCAATTCCATCAACCATTCAAAACAGACAACACAGTCTGGCAGATGTAACTTGCATTCCAAGTTCTCCATCGGTACCCATCTTTTCACAGCTGCTCAATGATCCCAGGGGTCTAAAATACTGGCCTTTTCAAGGTTCCCTTAGATTTACGGGATCCTCTTTTCAGTTATCATCACAAACATCTTCTACCTTCTCCCAAACATACCTCCTGGTCAGAAATGTTTGCTTCTAACACGGCATCCTCTCCCTGCTTTTCTATTCAGGCATATCATGTGTCTGACTTGCATCTTAGCTGAACTTAGATAAAACTTGCTGGGCTTTGCTCTGAAAAACAGACACGCATTTTTATGCTGGTGAAACCTCCACTCACTCTCCCCAGCTGCAAGCGCAAGATTGACAGGCTGACCTTGGAAGAGAGTTCGGCCGGAATGCGGTGCCACACGTCCCCCCCATGACGACCCCACCTCTACCTGCACGGTCTCCACCCAATGGCAGTGCTGTTGTTCCAGTCACACCCGGTAACTCGACACTGGCTGACACCTTTCTGCTGCGTGTTTCCAACATCCCCATTTCCCACTCTTCTAAAGCGCTCAGTGTCATCTGAAAGCTTGGCACTGTCACCGTGTGCCCAGGGCTGCAGATCACTGATAAAAATGTTAAATAACACCCATCTTAGTCCCAATCGCCACATAATGCTCACTATTTAAAGGACCCCGTTCAAAGAAGTGCCTGTTTCCCCTACCCTTTGTTTCTTCTGTCTAAACTGCTTCCTTCCCTTTGACAAAAAACTCATCCCTTCCAACTCTGCAGCCTATCTCCTTCAGTGTAGCGGGGGAAGGGAGAGGAGGATGGGCAAAGGCTTTTTGGAAGTTTCAAGGAGTCGCATCCATGGGCTTGCAGGCTTGGCTCACTTAAAACCATTCCAGTACCGGCTTAAGAGCCAGGCTTCTGGCGCTGAGCAGCTGTGTGACTAGGGGCAAAGTCCCTTTATCTCCCTGGCGCTCAGTTGCTTCATCTGTACAATGCAGCACTGGCCTCCGCAGTCTGTGCCATTCCACGTCTAGACGGAAAAGGCTATGATTCTGGCCAAGCTTACTCTGTCTTGATAGAAGGCAAACTGTACTTTCTCCAATAGGCTGTGTTTTTTTAAGATTTGGGTGACTTTTTTTTACATTATTATTATTATTACTACTACTACTATTATTTTGGCCTACAGGATTTTTGGTGCCTTTCTGGTGGATGGCACTTTCTAGGGATGATCAGTGATGATGCAGATTTTGAAAGAAATAGAGAGGAAATCTGAGAAACTTAGGCCACGTCTCCACATAAAGCAGAGGGATATGGTACTGGGCACCGGGGAGTGACTGCCATAGAAACAAAGATTTCAAACGAGGGGTTAAGGGAAACGACCAGTCCAGCCGAAGCGTCTGCAGTGGCGTGGGGGTGGCTGAGTGTGACGACAGCTGCACGCTGAGTGGCATAGACCTAACGGGGCCAGTGACGCAGGGGGTGAGCCAGTGCTGAGAAGCACGTCAAGGTATCGGGAAGTGCAAGGGTCAGCGGTCACACCCTAAAGGCCGGCAGGGCCAGGCCGTCTCGTGAGGCCATAAATGCTGCTGACGGTAACACTGTGGGCGGTCAGGGAACTGGGCCAAACGAGACAACGCATCTACCTAGGAAGCATCCAACTGCACTTCTTTAAAAAATGGTGCAGGTGAAACAAAACCTACCCAGAGGCCAGAATCAACCCTCTTGGGACCAGTTCATAATCTGTGACTTCACGGTCCTTGAGTGCCCCAATCTCTCTGCTGACGCTTCGACAGAAACTAAACTCCTAGCTCCTCTGGGAAAGTTGCAGGGAGGGGCAGGAAGGACGTAGTCAATGCTTCTCTGACAAAGTGAAATACAAGATTTGGTTTATTTAAAGGATGAAACCTCCACTTGCGAGTAATAGAACTTTTATTAGAAAAGACAATCCTTTCTTAAGAGATGAAAAAGAATGCCCACTTCCTAGGGTCCCGGTGAGGACTGAAAATCACTGCAGAGCCTTAGTGCAGCAGCCCCCACACAAATGCTGGCCGCTCCCACTGTCGGTGTTGTTCCATTGTGTCAGGGATGGAGTGTGAGCTCTGTGGACAGAGCCTCGGAGAGTCATAACATCGCCTGGCTGGGAGGTTTCGGTCTCGTACTGGGTCAGACAACAGCCCCGCCATAAAGCACAAAAAAAGGATTCTGCCGCAGCCCAGGCACTGTGGGCCACTTTAATGTGTGAACACATCGCACCCTTGTCACTTCCCTCCTCGGGGCCCACACGCTGTGCCCGACTCAGGTCCCAGCACTGAGATTCCAGGAATAACGTGGAGCAAAGAATTCCAGAACATCTACTCCCTGTGTCTCCTCCCCACAAGGGTTTTTTCTGTTGTTGTCGTTGTTGTTGTTGTTAATCCATTATTGAAATGAACACACCATTCCCCCTGCCACCCGTTATAATGATACCCCTACAAAGCTTAAGACTGCCTTATAAGGAAGTGGATGTCTTAAAAACACGCAGAGAGCACAGCCTGCATGCTTCGACACGACAAAACACCTCTTCCCACACTTCTGGTGGTTTTTCCCTCTCCCCACCCCTCCACCGAAGGTAAACACTGCTGTGGGATCCTCATGTTCTACTCAGCTTGTGAATAAATAGCACAGTCTAAAATTTTAATCTGTGCCCTGCTACAAACCTTTCTCATTTCAGGGGTCAAATATTGAACCAATTCGGAATCAGTGAATGATTGAATGAACAAATGAATGAATGTATCTTTGAAAATCAAGGCGTACACAAGGATACAATAAATATCCTGGCTTAAGAAATTAAGTCATTTCCAGAATGGCTCACCAGAAGCACATGATTTTTATTTGCTTTTGAGAAGTTCAGAATAGATCACCAAATACTAGTGAACACATGTTAACCATATGATTAAAAATGAGATAATTTTAACAGGTAAAGCAAAGGGTTTTTTTTTGGAAGTACTACTTCACCTGTTTTTTTTAAATAAACATTGTCTTACTAATTAAAATGTACAGAAGTATATCTTGATTTATAATGGGAGAAAATCAAAAGTCAGATGCACTGAAGAACCCTAACATTCCAGGAAAGCTCCCTTTGAAACATAAAGGCTGCCTCTGACGTATTTCCTTTTGAAATTCTGATTTTTCTCATTTCAGGGCACCTACATGAATAATGCTGTCAAGCGACATTACTAAAGAATTCTGACTTATCTTACTAGTTGTTTTCTGTCCCCTAAAGGGAAAGAACACCAAAGAAACACCCAGGTTGTGTTTGAAAGTTAACTTCATTTTCTTTGTCTATACCTCATTGTTCCAGTGCGAAGGGCTGCCTACACAGCTAACTAACTACATCTCTGCATATCTTGCAGACTATCTCTTTTTCCTGGCGGGTGGGGAGGACGCGGAAGACCAGAAGCATTGCACAAGGAAGCAGGCACGAGGGCGTACTCTTGATTTAATTAAGACAAATATAAACGTTGCAGGGTGCTCTCCTTCACAGTACGACAGGAGGAAATCCTGGTTGAGGACTGAGCAAATAATCCATCAGTTTCCTTTAAGCAAATTCAGTCGATTTTGTAACAGACTCAGTAGGATTTTCCAGTGAGGCAGGTCCAGGAGCAGAAACGGTGATCGGGGCCACGCACCTAATTTCATATTTGCATAGATAAGTGAAAATTTTGTTTTTGTTCCCCTGCAGGCTTTTTGTATTTACTTTTTCTCCTGGATCACACCCATCCCAGTCGACTCCGATCCACCCAACTAAGAGCAACTCTCAAGGTTAACAACAAGGAGCTGAGGTGGATGGGCGGAGGTGGACAGAGGGGGCCGTCCTGGACAGGACTGGCTCCGTCACTTGCAGAATCCAGTGAAAAGTGAAAATGTAGGGCTTGTTGTCCAAAAACTAAGAATTTCAAGAGGGCAAGAGCAGAGCATTAAGCCAAGTGCAGGGCAACTAACCACACAGGTCGCCAGCCCCGAAGGCTGGCCTGGTCCTGGAAGACACTTGCCAGGCTCCCTGGGTTTCGGACCAACTCAAACAAATCTCCAACCAACCAAACACACGGGAATGAAATAATAGCTGCCTAGAGAAACAGCTCTTCCAGGCGGCAGGAACGGTGCTGAGATCCGCTCATTCTCACCCTCCTTCAGACTCGCCAAAGGTCTAACAGCCTTAACAAAGGTTGAAACAGGAAACCGCGCGAATGTCGGCTAACATTTTCCCCAACTGTCCCCCCTTTGGGAAAGCAGAGCTTCTGGCCTTCAAGGTCGCCCCGCTGGTGACAGCCGGCCATCTTCCTCTGTCAGTCTCACCCTGCGTTGCATTCATCCCTCAGAGTAATGTTTGAGATGAAATCCCAGCATCAACAGCGTCTTAAAATATCTAAACTATCTGGCAGGAGCAACGGCATTCTCAGTCACCAGCAGAGAGAGAACAAGTTCCCATCCACCAGCTGGAGCTGGCCGGGAGGAGGACCTGCCCGTCTCAGCACATTCTGGGAGCTTCGGGCACTGGAAGGGTGTCCCTGTTTCCCAGCCCGTGGGTACACTTTAAATAGCCATTAAAACGGCATCTCAAAACAATAAAAGAACTCAAAGAACCAGAGGAACAAAATAAGTGGTGTTATAAAAGGAAATGGAAACATTACCATAATTAGAGCTTTTAAAAGAGACACTTTAAACACTGGTTGGACACCGACTTCTTTCCAACGGCATTCAAGAGTTTCACTGTGGACAGCATCGGCATTTAGAAGAAAGGAAAGGTGAAGAAGGCTTTTGTAAGGTCATTAAAACTTTGTCCTGAAACCTGGCTTAAAAACAAAACAAATCAAAACACCCTCTTGGCCTTGATGGGGGACGGAAGGCTTCCCTTAATCTGGCTTTACCATCAATATGCCACTGACCCAGAAATGTCACTGGGAGAAAAATGGCTCCTATCATAGTCTAAGAATGTCAGAACCGAACCCCTCTGTCACTCACCATCTCCACACGACGCATGTACCGTCTTTATGGTTCCTACACAGCGCAGTTTTTGGTGTGGAATGACGCCTTCCCCATGAGTTCCTCCCAGATAAGAACGCCACTGAACACTGAAGAATGTCCCCACACAATCCCATACAGAGATTAAGTGTGTTTGAAATCTCTCTGGGAATGAGCGCTAGACAGTTTCACCTAGCAGAGGAGCAGACAGCCTCACTTTAGAGACGTGCGGAGATGGGCAGGAAACTCGGAGACAGCACCCAATAGGCGGAGGGAGCCTGGGCCAGGTCCCACAGACCCGGAGTTTCGGCCAGATGTACGACAGTGTGTGAAGGCTGTCCTTGGGGGGCAGGGTGACTGCTGAGTACAGCAATGGTTCCCCACTGCTTTGCTTCAATACAGAGTGCACCACCCACCTAAACAACAGGCCAAAAACCCGTCCTGGAAAAGAAGGCAAGGTTATTTGACCTCATTAGGACAATTAAAAGCTCCTCTGCACTAGGCAAACATACCATTCCACAGTGAGTAATGCAAAGACAAACACATTTTGGTTAAAGAAAAATGTCCCATAATTAAATATTTTTCAAACCATGCATGCGGTCAGCTGCGTAAACTTTTGAAGCCTAAATCCCATCTTCAAAAATGATTTTTTTTCATTGAAAAAGTTCTCTCTTTGGTATTAGGGGGGAAAAAACAAATTCAAGAGGGACTTCCTCACTGGAGAAAGACTTGGAAAAACCCCAGAGCTAAACTAAAAGCAGTCATCTCGGCCAGGAGTCCTCTGGCTTTCCCTTTGCTATTATTAAGTATCCTTCTGTTTGACTAAGAATTTCTCCACCTCTCACAAGCCATCGTTTCTCTTTCTGTGTCCAGAAAAACCCGAACACCATGTGTTTATACTGAGCCTGTTGCTATGCAAATGATTAAAACACATTACAAAAATCTTTCCTTTGAGTCAGGGGAAGATGAACTACTAGAGCAAGAGTCCCTTCGCTGAACAGAAAAGCTGGCAAAAAGGAATATGAGAAGCAAAGCAAAATGGGGGGAAAATACGGCGGCTCCATCCCTTGTGGCATTTTAAGCAGAGGTTTCAGGAAAATGAACATTTTTAAAGCCCCAATAAGGTGCTCTCAACAGCTTGGAGTGGGGTTAACAAACTTAAGAATCTTTCTCATTGCTAAGGGTTCACAACTCATCCTCCCTCTCTCCACGACGGTGTCCTTTGCACCAGTATCTTCACACTTCTCCAAGAATGTCAAGAGATGTTTTCCCTTTCTGGGCACTCCTGTGTGTATTCTCCTTTTGGTGTCTTTTTTCCCGTCCTTCAGTTACCACCTACAACAAGGGCCTGATTCGTCCGTTTCTCCTCCAACTCAATCATGGTATCTTGGCCGACTTCCCTCACTTAATGAAGAGATTTGTTCTTCAAAAGTCATACCCAGGAGATGAGAGGAGACACAGTATGTCAAGATTAACGTCAAAAACACAGAGCTTCTCAATTTTCTAATTAAAAGAAATCTGGTCTTAATCATTTTAACAAAGTGTCTTGCCTTCTTAGATAGTTTGCGAGCAACAACATTCAACATTTGTGTTGTGCTGTTCTGTATGGCCTACTCATCTGCAAATTTTCAAGGGCGGGGTTGCCTGAGGACAAGAAATGACAACACATGCCTTTTAATCTTCCTTTCACCCCTATGTGCCTTAATATATATGGGCTCACACACACATCAAACAAACAAACGGACAAAAACCCACAGTCTTAGTTCTAAACCCCTGTCTGTATTCAGAGGGAAGACGAGGCTGGTCCTGACGAAGGCTATAGAACCTGTTTTACTGTCCAATGGAAGCGGCCAAACCATTGCAAACATGTGTTGGATAAAAACAAGTCTGGTTGGCCCCAGACAAAGGGTTATTTTTTAAGCACAGATGGTTGAATGGTTGCCTCCTCCAACGGGCTGCCCACAATGAAAGACAGATTTCTGTGTCTAATCTATGCAAATATCTTCCTCCGTGGGCATCACAAAGACTAACTGTTTTGTGTCAGACATAGCAGATCCCAGGTGCTCTCGGATGCCAAGGCCCATCTCCCACCTGAGATGCCGGTAACCCGGGTAACAGCGGATGGCTGGAGAACTAGTCGCTAACCCTCCTCCTTCCCTGAAACATCCCTCTGAAACCCCACCCCTCAGCCACGGCTTCTCCTTGGCTGCTCTGCCTGGAAGACAGTTGCAACATTCAGATGGGACCCCAGATGCTTCTAAAACCTCCCAGGGCAGCTCAGATTCCTGCCCCACCCCCCACAAGAAGACTCCCAAGACTCAGCAGTATTCTTCCCCTTGAATTCAGCTCATCTATTCGTCTCTAACATCAAACCCAGAAACCTCGAGCACTTAAAAACGTGATTCTGTCCCAACCAAGTCTCCTCATACTCTACAGTCTATGTGCCTGCCACCCACAGCGGGTCACACTGCGTCACACCTGAGTCACTGCTGGTGACCTCCGACCTTCCAGAGTACATTCTATTCCCTTCTTCTGTCCTTTCTTTCCCTACAAATTTGCTTTCTTTACCTACAATACTCTTCTCTCTCATTTCTCTGTTTCCCCAGGTGCAGCCTTTGATTCGCTCGACACCCTCGTTAGTGCAGTCCAGTTTCAAGACCCCTGAGGGCAATAAAAATTCCTGCAATGCCGAGTCTCACACACACACATATACACACCCTCCTCGTGCAAACCCAGCTCCTAACTTTAAACATCCTTTGCCATAAAAAGAAGGTCATAGCTGAAATCTACATAGTTTAGTTTCAGTGTTTAAGTCTAAAAGTGCCCTCCAAAGTTTTAAATTACTTTGTTAGTTTTTCTGAGAAAATGACAGTAATAGAGTTTGCTTCAGAATCCTGTGCTGGAAAACGCTCTGTCCCCCTTAACAAATTTCTTCTTAAACAAGCCAAACTAACTGAGCGAGAACAAATTCTAAAGGAAATGTGAGGGAGGGGATAAAAAAAAAAGAAATTCCAAAGGAAAAAAGTGCAGCTAATCTCCAGCCTCAATCACCATCACCACCAAAAATTTTTGCTCTTTCCCTCAAATTTTGAGATGTAAACACTTTTTGCTTTGTTTCAGCTTATGGATGCATATATTGACAGTCAAATAATGCAGTGCTAATTTTACTTACCTGGAAAACCTAAAACTGCACAGAGCTTTAGAGGTTAACGAATTTATTGATTCCCAAGTATGGATGAACATCGGGACCACCTGAGGAACGTTTTTTATTTTAAACAATACATCCTCCTGACGCCTAGCCTTAGATATTCCCATTCCGGTATAGCCCGAGAATCCACATTTATAATAAAACTCCAGGCAACTGTGCTATAGCAGGTCCTGGCCTGTTTAAAGCAACTGGTCCCCTCCAACATCTTACCCAATATGGCGGTCAATACACCGCTGTCCACTCTATGCCACTCACTCCAGACTCCGGGGCTCTTGCCTTTTTACACGTCTGCTGGTTGCACTTTTATATGGATTTCATTATTATTGTTGAGACTGTGTTCTTATGTTCAGCCAAGTAACCAAAGTCTCTCAATTCCTTGAACTTCCCTCACCATCAGCCCTAATTTGTGTTCCAGGACAGTGGCAGAACTCCTTCCCCACAAGTCTTCAAATGTCCTCACACAGCTACTCCACCCTCGCAAGTCTTCACTTTCCTAAAAGACCTGATTCTTTTAAATTCAGGAAGCACAGTTTCTGCGTGTGTCGCCATTTCAACTGTTCTTCTACAACAGACCTCACAGAATAATACTGTCTGAGGTAACAGCACTTCATTTTTCTTCTCACAGACAACTTTTCCTCAATGTGCATTAATTTATAGTCCATGTTTCAGTCTTGTTCCTCATTGCCTTGCATTTAATGGCCCAAGAGCCACGGATCAGCAAGTACTTATTAACCTAATGCTGTGTTCCTAGCTGTGTAAAGTACTCAGCAAGGATTCAAAAGCCAGAGGAAATCGTCCAATTTTGAGGTGTAAATAATTTCTTGTACAGAAAGGCCTTACATAAGTGAAATGACTTGAAAACAGTGCATGACAGTATATAACCATGTACTTCTAGTACATGACACCTGAAAGACTGAACACGGGTTTTCTGGGTCCGACTGTGAGCTATCTCACGGCCTCTGCTGATATAAATACCACCTATTTAAACAATACTTTCTTATTTAAAAAAAGATGGAAGCTATTACCTCACAACATATATAAAAAGTTGCGAGTACCTCATTTCAGAAATTCAAAACCTAAGAAACTGCAGGTGCAATAATCAAATCGAACACTGTTCATTCCTCCCTTCCCCTCAGCAGGCCACAGACACGGCCTCCCAAGCACTCTGAGTGCCCTGATCCGGCAAAGAGGAAAAAATCAGAGAGTTTATGCAATTCCCTTCATTACTGAAAATAACCATTTGATGAGGAGACACGCCGCTCCCCTGCACATTTTAGTGAAAAACTCTTTTACCACCCAGTGAACTATACGCACATCAACAAAAATGCGTTTGTTTCCTTCATAGAATCGCAGACTATCAGACCATGAGGAAGTTATCCAAATCCCTCCCTTTACGGACAAGAGGGAAATATCATTTCAGAGATGGAAGGTGATGCTCTCCAAGGTTAAGCAGCCCATGAGCAGGAAGATGGGACCAGTCCACGGGTGGGTCTCCCCTCTACCGCTGGCTCCCCGCATCCTCTCATTTATCCACGGACAATGAGAACTCGCCTTCTCAGCGTTTTCCTCAACTCTACTCCCATCTTCAGTTACCATCTTGGTCCTCAAATCCAGAGACTGAAGGTACATTTTGTTTGGAGACATTTTGAGGGTAACAGTAGACTAATCAGTAAATAGGTGGCCAATTTTTTTATTCAAGCCTAGCGTAACTGACCCACAGTCTCCAACGAATACCCCCATGCTGCTAGACACGAAATTCTACCAGATTCACTAGCATCACAAAGAACTGCCGGGCTTAGCTATCTGGCTTCAAACAAAAATTCTAAAGCTGAAAAGCAGCTGGTAAAGAACCTCCATCTACTGCCTCCCCTTCCCCAATACACACACAACACACAGACACACCCCCCCAAATCAACCAGCTCTTCTACTCCCGCTGACACTGCACAGTTCACCCACACCCTCGTGTGGAACGCGGAAAAAAATGCACCTACCTTGTGGCCTCTTGCTGAAGCCATGACACATTTGGCACATAGAACATGACTCCGAAGAAAAGCAGAGGCTCGTTAGCGAATTTGTCCAGATGTTTCTTCAGAGGTTTCTCCAGCTCCACCCATCGTGCTTGCTGGCTCTTGCTGAGAAACCAAAGGCCAAAGTAGTGCGTCTAGATGAAAGGGTAAAACAACATCAGTTCCTGCTCACGAGGGCCTTCCCGAGACCACACAGGAAACGAGGCTCCTGCGTCTCCCGCCACCTTGGGCTCCCCAGCCCATACACAAGGGTTTGGCTTTTACTTTCTAACTTCGGGACAAATTAAAAAGAAACCACGTGTACAGAATAGTGTGATCTACACTGAGTATCCAGAGGCATCACCCACCCGCATCGTGACTGTTTGTGTGGGGGGTGCCGATGCACCCCGGTTAGGTAAAGGGGGTGGTGCAGGGTGGAGACCATGCTGACTTTTTCCCTAAGATCTCAAGGCCGACTTTCCAGCGGCTTCTGAGTGCCCCGGGCTCTCACACGGAGCCTGCGGGCAAAGGCAAACATGCAGTTCCTGCACCTGCTGTGCAGTGACTGATCACACAACGAAGACAGAACCTTCTGCCAACTGAAAGCTTCCACAGAGCAGAGGATTTTCATCCAGTACCAGATTTTCGCTGAAAACTGATTCACTCCTTTTGAGCTTTGATGGAGTCCTTAAAAAAACATCGCCTCGACCACTTCATTACACACGAACTGCAGTAAATCTCTCCCCCATATCAAGCTTTCAGAGTGGAAGGGTCTCGTCTTCGCAGCTGCCATGGGGCCCCCAGCGCTAGTCCTCGGCCGATTATGGTGGGATTTGGTAGATGAAAGCAAGCTTTTCACCTTTAGACTCGAAGCCTCACCCAGTTTAGTTCTGAACAACGTGCTAAATGATTAAAACAGGTGCTTGTATGCACCCAATCCTGTCTTCATATTAATTAATGCTCAGATTTCAGGATTAGCACTACAATCGCCACAAAATAGATCACTGCTTTTGAAGCATTCTTTTATATTTCAATTATAGCCTCGAATGCTTTAGAGCACACCTGGAATTCTGCCTTCAAAAGAATGTTTTCATCACCACGTTTAACTTCCAAAGGCATTCCTGTGCAGACACTCCCCTCCAGCTGGCTGCCCACTTCACGATACCGAGGACCAACCGTGCCGCAACGCTACCAAGACCTGTGGTAAGTTTTCACTCTGGTTTGACGAGAAAACCAGATGTTGCCTCCATCAGACCTAAATACTCTACAGGATATTTTCAAATGACACTTTCAGGTGGGAGCAGCGACTTGACCTGCTGTCCTCCAAGATGTCGCAAAGGGCAAGTTCACACCAGAAGTCTGTGCATTTCTCGAGCAACAAAAATACAGCAGAGCCAAGGTTCTGTTCCATCCACTCAGACACACTTGCCTGAGTGCGTTCTGAGCCTGTGGGTCCCTTCCCAGCCTCAGCGAGTCCATGAGCTGTTCTGATGCGACTGATGATGTCCAAGAAGTGAAATGTGGCTGAGTCGCAGGAGACAGGCTTTGAAGTCAGTTCATCTGCCAGCTCTTGCACTCACTGCCTCAGTGCCCGTGGCCAAGTTACTGAGCCTCCCCACGTCTCAGACCTTTCTCATCTGTACAATGGGGGTGCAGGTTCCAAGGGGTGTAAATAAGATGATGCCGAACAACCGTGCGCGTGGGGGACATGTGTTAAGTAACCACTTCTGTTGCTGCTGAAGCTACTACTACCATCATCATCATCGAAAAATAAAAGCCGGCAAGCCGGAAGAATCATTCTCAAGAGCCCTACTGTCATCCCTATGAACCACAGAATTAGAAAACAGAGATGATCTGGAACTAGCTGAAAAAAGGCAAGCAAAAGTCGAAGCTGGAAAGCTTATCAATGTCGAAAATCTAAAAGGCATGAGGGAAAAAAGTCAAGAAGCAGCGCCTCCCCAGGATTTTCTTTACGGTCTCATTACAGGTGTTGGTGGGAAAGGGAACATCACTCGGAGGCTGTCCTAGGGGGTCTATGACTTAGGCTCACGCAAATCTCAGAATGAGGTCATCTGGGTACGTAATGAAGTGTCTGGAAGGGGGCCGGGGCAGTTCCGCACTACACTGAGTGCCTTTGAGGAGCACATGCCGTAGGAGGGTATTTTGGATGGCTAGTAGTGCGTTTGCATATAATAAATGAGGTAATATATGTAAACAGGAATGTGCTATGTAATAATTATTTGAGTTGGAAAAGAGCCCTTTTATAAGCATGGGTGGAGAAAGGGAGGGCAAACGTTACAGTTACTTAACAGGCCAACCATGATTTATTACCTTTCACTAAAAGTAGCCTTGACATTTGGGGGTATAATTTTATAGGCCATACTTCATTCAAATTATAACATTCACTCAAATTAGTAACATTCAAATTATAAAGGGCCCACAGGAACTGCATAAACATTCTACAGCTGATTTTTCAGAAGAAAATTTAAAAAAAATTTTTTTTCTTACTGCTCCTAGGCTTTAAGGCTAGTATTTTAAATCTCCTTTTGTCATTCCCACCCACCCACCCACCCAACCATTAAGCCACGCCTG
>CM052551.1:31846266-31896814 GCA_028533065.1 Trachops cirrhosus
AAGCCACGCCTGACCTTCGCCCCCTGAACAACCTGAGAAAGAATATTCCACAGCGTACACATGCACACACACAGGTGCGTACACTTAAAAAGGGGGCTGATGAGGTGCAAGAGAAATCCCGGCAAGGTCACAGACTTGAGCCATCGTTAATAGCAGAGGGCACTAAATAACGAGGCAAACTATTTCCAATGCAAAAATGAAATAAAAACCTCATTCATGGCATGAGGTTTTTTTGTTGTTGCCACACAGCCTTTCCCACAGGACACAGGATATTTCGGGGCAACTCGTTGTGTCTTTGCCCAGTAAAATGATTACAGAACTACTCAAAACACGGGGTTTCCAGTGCAGGGTGGAACTGGAGGAGGCAGGTCTCTTGGAGGACAGAGTTCCTGCCCACTCACAGCCAGAACAGCGGCGTTTTAGAAGTGCTGGATTCGGTTATCAAGCAGGAAGCAAAGTCCATTCATGAGACCCCCATCCTCGCACCGTTCTGGGACGCTGTGCCCGAAGTAACCTTCTCCATCATCACTCCACCTCCCTCGTTCTTAACTCCAGCCATATCCCTACTCCAGGGTATTCAAGAGGGGGGGAAACAGTCTCAAAGTTCGCAGCCTGCTCTAGCCACGTTTATAATGCGGCGCACGTTTATTCTGCCACGTGTGCACAGTGCCGCCCAGGAAACGGGACCAGAACCTACCAGCTCACTTAGACAAATGTGTGCACCAACCACTCCCCCGTGCGTCAGTCAAGAGACCATTAATCCCAGCAGGCCCAGCTGGGACCACACCAGGCCTGTCCACAACGGACCTGCCAACTCAAACTCCAGCTGGATTCTGGAAGCTGAGCCTGCCTGCAAAACATCGCCACGTGGTCGAGGAGCGTGTGGTGGATGGTTCCAAATAGAAACCACCTCCTCCGCGGCCAGAAGGATCCCAGTGTGTTGCCTGAGTGAATGTGGGTAAGCCCGGTTTGGGGTACCGCGGGGGGCACCCGCCTAAGCCAGATCCATCCCATCCCACGGTACCTCTGGGTCAGCTAGCGATCCCATTTTATTGTTCTAGTTCTCTTTGGAAAATAGCTCTGGTGCCAGGAATTCTGCAATGAGTTCATTGCAATGATGAGAAAAGAAGACGGAAGAACCAGCTCCCAGGGAGAGGACCCGCACCTCTGAATCAGTTACTAAAAATGCAGCACCAGGAAACAACGCGGGGGAGCTACACTCAACTGCCATGTTCATGTGCAGTTTCCTCGTCCGCTCGGTGTGGAGTTGTGCATTTTAACAGAGGAGGCACAGTGAGCTCATGCCCTCAAAATGAGGCTAGTTTCTGCAGCGGCAGAGTGGTGAGTGAATACTTCAGAGTCAAAGTAAGATCTCTCTTTTGGTATCACGAACAGACTACGTTTATAAACAATCTGGAGCGTGTTTGATTCGTTTGTTCATTTATTTGTTGAGACCACGGTATCCCCCCCACACTAATTATTAACAGGAAAAGATCTCTTGCAGGGTTTTTTTCCTCCAGTTTTGCGACCGATGGCACAGCTTTAACGCCAACTGTTTGTTACAGGGTTACAGACGCAGTCTTGGCATTGACAATACTGCGGATTAAATCCACGATCTTATCTCAACATTCTAAAGAGTTAATCATCCAGAAGCAAATGTTCAAAATTCCCTGCATCCAGTTGTGATAGGTGGCCCGGAGTGCCCAGTGTTTCAGTTGTGAAGTCAGAAACTGAGAGTCGGTGCGCCTCCACACCGGGGGTTACAGAAAGCACTGAAGCTTGCACTGAGGCGTGGCAAATACGCCTGAAGACGACTGTGCGCAGACTCTGAAACTGCTCGTCATGCAACCACATTCCGATGGCTTTGGAAAATAAGCCACTGTGCCTTCGCTGGATAACTGTAGAAAAACACTGTGTGCACGATCCCCCCTCCTCTGGGTACGCCTGGGATTTCTGTAGCTGACACATCTGTAATTAACCACCGCACCATCTTTGTTTCCTAGCCAACCTCTTCAAAAAAGGACAGGAAAAGAAACTGCAGACTGACACAGACCCAAGAAGCAAACCTCACAGCCAAGAAAAATCACTCAGAATAAGCAAAAAAAAAAAAAAAAAGAAGAAGAAGACTTAAAAGTTAAGACTGGGGAAATGATTTCACCTACAACTTCTATGTCTAGAAAGCAAATGCAGGCATCAATTTATCTTGCAGAATTGACATGGCGCTAATAAGATGTCGTGTGATTATCATGACAGAGACAAAAAGCAATACAAATTCACAAGTCTCCCGAGCAGGCTGCTTTTCAATCGATTCTTAATCAGGGTTGACCATGTTAGCCCCCTGCACAATCAGACGCACACAGATGTGGTTAAGCAGACTGTAAAATACAGCAAATGCCACCTCTGTCTCACAGGGTCAGGAAATTGGGTGTTCTGTCTAATCAAATATCCCCATCATCACGCTAACACCCAAAATGAAAGCAGGCCACAGAAATATCCTTGACCTAAGTTAGCTGTTCCTCGATGATAGGAAATGTGTGTCAAGATTCCGTATCTTTAAAACTGTAGCCATTGTGCAAATAGCAAAACACGGGGCATCTCTACCATGGCTGATAGCTCTGGATGAATCAACTTTTAGGAAAGACAAAAATATAAATCTGCAAAAGAAAGAGGGGTAAGTTGGAGGATAATCACCCACCCTATGAAATGATTACGGATTTCTTTCCTTTAGGTTCTTTTAAAAACCAGGGTTCTTAGTCTAGCCTTGGAGAGAGCCAGCAGTTACTGAAATCACATTGCCAAGAATGCCGGACTTTCTAACAGAACAGTTCTCTATCTTGAATAGGCTTTGGCTGTGAGGGGTATCCCAGGTACCTTTGTTACATTATTTATCCCTTTACATTATTTTTTAATTAAAAGGAGAGGCAAGATTATTCTTAAAGGGAGTAATTCTAGCATATTTTTACATCTTATTAAAATCCTTGATATTATTTATTACTATTAGCACGGCTCCCCTGCCTAAGAATAGCAATGTTTAGTAGAAATATAATGAAAGCCACATATTTAAGATGTTAATGTTGATGTTATTTAAAATGATGTATTTGAAATATGATGCTTTCAAAATGTAACTAACATAAAAATGATTAGTGAACTATTTAAGCTCTTTTTCCATACCAGGTCTTCAAAGCCTGCGCTGTATTTTACACTTACTGCCCATCCCAGTCCAAAAAGCACAATTTCCAGTGCTCGACAGCCATAGGTGGCCAGGGGCTATCCCATCAGACAGCCCAGTCTCAAAGGAATAATAGCCGTTCAAGTAACTGAAAGGTTTGGTTCAATGTGCCATCACAGTTTCAACAATGAAAGCCACCTAAAAATGGAACAGCAGACTTAGAGGAAGAGCCCAGTGCCCGCACTGCGGAGGTGGGGTCCAGACAGCACGTGTGGTGTCCTGCAGAGGAGACCACCACACTGAAGTATGAATTACTTTGCATGAACACTACCTCATTTAATCCCCCAACAACTCCTGGATGTCGCCACTCTTACCGGCTCCACTGACAGGCAAGAAAACAGAAGCACCAGGCAGTCAGTCAGTAACCATCCAAGATCACAAGGCTAATAAGAAGCAGAGCCAGGATTCGAACTCAGATAGGTTGATCCCAGCTCACATCCCTGGCCACCAAACTCTGCTGCTTCTCCATGTATTTATTTTTAAAATATGAGAATCAGTCATGAGGCCACCAAGTTTTAACTATTTCTCTCTTAACGTCAGTCAGTGATTTTTCAAACCGGGTGTGGGGACTCAGGGAAACGGAACTTCAGGAGCCATCCCCTCTGCAAACATTTTCTACATTAACATCCCACCGAAGATTTCATTTGGGGAAAAGAAAGGGGTGAAGTCCATTGACCCAAATATGTTGCAACTGTATTATCAGAATTCTAATTTTCTGAGCCTCTGTTTCTTAAATCTCTTCCTTTCATAAAGTTCCTGGCCAGAAATCCACACCTAGTTTTTCTTCTGAACTTAAAATAATTAAAAATAATTGTTTCCATAAGGAGTTCATTGTATTTCCTCTTGCCAAGATTATTGTTATGGCTACCTGACTGTCCTCTCTGTTCCTCCTGTCCCCCATCCTCGTTCCTCTTCTGCTATTCTGTTCTTTTCCTAAACCAAAGGGTGATCACATCAGGCTCCGCCTTAAAATCCTTTGACGGCTTCCCATCTCACGGTAGTGTTTCATTCCCCAAACAATTCGAAGGGTATTTGATAAAACACTAAAATAACTGAGAACCGCTGAGTCAACATACTTTTAAAAATATCTACAGGACTTCCAAGGGTGTTTCCCACAGCATTTACCACAGCCCCTTTTCCGTCCCTGCACAACCTGGGGAGTTAGAACAGTGGGGCCTGCCTGCCTGCACTGGAACCAGCCCAGGGAAGGCAAGCAGGTAGCTCTGCTTGGGGTCCCACATCCGTAATAGGGGTAGCAAGAGGAGCCACCCAGCAGACTGGTTATGAGAGTCCAATGAGTGGATATGCGGAAAGGGCTCAGCACAACAGGTAGTAAGTACATTGAAAGGTGGCAATTACTTTAATTATTTTGGGGGCACATTTTGGAAACAATACCCTCAGGATTTAGCTAAAATTCCTTATCCAGACACATTAAAATCTTCAAAGGTGGACTCCCACCAGCCCTTCCACACTCCTACCCTCCCCACCAAGACCCCCCCACCCCTCAACACACACGAACACATCAGTGCAAACTGAGCTGGGCCCCTCCCTGAAGGTCCCGCATGCTTTCCTGCTCCTATATCTGGGCATGGGCTGTTCCCTCTGTTGCTTGTTTGTCCTGCTCTCTAAACCCTAGGGTTTCTCGGAGCAGGGACCCTATTAGATTCAGCTTCCCTGGGCTTGACGGTATTGCTGGCCCTAGGAACCAGACCTGGCCCTGCTGGATGCCATTTGAAACGGCAGCACATCAGTGCATTCAAAACCAGATTTGACCCCCCAAAGCTTACCATATAGATACATGTCATTATACTTTGTCAAAACACACAGGATATACAACACCAAGAATGAACTCTAATGGAAACTGTGGACTTTGGGGGATAATGCTGTACTGATGTGGGTTCATCAGCTGTAACGGATGTTCTCCCGTGGTCTGCAATGTCGACAGCAGAGAAGTGGTAGGGGCGGATGGGGGCAGGGGGTGTATGGAACTCCGCTCTCCACTCAATGTGTTGCAAACATAAAGCTGCTTTAAAAAAATAAAATTATCTAATAAAATTAAGTGGTAAAACACAAATTGTAATTCACGTAGACCAAAAATTAAATCAAAATTAATTTTCCTTTTCTAACATAAAGCTATTATAAAGTTTAGGATGCACCTAAGCCACAGGACACTTCTAAGGGCCAAGCCAAAAGTCCACCATAATCTGGTTTCCGAGCCTTCTTCAAGACTCAACATTTTGTTAGAGTTTGACGGATTTCCACTTTCCCTCCAAAGCGCCATCAGCTCTACTCAGAAACTGCCCCCAGTACACAGTGCAGGGCACAGAGAAGACCCGGAGTTCGCCCCCTGCTACTTCGGTTTCCGGGTGGAGGACGCATTCCTCCTCGAGGTGTGGATGCAGAAAAGCAGAGCAAAGCATTAGAGGGCTCTACCTCACCCTGCGGCTCAGAAGCAGCTATGGGATTGCCTCACAAAAGCCCACACCTTCCATGTCACCTGTCACAGGACAAAAGCACACAATTAGAAAAGAAAGTGATTTGCTCTAAGGTGGATGCACCCGTTTGGGGCCCGTCAAAATAAAGCCAGCATTAAATGCGCACCACACCTTGGCATCAGAAGATCAGTCACACTGCCACACACACTTGACAGCAGAATGTGGACCTCACCACTTTATCCTTTGTGACAACACACGGTGGGATAATCCGGGGTTGATCTTTGCCCTCTCGCTGCCGAAACAATAGTCTGCTAGGAGTAATTATTACCGCACACAGCTCCAGGCACGCCTCACCTTGCGCCTTACACTGCAGCTCTACCTGCTGATCAGCAGAGGTGGCTTTTCAGTCCCCAGAATGGGCCTGCTTTTTCACATGCGTGGATCTGCAAAAATCCGGTTCCTTGTGCCCGGTCCCCATTCAAAGGGTCTGTCACTGAGACCTCCCGACCCCTGCCAACTCTGTAAGGACAGCACTGCTGCCCTGCCCTGCCTCTCCACATGGCCCCCGTTCAAGCTTAACTGCTGTTTAAACGCTGGGCGCCCCTCCTTGTCTGCGCATGTCCTAACGATAAAACTGGGCCTTATTCAGCTTCATTTCATCAAGCCCTACAACAGTGCCTGACGCACTGCAGTTGCTCAAGATTTTCTTCAACGAAGAAGACTCAAATCGGAACAAGTACATGCTATTAGAGACAGCACTATGCGTTTTCCATACTGTATCTCTTTAATACTTGTCGTAGCCCTATAAGGTAAATAAGTAAGGTCACCTAACTAAAAAGCAACAGGACTATAACTTGAACTCCAGTCCAAGACTCCGAAGCCTGCGCTTGTACCTACTTAAACACGTGCTATATGCCTCCCCAAGCATGTGAAGAATACTCAGTTACTCTACTGTGAGTGAGCGGGAATACTCAACAGTAAAACCATGGCATACATTTTTAAATGATCTGTAACTAAAATTTTCCCAAGAATTTAAACCAATCCCCTGCTTGACCGGTCTACAGTATTAAGGTTCTTCCTTTATAGACCTATAAATTGACTTATGTTTAAATATGCATACCCAAATGAGTTACGAATAAGCAAAAAAGAGCCGGCCACCAACCAGCAAGGACAGCACATGGTAACCCTATTGTGTCCGAGCTACACAGATCTGCTGGGCAGGACAGTCTCCCACACAAGAAAATGAACTTCAGAGGAAGACCTGAGCTCTGGAACCAGAGCACAAACATGACGACCAGCAGGAGACAGAAGTGCTTGGTGGAGCAGTCCCGCAGAGGATAAAAGTCGGTCTGAGGAAGACACCAAGGGGGAAAGAAGACCTTCCGTGGCCCCAATTTCTGTGTGCGCATGGACAGAAGGTGGATCGTGAGGACACCAAACACCATCAATCATCACTTCCAACAGGCACCACCCGCCTCTTCTCCATCACCCTGAGGTCTTAGGCAATGATGTCACAGGGCCTAGGACAATGACAAAGCTTCATCTGTCCTCAATAAGGCTTGAATCTCAGGAGACTGTAGTCATTTCAGCACTGGCAACCATTCAACCATGCCACCTTACCCACCGGCCGGTATGACACATGGCTCCAACCATTCAACCATGCCACCTTACCCACCAGCCGGTATGACACATGGCCCCAACCATTCAACCATGCCACCTTACCCACCGGCCGGTATGACACATGGCTCTCAAGACATGAATGCTTGTATGGATTACTCATCATGACTCTTCTCTGAAACAGCTGTAAGACTGAAAAAACCAGGGCTTGCTTGCTAAACCAGGGCTTAGGACACTGCCCTAAGTGAGAGTCTCTTCTAAACAGTGACGGCACGGCTCTTTCTGGTCAACCTGTGTTTGCATAAAGCCCAAAGAAGTCTCACAGACAGTGCAAAGAAAGCGAGGGCCAAGAGGAATCTTAAAAGGAACGCAACCCCCATTTGCCAAGCCCCCACAAAAAGCCTCACTGCTCGCACTCACTCTAAGTGCTTATTCTCTTCTTCTCCCCTTAGAAGAGGAAACTATAGAAACAAACGAGCAAAAATAAAAGCAGCTGCATCCACCCCCAAGATGGGAGTTGTGTCCCTGATGTGCAACAGGAATGCCACCGCACCAGCTCTCCACTCAACTCTTTTAAAGACAGAGAATGACTTTGGTGAGGAGAGTTTCTCATTTTCCATTCCCCCAGCACCTCCTCAGTTGCAGAAACAAAGGGAGGCCACCACCCTGTGAAAGCTCTAGGGGGTGTCTTGCTCATCTCCCCTACAGGCTGTACAATCAAGCCTGTGCTAAAGTATGACAGAATTCTCCTAAACACAAGGCGGAGGCTCAAGAGCATGGTTAAGTGCCACAAGACAGGTGGCTGGTCCCCTGGGTGAGTTCTCGCTCACACACACACACACACACACACACACACACACACACACTTACCTCCCGCAGCTCCAGCCGCTGGGCCACAGCCTCCAGGCACTCCTGCCCAGTGCTCTCCACCGACAGCGTGCACTCGATGACATTGCTGTCCAACAGGCGGATCCGGGTGACAAAGCAGTTCTTGCTCAGGACATTGTAGCGCCGTGTCCGGCGGAGCTTCAGGCCGAAAGGCATGGCTCGGTGGCCCTTGGACGCCGCCTTCCTATCCTGGCGTCCACACCCCTGAAGTGGCCTTAGCAGCTTCAGGACCAGGCGATGGCGCTACCAGCCGCACTCCTTCCGACACGGAAAAGGGTGTCCATGCCCGGTGTGGCACTCTGCAGGATCGCTGTGGACAGAAAAGCAGCAAGGTCATTCACTGAAGGGAAGCTACAGGACATATGGCAACCCCTCTTCCCCGCCAAGATGAACGTCCAGATTCCAGAACCCGCAAGGCACTGGGGAGAGCCCGTGTGCTTTGTCTTAGCGGGCAAGGGTGATGGGATAAAATCCACTTTAGAGCTGAAGAAACAGAGGTTCAGAGAGAGTAAAGAACTCATCCAAGAATGCAGCCTACACAGCAAACAATCCAAACCCATCTATGCGACTTCGACTTGCATGCTTTTTCCACTATACAATCCTGTCTGCCCAAGGAAGCAATCAGAATGGAATCTGACCGGATATTTGAACTTCTAAACACATATGATCTCATTTCAACCTCATGAATAACCCTACGCTGTAGCTTTTGTGATCCCTGTTTTCTAGAGGAAAAAACTGAGGTTCGCTGATTTAAATGATCCACTGATCAGAACCTTACCTTGCTCCTCCTGACTCTGTGTGACACTGACTCTTCATTCTCACTAGCATGGTCTGCCCTCATTTTGACTTCAATATTTTAGGACTTATTTTCTGGTTTACTTTATTTACTTAGAATAAATAGCAGACTATGGAGGAAACACACATTGAATACAGTCAGCAACTTCCTACTTTTTTTTCTTCTCACCCGAGGAAATGCTTTTTATTGATTTGAAAGCAAAACATCAATGTGAGTCAGAAACATTGATTGGTTGCCTCCCGTACACGCCCTCATCGACCCTGCAACCTAGGCGTGTGCCCTGACCAGGCATGGAACCCGCCACATTTTGGTGTTCGGGTAGGCGCTCCCACAGAGCACCTGGCCAGGTCAACCTTTTTAAAACACTTTTAAATACATAAATTCTTTAATGTGCTTAATATTGTAATTCCTTGTCCTTTTTCTACCAAATATTTAGGCAGCTAGATGTGGGGAACCACCCTACCATCATTTTGTTCTGTTACAAAATGCTTGATGCAAAAGCCTTGTCACCAAATTACAGATGATTTAACTTACTAATAACGAGATTTCCTGAATCCTTGGCGTCCCACCAAATGCCAGTGAGGGCAGTATTGCCATGGAGAACACAACCATAAATATCAACAACAAAGGGGCTCAACCATTCATTCCACCCAGAGCCTGCAATGCTCTCACTGGGGGGCCTTTATCTTCCAAAGAAATGCCAGGCAGCCTCTAGACCCCTCGCCTTTCTGCTGTCCATCAAGCTCAGAAGACCATCTCCTGTTCATGTGACTGCTCTGTTAACTGGACCCCCTAAGTCCGGCAGGTTCAGCTGGTCTTCAAACCCTTCATCCACAGAGTTACCCCCGAGCTCCCCCACACATGTGGGTAGACAAATATGGATAACGACTTGCAGGAACTCTTGAATGAATAAATAAAGTGGCTTCAGTATTTAGCAACCACGCCGTGTCAGTACCCCAGGCCTCACGCAAGTTGTCAGGGCACAGCCCTACAACACAGCAAAACACCCTCCCCACACCGCCTCGGCCGGTCTTTGATGCCTGCCCTCAGCACATTCCTTAGCGTGACAGGTATGTGTTTTATGATGGCTGAAAATACACATGCCGGTAGAGACTTTGGCTTGGTAAAATATATTAACATTTCTAAATCGCTTTATGTTGGCAGAGGATCCTGTTTACCTCCACGGTGAGACAACTTGATGATCTCGTGATATCTACAGAAAGGAGTATGGAGGGACCTGCCCCCAAAAGGCAGAAAGGGAGCTGGAATTCAAATACAGAGCCCTTAAGAGTTTACTGCTCACACATTTCCACAACTTGTTGAAACACAGAGCACAAAACCCCAAGATTCAATTCCTATATTAGCTAGGGAGCCTCACACAGAGGAAAATATTTGCTCTGTGGGCACAAGCCATATAGCTAATCCTGGGCCAGGCACTTTTACAGTTGGGTGTGTCTCATCTTAAACACCGATGAAAGAATGTGGCTGGCTTGGTGAACATTTATACCGGTCACTAAAAACAACCCTGGCAACCTATTCTTTCAGACTCCGTCCATCATGCCCAGTTATTTCGTGAAAAATAAAAACTAAGCTGCAGAACAACATGTTTAGGTTATCACAGTTTTTATAATATACAAATGAAAAACACGCACAAATGAGAAAGAACGTAAGTTCACCAAAATGATGAACTGTTATCTCAGGGCTACACAGTGGTGATATTAACTAGAACTCTCGCTTTGTATTTTTATAGACTTCTAAATGGTTCTAACACTTTACAACTGCCTTATATTATTTTTGCAAATAAAGATTAAAGTCCTTTAGCTACTGAAAATGGTATATTAGGAACAACAGCTGACAACTTGGCAAGATAAAACTCCTACAAAATGCCTGATTCTCGAGTTTTTAAAAATGTCTTAAATCTTCAGTTTGCTAGAAACTTCCTTGATAAGGTAGCAACAAAAAAGTTATAAGAAAACTGGTCTGGTCCTTCTAAAGGTTAAGGTGATGAATCAAAAATTTAAAAGGTATCAGGAACTACTATAAAGGACACATGGACAAAACCAAGGGGGAGGGTGGAAGCAAGGGAGGGAGATGGGTTTGGCTGGGGTGGGGGGATTGGTGGGGGAAAATGCAGACAACTGTAATTGAACAACAACAAAGTAATTTAAAAAATAAATTAAAATAAATAAATATGCATTTATTATACTTATTATACACACACCCCAAAATTGAAAAGTTAGGATTAGAAGGCAGCTGTTCTAAAGTAAAAGAGATTTAAGTGTTAGAAAAACAGAATGCAATGTGTGACCCTTGATCAAATCTAGGTTTGAAAAAAATAGCTATAAAAGACAGGGGTAATTAGAGAAATTTGAGATAGAGGTTAGGAACTAGAGATGAATGTATTAGGGTTCATTTCCTCCCGTTTTTGGTGGTGGAATTAGGGTCATGCAAGAGAGCGGCTTTAGGAGATGCCAAGGGGTACACTTAGGGGTGAAAACGTCCTGATGCCTGACACTTACTAACACATGGCTAAAAACAACACACACGCACAAGTCCACACACAAATTCAGACGTGAAACAAGTACGACAAAGCGTTAACAGCGGACGAATCTCGGCGGCGGGCGTCCAGTTATCCGTGGCACTATTCTGTTCGCTTTTCTGTATGCCTAAAAACCTTCACAATCAAAAGGTTTAACAAAAATAGGCAATCCTCCACACAGGTGCTGAACAGGCAGCCACCACACCTACTCCCTACAGCTCCGTTTAAGGGTACTGCCTCTTTCAATGGACTTCTCTGGTCCCGCCCGTCAGAGATCACTTGTTTCAGGATACCAAACTGATTCACCATAGAAGCAGCCGCACAGTTTGACCCCAGACTCCTGCTGAGCAAGAAGCACATTTCCTCCATCTCTGACACACACACATCATTTACCTAAATTAAAAGCTCATGGCATCTACACCCAGAACCTGTGTGGCCACAGAGCTGTGCTTCTGGAAAGAACTTCCAGGCACTCATTTAAGACATTCCTTACCTTCAGGAAGGGCTACCCCTGAATTATCTCGGGTAAATGATCTCTTTGACACTAACCTGTAACAAGAGGGTTAGAGAAGATGATCTTAACACTTGAAGAATCTGGGAATTACCTGCCATGTTTAAGCCCCTGAAGAATCCATACCATGTGTCACTCACCCACCTTTTAACTATCCAGAGAGGACCGCAGTTCTACCTGAAGCATAACCCAGCTCCCTGCTGTATGTTAAGCCCAATCCTCTGCTGTGTCGTTGAAAGGCAGAGAGAGCCAGGATCACAACATCCCACCATACGACAGAATCAACATGGAGTCTGCTAGCAAGTTTTCTGTGTAAAGCCTGGCGCGTGTGGTTTGCTGGGACTTCATCATATTTACCACGTGAGCATTATAAAACGTGGAACTGCATGCCACACTCTTCTAGAAAGGCCCCATGTTGATGGTACTTCAGACTTTCCTGATGAAACTGGCTTTTCAAAAGAGATAAACTGAGACAGTCATCATTCTGTTCACTATGAGGTGTCTGTGTTTGTTTTGTTTAAATGGAAAGCTCCTTTAAAAATAAAAAGGGAACTCGAAAGGCAGGATTTTATTTATCTACTCTTCAAGAATATATCTAGTGAAGAATATGAGCTGCAGTTGTTGCTGATACCCACTCAGGAAGTTAAAATAAGGCTTTTTTGTTACTATGGATTATAAAACTAACAGTACTGACTCATGATTTTTTTAAGACAGCAATTTATTCTAATTTCAAAATGTAATCTATTAATCCTCTTTTTCTGAGGTGCATCTTAGAAGAGCAGCATCAGATCAGGGAGTCAGACGCTAGCCCTTTAGAGATGCAAGTAATTGGGAATAAGAAGCAGAAGCAAAAAAAAACCCACGAAAGTGTCGCAAACACTGAGCGCTCTCTAGCTCCAAGCTCTTTCTCTCCGGAAGCAAAAGGGAGCAGAGCTAAAGACTACGCTGAGGAAAGACACTTCACAGAAGGAGGCTGAGCTGAGTGCTTCTAAGAAAAAGGAAAAGAACTCTTAAGGAAAAGAACACGGGCAAACCTCGAGGCAAAGCACTGGCGTTAACCAGAGAGGCCTGGGCTGAATGCTAAGTCATCGATCCTCTCTCAGCCTCAGTTTACTCATCTGTAAAGATAGCACCTGCCCAGCTGTTTGTGAGCAGTAAACGAGAAAACGTTTTCGGGACACTCAATAGGTGTGGGCACAGTCCCTTCCTCTTCCCGGTCACTGCAAGCCAGTAGCTCAAAGGACAGCAAAGCAGGTGTGAAAAGAAGGCTTTGAGTACCTTACCAACCACTGTGGAGAGAGTCCTTTCAAAAGAAAGAAAAGGGCAAAGCAAAGAATACAGAGCTTAGCACAAAGCTCTGTGAGGCTCCAGTTCCCTGAGGAAAGTGACCAAGGGTAGAAATGAACCGTGTCTCCCAGCACTGCCACCCAGGGCAGAAGGAGTCAGTCACTGGAGGGAAGGGCCTACGGAGCCCCCCCAGAGTGGGCAAGACTAGCCTCCTTCCTGTCTCAGTCAGTGCCGTGTGTATAGTGCCTGGCGTTAGCAGCGGTTCTTTTTGCATCAGGGGAAATTGGTTCCAAATGGCCTTTGGTCTTACAACTTGTGTGGCCGTGCCTCTACAACCGAGGGCACACCTGTCTCCCTCGCCCGGGAGAAACTCCCACCTGGGTCTTAGCTCCCCGCTGGGAATCCCGGAGGGAGAGGCCTATGTCCTACTCAGCGTGTGGTCTCCTATAAACCAAATGTGGAGCTTTACACATGGCAGGAAGCTAAATAAATATTTGTCGTTGCGATGAAAGAATGAACCCTGAAGGAGTGGAGGTTTGCTGCCCAGCTAGGGCAGGGCCTCCTGGTGACCTCAGTGACACTTGAGGAATTTGGAGCCTTAGATAGGTCTGACTTTGGGGGTGCTTAAGAGAGGCTTAAACCGTGCAAAACAGGAATGAGGGGTTGTTCAGCTCACTGGTGCTCTGTAGGGGGACGAAAAACTGAACCGAGATTTCTAAAAGAACATTCCCACCAGCCAAGTGTCCCTTTTCTAAACCTTCAGGTGCCTGAGGCAGGAGGTGGTCTCACAGGCCCAAGAAAGGAGACACCCCGTGGAAGTTCTCTGCAAAAACTACAATGGAACTGAGGTGACAAACAGGATTCTTGTGTGCCCGTGACTGCCAAACACTATATGTCAGAATATTTGTTCTGTAAGCACCACATTTGCCTTTTATACTACACGGTACAGTGAGAGAGACATACAGAAAAGCTCAGTCACTTCTGAACCCCACTCCTAACTAGACAGTCAGCTCCCCAAAAGCTCCGACGTGGAAGTCGCCTCTGTCACTCTCAGCTGTGGATCACCTCTCAGCGTCTTTTACTCTCATTTCTTTCCCTAACCATCTCCATGAAAATCCTGCTAAGCTGAAAACACAAAGAATCTGGATGGTTTTCTCTGATATAGAAAAAGTCACTTAGCTGATGTAATAAATCTTTGAATATGATGGATGAGAAGCAGAGGGATCTTTCCCAGTATCAACCAAATACAGTCTAATTCTCTTTACTGAATTACTTATAGAATCTTTAGGGACTTGAGAGAGAAATTAAAACCCAAACCTTAAACGCGGCCATCACACATTCTCTTTATTTCCCAAGCTCTGTTATGGATACTTGCCTTTTTTCCCCTGAAGTACTCAAATCACTACTAGAAGCTAACTGCTGTTCATTGCATTGGATATTTTCCAACAGGCTCTGGAATTTTTCCAGCACTCCATATTTTTACAGCTCCCAAGCACACCTCACACAACTATGTAGCCCTCGTCTGGGTGTGGGAGAGGAAAAACTGATGCAACCAGTCCGTCCTGCGTATGAACACGCGTGTGCAGCGCAGCTTCGGGTTGAAAACTACCGTGTCACTTTCCGAAGCAGAACTTTACAAAGGACGGGGGTGGAAGAAAGGGGTTGGGAAAATGTCTTCTCTGATCTCCTCCGTAGAGAAGGGCAGAAAAGAAGTTAGTTTGGTTTGGTGAGAATTAGACTATTCATTTCTCCTATAAATTTTACTGCAGTAGAACACCCAAATGATATCCATACATCAAATTATTTTTAGCCAAGTAAAATCACTGTGGAAGGCTTAAAACGCAAGCCCCTAACTTTCAGCTGCTAAGCAACTGCCACAACAAAAGCAGAATGGTCACATTTTTTAATTCCTTCATTTCTCGCCTCCTAACTCACTCTCAAACATTCAGTGGTGAGATGGAGAGAAATTTGTCCAAAAGCACTTTTTCCAACTGTCCTGGGTGCTAGCCATGTACAAGACCATTCAAGGCTCCGTTACGCTACATCTGACGTTAGAGGCAAGATTCCCGATAAACTGTTCCCATCAGGGTGCAAGCTCATCTCCATGAGCTGTGGCCACACAACCACTTCATCTCGGCAAAAGATCACTGGAAACCAGGAATCGGAGCCAAAACATCCCAGAGCAGTCAAAGAGCGCGAAGTGCTCAATTCCAACACCACCACTTTGCTCAGGAGACACCACCCGCCCTCCCAGCTGGTGTACTCTGAGTTTACACACAGTTCTGCGCCCTCCTCAGGGGCCCTCAGCAGATTTCAAGGAGACAAGGAAAGGCACGATGACAGGGGATGAAAGTGGCAAGGAGGGACGGGACAGGTAAGCTCTAAAAACAAGCGCTCCGCAGCCTGGGAGACCAGGTCAAAAACTGGCCTGTAGTAAATAGGAACAATTAAGTAATATCCAGCATACTCTGGTTGAAAAGGCAGAAAAGTCTACTTTTAAACAGCCCCATCCGTGGCTGTTAAAAATAATAAACGGTTCTTGAGAGGAAGAGCTCCCATTACCTGGGATCACTTTTACCCCCAAGCAGCGGTCCCCTAGCTTTAGTTTCCGCTCCAACACTGAGAAACCAGCCAGCTCCATGGAGTGTCGGAGGCTGGGGTTTTCAACTGAGGGCGGGCGAGGGGCTGCAGAAGCAGACTGTGGGAAGACAAGGAGTTTAACACCCCCCCCAGGTAATTGTTTTAAAAACATCATTTCCCCATCCCCAGCTTCGAGGATAACTGCCTTCTCTAATAAGACAAAATTTTCCCATAAGAAGAATCTTAAAACATGAAAGTTTCATGAAACTTCTAAGGCATTCAAAACCCCTCTTGAATATGTATGGATAACATAATATGTTGTCTGGGAGGTTTTAAACAATAACGGGGTGGGGGATGGGGTACAGATGAAGGAATACTGGCCACGTCGACATTTGTTGCTCGTGGGAGACAGGTATGTCAGGGGTCATGCCATTCTCTACAGTTTTGTACATGCTTGACAATTTCCATATTAAGAAGTTGGATTTTTTTAATAGAGTATTTCTTCAAGGGCAATTTGTCAAGTAACTTGGTAAAATACATAATAGTGCCCACATTGTATGTTACAGAAAAAGGGGGTCAGAATTTTTCCTCCAACTGAACCCCCTTCCTGCCCTTCCAAAACAAAACTTACGTTTAACTAGATCAAACGGACAGTCAGAGCTCATCTCATTTTTAAAAGGTGGCAGGAAAACTTCTTTCTGTAGGTAAAGTGACAATGTGGGTAAAATGCAAAGGCCAGTCAATCAGGCGTGAGATAAGGGAGTCTTCCCTGTCCCACTGGCATCTTCCCCGGTGTCAGAAGAGCTGACTCTGGCTTGCTTCTCAAATGAGCCTTCTCTGTCTATTCACGCCAGGAATGCTTTGTCCTGAGACTCCACCCTTCTTTGAGCCCGTAGAATCTGCAACGCTCGGATTCCACGGGCCAGGAACATTAGGGCTAATCACAGCCGGGAACAAGAATGGAAGATTCCTGCAACTGTCAGACACTAAAGAGGCAACGACGAGCGCCTGGATTTACCCTGCAGAGCGTTTTCTCCAACAGCACCATTGCCCCGAGGCTGTTCCTAGTGCCCCCATTCTATAGACGCGGGCACTGAGGCTGCAGAGGTTAAGAACATGCCCCAAATCACGCAGACACTAAGGACATTATCTGACCCCGTGTTCCTACTCAGGGAACTATGGTAATCATATCCAGACAGGGGCTGAGACTACAACCTGGTGACATAAAAATAACCATGACCACAGCAAGCAAGTGCATTCTATAAGGAAGACTGTGAAACGTCACGGTGGGGGCGGGGGGTCTACCTTCGCTCACCCACAGTGGCCTTCATCCAGATATGGCAGAAATGGACTCTGAGGCTGGTGACCAATTTTTGGCCCCAGGCTATTCTGCGCAGAGGGCCTGGCCCAGTATCGGAGTCCTGCCCCGGCCACACACAGTGCCCACTTCTCCCCTCACCACCTCCGCAGCGCAGCTCTTACCTGGACGCTTCCTTCCAGAGCACCAGACCGGGCTGCGCTGTGAGACAACCCCAGCACGTCGCACACAAGCTCCTCCAAAACCAATTTCAAAAACACAACCACAAGAGCAGCCAAAGAGGTTTTCCAGCCTGGTCATATGACTCACTCATCAAAACAGAAGCAACTCTCGGAGGGTAAACACACCTTGAACTTGCTTCGCCCTCCCCTGCGATGTGCGCCCTGAGGGGCTCTTCATGAGAGCCCGTTGCAAGCGACCTCCTGGAGCCAAGTTTTCCACACCTCCCTTTCCCCGTTTCCTTCCTGCCTGAGCCAGAGTTCCCTCAACTTCCCTTCCAGGTCCAGGGCTTCCAGAGGAGAGGACTCATCAGTGTCACTTCCTCTCCAAACACAAGCAGCGGCCAAGCATCTCTGCCAAGTCTCTGCAACTGGGTCTGCGTGTCCAGCACCCTCTTCCCTGGCCTCTTGAGCCCCACCAGCCAGCCTCACTCACTCAGATGGGGAGTCATTTCCACGCAGAAGCCACTTACGAGCTGTACGACCAGGGCTCAGCGGCCACTTCCCTTTCTGCGTGTAGGGCAGGGGTGATGACAGTACCCACCACTCGAGCTGCTGGGAGGGTTACAGCAGTTAGGAATACGCACAGGCTGGCACAGAGCTGGTGCCCGGCACGCACCATTCGTGTGTTTGTTCTCACTGCCTTGTTATCTGTGTTATTTCACCCAACACGGCAGGAAATCCAAGGAAAGAGAGCGAGTGCCTGCGAAGTAGCACAGGAGTAAAAACAAAAACGGCTTTCCAGCAGGCCAAGAGTGGCAGAATTGTTGAAGTTAAGGCTGATCCTCATAAGGGGGCAAGACGTGAATGCAAGTGCAAGTCCCACTGACTGAGAACCGTGACAGCTTGCCCGGTGGGTTTCAGACACGCGCCCACTCCAGGAGCCGGGGGACAACCCAGAGGGCTCTGAAGCGTTAGAGGCAATTGCTTCTCCAGAGCCCAGACAGTGACTCAGAGGGGAGAAAGCACAAACGCAGGTAGGAACCAGTGTCAGCTGTTAGCGAGTTGCACAATCCCACCTGATGGGACCGAATGATAATTACTAATGGGAGAAAACAAATTCTCTAAACAGAGGTGGTCACGAGGTATCACATGTGGATATCTCCATGTAAACAGGCTGCAAACATACATGTGCACACGCACAGCAAAGCCATCAGGAATTTCTTTCTTCCGTCCGCCCGCTGCCTAGTAGACACACGCACGGCATCTAAGGGGGTACGTAGGAAAACTTGCCTTGTGCTAAGTAGCTCTCTGACGTTACGAAGAAATGACATTACCTGTCTACCTCTAGTGCAGTAATCTACTGCTATAAAAACCATCTGTTAGTGTAGGACCGCTCCGTCACCCTGGGTGACCTCCAGCTGAAAATCTGCCCAGCTGCCTGCCTGAGGCAGAGCAAGCTGGGGCCTCCGGGGACAAGATGCTGTGTGTATGGGGACGGTTCCCCCCTCGTGGGGGACTCCTGCAGCCCTGCAGGGTGTGAGCACAGCGGGAACAGGAGGGCAAATGTCCAGCGCATCAGTCCTCAAACTGGACTCTCAGCTCCCACGAGCTGAAAAGCTTAAACATGAACAACGCCTGACAAACTCATCTCGAATAAATACAGCAAATATTACACAGAGTGAACCTAATGCAAAGAGGCTCCCTCTGCTCTCTTGATTTAGACCTAAGTTTCAGAATGTTAAGGATTTCAAACTTCCCTGGGGAAGAAATCACCGCCTAGTGAAATCTGTGTGCATAAGAAAAAGAAAAAAATCCCTGGGAAAAGAATGCACATCTGTACTTCCACTAGATTGTAAGAGGGCAGGAACCAACAAAGTTTTATACAGCTCTTGTAACCCCAAGTCCCTCGGCACTATAATTAACACGTGCTGTGACTCAGCAATGCCACTTTGGGGAAACTCATTGGAAACCAAAGCAGTGAATCTTAAAGGTTGTGTATAAAGATCAACAAACACCCCGAGCGTACACAGTGGAGTAATGGCCAAAGAAATCTTGGCATGGGGTATTATTTAGGGTGTTATGTCATTATTAAACATTAGTTCGATCTGAATCTACTGACTCAGAGCGGTGCCTATGGCGCACTGGTAAGAGGGAGAAGTTGCAGAGTAACATGCAAGGCAGACAAAAGTCAAACCAGTCATCGTGTCTGGGTCTGGGCTTCCACCGGCGTGGAGAAAGGCACGGGACGCGTCCATCCCCAGAGGGAGGAAAGGGGGGCAGAAACCTCCACCCCGCCCCTGTGCAACCTCTGGAGCACTAATGTTGTATCAGACAAAAAAGACTATTTTAAACCACTTATCTCTCTGCCTTTCCTTAATCCTCTATACAAGAAAATTTGGAAAAAGTCTTCCCTGAGTAGTAGTATTATATCAGTTGTCACTTATCATTTCGGCTACAATACCATCTGAGTGATTTACATGCATTATCTCATGTAATCCTCGCAATCCCAATTTATAGCAAATTGAGACTGTACAATCCGGTCAAAGTCCCAAAGCTAGCGGGTGGCAGAGGCTGGCTCCAAAGCCCAGTCCTTCAACCAACATGCCGTGTGCAGTAAACAGGATCCTTTCTTTCAACAGCGACATCCCACCGCCACGACCCCAGAAGCAGCAGCTCTAAGGAGAGCCTTAGAGGAACAGAACACGTTGCCTTCCATTAAGTGGTAACTATGGAAATGACTCAGCCCCAACATCAAATGACTATACTTCCTGATATGTACATATCATTTCCTCAAAAACTATTCACTCAGCACACACTACTGATTGTGGGGAATCCCTGGTAACCAGTAAAGACGACTCTCTGCCCACCAAGTCCTGGGAAATGCGAGGTAAGGACATGAACAAAGAGCCGCTGGGAAGAGGTCAGCCCAGACAGAGGCAAAGGCGAGAAAGCAGGAGTGGACGAAGATGCGCTCCAACCATCTGGAGACTGTTCCAGGGTCCAGAACATTCTAAAACAAAATAAGGAAGGTGGCAAAGGTACGGGGCTCAAGAAGAAACAAAGAGCCTCAAGTGGGGAGAGGTTGGGGCTGAAGATTATGTCCAGGCTCATTTTATTTTCCATAAATGGAGTATTTGAAACAGAAGCAATGGGAGCTCCAAACAAATATGGCACGAGACAAGAATAAAAATTAAAATGTTCTAGCATCTTTCAGTTACATTTTTTTCAATGTTCCATTTAAGCCAATACTGGGGCCGTACTCATCAGCTGTCTAGCATGCTGACGGCTACAGAAGTCGTCTCGGTCAATGAGGATTCTAATACAGCAACCTAAATAGGCAAGTGATTAAAAAAATGAGCACTTCATCCTAATACCTGTGCCTGAATGCTCTCAAAAGCATGCACCAGTTTGGGAAAAAATGTAATGGCGCTTAGTCACTTCTCCACGAAGTTGAGAATTTTCAGATGGTGGTTAGTCACATCAAAGACAGTAATGGCTCCAGGTGGTCACCGTATCTTGGTCTTCACTGTGTTGAAATGTCTTCTTGTAAAATACACTTAAATCTCTCCTGCTAATTGTACCTATTTCTCCTTAAAGTCCTTCACCTTGAAAAGGGCAACTGGGACCCATCCTCTCTACGTTACCCCTTCACATATTTAACTCTCTTATTAAGACACGGCCTCACATTCTCCAACAGAAATATTCCTACCTGTCTTAGCTTCTCTTTTTAGGTGCTTGCTCATCGCCCTTTAATTTTCTCTGTGGTTCCCGATGAACTCTAACCTCTCCTTGTGTTCTTTCAGTTGCAAAACGAAAATGAGACAAGTTGCTTTTACAACCTAACTCATTAAGATGGGCTTATTATTCAACAGAAAACGCAGAGCACATGGGCTGGACTTTCCCATCAAACCTGCGCTTGAAGGGAAAACTCTCAGGAGAGGAAGATGTCAGAAGAAAATCTAAGCCCACTATCATGTGTATCAGATAATAAAGAAAGACCAGGACACAGGAAAAATAAAAATGGGTCTGGAATATCTAGGTTAATTCCTTGCTCTGTCTGGGGACTTTCATCCAGTCAATAGAAATTTGGAGTTAGAGGCTGGGAGATTGCTTTACTTTGTCACAAAATAAAGATGTTTTCACTCTTTTCCCAATTGAGAAATCACTTCAAAGTAAGGAGGGGAACAAGACACAAATGCTAAAAGCTCCAGGCCTGACAAAACGAGAGAATTTCAGGAACCCTGCATCAAAAAATATAAACACAGAAGGAAAAGCCTGGGTGCACAAGCCAGTTTAGAGGTAAGCCTCTGGACGTTTACCTTGAGAGGCACAAGGTACCAGGTCATCCGTTCTGTTTTGTGAGGTGGGGCGGTGGTTTTGTTTTGCCCAGTGTGGAGGCGGTGAGTAGGGAAGGACCCAAAAGTAGGGGAATTGTTGCACAGTCTTTCAGAAGTGGTACCCCTCCCAGTCCTTACCGAACAGGAAGTCGGAGGGCTCCAGGGGAAGAAAGAGAAGAGGGGAAATTACCTGACAAGACTGGATCATGTGGAAAGTTATACAGGAGGTGTGTGGGAAGAATGAGTCAGATGTTTAAAGAAAACCAAGCCAACGAAAAGGTGAACACTAAGCAGGGTGTTAGTGCGGCTCTCCCACCACGGACACCGTCCTAGCCAACACTCTTGAGCGCTTACTGTGTTTTATAATTTTTATTCTGTGCACTTATAAGTGGGCGCTGTGTCCCTCCCAGGAGTCAGGAGGCGGCCACAACACAAAGGACACCATGAGGCCAACAGAGTAAGAAATACCAGATAAACAGGTGAGGGGATGAACGGGGATGTGTTAATTACCCAGAGGGGGGAATCATTTCACAATATATTGGGCTGGCTAAACAACCTGTTTAGTTTTTTTCCCCATAAAATAAAAGACACATTTTTCATTTCGCCAATAACTTTATTGATTTGGATATTTGAGTATGTCGGCTATCTCCTGCTATTGGCTTCTAGTGCGTAGAGGCCGGGGTGCTGCAAAAACATCTTCCAGGGCATAAGACAGTCCCACGGCAAAGAATCATTTGGCCAAAAGTCAATAGTACCAAGAAACTATGAAAACCACTTTTGACATGTTTGATCAGTCACAGCACGTTCTCCATACTCTGCACAAACCTTTCTTTGTATTTCAGTTGTGTTTTTACCTTTCTTGAAATAATAAAGCATAATATACCCAAAATGTTGCATATCTTCTTCCATCTTCAATATTAAAATGGCTACACAAAAACTCACCAATTTTGATGTGCACTGATATGAGAGCTGTCACAATACAATCTAACAAAATTGTTTTGAATGAAGTTAAAGACAACTAAGCATTACTAGAGCCATCGTATGGAAAAAATTAAATGAACTTTTGGCCAACCCTATATACATATCAAATTAACATGATGGACACTCTAAATATCTTACAATGATATATGTCAGTTAAACCTCAATAAAGCTACAATTTTAAAGAATTTTTAAAGACTAATAAATCCCAGAAAAAAACTATATGCTTTTGTATTTTCATGGGTAAGTGCGGCAGGGAACACAGATTCCTCTGCACCCTCTCCTCCCGGGCCAATTCCAGTATTGAAACAAGTACAAGTCAATGATGCCTATATCCCAAGGCATACTCATCCCAAAGTCGCTGATTCGTGGGAGCTCGCACGTGACTAGAGAAAGGAAAGCAGAGATACAGAAAGGAAAGGAATGTAAAGGAAGGATGAGACAGGAGCAACTCACTAATGTCTCAAAAACCAGCCAGACTAGAATTGCAGAAGATGAATCAAAAACTTTTAAATCCCATGAAAAGGGCAATGGTCGGGGGAGGTGGGAAGCTTCATGGATCTATACTTTGAGAAAGTATTTTGTCCCGAGATAAAAGAGTGATGTGCTGGGTGGAAGGGGCTCTCTCTAGGGTGCCTGGCGGAAAATAGGTGTGTGCTTTATCAGTGTGATGGCATAAAAGACTGGATCCGAGAGAGGGCGAGGGGAAGGCAGTTCAGATGGCTCTCCAGGCCAGCCAAAACGTACCTCCAATGATCCAGCACAGAAATAAGAATGGATGTGGAGCAGAGCTGGGGCCTGAAGTCCATGGCCTTAAACATTGTACCCATGCCACCCAAAGATCCTTGGCCTTGTAACGCAACATTGATGAATGGCGCCAGGGGAGAAGCAAAGGCTCTCTGTCACACCATACTGCAGGTAAGCCAACCTTTTAAACAGAAGAGCTTCTCCACTCAAACTTGAACTTCGTACTGACCACAGACAATTCTCACAATTCTCCAATTGTGAGCCCAGAAAAGAAAACAAGCCCTGAGCAGTGTGGCTCAGTTGATTGGGCATCATCCTGTAAAGTCAGGGGTCACCAGGTCAATTCCCGGTCAGGGCACATGCCTGGGTTGCAGGTTTGGTCCCCAGTCGGGGCGTATGCAACAGATAGATGTTTCTCTGCCACACTGATGTGTCTCTCTCTCTTTTTCTCCCTCCCTTCCCCTCTCTCTAAAAATAAATAAATAAAATGTCTTAAAAAAGAAAACAAGAGTCACATTTGTTGTCCCTATTAACTTAAAATCTATTTCAGGAAAATAGCCTAAAGGACATTTTTAAAAGGAACTCATTTTTGCAGATAATTAGCAAGGCCCTACGATGGGCCAAGCACTATGCTAGACAGCAAGGATAAAACTACTGAAGTGCACCTACCCTAAACACCTTAACTATCTCTGAAACATCTGTCTGTACCAGTGTGCAAGAGAACAGAAATCACAACCTGGCTGCTGTGGCTCAGCCCTGGCTGGTGTGGCTCAGTGGATTGAGCTCTGGCCTGAGAACCAAAGGGTCATCAGTTTGATTCCCAGTCAGGGCATGTGCCTGGGTTGCAGGCCAGGTCCCCAGTAGGGGGCAATCGAGAGGCAACCGCACATTGATGTTTCTCTTCCTCTCTTTCTCCCTCCTTTCCCCTCTCTAAAATAAATAAATAAAATATTAAAAAAAAGAAATCACTCACTTTCCTCTCTTTCTCCCTCCTTTCCCCTCTCTAAAATAAATAAATAAAATATTTTTAAAAAAGAAATCACTACAGCCTTTGAGCAGGGGAATATTGTAGCTGAGCACAGAAAAATTACCAAACAATGCACTGCCATAAATCTTTTTTCTTAATGTCATATTCTCTTCTTTAACAATATCCACTACCAGAACATTAAGGAATACCATTTAGCATCCACTCATCAACTCACTGCCACCAAGTCTCCTCCAAGCGTCAGGCACTGCAGATACAAAGGTGGCACAGAAGGGCTCTGGTCTTCAGGAAGCTCCGCATGTAGGGAGGGTGAATTCTTAAGGATCAAGGAGGGCAAGTGGCCTTCCCAGGAGACAGGTTTGGCAGCTGTGTTTAAGGAGATTTTTGCAGAAGTGACACCACTTTTTCCTCCTTACAAATATCACTGCTTTTCCCTCCTGACAAATTTCCCCAGAACAAAGACATCAGAACAGGCTCCCAACCTCTGCTATATTGGAATGCATGTCATCAAAATGAGCTTGCTGCCACTTAACTGCGAAATTTACTCCACACTCCCCCACTATGACATCCAGAGACATCAGAATTTTCCCCAGTCCGTGGGGAGGCTAAGGCGGCTCCAAAAGATTAAATAAGGGATGAGGAAGGCCCACAAAGATCTGGTCCTTGCTTAATGAGGAGGAGGAAGAGGATGGTGATAATAATGATGGTGATTAATAACTGCAGCTTCAACGTACTGAGTATTTACTATATGTCAAGCATTGAACTAAGCAGTCCCAGTTCATTCTGTCATTTAATGCTTCTGAGATAGGCGTGTTGTGTATCCCATTTAACAGATGAGGAAACTGAGGATTGAAGAGGTTAAAACTTTGCTAGGAAGTGGCAAAGCCAAGCCCAAATGCTCACCCAGTGCCCCGTGCCCTCCCTCACCTGCCTTTTCCCCACATGCACCAATCACCTGCCACGGGCAGGAAGCCACCACGTCATTTCCGCTCTCCAAGCCCTTGGGTGCTATTGTCCTGAGAAACCCTACTTTGCCTTCCGATCTTGTCATTCAGAACCGATCTGGTATCACCCATCCAGCAAACTTTTCTAGACTGCTCCTCTCCAAGGTTCGACGTCCCTTCTCTGGATTTGCTTAGCCCTGGGCCTTCTCTCTCACAGCCCTTATCCCAATGTGCCATCAAGTCAGGAGCTAGCTGTTCAAGGGCACAGCCATTTCACAATCAACTGCGGAGCTCCAGAGCCGAACGGAGTGCTTGTGCACAGCAGGCATAAAACCAGCTGTGCTGGTGGGTTGAACAAATGAACAAGGAAAGAGAACCGGAGCTAAGGGCTCATTCCAGGCGGCCCCTGGGGCCAGAGATACTGGCTCCAGCCCTAACTCCGTTTCCTACCACCTTGATCAGCTTAACTCATCTTTCCTGTAAACTAGATGCCTACTCCATAAAATGAACGCTAACAGTGGCCTAGAGCTCAAAGGCTGTTCTGAGGATTTAGACTTAGCTCAGTAAGTGGCACACGGTATGTGCTCAATAAATGTTAGCTATCATAGTAAGTACAGTTCAAAAAACAGCCCTCTAATAATAGGTATACTCAGCATCTCTCTCACCTCCAATCTCAAGGTTCCGAGTCACACCTATAATGTGGCCGGAGAGTGGGAGGGACCCTTCCACAAACAATCCAGGTCCCTTCCAGGGCTAAACATTTAAAGATCATTCAGTGTTTCTATGAAGCTTTGAGGGGAAAACAGTTTCACACATAGCCTTGAATTTAACCTTTTCTCCCAAGACAAGCATTTCCCTGAGAAATGACGCTCTAGCCCAGAGTAAAACGGCTGCTACTGCTGCACTCACCTTTGACAGAACCTGTTAGTAACGGCATTGTGTCGACCACTAGAGCGCGTTAAAAATCATAGTCCTTACATGATACGTTCATCCAAACATCCTTGGCTAGAAATGAGACAACAGGAGCATTTCCCATTTTAGATACTCGTATATAAATAAAAATAACATGAAAGATGTCAGAATTTATATAATCTGCTTACGATGGCACTGACCCCATATTCAGTGAACAATTTGTTTTTAAAATTTTATTTTTTCAAATAGGTTTCAAGCCTCTATAGATTTCATGGCAATGGTCAATCAGGACTAGGAAAAGCCTGGAAGGTTTCTAAATGGCAGCCTCACTTGACGTGTTCCCAGGATGCCGCAGTGCGCATCAGTTCACGGCTAGGAGCTCCCAGGCGGCTGCAGACTGCAGGGCTGCTGGGGGCTCCCAGTTCTCATCCCCTTGTCTGGAAAGAGCGCGCCCACACGCCCCTCCAGTCTGCCAATGAAAACTTCAAAACCCAGAAAACTGGGTTTTGGGAAGAGACTCTAGGATGGGTGGGGGACACGAGGGTTCCCCCCAGAAAACACAGCCTGCTCCAAAAAACGCCCGCCTTTTCCTTCCACGCTTCATTTTTCTTTTATATCCCTCCCCTTGTCTAAAAAAAACCAGCTTATTTGTTTATTACACTAGGTCTCATTCTAAAAACCCAGAGTAGTAAGCAAACAACTTACTTTTATAGACAACGTTTCTACTCAGAGGCACTGTGGGATCGGTGAGGAGGACAGAAGCTGATGTCACACCCACGTCACATACAAGAGCTTCGCCCACAAGGCCACCTGCGTGGGCAGAATGACTGTACTGGGAGGACCCTGCACACGATGTGTTCTTGTAGGCAAGTGTGGGACAGGAGTGGGGAACTTCTAAAGTGGTGGCACTTGGCGTCCATGAACACAACCAAATAAACGGCTGGATCTCTGCCCCATCGCCAGTGTCCTCCTCTTCCTCCCTTTCCACCCTTCTCCCTTCCTTCCTTACGCGCTACAGCCACAGTCTTGTCCACCCTACTGCCTGGGCCAGCCTCCCTCAGGGTCGGAGAGGCTGGAGGTTCCTGCCCCTGCACAAACGCATGCTTTATGGCGACACCTGTCTTCACCTGCCAACCTCACCAACTGAACCACTGTGCTCCACGGGCTACCTTTAAGAAGTTGGAGCTGCTCATTTTTTCTAAAAGAAGGGAAAGAGAAGATCTTAGCAGCTAGTCATACAGAGGAGCTCTTACATGAACCATGCAGAGACAGCCAAAACCCACAAAACACTCGGGCGTCTAGAGGACATGTGGCCGCATGACATTTCTAAAGCCAACAGTCACCACGACAGCCCTGGATGGAGGGGAGAGAAGGGGGGAGGGCAGTTCTGCTCCTTGGAGTATAATTAGCAGCGCTGACCACGTGTCATCTTCCCCACAAGTGAACTTAAGGAAGAGAGATGCCTGTGAGACCTGGAATTCCTCTTGTCCGACTCATGGAACTAAACGGCTCCTGGAGATCACTTCACGACTCACTAGGGACCCAGCAGCAACTGCCCGAAAACCGGGACTAGCATCCGCGGTGAGATGTACTCTCTTTTCTGCCTCAGCCCCCAAAGGGATGATACTAAGAACTAACATTGATTTGGCACCTTCCGAAAACCAATTAAATACAGCGGATGCTTGAATAGCACAAGTTGGCGTTACATGGGTTGACTTGTACACAGATTTTTTCAATGGATTCATATAGTACTGTAGTATTTTCTCTTCCTCGTGACTTTCCTGGTAACATTGTCTTTTCTCTAATCTACTTCATTGTAAGAATACAGTGTACATACAAATATGTGTTAACTGACTGTATATAAGGTTTCTGGTCAACTATTAGCAGTTAAGTTTTGGGAGAATCAAAAGTTAAATGCAAATTTTTGACTGGGGTGAGGGCTAGGACCCCTAACCACTGCATTGTTCAAGGTCAACTGTTACATTAGGGTGAGGAATGAGAATTAAATGGTCAAAAAGTCTGCAGTAACTCAAAGGAGTCCAAATAAGAAATAATATGGCATGAATCCACTCCAGGGGAAAAGTGTATTTGGACAAGACTAAAGTTATCAAATTAAGATGGGGCACGGCTGTTTGAAATAGTTATGCTAAGCTATTTTAACATATTTTTCACACCCACAGATAAACAACACTTCATGTTTCTTTTCTAAACATAAAAATAAAACCCTCCTGGCATTCTTGGGCCTGAGCTTATAATGTACTCAGTAATTTTCCATCTCACTTTTGTGCTCACAGATTTAGACCTGTACTTCAGTTTTAACAAAAATATTTATGCTCTGAAGTATTTACTGCTTCTGCATAACCAGATCCCAGCGTACAGACAAGAAAGGTGTCCAAGAGGAAATGTGGAATAATAGCGTGCAGAGTGTTCTAGAGCAGAAGGTCAAACTACAGAACACACTTCATAGCTGTAACAGGATAGGGCTGGAAGAGAGGCTGAGCCCCGCCCCGCCCAGGCAGCTCCGCCAGGAGCTCCAGCTCCAGTGCACACGGACCCACACTCGGCCGATGCCGGGGCGCTGGAACCCTCGGGGAGACCTGCCCTGCGCCCCAAACCTCAAAGACGTTGGCAAATCATTGGCTTTCTGGCTCTTTTTTTTTTTTTTTACAGAAACGCCTTTGTTTTCGAATGAAACATTATAATAAAAGCAGAGCTGAGTTGTATGGCCCCCCTGACACACTCAAGTCCAAGTCCTGGGAGCCCTGGGAACTTGACCAGGGACCTTGGTTTGAAAGGCATGGTAAGCGAGAGCTGGAGAATGATTCGAAAATCCTCAAAAAATATTCATCTGTAACAATATAAACTTCCATCATTCAGTTTTAATTTGATCTCTTATTACCTGACACTCCTTTGGCAGATCATAAAAATATTATAGAAAGATGTACCAATTTTCATGATTAAACTACAAGAGAAAAGGAAGAGAATTCAATCATTCCATCAATAGAACTCAGTCTAAATCTAAGAAAAATTATAAAAGTGCCAGAGAAAAATGCATTATAAATGTGAAGGTATGGAAGTCTTTTCTAAATACGATCAGATTTTATTACATAATTTAAAATGCCTGTATGGCGAAAGGCCATGTACAACGGATGAGGAGACAATCACCTGAGAAAAAAACTGGCAACATACGTAACAGACAAAAGAGTCAGTATCAAAAAAATTGAATAATAAGAAACTAAAAAAAAACAGGCAATTTATAGCTGAAAGGCACAGGCCGAAGAGCACACGGAGACATTCCACCTGCCCCGGCCAGTGTGGCTCAGGTGCTTGGAGCATCATCCTGTAACCAAAAGGTCACGGTTTCAGGCCCCAGTCTGTGCACACACCCGAGTGGCAGGTTCGGTCCCCAGTTGTCCAGGCGTGACGTTTCTCTCTCCCTCCCTTCCCCTCTTTCTACAGGTCAGTAAGCATGTTCTTGGTGAGGGTGAAAAAAAAGGATACTCAACCTCACTATCAGTGAAATGTAAATTATATATGTATAAAAGGCCATTTTTTCCTCTCCCAAGTTGGAAAAAGAGACCAATCATTCCCAGTGCTGATGAAGATATCAAGGTGTTATTTATTGGAAAATACTCAAGTAAGGCATTTTAGAAGGGAAATGTGACATTATCAGTAAAAGCTCAGGCATGCAGGATCTTTAATTCTGCTTTTAGGAATCTATCCTACAAGATTTACTTGGCATGTATCTATGTAAAGAGATGTTCCCCGCAGCATCATTTACGACGGGGAGAAGTGCACACGACTGGGCTGTTCCACTGTATGGGACACAGTGCGAACATTTGAAGTAGACTCCGTATGCACTCGCACACAGAGAGCTAACCACAGCGCTGAGTGGCAAAAGCAGGCACAGCATCGTGATAGTGTGGTCTAGTTTCTCATTTGTTTTCTAAAGTTTTCTCTACATTCCCCATTATGTGTGTACGTGCCCAGGAAACGTTCTAGGAGGATACACTCAAACTGTCGGCGGTTAGCAGGGCGAGAAGGGGAACAGAAAACTACGCTGGCCTGTTGTTCCCGATGAAATTAAGCACACAGAGAAAAGGACAAAAGAATTGATGGAGCGATTGCCTACGGAAGGCAGGGTTCTGGATGATTTTTATTTGTTGCTCTATATAATTTTCTGTATTTCCTTCATTATACCATTTTCTGAATTTTTTACATTTTCTACAATGATGATTATTTTTCTAATCTGAAAAATATTAAGGTTTATGCTGAAAATATTATAATCAAGTGTTTGAGAGGGCTTTTAAAAACTTAAGAAAGTAGCATTTATTGAATGTAATTGTTTCTGTTCCAAGAACTAGACAAAAGTCATAGGGAAAGGCCACGAGGGAGGCCACCCCTAACAGTCTGACGCCCCTGACGCGGCTCGAAAACAGGATTCGAGTCAGCGGTAATGGAGGCACGTGGCAGAGTTCGGGGCCGACCTGCGGTCCCAGGCCAACGGGGGTCATGATCATCACAGGCTTCATGGAAGAAGGCCCCACTGAGCTGAATCCTGAAGAATTCAGAGGGGCGTAGAGAGAAAGAGAGGACGTGACTCCAAAAGTTCCTCAGATTGCCTTATTATTCATCATTTCTCTATCTGACACACAGCTCTCAATGGTGAGAACTGCCACGGAAACATCTATCTTCCAGAGAGAGTGAAATATGACTACACAATAATGAAATATAGATCAAAATATACTTATGTACGCATATGTTATATATTTAAATATATGTAACACTTCCAAATTACCTGAATATTTTCAAATTCTCTACTTCCCACCCCTAAGAGAAAGACCTCAAAGCCAACAGTCTACAAGGTCCCCCAAGACATTGCTAGGGGTATGTATAACTTCGTGACAAGCAATCTGGCAATATCGATTAAAATTCCAAATGCACAAACCTTGGACCCAGCAATCCCACATCCAGAAATTTAGTCTAACACTCGTGCTTGTGTAAAAGAATTCTTTGTAACTGCAAAATCTGGAAACAACCTAAAAGCTCCATGCTAGAAGACAGGGCAAATAATGGTACATCCACAAAAGGAGAGATGAATTAGGAGGCCTTTTGTAAACTAAATAAATAAATGGCTTCCTGGCTAAGAGACAACGTGATATAGGACAGTGGTGCATGTACTAGGTGGGTGGAAAGGGCGGGTAGGGATAGACAGATGTTTATATGCATACAAAATAGCTCCGCAAGACTACACAACACACTAACAACTGACCCTGAGAGGGACTGAGACTAGGGAAAAGGGTAGAATGAAGACTTTTTACTGCATAGTCTTGTGTACTTTCAAAAATTTGCATTATGTTGATCTTTCACCTACTCAAACAAAAATAAATATAACTTAAAGTTTAAATTTAATACATTTTACCTCCTCCACCCTCAAAAGAACTCTGAAAGCCTGTCAAAGTTCAAGTAACTATAACTTTTTTTAATGGTTGACCCGTCATACTCTCTGTAAAGCTGTTAAATTATTTCCAATTTAAGTCTGTACCAATTCTCTAAAAGAGGACGAGACAACTCCTAAAAAGAACACAGTTTGTGTGGTGTCTGTGAATGCACAAACACTCTTCACACCACATGAAACTCAACTTCCAAAGCCACTACACTTCCCACAGAAACTCTTGCTCCTGGCGACACATCGGAAGAGGCCAAGGGCAGGCGACAGGGTCTACCTGCGACTGTTTCCAGCAGCAATGCCTGTGTGACAGTTTCTCATTCTAGGCCATGAGTCACAATTCCAGTGCGTGGCATTTGGGCTTTACACTTAATTCAAAGACCTCAATGAGGCTGCGCCCAAGAATACAGGTTCTGCACAGAACATGCTCCCAAATACACCGACATATGTCCGCGTTGTTGATATACTTGTGGCAATTAAGAACGGTACCTGAAAAGTCATCTTAGCACCTGGGACAAGAGCTGGACCTGGGTTCCAGATTCCCGGGGAGAAGGGGCCACAGAGCTACCCTGTCCCCTTCCCAGGCAAATCTGCACTCCCCTTCAGCATCCCCAAGTCAATTCAAACTTTGTTCAGACACCCCGACTTGCCAAGTCCTTCCCTATGACATGGTGTCACCTGTCCTGAGCGCTCTCTATCTGACTGGCTTCTTATAATCAGTGTCACCCTTTTAGCAACAGAAGAAAGCCACCAATACCCTCCTCCATGAGCTCAGGAAATGACAACTCTTTTTTTGGTTCCAAATACAAGCGAGAGAGATGGCAATAGCTCTCGAGAAGAAAACATCATCATAAGGTGTCAGAAGCACTGAGGAGCAGAGAGAAAGGACTGGTCAGGAATCGGATTATCACAGGTCTCACCACATTCCCATATACAGGTCTGGGGCAAAAGTAGATTTGCAGTTTATTCCTGTATTATTATTTATTCATTATTGTATTATTTTCCATATGAACAATGGTAAACCTACTTTTGTATTATGTATAAGGAACCACCCTTGTATTATATATAAGGAACCAGAGTTATCACAGAAGGGGATGAAGGTATAATTTGTTACAACCTATCTAAGGACTTCATAATAAAGTGTGAGATAAACCTGGAGCCAGCAGAGGCCTGCCTGTAACTGCAGTATCAGTGGGGCCAGCGGGGGCTGGATCACTAATGTGAGGGCAACACAGATCCATTCACTCAGGATTGCTGTGAGCACTGGAGGCGAGCTGAAAAACTCCTGGTTCTTGGTGCTTATTTATTACTGTTACAAACGATGCAAAACACCATCAGGGAAGGATTCGCCATGCACAACAGTGAAGATAAAAGTGTATTCCAATCTGATAGGCTGTGCAGTTTTTAGGAACTGCCAAGTTCAAGGAATAATGTGACAAATAGTGACGTTCATCTCGCAGAACTGGACAAAAAATGCTAAATTTTTCTTTTTGTGTTTGAATAATATTATCATGTGAGTATAATAATATTACCGCCTCATAAGCTATAAGGGACCTGGTTGAGCACAGAACACTTAATGAAACCGCAACAAGAATTCTAAAAACAGGTAGCTGTAAACTTTTTAAGAAGTGACACTATGCCTGTCTTATCCCTGTTGAGTTTCTACCTAACACTTTGCTGGAACATAAGAGGAGCTTAATAAACACATACTGAACAAATGAATTGGGACCACCAGGTATATTTATGGAGAAAAATTAACTTAAACACATTTCTCATGCCATACACAGATCCAATTCTAAGAGCTATTGTTTTTGAATAATTCTTATTGCGGCACCTAGACTCAGAGACTGGGTTTAATCCAGTTCTGTTCTCTGTGGCTGGACAAAGGATGTGCACTTTGGAAGCCTGTTTTTCCCACGTGCAATATGAGCCTCATCTTCCAATAATGAGGCTCACGGCGAGGTGAAGGTTAAATAAGAAAAATTTATGCAAATAGTGCCCAGCACGTCATAGGCCCTGAGAAACATTTGTAATATTAGTAAAAAAATCTCATTTATTTTATTTTTAAAGGATTTTATTTATATAATTTTAGAAAGGGGAAGGGAAGGAGAAAGAGAAGGAGAGAAACATCAATGTGTGGTTGCCTCTCGAGTGCCCCCTACTGGGGACTTGGCCTGCAACCCAGGCATGTGCCCTGACTGGGAATCGAACTGGTGACCCTTTGGTTTGCAGGCCGGAGCTCAATCCACTGAGCCACACCAGCCGGGGCAAAATTTTTATTCTTTTAAAGCTAAGGAAAAATGATAGGCATTTTAATTTAAGCTTTGGAGAAAATATAGTGGCTGAATGTCAAATGACTTAGAAGAAATATCAAAAACAAAGGTAGAGTTATTTGATTATATAAAAGGGTTTCTCAATAACAGACAGCTCAACAACATTGAAAATAATAACAGAAACACACATGAAAAGCATGAGCGAAAGAGAGGTGGTGAGACTCAGTTCAACGTCCAGCCTGCTGCCGCGTTGATGCCGTCCTGCTACTGGACATTAAAACCTGCTGGATGAATGCTCACTTCCTATCAATTATGTGCCTGGGATGTAAGCAGATCTCCTTGAAAGCTTTTAAAGACTGTAGAAAAATTAAATCAGTTGCTCAAATTTGTGATAAAAAAACTACTAGTATAGATTATTGATGCTATATATTAGCAGCCTACCCCCACAAAAGTAGACAAGCTACCTCAAAAGAAAATTCCAACCAAAAAGACAAAATCCAATTAATTAAGGGAATCTTGCATTTTAGACTCAAGTTATGAAAAATCACAATATTAGTTTATATTTGGAGAAACATACTGTTCTAAGTAAAATTTAAATAGTTTTGTTAAAAATAAACATTAAAAAATTAGCAATAAAATGGCAAGACAAGTGTTCATCATGACAGACATTCTAAGTGCTACTTTCTAAAGACTAACTCATTAAGTCTTCAGAATAATCTCTAATAACACATACCCTGACCCGGCGCATGGAGAGGGTTGGGGCCGGGGTGGGGAGAGGCACGGAGAGACATTCCAGATACAGCACTTTGACACAGCTCGGTAGTCAGGAGGACGGAACTTTATTCAAACACAGCCACAACCCATCATCAGCTGCCCTTCTCTCGTTCTTATCTCCAACGTGCAGGTGTATATTTGCGAGAAAAGATAAACTTTAAAAACAGAGTTTACAAAACAGAGCGATCAAAACCAGATCTCACTTCTAATCTCGGTGCAGGACTGTTACATCCCCACAGGCTCTCCAGGGGCTCACGCTTTCCTCTCCCAGAGCAAAACACAGCGCTTCCACTCTGCGGTCTTACAGCCTCCTAATGTCATGTTGGTCTCTGAACAAGCCGTCGGGCCGATTGGAGAAAATCATGTGACACAGTTAGCTGCAGGAAGAGCACCGACTGACATCAGCAACGATGAGTTGTTTTTATTTTATCTGCACATAAAATATTTCTACCTGTTCAGTGGCGAACATACCTGACTTCGCCTACTCCAATAAGGTTTGTTTTATGACTTTAAGGTTTTTATAATTTATTAATTTGAGAGAGAGAGAGAAACATCAATTTGTTGTTCCATTTATTTATGCATTCATTGGCTGATCCTTCTATGTGCCCTGAACAGAGATCGAACTGGCAGCCTTGGCACATTGACACGATGCTCTAACCAACTGAGCTACTTGGCCAGGGCTGGCGCCTTATGTCTTTTTACTTATTTATGTTATCACACAGGTGAGTCTCTGAGCTCCCCCAGTAAGGACAAGCCTAGAGCAACTGACTGGTGGTTCCCAGAACTCAAACCGTTTTGTACACAGAGCTTTCTTGTTACAAGAAGTGCGAGAAACAGGAAACTCAGGTACTTTCTCCAAACTGCAGAATCAGGAATTGGTCATTACAACACTATCAGTGATGTCACCACTTCCCGATTCTCCCCCACTAGTTATAAAAATGTGGGAATGTCCACTTGAGGCTGAAGAAAGCTCTTCCAACTTACATTACGGAACATAAAGCAGCTGCCACGGTCTCCCCTGAGCCTCACCTCTGAGAAGACCTTCACCTTACAGAGTCAGAATACAGGTGAGGACTGTGACCTCTGTCCCCTGCTACCGAGCCAGACAGGGAAGCTTCTAGTCACGGCTGCATCCGAGCACCCAGCCCAGCCCCTGGGGCATTGCCCCAAGCATATCATTATTGAGAACCGCTCGTATCAGGTGCTTCTCATACATTACCCTTCCCTAGTCCTTAGGGAAGGACTGCAAGTCTGTGTTCTTCCCACTGCACCAAAACTGCCTCCTGCCCTCTGTCACCTTCCCACAGCTGTCACATCCAACTTTAAGCCAACAAATGACAGGCACCACAGAAACAGGGCTTTCGGAACCAGCGAGCCCGCAGTTGATGTCCCAGCCCCATCTCTGAATGCCAAGGGCAGCCTACCCATCAACCACAGAGTAGCACTCAGACACTTTCAGCAAGTTGCACGTTTCCAAGGTACCACTCTGCTAGGCCCTGGCGAGACTATGGCATGACCTTGGCCACAGCTAAACTCAATCAAGGAGGGATCAATAGGTAAACAAAACTTAGCATACGTCCAGGATAAGGGACTAGGCCCAAAATTCTGGGGACTCCTTCTGCAGGAGGTGAGGTATCTAGTGACTCTGAAAAAGCCACCAGAGGAAGGAAATGGGCTGGGTGCTCACAGCATTAAAAAGGTAAGAGAACGAGAAGTTTGTTTGGTCGACTCAAGTGGCCCGTTTCTTTAACTCAACAGGAGGTGACAGCAGCACGAAGGTAAGGATTATAGGAACAGGGACGGGTCTGAGAAGAAACCAAATGAATTCCGTTTGCGGCATTCTGAGTTTAAGATATTTGCGGTCAATCGCACGGAAAATCCAGTAGGCAGCTGGAATGTGTGGGCCCTGTAGAGAAAGGGGTCTGAGTTACAGATGAACACCCCTGAGAAAACTCAGGCCGAGGGGGTGGGGGGCAGAGGGTCAAATGGTAGAACACACCCATACACCAGGGTAGGGGCAGCAACATCAGTGGGGCCCAAGAAGGTAATGCTTCAAGGAGGAGGCCATGGTCAATGTCAAATTCCAAAGGACAGTCAAGATAACGACAGAAACATGCACTGTGGCTGTTAAGAAATGCTTGGCCCCTTTCCAAAGGCAGTGTCTGCGAGGTGAGGGCACCAGCCACGTGCAGGAGCCCCGGCCTGAATGGGAGATGCAGCCAACCCTCAGAACTTTCTCAAAGGCCTTAGCTACAAAGGAAAAAGCCCAGTCTTTTTGAAATTATATTTTGTTGATTATGCTATAACAGTTGTCCTGATTTTTCCACCACTGCCCCCCTCCACCCAGCACCCACCATTCCCTCAGGTAATCCCTCCACCATTGTTCCTGTGCTGGGTATACACTCTAGCTACTCCATTTCCTATACTGTACTTTACATCCCCAAGGCTATTCTGTAACTACCTGTTTGTACTTCTAATCCCCTCACCTCTGCACCCATTCCCCACAAGCCCCTCCCATCTGACAACCATGAGAACGCTCTCCATATCCATGATTCTGTCTCTGTTCTTCTTGCTTGGTTTGTTTTTTAGATTCAATTGTTGATAGATATGTATTTTTTGCCATTTTATTGTTCATAGTTTTGAGCTTTTTCTTAAGTAAGTCCCTTCAATATTTCATATAATAATGGTTTGGTGATGATGAACTCTTTTCTCTTGTCCGGGAAGCTCTTTATCTGCCCTTCAATTCTAAATGACAGCTTTACTGGGTAGAGCATTCTTGTCTGTAGGTCCCTGCTCTTCATGCCTTTGAATATTTCTTGCCAATCCCTTCTAGCCTGAAGTTTCTTTTAAGAAATCAGCTGACAGTCTTATGAGAACTCCCCTGTAGGCAACTAATTTCTTTTCTTTTGCTGATTTTAAGATTCTCTCTTTATCTTTAATCTTTGGCATTTTAATTATGATGTGTCTTGGAGTAGACCTTCTTGCATCCGCCTTGTTTGGGATCCTCTGTGTTTCCTGGACTTGCATGTCTATTTCCTTCACCCAATTAGGGAAGTTTTCTTTCATTATTTTTTTCAAACAGATTTCCAATTTCTTGCTCTTCCTCCTCTCCTTCTAGCACCCCTATGATGGAAATGTTGGATCTCTGCAGTGGTCCCAGAGGCTGCTTACACTATTGTTTTTTGTTTTTGTTTTTTTTTGGATTCTTTTTCTTCTCATTCTGATTGGTTGTTTTCTGCTTCCTTATGTTCCAAATCATTGATTTGATTCTCAGCTTCATCCACTCTACTATTGTTTCCCTGTAAATTGTTCTTTATTTCAACAAGTACATCCTTAATTTCTGACCGGGTCTTTTTTATGCTGTTAAGGTCCTCACTAAGTTCCTTGAGCATCCTTATAAGCAGTGTTTTGAACTCTGCGTCTGATTGCTTTATATCCATTTTGTTTAGTTCTTTTTCTGGAGTTTGACCTGTTCTTTCATTTGAGCCATGCTTCTTTGTCTCCTTACTTTGACAGCCTCCCTGTGTTTGTTTCTATGTGTTAGGTAGAGCTGCTATGACTCCGTGTCTTGGAAGTGTGGTCTAATGTAGTAGGTGTCCTGTAGGGTTCAGTGGCACAGCCTCCTCTCTCACCCAAGCTGGGTACTCAAAGTATGCCCTTCTTGAGGGCTGACTACACCCTCCTCTTGTAGTTGAGCCTTGGTTGTTATTGGCAGGTCAATGGAAGGGATTTACCCACACTAGTCAGCTGCAACGATTGGCTGTGATCACTGACCCCCAACCTCCACCCTCCATGGAGGATCGGCTATGCAGGGGTACCGTGGTGGTACTCCAATGTGGTCTGTAGCTGTCCACTGGGTGCACTAGCCCTGTGGTTTCCCAGGTAGTGGAGGCCAAGGTTAGCCCCTGCCTGTGTTCTGCCCAGGACCACCCTGCCTGAGCTATAAAGCAATCTGAGATGGCTGCTACTTGTTACCAGGCGAAGCCTAGCTGTGAATCCAGGCTGGCTGCTACTAGCGCCGGGCTAGGGGCTCACTGAGGCCTGCTGTTGATTGTTTGATAGGATTTAGAAAGTTGTGAAGCATGAGCCAAGATCAGCCATTCATATGGAAAAGCAGCTGGGGTGGGCCCATAAGTTTTTTTAGGAAGAATCTCTGGGGATCTCCAAGGCGGGTCAAATTGTGTTGGCCAGGTTGATGGAGTCTCAGATATGGCACCAGCTTGCCAGCTGTGTTGGGGGAGGGTTTACAAAAGGGACAATGGCCTCTGTTCACCTTGATGCCACATACTTCAGTCCTCCCTGTGTACCACTGGTGTCTTTCAAGCCGCTACCCTGGTGCTGGAGCTCAGAGGGAATGAGTCTGAGTAGGTGGGGCTACCTTTGGCTGGGGAGCCTGGTGTGGGGCTGGGACTCCTTGCTGCTGAGATATCCCTTCCGAATTTTTATCCATCACACATAGCTGAGGGATCAGCCCATTCCACGTCCGTACCCCTCCTTCCAGTCTGGATGGATGTGGTTTCTTTAATTCCGTAGTTGTCAAGCTTCCATTCAACTCAATTTCTGATGTTTCTGAGTGATGGCTGTTCTATATTTTTGTGGCAATTTTGATGTGGTCATGCAAAGAGGCGAGCCATGCCTGCTTATGCCGCCATCGTGACTGGAAGTCCATTCTTTTTTCTTTTTTAACTTAAGAGTTTGTAATAAGCAAGAAATACTCCAACCCAGATTCAACTGTCAGTCCAGAACAGACGTACAATGACCTCTCGGGTAAATCCAAGCCAGAGAGACGCAGGCTCTGCAGCCAGCCATCCTCAGCCTACACAACAGGCAGGTTCTAGGAAGAAAGGAGGCTGAGAACAACTGCTGAGCTGGATCACCAAGGACGGTGGGAACTGGGACCCTGATAGCGAGTGTGAAGTCATTAACACCATCAGGTACACACTTTCGGGACAGGCGAAAACTGATTTTCAGCCAGGCTCTAAAAAAAACAACAGCAGCAACGTAAAGGCTATTTCTAATGTTTATAGAATGTTCTTAAGTAGGCAAACGCACCAAAAGCTTCAGAACAAATGGTGACCCTGAAGCTGCACCCCGGTTCATGAGCAGGGTGACCCCAGCTCATTAGCTGGGAACGAGGGGGCTGAGTCCTGGGAGACAGCCACCAGGTCACTAGCAATGCACCCAGCTCGAAGCTGCTCCTCTGAGAAGAAGGAGGCCTCAAATCTTTCTTGGCTTCCTTTGTTTGATTTTATTTTTTATCTTTCTCCAGTCTGGTTGTCTGTACTCCACAAATAAGAAAATTTCACTGTTACATGCTGCCCAGCAGACTTTTTAAAAGACTCTCTTGCTAACAACAGTGCTATTTTTCCCCATATTTTGCAGAGAGGAAAAGTCCATTTTATATTGGTTGGTCTCTCAAGACACGGCCACGATAGAGTTAAATGAAAATTTGGTAGCAATCATTCTACTAGTCCCTAAAAGGCTGCAAACTATTCATGGACACCACCTGCTTTCTTTGCAAGGAATGAGTCATAAAACTTCTGTGCTATGTAAATTTTATTTGCAGAAGAAAAAAAAAACCCTTCGCAGTCTCAGATGTTTACAAGTATGGAAGGTATATGGTCTTAGTCAGAGGTAAGGAATGGTTAACCATTATTCATTCTGAGTAGTGCTTCTCATCAAAGATTAGGTGTTATGTCTGGCTGTGTTGAAGGAGTTAACCATTAACCTACCAGCTAACAAATGCCCAGATGATCCCTCCCAGCCCTTCAGGTCTGCAAACCAGACAGTAAAGAGGCAGGAATGCCTCCTGTTTCTAAGGCTGCAGACGTGGTTATCCCACATGAATGCTCTATCAGAAAAAGACATCTTCGAAGTCAAGGCCCCAACACAGGTACCTTTTCTCAAATAATCCCGAGTGCCCCAGGGCTCACCCTAACACAATAAATTCTAGAATGAAATTTTCAACAGGTGTGCCTAACACCTTTTAACCCTGAAACTACTAATTAGCTGTCACAGAGTTAAATTTACTCTTCTCCAGGATTTGAGGAGTTTTAGACATTACTCTTACTTTCACCAGACTGATTCAACCAACTTTCTTTTGTTTTAATCAGCACCATCGAACAATAGAGTAGGGGGAATTGATCATTTATTTCCTTTTCTTATGCGGCTGCCTGCAGTTTATCAGTCCTTTCTGCACACGCTAAGTTCTGCCACTAAGAACTGGTTCAGTGTTCTGGAAAAAAGCTCAGTCACTTCAACTATTCCTTTTCACCATCCTTGCCCTCCATAACCTCACCTCAAAAAGCTTAATCATATTCCACAGAGTAGTGTCCTCAGCATGAAAAGTGACCCCCTAACAATGGACCAATAGCTAGAGACCCTCTCAATGTGTTTGTACTTGTTCTGGGTAGGTCTAAACATGCGTCAGGACGCCGAAGGTACACGGCTATGTTCTCCAAGAGTTAAAGCCACAAGCCACGGTTCTTAGCTTTCGTTGCTGATTCTTTAATGGCTCCTCGATGTGTGTCTGTGCAGGAGGGAAGGCAATCACCTTGAGAAGATTCTCCCATGTTACAGCAAGGCAAAAATAGGGAATACATTTTTACAACTCTTGAAGGCTCCCAGATTTAAAGCTACCAGATAATAAAATACAAAACAACGGCCTTAAGAAGCACAGGAAAAAATGTTTAACGTCACTAGTCGTTGGAGAAATGAAAACCAAAACCACAATGATACCACCTTATAGCCATTAGGATAGCCAGCCTCAAAAAAAAAAACAAACAAACAGAAAACAGTCCTGGCTGGTGTAGCTCAGTAGATTAAGTGCTGGCCTGAAAATCAAAGGGTTGCCAGTTCAATTCCCAGTCAGGGCACAAGCCTGGGTTGCAGGCCAGGTCCCCAGTAGGGGGCCACATGAGAGGCAATCACACGATGGTGTTTCTCTCCTTCTCTTTCTCCTTCCCTTCCCCTCTCTCTAATAAATGTCTTTTAAAAAAAACCAACAACACCAGAAAATAGAAAAAGAAAACCAGAAAATAGCCCTGGCCCTGGCCACATGGCCCGTATTGTCTAGTACACCTAAAGGCTGCAGGTTCACTGCCCGGTCAGGGCACGTGCCTAGGTTGCAATCCCAGGTCAGGGTGCATATGGGAGACAACCAACTGATGTTTCTCTTTCACATGGATGTTTCTATGTGTGTCTCTCTCTCCCACCCTCTTCCTCTGTCTCTAAAGTCAAACATATCCTCGGGTAAGGACTGGAAAATAAAACCAGAAAATAAGTGTTGGCAAGAATGTGGAGAACGCGGGACTCTTGTACACTGTCGACAGGAATGTAAATGGTACAGTTGCTATAGAGAAAACAGTATGGAGGCTCCAAAAACAATTAAAAATAGAACCATCATATGATTCAGCAATTCCAATTCTGGTTATATTTCCAAAAGAATTGGAAGCAGGATCTCAAAGAGATGTTTGCACACCATGTTTCATAACAGCACTATTCACATTAGCCAAGAGGTAAGAGCAACCCAAGTGTCCACTGCCAGGTGAATGGATACACAAAACGTGATCTATGCGTACAGTGGAATGCGATTCAGCCCTAAAAGGGAAGGAACTGATGCTGCTACAACACAGACGAACCTTGAGGACATCATGCTAACTGAAATAAGCCAGTCAGAAAAAGACAAATACTGTGCGATTCCACTTCTGTGAGGTACCTGAAATTCACAGAAACAGGACAGTGGTTACCAGAGGATGGAAGGGGGAAGAACTGCTGTTTCGCAGGACTAGAGTTTCAAGTTTGCAAGACGAAAACTTTCTAGAGATCTATTGCACCACCAACGTGAGCATATTTGACACTACTGAACTGCATGCTGAGAAATGGCTAAAATGGTAAGTTTTATTTGTTTTTTACCATCTGGATGTTCCCAGGCTATGAATTCCACAGCAGCAAACACATTCAACAGAGAGCCCCAGGGAGCAAAATCAATCATCTGGGGTGATCCTCAAACGGGGGTAAAACACCCTGTTAACAGGGCAATGCACTTAGTGCTTGAATAGACTCTCGAGCTCTCTGCAAAGATGCCACGATTTGAAGACACGCTGCACATACGAGCCCCGCTGCTGCCTAAGACTGGCTCTGGGCCACTCACCCCGCACCCCATCCCATCACTGGACCATTTGAGAGGAGATTCTTCGAAATTTCAAAAGGGCTTAGAACAGTTGTGTGTGAATGGGAAGCTATGAACCAGCAGTTTTCCAACTGAAAAACTATTCGGAAACTTATTAACATACAAATCCCAAGGCTCTACCCCTACAGAGTGTGATCCCCCATGTCTGGGGTCCCTTGTAGGGACTTCATTTGAATGAGCTCCCAGGCTGGCGGGGCAGGGACTCTGAGACAGTGAAGTGCCATCATCAGATCCAGCCTTCACCCCACAGCCCAGCTCACACCAGTCACTGCCCTGTGCTGCACCATGCACAGCACCACCCAATCAAGACTCCAAGAGAGATGAGCTGTGGGCCCTCAGGACCCTCGTGTACGAAGTCTCTGGGTGCCCCAGGACCAGAGCAGGTATGCGAGACATTGGTGTAAGCCACACACTACCATATTTTGCCCTGTACAATGCACTCCTGTGTATACTGCACACCCACGTTTTGGGCCCAAACTTTCAGGAAATAAATCTCTCGTTTTAATTTTTAATTCAATTTTTCATTCATCTATATGTAGAAACAAAACCAGTTATTGTATTTCAGGGTATTATTTTGTATACAGATGTCGTTATTGCTTTCTAGAGTTACACTTTTAACGCATAAACATAAATAGAAGAATTAAAAACATTTATATAGGTATGCAATGAGCACTACTCGTATATAATGAGCATCCTTATTTTTCCCTCAAAAATTGGGGCAAAAAAGTACACATTACACATGGAAAAATACGGTAAGCGGAAACCCTCAGCCCTATTCAGTCTCCTAGAAGTACCTTCCCACCAGTCAACAACAAGCAGTCATCCATCCCCCTCCAGCAGCCAAGGCGATGACCCAGTAGATCTACCCGCAAGAGAAGAAATCGTCCCTGGCTGGAGTGTCTCAGTGGATTGAGCGCCGGCCTGCGAACCAAGGAGTCACTAGTTCGATTCCCAGTCAGGGCACATGCCTGGGTTGCGGGCCAGGTCCCCAGTGGAGGCCATGTGAGAGGCAACCACACATTGATGTTTCTCTCCTTCTCTTTCTCCTGCCCTTCCCCTCTGTCTAAAAAATAAAGTACATAAAACCTTTAAAAACAGATTCTTTAAAAAAATTTTTTTTAAAAAGAGAAGAAATCCTTCCTCCCAATATGTCTTCTGACTTAATAAAATGGCAGCACGGCCCAGGAAATGGCACCTCTGCAATGCCTTGTGACCAGTCGACTATCCCAAATTCCAGAGAGATCCTTCGTTAGGCAGAAAAAGCCTGGCCTCAGGGATTAAAAGACAATGACAAATTGACCCAATATTGGAATTTTTAAAAACGGAGTTCAGCATATTCATCACATTGTTAACCCCATAAAATGGATTTGACTTCCTTCTCTCAAAAACGTGTTGCTCTATCACTGCCCTTGGAAATGAAACATTTGGCAAAATACAGCTTTCCTGGCCCAACAACAATTGGGCTGATATTCTCACTTAGGCTTTTTCCCGTATCTGATCAAGAGAGGTGTCTCCAACTTGTCGGAGAAGCTCCTGGTGTCTGAGTACTGTTCTTCCGAGCCCCTCTTGCCAAACCATAAAAGCAGGAAGGGTACCTCCCCCTCGGCCCAAGGAGGCCGACTCACCCCACCCACTCCACCCCCACCCCCAGGTTCTCAGGAAAACTCTCCCTGTATTGGCACATGCCTAGCCGACAAGCCCAGTCACAAAATAAGAAGTGATTTGCCTCTCCAGTGTCCTCGCCCTTCCCCACCCACCTCTAACAGGTGAAGCCATAGTCCTAATTTGTCTGATGTTTTCTGTTTGGTTTGGTTGTTTTCCCTGCTCACCGTGTAAGAAGATGAGCTACGTATACAAATTGAAAAGTGATTCACAGTGCTTCAGAGCACCCTTTGCAAGGACAGCAGTGACCAACGAAATAACACACTGCTGCCCGCCCCCCACGCCCCCGGACAAGTTTGAAAGAGTCATCACTGAAAAATGTCCGCAAGGCAGATATTACGTTTGCTGAAACCTAGCGTTCCTATAAAACAGATGATTTATTAGGATATGTCGACTTTCCTGTGGGGCGTCATTCTTGCCAGATTAGCACCAGAGCAAAACAAACATGAAATGTGGTTTCATAAAGTGTGTTTGAAGTTCTCCATTACTGAGCGCTTACCCAAGCCACGCATATTGCTATGAGGACTGTGCGTATTTATTTTCTTTGGGGACAGAATCAAATAGAAACAGAAACGCTGGAAAACGCTGGAAAATGCTGGACTCGCTTTCAGCCAAGAAAACAACTCAGTGAGGCAGCAGGTACTAAGTATCCATCTAGGAAAACTCTAATCTTTCCAAATAGAAAACTCACACACATTCCTTTTTCACGTGAGGTTCTGGGAGTGAATCTCCCCAGAATGTGCCACCCTAGCATGCAGAGTATCTTGAGCTGAAAACAATGAAAACACAACAAAGTTAGGTAGAGTTTTTTGTTTTGTTTTACCTCCCTTTTACCTGCCTAAAGAGATTCAGATAGAAAATCCTGTTTGGGATGGGAACCTTAGCATCTATGAATTAAGTATGACAGACAGGGAGAATGCAAGCAAAAATCTGTCCCTGGATTCTTTTTTGTGTCCCGTTGTTTCTGGGTGCCCCAGTGAGAACTGACTTACCAACTGCTTGCTCTACGTCTTCAACCTGTGAATTGCTTACCTTCCTTCATCCTTAGTCCAAAATGACACATATCTCACTTTGCTTCACTGTCTTTGGAATTGTCATGCTTATGTAAATTCCCTGTGGGCACATATTAAAATTTTGACTTTCTCCTGTTCATCTGCTGCATGTCATTTGAATTATCTGACCAGCCAGAAGAACTAAAGAGGGAAGGAAAAATTTCCCCAGCTCAGACATTTGCCATCATATCCCAACTGGGAAGCAACTCCCATTCCCATCCCACCCACGCCCTAAGCACCAGGCTGGGTGGACTCCCAGCTTCCTGAACATGCCCTGCACTTAGAGGCATCCACTCTCAACCTCTCCCAGGTTGCCTTACTCCTCTCCCCCTGAGCACATTCTTTCTCCTCTTCCTCCTTCCTGGAGGCCCTAGTCATCCCTCCAGACCCAGCTATTCCTTCCTCTGCTAAGTCTGTCTCACGCCATCCAGCCGACGCCATCAGTACTGTCTCTGAGCCTTCGCAATGGAGCACGGCTGCCTCCATTGCTGTGAAACCACGGTACGGGACTCAAAGTCCTCCCCAAAAGCAAACTTCACGTCTGCATGTTGCAGTTATGCTGTTTCCTCCTCTCTGAACTCATTATTGCACCAAAACTTAAGCAACCAAAATGGAAAGGGAGAACCCTTCCATTGCAGTTAAGACAGTTAAAGACAAAAATTAATCCATACACAGACTCTAAAGAAGACGCATGAGATGTGCCCTCCCTGAATTAAATCGGCGAGTGGCCCCTAATGACATAATTTAAAGTGAAAGTTTCCCTGCTGTCCACACCACCATTACCGTATTTTCCCGTGTAAATAATGTGCTCCCGTGTATAACGCACACGCACATTTTAGTGCCAGTTTCCATGTATAATTCGCATTATACGTAGGAATTAGTTCTGCCCATGTATAATGTGCATCCTTATTTTTCCCTCAAAAATTTGGACAAAATATGTGCATTATACATGGCAAAATACAGTCGGAACCTGCTAATAAGTCCTCTACTTCAAGAGGAGAAACAGACCAGTTTTTAAAGCTGGAGGGAAGGGTGGAACGGAGGGAGGGAGGGAGGCAGGGAAGGAAGAAGGAAGGGGACACATGAGATGATGCTATTGCTAAGTCAACTCACCAAATCTCATGAGAATAACAGAGCTAAAATAGCTAAAGAAAGGATTATCAGTTAACCCCCCACCTCCAAACACCCTATCTCAGCAGGACCCAGGAGTCATAAACACACATTTGTGAAAACACACCCGCAAAGTAAAATGCATCTCTCTTCTGAGATAAAGTGAAAAGAGGGGAAAAAAATGAAGGCAGGAGGAGGAGGGAAGGGAAGAGAAAAGACTCAAAATATGTACAGTTTGTAAAAAGTCCTCTTTAAAAAGCAGGGACTTAAAATACAGAGAGTGTAAAATAAAAACAAAACAGCGACTTAAAATACAAAGAACTTGCAATAAAACCCTCTAAAAAAGGAACCACGCTTTGGTGTTTTCATTACCCCAAGTACGACCTCCACCTCGCACACGGCAAACAGTGTTTGTCAAAGGACTGAATGGGGTACTGAACACCCAGCACCCGCGGACTTCTTTTCCGGAGGATGAAATGACTGTCTTGGGGGAAATAAAGAAGCACCACATCATGTGATGATGTCAGAGATATTTCTACCCAACGAAAATTTGCTTCCAGCCTATCAAAGCCACTAATCTCTATTTACCAGTACTAATAAGAGAGACCTCCCAGGTGGATTCAGGACGACCTTCTTTAGAATTTCATGAATTATCCTCTAGAAAAACAATCCTTGATTTCACTTCTTCATTCATTAAGGTCATTAAATGATTAAATGCTGCATTAAATGAACTGTTCCAGATATAAGCTTTTTTCTCTAGAATATTATTATTCTCCACCATCCATTGTGGTAGATGATGCATTTCACAAAGAATGAAAAACAGCAGATAATGATCGAGTGGTTTATTTACACAGAGAGGATGAATCTTCAAAAATGAACTTCTCATGGGTTCTGTTGAGCTGAGGACTCAAGAGAAACCATCCAAACCACCCAAAATCCCACTGGACAGCTGCGTCAGCTGGGCCCAAGTGTGAGAGAGTAAGGAACGGGTGGAGTTCTCTGTTATTTGCTCTATTTCTAAATACACTAGCTATTTATTTTACTTTTTTAAGATTTTATTTATTTATTTTTAGACAGAGAGGAAGGGAGGGAGAAAGAGAGGGAGAGAAACATCAATGTGTGGTTCCCTCTTGTGCACCCTCCACTGGGGACCTGGCCCACAACCCAGGCATGTGCCCTGACCGGGAACTGAACCAGTGACCCTCTGGTTCACAGGCTGGCACTCAATCCACTGAGCCCAGCAGGGACAGGAGAGCAGGCTACAAGCCATTGGAAGGCCCTTCCAGCCCCCATGTTTACTGCTCTGCACGCCTCATATACTTTCCTCCATCACTGTGACTTGTTGAGTTTATTGGAATCAGTCTTGTGATTAAGAGCCTTGTAAATAAATACAAAACATTTCACCAGTTCACTCAAATGTTTGACTGCCTGACCTCCTGCTTGGAGGTCACACATGGAGCTGATGAAAAGAATGTCATAAGCATTCTTTTCTACCCACCTGGCCTAAATGGCTGTTTACCCCAGGCCAGGGTCTCTCTGCAGAAGCTGAATGCCTTCCTTCTATAACACCAGAGACAGAGAAAAGATTCCCAGCAGCTGCCGGTCCACATGCCGCTTCACAGAAGGAACTGCGGGGAGAGAGAGTCACCTGCTTTCCAAATCTGAGAGTAAAATGTATCTTAAGAAGTGGCAATTAAAGAAAAATAAAGCAGAAGAAAAACAATGTAAAGAAAAATAAATAATTAATAAAGCCACTAGGTGGTTTTTTTAAAAGACCTTTTGTTAAAAAGGCATAAACCAGTACAAGGTCCAGGGTACACATGGCATGTTAAAAGCATGAATAAAAAGACCTCTCGTGTGAATGCACACACACGTATGCTGTTTTCATAACGTATTTGACAATCCCTTGGTGACAAAAAGGACTTCTTAGCCACCTACTCCAGCACACACACAGAAAAGAAGTTTCAGACAAACACCACTAACACGATGGAAGGAGCGGCCCCTGCCTGGTGAGAACAGTGCGCGCGCACACAGGAGTGATCGCTGTGCAGAAGCACAGACACAAGGAACAGCAAGGAGAGTTCAGTGGGGGCCCCATCGCAGGAGGCAAAGCAGCAGTTAGGACAGAGTGGACGACACTGGTCCGCCGGGAGTCACTGCCCTTTGTCCAAGGTACCTACAACCATGTCCGGAGAGTCTTGCTTTGCTTTTATTTAATTCGCAAAAAATTAAATAAAAGTAAATATATAAATCAGAAGATTCTTAGATCATTTTCCCCATATTTCCTATCAATAATATAGCCTCTTGACGATTCAAAAGTAGGTTTGACAGAAAATTGAAAGGCCAATTTGGGTATTGGTACACTCACCACTAAGGCAAGCAGTTGATTAAACAAGTATCTCCCTTTCCAAAGACACAGCTTGCAAAATGACTGACCAAGAGTTAGCTAATTCAACAGACTCAAATAACTATCTATGTTCAGAAAAGGAGCGAGCAGAATACAAATACCCACACCAGTAGAGTGAAACCAAAGAATGTATGTGCAATGCATGTTTACATTAGGTTCTGAAACAAACTCAACATTTGGCTCAAACCAGCATAAAAAAAAATAGCTAACATTCCTTGAGTCTAAACCAAATGGTATTAAATGGAAGAGGTTGCCTAGAAGTACAGCTGGCGGACTCAGGCTATTTTAAATAAAGGACGTGAATAAGTGAAGACCACCAAAAGGGAAGAAAACAGCAAGAAAACCACACGCAACTTCACGTTCAATATGTAATAAAATTGCAGATGCTATCAATTACACTTAAAATGCTGGATGGGTAAGAGAGAGGAAAAAGGAGGCAGCCACTAGGTCTATTAAGAAGAAGGGAAACACCCCACCCCCAACCTGGGGAGCTCAGTTGGCTGGAGCACTGTCCCCAAACATGAAGGCTGCGAATTCCATCCCCAGTCAGGAGGGCACAGACAAGAATCAACCAATGAATGCATAAATGAAGGGAACAACAAACTGTTATTCTCTCTCTCTCTCTCTCCCTTTCCCTTCCTCTCTCTCTAAAATCAGTAAAGAAATTTTTTTGAAGAAGAGATTTCCTTTAAAAAAAAGCAGAGAAACACCAATGCAAGATTTTTTTTTAAATTGCAATGGTGATCAGGAGTTGACTATATATCAAATAATGAAAAGTATTCTGACTTTTAAGACTCAAATCACAGCCCTGGCTGGCATAGCTCAGTGGATAGAGCTCGGGCTGCGAGCCAAAGAGTTGCCAGTTCAATTCCCAGTCAGGGCACATGCCTGGGTTGCAGGCCAGGTCCTCAGTGGGGGGCTATGTGAGAGGCAACCACACTTTGATGTTTCTCTCCCTCTCTTTCTCCCTCCCTTCCCCTCTCTCTAAATGAATAAATAATTTTTTTTTTAAAAAAAGACTCAAGGGTATGAGCTCCTTCTTTCTTTCAGCTGCATAGAATTCCATTGTGTAAATTTACCATAGTTTTTTGATCCATTCATTTACTGATGGGCACCTAGGTTGTTTCCAGCACTTAGCTATTGTAAATTGTGCTGCTATGAACATTGGGGTGCACAGGTTCTTTTGGATTGGTGTTTCAGGATTCTTAGGATATAGTCCCAGCAGTGGAATTGCTGGATCAAAGGGCAGGTCCATTTTTAGTTTTCCAAGGAAGTTCCATACTGTTTTCCACAGTGGTTGTACCAGTCTACAATCCCACCAACAGTGCACTAGGGTCCCTTTTTCTCCACAACCTCTCCAACACTT
>CM052551.1:31897314-31917114 GCA_028533065.1 Trachops cirrhosus
AGAAGGGAAGGGTTTACAGGAACAAATATAGAGGACACATGGACAAAACTAGGGGGTGGAAAGGGGAGGGAGGAGGGGAGGAATGGGTGGGTGGGCTGGAATGGGAATAAAGGATATAAACTGTACTGAATAAACTAAAATAAAAAAAATAAAAAATAAATACAAAAATAAAAAAAGACTCAAATCACAGTTATGCGGAAATTAAGAGCTTATAGAAAACAATTAATCCTCTGGTGATCCTGCCATTTTTACTGTAAAGGACCCGAGATAGGCATGATCCCTCTTTCTAAAAGCAGCGTGACCTTGGACCTTGCTCTCACAGGAGCACATCGCTGCCCACCTCCTCCCCTTGCTTCCCGTTTTCCTCACACATCCTTCGTTGGTAGCCTTTCCTAACACAGAATGAACCCAGAGTAACTACTTTAACTGGCTCCACAGATGTGACGACGGGGGACCTGAAGGCAGTTTCTGCGGAGGATCCCAGGGGAATGGGAGCCCGGGGGGCCAGCAGCATTCCCCAGGCAGCTGGTCCCAGGAGCCCCCGCCACAGCTACAAAGCCCGGAGCCTTCCCTCCTGCTGCAGAGCTCAGAACATAAGCACCGACTTTAGCACCCTTCCACAGGAAAATCGATTCTTGGTTTGGGCTGATTGATTTATGAACTTTTGGAACCCATCCTTGATAAAGCTGGCCTAGAAGTAAGAACAGTACGCATGTTTCAAGGCAGTAAAAGGGAAAGAATGGTGCTTTGCAGCAATAAAAACAAGCTGTATGTGTCTGGGAGTGTCATGAAGAAAAAAGATGCTTCGTTAAATTAAAATCCAGTTACTTAGAATGGAACGTAAGCAACATTGGGTGTGCTTTTAAAAATAAGAAAGGACTCAAGATAGAACAGGGTGAAAAAACAGACAGCACGTATACTGTGCAATTTATTTTTTCAGGCGACACTTGCATCCAGCAACCCCTACAGATCGGGTCTGGCTCTCTGGCTGGAGATTGCTGAGGCACCCTCCAATCCTCTCTGACCTCTCTTCCCGGTCACGCACTGCTTTCTAGGCTGGGGGCTTCCAGCTTCCAATCTGAAACACCCCTGAGCATCTCAAATTATTTCAAAATAAGTTATGAAATTCTCAAAAGCCCAGTGTAATCAGGGGATGCTATAAAGAAATCTGCCGTGGAGGGCGTCAGGAAACCTAAAACCCTGGAGATGATGTTGCAATGCCCATGAGGATACAAATCACAGCTCAGGAGAAGCCCAAGGCACATACATAACCTACAGCAACCCGACAACACTCTCAAGACCTGCACAGCATCAGGAAGACCGACCAGTACATGTCTGGGAAGAGATTTGGAAGTTATGTCTGGGCTGCCACAAAAGGGAGTGTTCCGCAGAGGGCAATGGATATGTATCCTTTGCCACAGTACAGAGAAACTTCTGCTAAATTCCACTCATGCTCTTACCCCAGTGATTTCCAGCTTTGGACAGGGCAACATCTAACACTGTCTAAAATGACCTCAACGGCCAGGGTGAAGCTCTGAAAATATATCCAAACACAATTAGCGTTAATTTAAATGAATGCATTAACAAGTATGTCGCTTACACTACAGTACCATTTTTCACAAGGAAAAAGCAGGGGGGTGCACCACAGAGTCCTTCACATAACATGAACCATCACTGCAAAATAAAAGTTTTTTTTTAATTTAATATTTAAATATGCTACTTGAATTTTTTCCTGGACAAAAATAATCAGACCACAAGTCATTTCTTCTGAGAAGAGGAACAGCGCAGGGATTTCCTTCTTTGCCTGACCACAAATTCAACCGCGAAGTTGGAACACAAAATCCTGTAGAGCTATTGAATTTTCAAAGGGGTGTACACAGCTAGGAACCTGAAAATCACTTTCAACTGGACCAACTAACTCACGATGAAGACAAGGAAACTGAGTCACGAGTGGCTAAGCACCCTGCCCAAACCCAGAATAGCTAATTAGTGGCAGAAGGAGGACTCAAGTTTCTGAAATTCCACAGGAGTGCACTTTCCACCAGGCCACATGGGTGATAATGGGGGATGGTTGGAGAGTCTGCAAAAATTCAAAACGGACTTGGCCCATTACACATCTGCCCAGAGTGGTTTCATCTTACATGGCCTCAGGGACTCTCATGTAACCCGCTGGAGTCGCTTCATAACGGTGGGGCCTTTTTAATGGGTAGTTGCTTTTTTAGACGTGTGTGTGATCAAAGTGATTAAAATCGAGCTGGAGTTAAAGTGTACACATACCAAATACCATTCGAAGAAGTCACTCTTTGGTTTCCTAGGGCAAAGAGTAATAGATGGGAAAATATCCTTTTAATCACCAAATGTGCGCTATGGGAGACTACCTTTAGAATCTGCCTAGTAAGGGCTCCAGGCCCTCAGGCACTGAAAGAAAAAAATATACATAAAGAGCTAGCATGAGTAGAGGAGTTCTTTGAACACCACTCCCAGACACAAAATACACCAATGAAAGGGAACCAAGGTTACATTCCAGTATGGACTGGTCCGGACACAGCAGAGAAGGGCCACGGCGATGGGCAACACATTTGGAAATCCAGGGATTTTTTGGAGTGTTCTTGTTTTTTTTCTTTAAGCCTGGGATGTGGGTGAGGAAATGACAGGCAACAGAAAAGGTAGAAAACAAGAAAAGAAAGAAAGTCATGAAGTAGGACACAGAGCAAGTGACACTTGCTGGGAAAGACCAAAGGCGCGCCTTGCCCTGGGGAAGCAGGAGAGCGTCTGCCTCTGGGGGGCGGGGAAGTTCGCGTGCAAGAGTCAGAATCAGACCAGAGGCTTCAGAAAAACCGGAGACGTCCGTCTGGGAGCAGACAGACGCTTCTGTCCACAGTGGAATCTGGTCCTTTGCTCTGCCTCTTAGGAACTTGATCTGATGAGTTCAACCAGGAGTGACGGGCACCGGCTGAGCAATTATACCAAGAGGCCTAATTGTCAAGGGGACTGAGCTCATTCCCAACCCAAAAGGCTGAGTGTCTGGACAAATCAGGCCAGCACTCAATAGTTCTGAATAAAGGGAATTAAGTCGCCTTACCTGTTGGAATAAAGCAAGGACAGCCTGCTGCATGCATTGGTACTTTGGTTGCCTATTCAGGGTGTTTTTAAATATGAATTGCATGTTTAACTCTTTTTTTTTTTTAGTATTGCTTTTCATTAACCAAAAAATCCTATCAGTATAGCAGTATTTCCTTCTAGCAGGCACACCCAAGATTCCAAATCGTCACGCAGTTAAAAAATAGGCTGGATTTCACAGTAGCACCGGCTGAGGACACCTCACCGAGCACAATCAAGCAGGAAAATCAGAAAGGCAATTGGGGAAAAGAATTAGCCCACACTTACAGTGTGTCAGCCAACTGCATTCTGGCGGTTTTTAAAAAATTTTCTCTCCATAGCTTTTTGGCCCCCCAAAATAAAATCTGTAACCAACATTTAAAAATCAGTAAAGTGCACATAAAGATGAATAGTTACAGCCCTGGCTGGTGTGGCTCAGTGGATTGAGCACCGGCCTGTGAACCAAAGAGTTGCAGTTCAATTCCCAGTCAGGGCCCATGCCTGTGTTGTGGTCTAGGTCCCCAGCAGGGGGCGCTTGAGAGGCAACCACACATCTATGTTTCTTTCCCTCTCTCTCCTTCCCTTCCCTTTCCTCTAAAAATAAATAAACAAACTCTTTAAAAAAATGAATAGTTACAATCCTGGAATGCTAACACTGACAGCATGTGTCCCTAACACTCACTTAACCACACTGTGCTGAGCGCTGACCCAGGGCCACTAGGGGAAGAAAGACCTTGCCGCCAGGTCAACAACATCATACTGGTAAGTACTGAATATTCATCTATAACACAAAACAATGACTAAGTGTAAGCCTTATAAATTATAAAATCTGGCAGCACGTAAATTGGAGAATCCTTGGAAGGGTGGTTTTGCCAATAAAGAACACAAAAATGTGTACATTGTTTTCACTTTCTGTGATGCAGTAATCCTTCTTTTGGAAATTCAACCCAAAGAAATAATCAGAACAAAAGACGGACATTATTTGTATAAAGAGATTAATGGTGTTTTTTATATAATAACCAAAAACCCCTCAAAATAACACAAATAATCAATAAATAGAAATTGCTAGTTTTAACGTACTTATTCAGTGTATTTATTCTATTTCCATTAAATTTATACATACATTGCGACTATGTGGAAATGGAAAAGTATGTCTGAAAAGATAAGTGTGGAAAAAAGCAGAGCAAAAACTACTCTCTCGATGTATTATTCTATTTGAATGTGTTCTATATTTAGGATACGATCATAGTTATACAGTTAATATAAGGTTTAGAAAGAATATAAAGAACATACAGACACAATGGCTATGTCGAGTGGTGGGATAAATCGGTGAGAAGATTCCTGAGACACTTTAGGAACTGAAGTAGGGTTTCTTTTAAAAATGGGCTTCAGCGTGACACCCACAGGCACAGAAGCCAGAATGGCGAGCCCGAATCTCCGTGCTCTGGGTAACTGATCACAGGCAAAGTGTTTATGAGACCAAGGTCTTCACGGAAGCAAGGAAGGACAGAAAACATGGGTCACTTACAAGATGGCTACCCCCAAAATGCACTTGAATTTGACAGCTGAGCACAGCAGCGAAACAGAGGCGTTCCCAGCGATCTGCGTCGAGGACACCCGAGGGAAACGGACAGGCTTCTGCCACAGCCCCCTGTACAAACAGCCTCGAACAACTCATGGACACCAACAAACATGTCCTGATCACTGTACCACAGACAATGGGTTGTAAGAACCTGTCCTGTATCTAAAAAGCTATTGGTTACATTTAAACTTCAACGTTAGTGAAACAGACAGATGGATGCAGGTACATCAGAACAGTCTAGTAGTCACATCTATAACTTTTTGCCTGACAATGACCCATCAGGTTAAGCTGTGTCTTAGTCCATATGGGCAGCTGTAACCAAACACCACAGACTGGGAAGTTGATAAACAAAAGAAATTCATTGCCTATGGTTCTGGCGGCTGGAAGTCTAAGACCAAGGTTCCAACACAAGTGAGGACCCCTTTCTGGGTGGCAGACTTCGTGGGGTACCCTGACAAGGCAGAAGGCAGTAGGGAGCTCCTCGGGGCCAGGGTCCCTTTTGTAAAAGCACTAATCCCATCCACAAGGGCTCCGCCCTCGTGACCTAATCACCTCCCCAATGACACACACACCTCCTAATACCAGCACCTTTGGCGGTTAGGGTTTCAACATCTGAATCTGGGCTGGAGCACATTCAGCCCACCTCACGGTGTAAGTGATTCCACCAGTGGGCCAACACAGAACACCGGCAGGAAAATGGAAAAGAAACGAGACGGCCCAGGGGAGTGGACAAGGTGACACTGGGGCACCACTGCGCAGGGCCCCACACATGGGACCACCCACCTCAGACCCAAAAGGTGCAGACCCTTTGCCGCAACTCTCCCGAAATACAGCATTCAGGTAAGCGAAACACACCACAGCACTTCTTTTGTCTTTGAAACTCTCAGTGGTCTCAGAAAACAGTTACAATGATCAGAGAAGATTCAGTAGCCACCTTCTTATGATAAATTCAACCAAGATATGTAACGACTCAGTACAAACAAGCATCATGTTTTAATGCACTGCAGTTTAAAAGCTCCTGTCCTGTCCTTACTTGGTTTCTTCTATGTTAACATAAAGCGTCCTCATTCACACTTGCTCTGAGCCTCAGAATCCAGTTTCCCCAAAACGTACCTGTTACAAAACTTCATAAACACTGGGTTTTCATCTTCCAAAAGAAATCTGCAACAAATCCTAAGCAGACTTACACAAAATGAAGTTAAATTAAAATAAGAAATCATTTCAGGAACAAAAATCCAAAGACTTTCATGGCAAATCTATCCAAGTTCATAATTCTCCAACACTAATAGGAGTCTTAATAGACACACTATTAATACACTTCTTAACATTTTGCAATCGGCAACTCCTACTGTTCTAATAAACTCTGGTTCACACACTTTTGTCTGGTTCACGCACCAACTTGCTCCTCACACACTTAAACTTGCTTCCCACAGAGCTGTAATGTCTCTTACAAGTTTCCCCAGTCTGTGCCTTAAAGCACCGAGTGGATTTCTCAGTTCCGAGGATTTTTGACATTGCTCCGCTCAGTGAGGTGGGGGGCATTTGCACTTCATTGGCAGTTGCAAAATCCAATGTCATTTCCCAAGGCCAGCACCACTTCCCTTCCCAACACACACACACACACAAACACACACACACACACACACACACACACAGTCTATTCTTGCCCACAGGCCTGAAGATTTCTCTTCTCTCGCCTGCAGGCGTTCCTGCCGTAGCTGTGAAGTCTGAAAGCCTCACAGGGAAACAGAACCAAGGACACTATGGGCATGTGTAGATGCCACGATTTCTAAGCAGAAGCCACAGACAAGTGTGGTACCAGGTAACATGACACTCTGTAAAGTAAACCAAGGGAGAGGATACAGTTGGTAATAAAAAGTTTTAGTTTACAGTTTGAGGGGGAAAACGGTAGGGAAGACTGGTTCTTAAGTTTCAGTTGGTATTTTCTGCTAGGCAAACCATACGGCAGTCGGCGAATCCGAACGCCGTGGAACTGAAGACATCCAAAGGTAGGCAGGAGGGCAGGGTCTGAGTACATTCAGACAGTGACCCAGGGCCGCAGCAATAATTCCTCTGATTTGATTCAGATAAAAGTTATAAAACCTCAAACCAAGTATATCTTTTGTGTTCACTTTTTTCCCTGCTTTGTTTTAAAGTCAGGATAAATATGTATTTAGGAAAGAGCATGCTGAGAAAAACATGGGACCAAGAAAACAAAGAGAGGATGAAAATGGTTCATTTTACAAAGACTGTTAGAATCCAAAAGAAAAGTATACGTGCCCATTGTTTTATTCAGTCATAGATGAAAACCAATATAATTTGTTCTCATAGTTTTTCTTTTAAAATACCATTACTAATAGTGACAAAAATTAAGCTGTAAACAATGAGGAAACTAATAAAATGAACATTGCAAAACCCAGCACCAGTAGAATACGAGGAAGGTTGTATACTTAAACATTGATGATGGTACCATAAACTGATAGTCTTTGGAGAGAGCAATCTGGCCCTGTGTAATAAGATCTACAAGCAATTCATGCCCTTTGACCCAGAAAGCCAACTTTGGAAACCATATCCCCAGAAATACTCTCCAAGTAAATACATGCAACTTGTTCACCAACATTTAGAGCAACGCTATTTATAAGCGTTAAAATTAGAAACAATGCAAATACTAACCCACAAGGGAAGAGCGCAGTCAATGACAGTAGAAACGACGGGATTATGCCGACCCCTGACTCCCTTCCTATCACAGATCCCATCCCTGTCCCCGTGGGTTGTCTGGGAATCCTGTGGGGTGAGTGCCGGTCCCCGACCCGGTGGTTTTTTGGCTTGGCTGGTGGTCTCCTTTGGCCGACGAGATGTGGGCAGACGGCATATTTGCCACCTCCGTGAAGCAGCTTTAAATGAGATTGCACGCTTCTCACTACATCTCTGCCGTCAGCCATCGGAGCATCAAGGCCCAGGCACGGCTGTCCGCTCTCAGCTGGGTTTCCAAACGAGCAGACACGTGGAGCCGAAAGGAGTCCAGTGAGCCGCCGAGAGCCACAGCCCAGCCACGGAACTCCCAGAGCGCAGGCGAAGAATACATGCGGATTGATGTAAGCTGCTAGGATGGCGAAACCTTTCTTGTTACCAAAGCAAAAACTAATACAACGGGCATCGAAATACAGCAAGTTACAGAGTAGCTGATCCCAGAAAAGATGTGAAAAAGTAGAATTAATAGGCAGATACCAGTGGCATCTATATAAAATGAGGCAAGCAAACAAGCCATAGAAATTAATTAACTTAGAATGATATAATAGTTTATAATTACTTCTCTTTGTCAGTGAAGTATTTACTCACGTACATCTTTAATTCCCACTTAAATGCTACTTTTTGACAAGTGTATTTTTCAATGATTCTATCCATATCCTAGTCATAACTGAAATGATTCTATTCAACACACTTCTGCTCTAAATGATGCAAGGATTAGCAAACACGCCAAAAAGTGAATCTAGTGCAAGTCAGTGTTCAGCCTTTGAATGCCTGAATTTAGGGCTCATCAATTCTTTTGGCAGATCATAAGGAAAGGAACTGTAAAAAAAAAAAAACCAGAGTTATTTGTTGGGATAACTGACTTTCTAGTCATCAAAGCAAGTTCTAACAAAATATCAGCTATCTGAGAAGAAAGATGTGTTACCTTTGCATTTATCTTTATGACCTATGCTTAAAATTCCATTGCGTTCGTATGATTCAAGAATCATACATGGACAAACGGAGCTGGCTCTGAAGCGGGCTTAGCGTCTCTAAAATCAATTTCTGATAAATATCTCCCCGTTTCAGGCAAACTTGGATTAGCAAATGAAGTATATCAAGCATAATTTCATCATGCTTTCTTTTCTGACATATAACGTTTTTTTAATTAAACTTACTGAAAGTAACATTGGTCAATATATCATATAACTTTCAAGTGTACAGTTCTGCAATACATCATCTGTGTAATTGCAATTTAATCATTTTTAGTAACTTGCGATCCTTGTTAGGAGCATCAGTTACTGTCCTATATTCCCTAATTCGAAGTTGGTACCTGCCGGAGCTGGGGAGAAGAATGCACGCCCTCCAGACGCTGCGTGAACAGAGGACTACTCCCCCTCCTCTCCAGGTGCTGCTTTCTCTCTCCCCGCTGAGAGGCACTGGTACAGAACGGTCACCAGCGCAGGCTCAGACTCCATGCCCAGATCTGGCTCTCAGCTCCAGCACTGACTCGTATTTGCATGCCAACGGTGTTACAGAGTAAACCAGTATTTGCTAGTTTAGTGTCTTGTGCCTGCCTCAGCCTTTCAAAGCCCTCATTTTCTCATCTATAAAATAAGCCTACAAGAGTGCTTACTTCTCAGAGTTGCTGTGAGGATCAAAAAGATAATCCACTCAAAGTGCTTGACAAAGTACAGCACATGGTAAGCAGTAAATTCGTGCCAGCTAATATCAGTCTCTCTTGGCTGGTCATCTAAGATGTCATCTTCGAGCTTGCGTCTTACCATCACCAACAACAGTTTCTGATTTTTCTTTACCCCTGTTCCCCACCCTGCCCCCCGTCCTATGAGGCATCGCTCAGGGACTAGAGCTCCCAGGAACAGTTTGATAACCATCTATTACAGTGCTGTCCAAAAAACATATAATGCGGACCACAAATGCAAGCCACTGGTAATATTAATTTTCCTAGGACTCACATTTAAAAAGCAAAACAGAACAGCTAAGAAATTAATTTTAAGAAATAGATTTTATTTAACTTACTATATCCAAAATATTATTTCAACATGTCATCAATTTTTAAAATCACAATGAGATATTTTACATTTTTTTTGTACTAAGTCTGCAAAGTCTGGGGTGTATTTGACATTTACAACATGTTTCCACTCAAACTTGTCACACTGCAAATGCCAGATGGTCACGTGGCCAGGAAGGTACCTTATTAGCTTAGTCTCCTAACGATTATGACCACAGAAACAGAACCCCACCTTCAAAAACATCAAAATGCATTTATCCAACAAACTGATAAGGTAGGATGAAAGGAAAGATAAAAGAGAAAGAACAGATGCCCCTGGTCTGGGTGGACTTCCGGGCCAAACGCCGTGGTTGAGAGCCTGAGCCAAGGGCTCAGAGAAAACGGACTCCAACCCCACTTCCTCCACGTACTACCTGTGAGACTTGAGCAAATAACCCCTTTAACATCCATATTCCTCAAGGATAGAACTACAGACAAAAATAACACGTCTTTCCTAAGATTGCTCTGAATATAAAGGTTGTAGAGGAAAAGAGGTTTCCAGACAGGAAGCTCTGCTTTGGAAAAGGTCAGAAATGGGAGTGGGGAAAATCGATGAAGGAAATACGGAGCAAATGAGCTTGGGAAAATAAAGAGGCTGGAGAAAAAAGCGTTCACGTTGCAGCCACGATGTCTTTGTTAAACGCCCAGTTACACAAAACAACTTAAACGGTGGCGGCTATTAATAAAATAATTGCAGTGGCGTTTCTGAGCCCTCAGTGATTTATACCTCCTTGGCCTGCCTGCTTTCTTCTTGGCAGTACGGTAAGTGAGGGCGGAGGAGCGCCGACTGCCAGGATTTGGGGAACCAAGATTTTTCAGCCATGTATATATGAACCACAGCCTCTGGCCTTAAGAAGACGGGCTGGTGAATATACCTGGATCTTTCTTTGAAGGATGACATTCTCGCAGTGCCTCCCACTTAATCCAAATGTTAGTCTTCACTGTATTATAAATATGTGAAGTTAAGCTAAGTGTTTATGTCTCTAAAACTTTCCCTGAAAATTGGTTTTGTTAATAAATTCCAGATATTTTAAACTTGCTCTTGCTCTGTGCTGCCCCTCCCAGAAGTCTGATTACTTTTTTTAAGGTTAGTCTGATATGCTAATGAAGACTTAAAATGTTTAAGGTCTCTATTATGGGAGCCTTCTAAGCCAAGCTTTTTTCTAGAAAGTACTCTACATGATATTAATGTCTCTTGAGATGACACAAGTTCCATAAAATCAAATTAAAAAAAATAGGTCCTTACTAAAATGAATTCCACTTTGACATGCTTTGCTTTCCTATAAGATTCCTTAAAGTCTTTAATACGCTCACATACACCGATTTCAAACTGCTGTGCTCAGTCATTATTACCATGTTATCAGCCTACAAATGAGGGAAATAATAGTGCAAATCGAGGATCAAAAAATGAGGAGACAGCCCTGGTTACCCCACGGAAACAGTCGTCCTCTGCACTGGGCGTCTGGCCCCGTGTGCCGCGCACCAAGCATCCCGACACCAACTGTGAAGACACACACAGTAATTCACTCACCTCTCGGAATCCTCCAAACAAAGTCAAGTTATTATAAAGGAAGGAGGGAGGAGAAAGGACCGGCCTACGGCAAAGGAAGGAGGGAGGATTTTTCTTTCAATGACCAAGTGTAACTATCACTGCACATTCACAGGGAAAGCTAAAACACCTACACTTATTCGTAAGGATGAGGGGACATCGAATACACACTTGCACCTAACCTGGCACTTGGGGAATAAGCTTCATTTTGAAAAAAAGAAACAAAACAGCTGCTCAGCAGAAACACGACACAAACCATCCTTTCCAGCCTTTATTTTTAGATGCCTCTTAAGTAAACAATAATTTTCTAAAGAATATAATTGAGACTGCTAGGTGTCACTTCATTATTTTGGAGTTTTCATTCTTTTCACATCAGTCACACTTTTTCCCCTTCATAAATCTCCTAATTATATGATATTCCATAACAAATTTTTTACCTTTGAATAAAAGAATTTATATGATCTTCTAAAAACGTACAGATTTTTGAACAGCACAATCATGCAGAATGCAAGTGAGTATAACCCACAGGTCTAAAGAGAAGGACTCCGACAGCCCCATTTTTCAAGAGATAATTTCGAGACCTGTGTATGTCTAAAAAAAGTGTGCCTTCATCATCTAAAGCACATTTTACAAAATGCATAATGGAAAAGAATATGCTTAATACAGATCATCGGATTTCACTGGCAGAAGCGAATGCTAATTGCCTGCTGGAATCTTTAATGAAACCTAATTGCCAGCTTGAGCTGTCACCGCTGACCCTGGTGACAGACTAGTACACCCTTCATAAACCTAATACAGCATAATCCCCCTTCATTACGGTCATTACAGCTCTGTCGTGGGACACGTCTGCCACAAAAATAAACTCTGCCGCCTCTCGTCTAGAGGGACACGCTGCTCCTCCAGCCCAGAGCCGGCAGGTCGACGGCAGGAGTCGCCCTTACTTTGACAAGTGGTACCGCTTCCCAGCCCAGGTCTCCGTGCAAGCCTAGACTCACACGCAGCCGGGGACACCGCCACAGAAACCGTCGACACACTCCGTGGCGATGGGGGTGGGGGGTGCTGAAAAACAAAGCACGCCCCAGACCCCAACCATCAAAACCACCACAGGGGCGATGGGAAAAGCAGGGGAAACAATCTCTAAACCAAACCATGGGTTTGAACTAGAAAATCCACGTGTAAACCTACTCAACGTACAGTCTGCATTTCAGATACTGAGCCCAAGAGATACTCCCTGCAATGTGCTTTGAAGTGCTTTTGGACACACCTTTAAAAATATTATTTCCATTAAAAGCATTAACCTCACATCCACTGCTCGACACGTCCTCACTTACTGAATACCTACTGGGCAGCGTGTGCCAAGAACCCAAAGGTAAAGAAAACACAACGCACGCCCGCAAAGACTTTAGGGAGACAGATGAACAAACAGCAATAACACAATGCGGGGTATACCACAGCAAAGAGGGTAAACTTCCATGCAAAGACAGATCAGGTGACAATGAACTCTCCCCAAGCATAAAAGGGAACGCCAGACAAAACATCTAAGACGACGTAAAAATCATAGTACACGTTAAAGAACAGAAGAGGAGATGATTATGTGACCAGATGTGAAGAGGAATTCAAGGGAAAAGGAACAGTAACAGCATGAGTCAAAACCACAGGTTTCACCCGTGAGAAATGTTTGGAGAAGAGCAGCCGGGAGCCAGGAGAGGCCAGCCAAGGCGAGCAGTCAGGTTCGGTGGGAACAAGAGCTACGCAGGCCGAGCCTTGAATGCTCTGCTGGGGCGTCTGCATTTAACAGCGGGCAACGTGGTGTGTTTCTGAAATTAAGTATTTTTGAGCTAGGGTGGCTCAGTTGGTTGGAGTGTCGTCCCATAACCAAAAGGTTGCAGGTTCGATTCCCAGTCAAGGCACATGCCTGGGTTGCGGGTTCCATCCCCAGTCCAGGCACCTACAGGAGGCAGCCAATCGATGCTTCTCTCTGGCATTGATGTTTCTCTCTCTCCCTTCCTCTCTCTTTAAAAGCGATGGAAAAATGTCCTCAAGTAAGGATTGAAGAAATTAAAACTAAATATTTTCGACCTGTGAGACACCTATGGGAGAAGACAGTAAACATGCATGTCCCCACCCCCCAGCTTTGCAAATAAAATACCACATCTCCGTCCTCACCTCCTCCACACCCCACTCCCTGTATCTGGTGTTTATCCTTCTGACATTCCTTATACCTTTTACTACAGACATATGTATCTCTAAACAATGTAAAGTGGTGAGAAAGATTCCAAGCAGGAGAGTGAAAATATCAGCCTGTTTAAATCAAGAGCCCATAGTGTAGGGGTGGTCTGGTCTCCACACTGGCAGCCATGTGACAAGAGACAGCAGTGGGACAGGTGACAAAAAGACACTGACATAGCTGTCTTCACGGAAGGCCTATTGTAATACGGGGAGAAGAGGCAGTCTCGGCCTTGGAGGGCATTCCCAGGGCAAGGAGGAGACAGACCTGAATGAACAGTTACAGGTGACCAGCAGCAGAGAAGGGACAGTCTGCAGGGCTCTGGGAGAGATGGGGACAGGAGCAAGGCAGGTGGCAGCTCCCAGGTGGCTGAGAGGCTAATGAGGGGCATGAGCCACGTTAACCGGGTCACAGAGCACAAAGGGAAAATGCCAAGAGCAAGTGGCAGAAGGGCCTGACCAGGGATCGAGGTCAGGGAAGGCACCCAGAGAAGTGGCATTTACAGTGGGCTTCCAGGACACTTTGATGGGCAATGCTGAGTGCTGGGATCCCTGGGCAAGGCAGGAACCTCAACGTAGGAGGGAAATTATGGGGCCTGTTCAGGAAACAGCTGCAGCTTGGCAGATCCCTGGGGAATAATGGGACATCAATCTGAAGAAATCAGAGGACGGCCTGGGGATTATTTGTGGAGAACCTTACTTATCAAGCTGAAGTGCATATACTGTGCACACGGAATTCGTACCAAATTCACTTTCCTGGCCAGGAAAGCTGACTTAATCCCTTTTACTTGAGAACTAAAAAAGTGGAGAAAGCGCAGCTTGTGATTTGTTGACATCATTGATCTCAGTGCTGCTGATCGGGTCTAGCCGGGGAAGGGCAGACCCGCCAGTCTGCAGGGGCCCGGGGCCTCGGAGGGCCTCTTTCCCTCATTCACAAGCTGGTAACTCAGGGGTTGAACACTCAGTATTTCAGCATTTTCCTCTTTAGCATACGGTATAGAGTAATGCAGAGAAGGGAAATGAAACATATTCTAATATAACTAAACCTGCAAAAGCGATTTTGTTTCATGCCTCAACCCTAAATGTCCCTGCTTACTAACTCACAGTGATAGTGACACATACTCCCTTGAGCTGCAGGGTTTCCTGGGTTTGAAAAATCAGGGCAGCAATGATCACATCTTTAAAAGCATCCAAGTAAAGCAAAACCACCGGAGTGTCAGCTTAGGGATGTAGCGCATCTCTTCGAACGAATAAGATGTGTACAGCAAATAGCAACAACATCTGTTTAATTTTTAAAATTCACAGATAGTCATTAACATGATGTAATTTTCACAAGGGCACTGAACATCCTATTAGAGAATCAATAAGAAATTCCAAACCAGGCTGGGCTCTAGACCCTCGGGTCAGCATTTCAGAAATGCATTCATTCATTAATCTACAAACACTTTGTTAAAAAAAATCAACTCTATTTCATTCGCTGCGAGATAGCGACAACCATACTACCTACTCCGCAGGACTGTTGAAAGATTTAATAAATCGTCTAAAGTGCTGGGCACACGGGGATAGAGTCAGCACCAATAACCTGAAGACGTGGCTACTGGAACCAACCTCCATCCTTACAGGGTGGAGATTCTGATTCTGAACCAAGTGAAACGAAAATACTTTAGGGAGACGCTTCTGACACTTCTAACGTACCGAAGGAGACAGGGAGGCAAATATACATATGGCAAGAGAAAACTCACCAAGATAGGTTGAGCGCAAAGTGCTATGGGACTACAAAGAAAGGGATGCTAACTGGAGGTGGGAAGGGGTGTCAGGGAAGATGGCCCCTCAGCTGAACGGGCAGCAAGGAGGAGCGGGGCACCCTGGGCGGGAATGCATGTCGCAAAGGAGAGGGGAATTAAACACCTCTGAGTCGGGTGTTAAGGGGGTGTAGGGGGGTCTGGGGAGAAAGGGAAGCAGATGAGAATGGGAAGGTAGTCAGGGGTAAGGAAGCCTTATCATACAAGTAACAAGAAGCAAAAGAAGCATTTAAATAATATAAAAAACAGATTTGTGTTTTTTAAAAACTATGGGAAAAAGTAGATGGAGAATGTATGAAAACACAGCCTTTAAACTCTTGAACCATCCCAAGAGGCAGTGGGGATGGAGGGCCCGGAGTAAACTAAAGGTATTTTAGAGACAAAAACTCAAAGGATGGAAGGGCTTGTTACTGGTGTTGGAGCGAAGAGACTGCGGGTGCAAAGGAAGAGTGACAGGAAGACGAGCCCAGGGTCCTGGCTTCAGCAGATCATTCAATAGAGGGCGGTATCGCTGACCAATGCGGAAGCAGCAGAGTTTGTGGCAAGAAACAAGTGAATTCGATTGGAGGCTGGTAGAGAGTTTGGCATATACATGGGATACCCAGAGGGATGGACGTACCAGCTAAACCAAACTATCTGGAACCAAACAGAGGGCTCTGCATTGGAGCTGACAGCCAAGCAGTTCCACTAAAATGGAAACATCTAATTCAGGCCTTCCGCGGCGGGCCTGGGTAGGGATAAGTGGCCATTAAGTGACTCCAGCCTCTCCCGAGCTCTGAAAAACCAGGAACAGAATGAGTCAAACCAATGCAGTGAAAAACTTAAGTGACTACCGTACCAAGCCTGAAGAGAGGGGTGGAAGGACCAAAACAAGAATCCTTAGCTCCAGGATTCTCAAAGTACAGTTGGTCAAGGACCCGCAGTATCAGCATCACCGAGTTCCAAACTCTCAGCCCCACCCCAGACCTACTGCATCAGAAGCAGGGCAGGGCACCAGGGAAGGGCACCCTGGGTGGTGACCAGCCCTCCAGGTGCCTATCAGATCAGTGGCCCTTGAGCTCTGTGGCCGTAGCTAATGCCCCAATTCCTTGAGGGGCATGGGTGTGAAAGAAAGAAAGAACTCCCAGAAGACGGATTTCCAAAGGTTTTAGGAAATTAAATAAACATTTTAGCAAACTTAAGTAAACATTAGGAACTTTTGCTAATTTTTAACAATGAGAGATTCTTCCCTGGAAGCTAAAAACTCAGGAGGCAAACCAGATGAAGTCAGTCAGTGGTACACCCAGGAAAGCTTCCTGCTTTGGGGCTACAGTTAGTTCGCTACTGAAAGTCTCAAACATGCCAAGTGTGACGAGGATGGATACTCTGCTTCCGAGAGGATGTTACAGCACCAGTCCACCCCCCTCTCATTTTCTCCCGTCCCCTCCCTGCTGACCAACATCAAGGGTTTATGGGGTGGCCGCCGAGAGTTACAGGATATACACGAGGCCTCTGGGTCAAGCTAATTATAAGCCTAATTTCATTCCCTAAGGAACCAAGCTAAATCTGCCACATATCCAGCTTGACACACAAGATCGATCTAAGCATGGCCACAATATGTTTTTTCTGATAGCAAGGACCGTGAAGCATATCAAACAAAAGCATGACGGGAGAGCAAGACAAAACCAAGCCAGGGAATAGAGAGCCAACAGGAAAAAGGGAAAGGAAATTAAAACAATGTTAATGTGCCATTTATAATCCAACTTAGACGCACAACCACCCTCACGCTGCAAAAAGGTACCTCTCGCCGCCATTAGCTTTTATCTTCAGCGACTGTAATTCTTATCCCCAAGAATTGCATCATATCCTCTCATTCAGAATTATAAATAAGTCAGAGATTATTTATTTTCATAATCAGCATGCACGCAGTGTATGGCAGAGGCATGGCCGGTCCGGGCAACGTGAGTTTCCTTTCCCTTCCCATCGCAAAACTCCCAGCCAGATCTGCATTTCCCTAGGCTTTCTCCCACCGACCTCCTGGCCTGCGTGCAAACCACACACAGGGTAACCAGTGCCGGGCCATGACAATCCACTCTGCTTCAGGAACACACACCACACACCTGCCCCACTGATGTTTTCTGACTTGTTCTTTCTTCTAACATTCCCTCCTCCTGGGAGGATGATATGAAGATCAAGGAGTTGATGTTTGTCAAGTAGTTTAGGCTTCTCAGATGAAAGGCAACTTTAAAGCTCACGGACCAAGGCTGGCATTCCAGCAGAGGTGTTGAAGCTGACTCCACATCTGGGCTTCAAAGAGGAAATCAGGTTGCAAAGACATTCGTTGGTGAAGCCTGTGCCTTCTTGCCAAGGGCGGGCAGATTCATTCGAACATTCTTTAACTGGATTTCAACATCAGAAATACCAGGCCCCTTGCTAGAGTAAGTAGTACACAGGGGAAAGGACCCTTTTCTCAGTCCTTCTCTAAGTGGCTTTGCTTCCTCAAGCTTCCCTACTGCCAAGTCTTGCAACTGTCACCCCCCTCCTACAGGAGGGGCCACATGGCAGCTGCCAGCCAACACGTTTGCTCTGAGCCAATAGACAAAAAAAAAAAAAGGTCAAAGACAAAGCTTTATGTGTATGTTGGCACACATGTGAACTCAGGCTGCTGGGGGAAAAATGACACAAAGGGCACATTCATGGCCACATAGAACTCCTCGAACATATAAATAGCCATCCTTGACCCAACACCTACCTACTCGGGGTGAGGCACTGTGTTAGGAGGGGCACATGGAGCGTCACGCCACATTCTCCATAAATGTTCTGCCAAGTCGGAAACCGAAGGTCCCACCATGTAGATGAAGAGAGATCGAGGCTGAATTTGAGATTCTTGAAGGGCGGCAGAGTCCATCCAACATCACACAGTTAAAAGATGGCAGAGCTGGACTTCCACCCTAGCTCTGTTCTGAATTCCTACCCTGGCTCCCTGCTCCAGCACCCAGGGAGCCAAGAAAGCTGCAAAACGGGCCACACACACCCTTGGGACACTCACTAAGCCCTCCATGGGGCTCAGACAGGGGAAGGGGAAATCCAGTCATGAGGGGGAACCACAGTCTTATTTTAGACACTAACCTTAACCTCCTTCTTACCAAAACTTGTTTGTTTTCCCTTGTTCTTTTTTAATCGGCGCAAGCAGCAATAATTTAATTGGTTGATTAAGTATTTCATCGTATCTCTTTTCCCCGACTTATCTCTTACAAAGTGCACAGCACTGTTCTGAGGCTTAGTGTGAGTTCAAAAAATGGCCCTGGCTGGTGTGGCTCAGTAGACTGAGTGCCGGGCTGTGAACCAAAGGGCCGCTGGTTCAATTCCCAGTCAGGGCACATGGCTGAGTTACGGGCCAGGTACCCAGCTGGGGGGCACACAGAGGCAACCACACATTGATGTTCCTTTCCATCTCTTTCTCCCTCCCTTCCCCCTCTCTAAAAATTAATTTAAAAATAAAAAGATACACAGCACTTGGTGACTACGCAAAGAAGTTCAAACGCAGGATAGAACGTGAGAAAGAATAGAAATATGAAATGCAGGTAGGTTACAATGTGCAATCAAATGGCTTATGTTTGCTCCCCATTTTATGAGCAAAAAAAACATGTAAGTCCTTAATAAGGCGGAAAGCGCTGGGGAAAAAATCATCATAGTTCTTGACCCCTGGCCCATCCATTCAGGGCAAGTAAGAACTCTCCTAAAAAAACATGATTGTTCTCTGAATTCTTTCATTTCTTCCACATTAAAATAGCCTTAACTGTTCTTTCCCTTACAGGTGGCCATGCGTCACAGAATGCACAAACCCAAATACTGAAGTGTTTCTAGTAACTACATGTGTAAGCCAATAAAAGAAGCCTGGAAAGTGCCTGCGATTAGCAAGAAAGCTTTTCTCCAGCCATTTCTCTCATGCAGGTCCTAGGCCTTCAGGCAAACTCCCATCAAGGGGCCGTTCTTGAGACAAGAGAAGGTGTTTGTGGAGGGGCTCGGATAAACACCCGAGACTGTAGGAAGTCAGTGTGCTCTTCCCACTCCCATGTACTGGCCTGAGGTCACTGAGGGCTGGCCCTCTGCCACCTGGGCCAGGACTCAGCCACTATGAATAATACTGCAATGCCACTCCAGCTCAGTGGAAAGGCACCCTTGAAAGGCAAACCACGCAGAGAATGCTACTGCACCAGAAGGAGCTTTTCTCGGGAGGATCGGCTGAATCCTGGATCATCAGGCTCCACAACAACCAGACAGAAGAGACTCAGTTTTTATGAAGTTCCAGAGCAAGGAAATGGAGTCCTTACAACTGTGCTGCAGCAATAATGACTTTTCAAAGCAGCACATATTCTCACCAATACAGACACAGGTGCAAAAGCTCATCCTGCTCAGCATGGTCATCCATTCAGACTGGGGGAAAGAGCAGCATGCTGTTGAGCTCCAGGCATCAAGGCTATCGTTGCTGTGGCACAAGCTTTTCATGCCATCAGCAAAAGATAGGGAACTTTCATACAAGACTCTGTGATGTGGCATTATTATCCATAACCTATGGCAGTCAGGCTGCTCTGGCAAAGGGGATCAGCACCATCTAATGAAACCCAGCATGGGCCAATTGGAGCCAACTACCATTTAGACGGTCACGCAACTGCTGCTCATAGCACAGTAGAAACAGCATCACCTCTGAGGTGTGTCCAAAAGGAGAGCCTGTGCTCCTCTGGAGGAGACTTGGTTCCTG